>CM052437.1:33497565-33525675 GCA_028533085.1 Varecia variegata
ATGGGATGCCTCATTTAGCTGTTCCATATTTAATAACGGGATAGATTCCTTAACCAGGGACTTTGTGAAGACCATAAAAAAATTGGTAAAATAGAATTGAAATCACACATTTTTATGAGAATTATGTGTATTTTACTACATAGTTAGCCTAGACTTACTTCTGTACAGCAATGACATATGGTTTTGGAGTGGGATTCTTGAATAAATCTCAAGTTGCTCCTTTCGAGATAACTGCTAAAATCTTTATTCTGAAGAAAACAGTCCTCCTTCTCATCCGTTCCATAGTTTTCTCCTCCAGTTATCCTGATCCTATGGTATATGGCTTATTCTTTTCTCTTCTCACACAGTCTGTTGTGGGGTTGGTTATTTCCTTATATTATTAATGCTTGTACTGTTTTTCTTCAGTTAGCTCTTGGTGTTTGCATCTGCAGATGCTCCAAGCTCATTTTTAGTATCAGTTGTAATTAATATTGCTGAGGATGTTTTGCTCTGCTTCTGGCAACTTGTTACCAGGAAAGACTCTCTTCTGTCTGTGATGGGCATTAGTCTTTTTGCCTACCTAGTATCCTTTTGTTTGGTAACAAGGAAGAACAAGAGCACTCTGCTCTTTTTTGGTGTGAGGGGAGTCTGTGTCCCCTCTTTGATGTGTTTAGTTAACCTATATATCTACATGCTCCTTAACCTTAAAGTCCCCTAAGAGGTGGTGAGCACATAACCTGGTTATGCCCATCAGATTCTCTCCTGGGACTTTAGTCTTCAGTGGACTGACTTGTAGACAGACGTGGCTGAAGATGAGTCATTCTTTCTTCTGTGAGACTCTCACTGAAATTCTCGGAACTGCTTTCTTCCTGTCCTCTTGAGGACTGATTGTTCAGATTTTTTTTTTTCAGTTCTAGGACATTACTCAATGTTCTGTCCTCTCAATAAATTATTATTATTATTTTGTCTATATTTCTCCAGAATAAGTTTCAGTTGCTTACAACCAAAGGACTTGATGGTTGGACACAGTCTCTCTACTTTTTTTCCCATGTGTAATCTTTTCTATGCTTTGCTCTATTGCCCTAAAATGGAACGGACTGCTTTCTTCTTTTAGCAAGCAGATTGACTTTCTACTTGTGGTTCAAATAAGAGACTGCCCTAACCTAATTGGTCTTGGTGACCTCATTGAAGAGACTCTGTTGAATGTCATTAAGAGCACCCAGAGGAGAGGGAAAGTGATTTTTTTTTTTTTTTTTGAAGTCTAACAAGACACCAGGGTTGGGGAGGAGGATGTGAGAAGACTGGGCTTGGCAATGTAAGAGCCCCTTGCCTAACGTGGTGGCAAGATTTCAGAGAAAGGGTGACTGGTGGACCTAGGGAGGCCTAACCTTAGGCCCCTGGACTCCCAATAGCATAAATTTCTTTTTTTTCCAGCAGAGAGACACCAGACTTCAAGGGTTTATCATGCTCTGGGACAATGAGGATGCCAGCAATGGCCATGATGGACAGGAGGATGAAGGCCCTAACCCTTATTTTGTGAGCACCATGGAAGCCTCCTGGATTCTAGGGAGACCCTGAGAAGAAAGGAGACCCCAGTAATGCCTGGCATTGAAATTCTTGTGAGTCTAGGAGGATGAGAACTCAAAATGGAAATTAATTTGATTTTTAAAAAAGTAGGTTTTTTTGCATACCTTAGTCTGTAGATTGAGATTCATAATGGCTATAAGCACTTAAAAAGTTCTCATCCATAGATTAATGAGTTTACTGAGTACCGACTCTATTCCAAATATTAGCAAGACTCTCTGTGGGTAAAGCCAAGACTTACATGGCCTTGCCTGTCTTCCAAGAACATATAGCTTACTTGGAGAGAGAAGACTCAAATAGCTAGGAAGAAGTTAGATCCTTACAAGAGATAATTATCAGAGTCTGACAACAATTTAAGAGCTACCACTTGTACCTAATTGGTTCATGAATGGCCTGGTCAATAAGCAGTGAGTTCAGCTGCTATAACATTAAAGGGAAATGGGAGAAAAAAAAAAAGACAGTAATAACTTAATGCCTTTTGTTCCACTAAGGGTGAGTTTGTAGAGCTGATTGTTCTGAGAAAAGGAGCAATTTGTTTCTGCGGCTCACCACTTCCCAAGGAGCCCATGCTTTGCCAGCCTGTGGTCTCAAGGGTCTCTGCCTCCAGAGGAGGGGGTCAAGCCACTGGAGCAGCCTGTGGAAATCAAGCAGGCTGATAGTGTGGTTTGAAGATGTTTTGTGCTCATCCTGTCTTCCCAAATACACAGCCCTTGTCCCGGTCAATGTCAGAGGAGCTTATGTTCCTTTTAAGCAATGAGACCCAGCAAGCAGGGAATTGCTCTGGGATTAGGGGAACTCAAAGTGGCTTTATGTGTCAGGGACATGGACCTCTGCTTCCATGCCAATATCCAGCATAAGGTTGTTTGAAATCCTTGCTTAAAAAAATCTACAGTTATGCCTGACTTGGAGTTCTTGGCTGTGATGTAGGCAAGGTGAAGAGATCAGATCAAGGGCCTTAGAAACCCAGCCTGTGAGGTTGGGCGAATAGGGAAGGGATTTGAATCATGATAGTGTGAAGTTATTGGTAGGGTGTTAGGACAAGACATAGTACCTTTTTGGAACTTTGTTTTACTGTCTTAGTTTTATGGTAAAATGACCACAAGAATATAGGCAGAGTTTTAATCAAAACCAAACACAAACATCTAAATATCCTACATTAATACATTAAGGAGTGGTCATTCACTTTAAAAAGGATTGTCCCCTTTATAAGAAGTCCCAGTAAAATCCATTTTCAGGGCAGTTGAACTTTCCCTGGAAAGCAGAATTTGGTTTGCAGAATGTGATTACATTTTCAGCTTTTAAGGAAAATCTCGGTTGCCAACAGGAAGTCCTACATGTCTTCTTGCTCTATGCCTCTTTCACTTCTCCAGCCACTCCCTTTTTTCCCCATGAAAATTGTGAAGATAATGTTTACATTGTGCTTAACAGATGTTTAAGAGTTGAGCTGAAAATCCAAATTGATGGGCTCATCACCAAAGATGAACTGGGGTTCATCCTCCAGTGGCTTCCAGACTGGGAGGGGAAAACCTGGGTTCTGGCCCAGGCTTTGCCTCTAAATAGTTGGGTTCACATGGGCAAGGCCTAGAATTGTAGAGCCTTCGTCTTGGAATGAAATTAGGAATCATCTAGTCCAATCTTCTTTTGATGAAAGCATTTCATGTACAACATCCCTGACTGATGAGTAAATATCTGGTCTCTATGTTCTGAGCCTCACATCTTTACAATGAGGGGAACTGATCTTCCATTTGAATCAAGGTGGAGCTGGGAGGGTCAAGGAAGTAGAGGCCAGGACTTTGAAGACGAACCATAATGATGCCACAGTTTGGCAGAGGCCAAGCCCTCGATATAGGGTCTAAATAAGAACCTTTATGGAATGAAATTTTATATTATACATACTTTCTCTTTCACAGGTCCACCATCCTCTGGGTGAGGAAGATTTCTGAGACCTTGAGACACCTGCCTTTTGGCCTGGAGCTGCTCATGGCTCTACCTCAACATTTTTAAAGAAAGATAAAGTCAGGATGTTAAGTGAGTTCTCTTCATATTTCAGCTGAGTATTATTCCAAGGTTGTGCAGCTTCAGCTGGCCTCTTCCCCTTTGCTTCACATTCTACCTCCTCCCTCCCCCTTCTTTTTTTTACAGCATGAAAACCTCAAGGGCATGCAGTTGGGTCTGGCTGAAATCAGCTGAGCATTTGCAGGGTTTATCTGAGGAAGAGACCTTGGGTCATTGTCATGGCAATTTTGATAATCTTGACAGCCTGCAGATGTGGCTGTCCAGGGAGATCTGAGAGTGCCTCCCACTCTCCAGCCTCAGCCACTGCTGGGAGCAAATGGGGCTTGTTTACCCTTTTTTGCAATCTCTATGCGAAAAAAAAGTTCTGAAAATTTCAGTTGTAAAAATCCTGGGCCAAAAAAGTTTTATCAAAAACTTCATCTGGATTGAGAAAAAGACTCTAAAATGGCTGAATGAGTCACTGGGAGGACTGGATCAATAGTCCATTTCTGCAGACACTACATTGCTTCTTTACTCTCTGTTAACATGTCTAATTCACCCTCTCCCACCCCTCCCCCTTTAATGCTCTCAGATCTAGAATATGAACTCCTCAAGGCCAGGGATCATTTCTAGTTCATCTCCAGATGTCTCCAGTGCTCAGCACTGTGCCTAGGGACTTCAGGGGAATTCGATGATGTTTGCTGGATGAATTAAGAAGTGGGCACAAGGTGGAAAAGAGATGTGCAAGGCAACTCCTGGTGACTAGAGATTAGATGAAGGTAGCAATGAGTGGTGTGATGATACAGGGGCTTCTGGTCCAGAGGCCAGGAGGAAACGTAGACAGAAGTGAAGCTGGTGGAGTAGGATGGGGCTGCCCTGCTCTAAGTGTTAGCCAAGGCTCTTGAGCATGGAATTGATACCATGAAGATCACTTCCAAGAAAAACAAACCTGGGTCCAAATGTGGGGAGAACTAGACTTGGAAAGAGCTTGGGGGCAGGGAGACCAGCAAAGAGTGTGACCATGTCTTCTTGGAAAGGTACAGAGTAGGGAAGGCAGTGCTAGGGGAGCCTGAGAGAGACCTGTTATGGCAGGTCCATTCATCTGGCAAGGAGCACAGCCAGGAGAGAGATTCAAATGCCAAAAGGGTGGGGCACCGTCTTGTACATGAATGTTCATAACAGCATGATTCATAATAGCTAAAAAGTGTAAAGAACCCAAATGTCCATCAATGATGAATGGATAAACAGAATGTGGTATATCCATATGATGGAATGTCATTTGGCAATAAAAAGGAATGAAGTACTGATACATGCTACAGCATAGATGAACCTTGAAAACATGCTAAGTGAGAGAAGCTAGGCACAAAATGTCATATGTTCAATTATTCTGTTTATATGAAATGTTCAGAATAAACAAATCCATAGAGATAGAAAGTAGGTTAGTAGTTGCCAAGGGCTGGAGGAGGGAGAAATGGGTAGTGACTGCTAATCTGTATGGGATTTCTTTTTAGGGTGATGAAAATGTTCTAAAATTACACAGTGGTGAAGGTTGTATAACTCTGTGAATATACTAAAACCCATCAAATTATACACTTTAAAAGGGTGAATTGTATGGTATGTGAATTACGTCTCAATAAAGCTGTGATTAAAAAATAAAAGAATCATCCACCTGGCCTAAGGGTGTATAGAATCTCCTGAGCTTTGGAGAAGAGGCATCAGGGATCACAGAGAATAAGAATGAGCCAAGAAAAGATATTCTATAAAAAAGACATCTTCACTCGAATGTTTATAGCAGCACAATTCTCAATAGCAAAAATGTGGAAACAACCCAAGTGCCCATCAATACATGAGTGGATTAATAAAATGTGGTATATGTATACCATGGAGTACTATTCAGCTATAAGAAACAATGATGATATAGCACCTCTTGTATTATCCTGGTTAGAGTTGGAACCCATTCTACTAAATGAAGTATCCCAAGAATGGAAAAATAACCACCACATGTACTCACCATCAAATTGGTTTTAACTATTGAATACCTAAGTGCACATATAGTAATAACATTCATTGGGCGTCAGGCAGATGGGAGGGGGGAGGAAGGGATGGGTATATACATACATAATGAGTGTGACGAGCACCGTCCAGGGGATGGACACACTTGAAGCTCTGACTCGGGGGTGGGGGGGGGGACAAGGGCAATATACATAACCTAAACATTTGTACCCCCATAATATGCTGAAAAAAAAAGGAATGAGCCAACAGACCCTTGAGGTGGGTTGTTCGTGTTAGTAAGTAACATGTGTATGCAAACCAATTCTCAAGTTTGCAGATGGCCATCTCCTTTTTTCCCCCTATTTATTCCAAATGTGGGCTCGTTCAAATGTAGCTTGGGCAGGGTGCGCTTGATTCTGCAGAATGCTCCATTAGTTGCCCCAGCTCCTGCTAGCTGAGTGCTGGTGGAGGAACCTCAGGCCTGCCCTGGGCTCTTGTTTCATTGGTTTGGGGATCTTTAAGAAGCATTTGTTTCAGGTTTCAACTGCTCTTTATTATAGCCCCTCTTTCTCTAGGACTCATTGTCTGCTGGAGGACAATTTAGAGTGACAGGACACTGTTTTGTCTTCAAAATGACCTCTCCCTTGTGTCCTTGACCCATGGTCCTTAAGTCAAGCTGTGAGCCATGATGCCATTAAAATGAGAGTCTTCCTGAAAGCTGCCAGTGTTGTGGTGGTAAACCAGCTTTCTGGAAAAGAGGTAAAATAAGTAACAAATGGCAGAGTTAGGGCTAAGAGCTTCTGTCTGTGACTCCAGAGCAGGTGCTTTAATCACTGGACTGCCCCCACTCGCTCATAACACACTCACATTAGTTCACAAGATCCCCGACTGAAAGGCCTTCAGAAAGGAGATGGCTCAAACCAAGAGGCATCTTAAACTAAATTAAGCTGAGAAAGTGGATGTCATTCTAACGCTATGACTGAATTCAAGCTACCAATGTGGTGTCATTGACGACAGAGTGAGGATGAGAGATGCATGATGGATTCTTGCGAGGTGGAATGAGCCCTCTCCAGCACACCACCACTCCCGGCACACCCCGGTGGCTCTTTCACCAATGCCTCAGACACATTCAGATGGGTTTATCCTAGAATATTCTGAACACATTTTTTTTCACATCACTTAATTGATGCTTGTGCAGGCACACAGGACAGGAATAAATTATTAACAAGGAAATAATGTACAGGTTTTGATGTGAACAAATCCTACAGTAAGCTACTGACAGAGATGGGATTCAATCTAGATTCTCATGGACACAGTTCTTTTGTTACCCTGTCAATTTTTGAAAGCGTATGACTATGTAAGGTAGAGACATATAAATTTATATGAAGTTTGAATGAAAAAGGGTGGACTTCTTTTTGCATATTCTACCTGGTCTTCAACATGGTGGAGAAACCTGAAGTTTAGCATGCCATCAACTACTTTTCTTAGTTTCCATCAATCCTTTTGTGTTTTTTTTTAATTAAAAACTTTTATAGAAAAACTTTTATCACAATCTAATTTTAGAACATATTGAACAACCCCCAGAAGAAACTCCTTATACATTAGCAGTTGCTCTTTATTCTTGCTCCCTGCTCTCACTCTCCTGACCCATCCTCAGGCACTAAACCTATGTTTGGTTTTTATGGAGTTGCTTATTCTTGACATTTCATATAAATGGAATCATACAATATCTATGTAGTTTTTTTTATGTCTGACTTCTTTCACTTGGTATAATGTCTTCAAAGTTCTTCCATGTTATAACATGTATCAGCAGTTCATTCTTTTTTATTGCCAGATTATATTATGTTGTATGGGTATACTTTATTTTGTTTATTCATTCATCATTCATTGGACATTTGGGTGGTTTCCACTTTTTGACTATTAGGAATCATACTGCTATGAATATTTGTGTACAAATTTTTTGGTGGATGTAAATTTGCATTTATCTTGGGTGTATACTTAGGAGTGAAATTGGTAGTTTATATAGTAACTATATGCTTAACCTTTGTGGAACTTTCCAACTGTTTTCCAACATGGTTGTACCATTTTACAGCCGACCAGTTGTGTCTGAGTATTCCAATTTCTCTACATCCTTGCCAATACTCATTATTGTCTCTCTTGTCTCTTATAACCATCCTAGTGGGTGTGAAGTGGCATCTCATTGTGATTTTGATTTGTCTTTCACTAATGATTAATGATGTTGGGCATCTTTTTATGTGTTTATTGGTCATTTGTATGTCTTCTTTGGAAAAATATCTATTCAAATACTTTGCCTATTTTAATATTGGGTTGTTTTTGTTTTTATTGGGAGGTTGTAAATGTTCTCTATATATTCTGAATACAAATACCTTGTCATATACATCATTTGCAAGTTTTTTTTCACTTTCTGTGGGTTGTCTTTCTACTTTCTTGATGGTATTAATTTGGTGTGCAAAAGTTTTTAATTTTGATGAAGTCCAGTTTATCTATATTTTCTTTTGTCATTTGTGCTTTTGATATCATATCTAAGAAACCATTGCCTAACCCAGAGTAACAAAGATTTACTCCTACGTTTTATTCTGGGAGTTTTACTGTTTTAGTTTCTACATTTTGAGTTAATTTTTATGGATGGTGTGAAGTAGGGGTCCAATTTGGATATTTACTCCTACGTTTTATTCTGGGAGTTTTACTGTTTTAGTTTCTACATTTTGAGTTAATTTTTATGGATGGTGTGAAGTAGGGGTCCAATTTGGATATCCAGTTGTCTTAGCACCATTTCTTGAAAGACTATTCTTTCCCTCATTGAATTGTTGTGGCACACTTGTCTGAAATCATTTGACCATAAATGTGACGGTTTATTTGGGTTCTCTGTTTCATTCCATTGATTTATATGTCTGTCCTTATGCCAGTACAACAATATCTTGATTACTGTGTAATAAGCATTGAAATTATTTTTACCATGAAAGTATTTGGATTTTGTCAAATACTTTTTCTGCATCTATTGAGATTATTATGTAATTTTTATACTTTATTCTATTAAGATTGTGTATTACATTGATTGACTTTTGGGTATTAAACCAACTTTGCAACTCCCTTTTGGTTTTAAGCTTTTAGGATTTGCTAAGCCCATGAAAAAGTTGGAAAAGCCTGGCTGCTGTCTTCCGTTGCTTTTTGAGGTTTTGCTTTTGAATTAGGCTTAGCCTAAAGATAACTATGTATAATAGAAATATCTTGCCAATCTTAGTCCTGGGATTTCCTCCCAGAAGAAACTGGAATCTGATAGCCATGTATCCTTTAGAGGTAATGAGATGGGCAGTCATCTTGTCTAAGGGATCAGGAGTGGAGCTAGCAGGGCTTGATCTGGTGCATAGTCAAAAGTGTTAGTGTTGAGAAATTATAAATGGCTTGAACATGACTGGGTGTCTCTGGCATGTAGAGCTGTGCCTTGGGCAGAGACTAGAGTGGAAGGGAGAATAGACAGACTGGAGCAGGGAACACTTGATAAAGTCAGAAAAGGAGAACCTGAGGTCATGGTGGTTTAGAGCTTTCATTCCACTCACTGGGATTGTTACCCCTGTTAAGCTTTCAACATATTATGGCCCCAGTCTCTCATCTGGGATAACACTGGACTCGTCTCAGTACCCTGCTCTCAGCAACTGGACTTTATCAACTCGTGCATATTTCCTGCTCCTGTCTGCTGCCTGCTGCACTGGTTTGTAGCTCAGTCAAGGACTGGGTGGGTAGAGACTGCTTTCTTCAAGTCCTTAGGTTATTCACGGTCAGACCCCTGTGAGTCCCAGGAGTTGGTCCTTCCATCTTGTGCCTGGCATGGCTATGGGTGGAGTTAGAATGGCATCTACGTTCTCAGCTTAATTTAGTCTACGGCTGCTCTTAGCCTGAGTGTTTTACTTTCTGAAGGGTGTACAGCCAGGGATCTTGCAAACCAATGTGAGTGTTTTATGGCTGAGGGGGGCAGTCCAGTGACTTAGAGCACCAATTTTAGAATCAGAGACACAAGAGCTCTGCCAGTTGTTATTAACCCCTCTAAGTCTCAGTTTCCTTATCTGCAAAATGGAAATACTATGAATAATTATCTATTCTCCCTCATAGGTTTTATCCAAGATGTATATGAGTTCATAAATGGTGCCTGGCCCATGAGTGTTCAAGAGCAGGCGTTGCTATAACTAATGATGATGATGATGGTACAAGTGGTCTGGACCTTCTCTCTCTCCTGATGATTATCTGACATCAGACCCAGTTCACTTTGGAGAGTACAGTAAGTGGCTTTCTAGCCTGGGCATAAAAGTAGGAAAGCAAGAAAAGAATAGAAAAATTTGTTGACAAGTTTGTAAGATTGTGCATAGAAAATGAGCTTGCATTTGCATGTGATATTGTTTCTCCAGTCAAGAAAATGCTAATAAGTATGATTAAATTGTGGTGCTTAATCCTGTAACTTAAGAGGGAAAAGAAGTCATTAGCAACTTGATTATTGTTATTAATACTCAAGGTAATCAGGCTCATTTGTAGAGGCTGATTAAAAGTAAATGTCCAAATGAAAACACTGGGTTTAAATTAGCCAAAGCTGGAGCCCCAAATATTTAAGACAATCATTTGTGGTACCACAATAAGATGAAAATGATTAAGTTATTGGCAATATTTGCACAGGAACACATGTATGTTATATATATTTTGTCTCTCTAAATAAGAATGAGGAATAGAGATTTTCAGGTCTGATACCTCAATAAAAACTTTTAATTTTTCTTACTCAGATATTAGTAGTTTCATTTAATAACTTTTGTTCCTTTTCTGATGGTCACATAGATTTTTTTTTTTACAAATTCTAACATTTCTATGATTTTCTGATAGAAATATCTCAGATGAAGAGACTCTTTTGAATCAGTTCACCATCCATCATTCTTTATCAGGTTGCACTTTTACTGAGATTAGACACTTAGCACCAACTTACACATGAGATAGAAGATTCTGGCAGGTCACTAGAGCTCTTGGCAGAAGTATATTGCCTAATTTTTGGCCATGTTGCCATTTAGTCACCTGCTAAGACATCAAACCTTTTAATGCTGGCATACATTGTTTTAAGAAATATGTGTTTTCCAGAAAATGCAATGTTTGCCAGTTAAATCCTATTTTAAATGTTGTAGGGTAGCTTTCCCCTTAAATTCATTATCTGATAGAACTTTAGGAAAGAGGGGTCAAGTGTCCTTATTTCTTATGCCTTCAGTCATTCCCCTTCTCCTGCTTCTTCCTTTTCTGCCTCAGAAGGTGCTCAGGGGACTCCCGTATCCTAAAGTCCCTTGACAAAGGGACTCCTCCTTTTCTTTTTCCCTTTTACTGCCAAACCTCTGAAAATAGCTCATTTCTGCTGCTTACATCCTGTCTTGCTTCATTTACTCCTCGTTCTCTAACTCCCCACCAAACTTGCTCTTGAAAAGGTCAACAAAATCCTCTACTCAAACCACTCCTTCTTCTTGATCATATGGTGCTGCTCTCTGCCCCCTTCCTTCTTTAAATACTTTGTTCTTTTAGACTGGAACACACCCTCTCCTGGTTTTCCTTCTAGCTCCTTAACTGCTCCATCTCTGCATTCCTCTTCCTTCTCCTGTCTCCCAGATGCAGAGCTTCCCCAAGCATTAGTTCTCAGCTTTCTCCCCTCTCTACTACCTCTGAGAAATCTTGTCTGTACACATTTATATAGCTTTAATATGTCCTCTGAACAGGCAACTTCGCATCTTTATTTACAGTCCAGAACTCTTTCCCAAGTGCTAGCAAGATATCTAACTGCATGCAAGATATCTCTTACAAAAGTTTCTGGAACAATCTCAAATTTGGTATGATCAATACTGAAGTCTTGTGTTCCTCATGTTTGATAATACTATCTTCCTTCTAGTCACTAAACTTGAAACCTCATTGTCACATTTGGTTCCTTCTCCGTATTTCCAATCCAGTGCCAGGTCTCATTTATTCTCTCTCTTGCATCACTTTCTTAACCCAGACCCCTGATCACCAGTCTCCTACACCATCCAGCCTTACTGCCTCCTGCCTCCACTGTCCTCAATTAAGTACTTCTGCGGTATAGTCCTGATCTCCTGACTGTCCTCATTAACGCTTACCACAAACCTTCACTGAGCACTTTTCAGGTGCCAGACACTGTTTTAGTTGCTTTGTGTATATCACCTCATCTAGTGTCACGTCAACCTGTGAGGTAGGATTTTAGGGCCCTGGAAGGAGCTTAATCTGCTCTCACCACTGTGCTACAGATATGTCTGGGCATATCTGGAAGCTCTGGGTTCAATTTCCACTTTCAACCTAATACTTTACTTTTTCTCTTGTAGGAGAGGAAAAATATCTTTTTCTTCTACCTATTGTATTAATAGGTTCCTTGGCTGGGGCCCCTGTAACAAAAGACAGATTAACAAAAGAAAAACGTACTAATGTATTTCATGTAAATTTTCCATGACACAGGAGCTTTTATTAGGAAATGAAGACCCAAGACCCGAAGAAGTGGTTAAAACTGAGTGTTTTTATGCTGGGTTTGATGAAGAGTGGAAAGTTGTGGAGAAATAGGAGAGGACAAAGTGTAAGAAATGGGGGGAAACAGAGAGGTCTGTTGCTCCTCTTGGCGTTCCTGTGTCTTTGGAGATAAGTGTGCTCCTTCCTTTCGTGTACAGGGAGGGCACCTCTCACGTGGTCTTATGATCTGCTTCAAGGGAAGGTTAGAATGTTCTTCCTGGACATGTCATTTCTTAAATTCCTTCACCTTAAAAATTCAATATGCCATGGTGCCATATTTTGGGGTAGCATGTTCTGAACCCATCACCTTCATACTCCTTTATTCTCTTGAAAAGTGAAACCACGCTCTCTTCCTCACACATGCTCTATGTTTTTCTGAATTTGTACTTTTGCTGGTCCTGTTTCCCCACTTAGAATGTCCTTCCTTGCTTTCTCTATATATCTAAAATCTGGCCATCCTTCTGGGCAATCTATTCCAGGAAGCTTTCCTTAATCTTTCCATCTAAATCCGTCTCTTTTTCTTCCAAATGGCCATGGGGCTTTATCTGTACCCTTCTCGGCCCACATAATTATCTGCTTTGCATTAAAGATACTAGGATTCTGAGCATATATATTCTCCCCTGCTAGGCTGTAAGCCCATGGAGAGCTGAATCTTGTATTTTCTGTCTTGATATTCATCCTACAATAGTGGATGTACTGTCTTGCGTGTAGTAGGAGGTCAGTAATTATTTATAGTATGAATGAATGAATGAGTAAATGGCATAAACTAAGTAGGAGAATAAGTTTTAGGGCAGTCCTTCAAATTTATTGTCACCAAAATTTATCTTTTGGATGTCTAGGTGCTCCTTGCTGGGCCCATTATCCTTTCTTACAGTGTTTCCTTGCCAGTCTTCCAAGCACCTAGTAAGTACACTCTTGCTGTCCTTATTTCTATCAACTTTATGACCCTAGGCAAGTCATGTGAACTCTTTCAGCCTCATCTCCCCAAATATAAAATAAGCATGATGTCACTGATCTCCTGGGTTGTTGTGAGGACTAAATATAGTAATCCTATATAAGTATATATGTAATATGTCTAGCATAGCACTAAGCATATAGTACATACTCAATAATTGTTATTTATGCCCCCTCCCCCATTTTTCCCCTTTAAAAACTTGCTTTCACAACAAGGTTTTAAAGACTAATAAAGATGTTTAATGAGTTACCATTCTTTGGAGTATTTGCATTTTAGTCTAGGTAATTAGCTCAATCATTCTTTTTTTATTCTATATTAATGCATTTTTTTGTGGGCCTCTGTGTATTTCAGAAACAGTGTTAGCTTTAACAATTACAGGATAGCCACATGCAGAAGAATGAAACAGGACCCTTATCTCTCACCATATATAAAAATTAATTCAAGATGGATAAAAGACTTAGATGTAAGGCATGAAACCATAAAAATTCTGGAAGAAAATATAGGAAAAACTCTTCTAGACATTACCCTAGGGAAAGAATTTATGACTAAGATCCTAAAGGCAAATACAGCGACAACAAAAATAAATAAATGGGACTTGATTAAATTAAAAAGCCTCTACACAGCAAAGGAAATAATCAATAGAATAGATAACCCACAGAATGTGAGAAAATATTCACAAACTATACATCTGATAAAGGGCTAATATCCAGAATCTACAAAGAACTCAAAAAAATCAGCAAGAAAACAACAAACAATCCCACTAAAAAGTGGGCAAAAGACATGAACAGAAGTTTTTTATAAGAAGCTAGGCAAATGGCCAACAAATGTTTGAAGAAATGCTCAACATCACTAATCATCAGGGAAATGCAAATTAAAACTACAATGAGATATCCCCTTACCCCTGTTGGAATGGTCATTATTAAAATGTTGAAAAATAATAGATGCTGGCATGGATGCAGAGAGAAAGGAAGGCGTATATACTGTTGGTGGGACTGTAAATTAGCACAACTTTTATGAAAAACAGTACGGAAATTCCTCAAAGAAATAAATGTGGACTTACCATTCAACCCACCATCCTAGTACTGGGTATCTAAGGAAAAGAGGTCATTTTATCAACAAGACACCTGCACTCAAATGTTTATTGCAGCACAATTCACAATAGCAAAGATGTGGGTTCAACCTAAGTGCCCATAAATTCATGAGTGGAGTAAGAAAATGTGGTATATATGTATACCTTGGAGTACTACTCAGCCATAAAAAGAATGAAATAATGTTTTTGCAGCAACTTGGATGGAATTTGAGACCCTTATCCTAAGAGAAGTATCTCAGGAATGGAAAAACAAACACCGCATGTACTCTCTAATAATTGGGAGCTAATTGATGGGCACATATGGGCACAAGAGATGTATAGGTCATAGGAAGTCAAGAAGCAGGGATGGGGGAGAAGGGGAAAGGTAGAAACCTACCTACTGGGTACACTAAACACTATTTGGATGATGGGCACACTGAAAGCCCCAACTTAAGCATTATATAAAAGGTATCCATGTAATAAAAACATTTGTGCCCCCTTAATATTTTGAAATAAAAAAACATAACAAAATATTTGTGGTCAGACGTTCCTGAAATTTTACTGGTAGTTTGAACCCAATCAAACAGCTCTGATAAGGTATTTAAGTTGTCTTAGTATGTTACACCTCATGTTATCAGGGTATCTTTCCTGTCTGGGAATTTAACTGTCAATGGAATGCCTAAAAACGGTCACCAGAGTTGAGAATTCTATCATCTCTGAAGGCAAGGACAGAAGGAAAGAAACCAGGAAAGGCAGCACAGTAGACACCATGGTTTCTCAAATACTGCTGTTTTGTCTTAACAGGACTGTTTTTGCAGCAAAACTATTTGATGAGGGTACATTCGGCATAATTCTCTCAGGATCCTGGACCTCATGATAAAATGATTCTGAATTTTCTGTGAGCAGCCAGTGATTTCCCTGGGACTACTTTAGCCATAACAGAGATAGGATCATACGCGGAGCTAGGGGAATTCAGGAGAAAAGACATCGAAGGACTGGGGTTGCAGGAGGGGTATTGGTGATTAGAGCAGCAACACAACCCTTCTGGATTCCTTAGCACTTTTTATCCAAAGAACTAAAACCTCCTCTCAACCTCATTATGAAAAATTATGCCTCTTTATGGAATAATTTCTGCCCACTTTACAGGTAGGGAACTGAGAAGCACAGACAGATTCACGGCATCCCTTACCTGGCTCCAGCTCACCTGTTCCTCTTTATCTTCAGTCCCTTAGTACCACCTTCTGCAGCAGTCACACCACCCTTTGGATGATTCCCCGGTTGTACCATGTTCCCCTCCCAACTTTGGTGTAGAAGAGGGAGGCACATTGATCCCAATTTACAGATGAGAAAACGCCATCTCAAGAGAGCTTAAACAACTTGTCCAAGCTCTCCCCTGGTTACTCATGGCAAGGTTGGGGCAGAATGGCCGCTGGCTGCTGATCCATTTCTCTTACTTCTCTACCCTTCACACCTTAGGTAAGTGGGGGTCCCAGGAGGACCCCTCAGTGCACCCTGAATCTCCACACACAGGACGGTGGACACAGCAGGTGGCAGAAGGAAGGAAGCACCCGCTACCCATCCATCAGGCTTTACTTATTCCTTCCCGGAGGGGTCTCCTCTTGGCAACTTAACCACCTTCTAGAGTCAGCATTTAGTGATGGTTGTAAAAACACAAACAATTTAGCACACAACACTCTGAACTGTAAACTTGGTAAATAGGATCAGGGGGAAGATTTAAGTGGAAAGGACAACTGCTATAAAGACTTAACAGGAATTCATTAGGCTCCACAGATAAAGCAGATAAAAGATCCATAACCACAGGCAGGAAGCGAAAGGAAAATCCTAAATCGTTAAGATGCAATGAGGTCCTGCCACAACTCATTACTCAGCTCATCCTCAGGGGCACTGGCTCTAGTGTTCAGAGGAACCCAGAGAAGGAAGACTGTGACAGCCGCTGCCATCTTAGAGGAGAGCAGGGTCTTCCTGGCTGCACGGGTGTGTCAGAGTTGCTGTCGTCAGCCCAGTGCTACCACTTCGCCTTTGCCGTTTCTTTCTGTTTCTATGTAGTACTATTTTTTGCTTCCTTGCTCGTTTTCACCCTTTGCTCCTTCTCTTTCTCCTCTCTGTTTTCCCCCTTTCCTCCCTTTAAAAGAAATCCCTGCTTTTTTTTCTTTTTCTACCCACCTCTGCCGTTACCATCTCTCTCCCACCTTCTCTCCTGACATTTTAATCCCCTCACTCCTCAGACTCTCCTTGGCCTTGCCTTCCTCCTCTTCCTCACCCTCATCTCCCCCTGCCTTGCAGACCCTGCCCGTGGGATCCAGCGCTTTCCCCGTCTGCCGTGTGCAAGCTGTGTGTGGGGGCGAATTCACCCCACACTCTCTTTGTCTTTCTCACTTACGTTTCTTTTAGCGTTTTTGTATGACTGAGCGAAGTGGAGGGGTAGAGCACAAAATAACCAGCAAAATTGGTCCTAAATTGTTTGCTTTTATCATTAAATTAGATGTCCTCAGATTTCTCTGTAAAAACCAAACATAAGTAGGCTGAAAACTATCTCACTGTTTCTTTGGAGGTTTAAAGGAACACGGTTGAAGAGAATATTAAGTATTTTGAAATGTAGTTTTTCATCTCAACCTGATTAGCACAACTTTTTCTGAAGAAAATGCTGGTGTGGCTTTCCACTCTCCTATTCTCTGTCTTTCCCCAGAAGAGATGTAACAGATTCTCAGGAATTGAGTAATATTTTATTGCAATTTTTATACAGTTTTTGAAGTAATTGCTTGTAAGTGGAAACGAAGAAGGGAAGAACTTTGGAACAACGCTGTGTCATTTTCAATAAATCAATAGGAAGGGTGAGTGGGTGTTGTTAAGTGACAGAAGGGAAACTGCTCAGAGAACAAACTGGTGTGTGTGTATGCGTGTGTGTGTGTGTGTGTGCGCGCGCGTGCGTGTGTGTGTGTGTGTGTGTGTGTGTGTGTATGTGCATGTGTGCGTACATGTGCTGTTTCTGTAGCATCTTGAAGCATTCCAGTCTCATGAGTTTTCTAAAATTGCTGGCAAAATTGTGGTAGGACTGATACCTGCACTCCTTTTCATAGTAAGGCTCTGCCTGCACCCTGCACGCATTTGGCCACAGTAAAAAGCAATTTTCCATACACCAGGGGGCTGTAATTTGAGTACTATAATGATTAGTGATTTCATCCAGTTGTAGTTGACCCCCTGCTCATTTTTACGTACTAAATGTTAAAAAGGAAAGGGAGAAAACTTGAGAGTGCTGGTTGATTGGAATTCCAAGAGGAACTTTCATGCAGATAAAATATATTGAGAAAAGCCAGGGTGCTGGGAATTTCAGGGTGAAAACAGGGAGAAATAGAGAAAGAAAAAGAAAATGATCATAACAGGAAGGTCCCCCGAAGTCTTTCTGACTGTGAATAATGTGTGTATACTTTTGAGGCCTGTTCTGGTTGCTGGTTCTGTGTTTAATGGCTTTTCACCTCCTCCCCAGGATCATGTTCCCTCTTCTCTACTCTTTATTTCCACCCGCCCCTCACCTCTCTTTCTCTTTCTCCCTTTCTCTGCTTTCCCTCTTTCCTTTTCCTCCAGAAAAAAAGCTGTAAAATGCCTCTTGAAGAAGCAGACTCTATACTGGTGCTGGGTTGTCATGGAAACACACAGATTCCAAGACCTTGAGTCCTGCCACAATGATCTAGGCTCAGACCCTGACTGGGTCAGAGGCTAAGGCTGTCCCTAGGATTTCTGGATAAAGGAAACCAGCAGATGTAAGGTCATTTGAGGTATAGGTCAGTACCCACAGACAAAGGCTAGAAAAATGGCACCTAAATAGTTATTTCTTCTGTTTCACACTATTAATAATTACATTTGCTGTGAGGAATATAGATAAATGTGGCTGTCAGTGTGAGGGATTGAAAAACAAGAATAATTGCAGTATTTTCTGGTGTTTTCTTATTCTTTATTTATAAAATCGTATGGTTTATGTCTCCAAGAAAGGGTCACAGTTAGCAGAAATTTTGCCAACTCTCCCATATCAAATCTGGTGCAAAGAATTGCTATTTCAGTAGAATTTAAAAGTTCAGTTATTTTTATAGATGCCAGAGTCATTTTCTTCTTTCAAATCAGTAACATCACATTTTACAAAGTACATTGAATTTTGTTGAGACTGTTTCATATTGTCCCTGTATTTCAACCTGGGTAAAAGGGTGTCACTTCTGTCTCAGACCAGGTCTCTAGAATATTCGGTTTTCATCTCTCTCCAATCTAAACACAGCTATGGGGGCTTTTCACCACTCTGTACAGTGTCAAGAGTCAGATCACTCTTGGAGATTACGTACCATTCTGGATGGTGGCAGAGACAATGGACAAATTAGGTGAGGATTTAGCAAGACTCACTAAGATCTCTGACCTCTTTTTAGTTTGGGGGAAATCATCTCACTTTTGATTTCTTCTCAGAGAACTCTTCTTTTCTTGTTTCACCTCCTCAACTTTCAGATTCTCCTGTTGTTCATTTACAATAGACTCCCATGACCCCGGAAACCAAGAGTCCAAATCATTCAAAACTGGTCCTTTTTCTGTGATGGCAAGAAAGTTTGCTTTTTAAACCATCCTAGACAATAATGGAAGTATTTATAGTACACCCCAGGGTGGGGGGCAGTGTGGAGCGGGGCTAACCTGTGGCCTTAAGGCCACATATGGCCTTCTAGGTCCTTCAGTGCAGCCTTTTGACTGAATCCAAATTTTATATAACTAATCCTTTTATTTTTTATTAATACATTTTTGTTCAGCTTTTATATTTTTATTTTATTTTTAAAATGAAAGTATTTAAAACACCAAAGAATAAAATAAGTTTCAATGAAATAATCCTCCCAGATTAACTGGCACAATTAGAACATAAGTAAGCCATAAGGGCTAAATTGACGGCTGCTACACTCATGATTTAGTTCTAACTTCCCTCAGCTGACTGGTACCACTACCACATGAGGCTGGTTGGTGAGAGTTTATGGGGGTCAAGTATGCCAGTCTGTTATCAGCTTTTGGCAATGGCGCACTGTGTTTCTGTTTGAAGTGGAATTTGTGAATAGTTGCACAGCTCAACAGTATTTTTAAATTCTGTCTGCTTAACAGCCCATAATGTCATAGAAGACCAAGAGAACACTTGGAAGGAAGAAAACAAATGTTTTAATGAGGATTGAGAATTGCAATATTATCTTGTTTCTGCTAAAAATAAGATGATTTGCTTGCTTTGTGGTACTGCAATAGCAACATTAAAGAAATTCAATGCTCATCAGCATTATAACACTCATAAGGACCACAAATATTTTAAATTAGAGGGAGAGATGCGAAAGGTTGTATTGCAGAAATTAAAAGATGAAAAGCAAAAGCAAAGACAATTATTTCAAGCAGCAATACGACCTGGAAATAATGCCACTGAAGCAACTTAGAAAGTAACTTATATACATGGAGAAAAAAGGGAAGCCATTCAGTGATGTAGAAATTGTGAAAGAATGCATTGTTAACCTTGTAGGATGCTTAGACCTCGATAATGTTTCAAAGTACAAACTACTGCCTCTTTCAAGGAGAACTATAACTGGTCAGCAGCATGAATCAGCCTTCCACTTAACAGAACAACTTCATGCAGTACTTCAAAAGGAAAATACATATTATTCAATCGCTTTGGGTGAATCAACTGATACTACTAAGTGCAGATTTTATACTTTATTAGGGTTATAACAAGATTTTCTTTGCTACGAAGAATTACTCACTTTGGGCACTCTTGTGAGTAGAACATAGGGAATAGATATCTTCAACAAATTTCAAGATAAATGTGGAGTGTATGTACAGACTGTGCACCTTCCATGACAGGAAAATATGGAGGGTTTATTGCACAGATAAAAAAAGTATTAATATATCCAGATGCTCTCATTTCTTTTCACTGTATCTTGCATCAGGAAAATCTCTATGCTGAAACTACTATTTTAAGTGACACTTTGCAACAAGTTATAAGTATTGTTAACTGTATTTGTGCAAATGTAACATGGCATTGCCAGATTTGTAACATGCTAAAGTTGAACAATGAGGTATTCAGTGTGGATTTGCCATATCATTCTAAAGTGTGTTGGCTATCGCAGAGACAGGTGTTAGCCAAAATTTTATCTCTGTGAGAACAGACAGTTAAATTTTATGAAGAATAGAATCAGCATTGTGAATCAATGAAAGAAGATATCTATAGGAATGCAGCATTTCTGTGTGATATCATGTCAAATCAAAATGACTTGAATATTTCTTTGCAAGATAAAACTGTCTATAAGTGATATGTGGCAAAAAATTCAAGCCTTTTGAAAAAGGCCATCTTTTTTCAAAACATTTCTTTTTCAAAAGGAAATTTCAGATGAACGTTTTCCCCAGTTAGCAAAGGTCATTGATGAGCAGGATGATATATGCAAATCATTTGAAGAATACGCAGCTGTTATAGACCTATTAATTGGAGAATGCAATGAAAGTTTCACTGACTTTGAGAATCATGACATCACACTCAAAGTAGCATTTCAGCCTCACCTAGTTGATATCACCGAGGCACCTAAAAAACTACAGATGGAATTGATTGAGCTCTCAGTAGATGACATTTTAAAGTCATTGTTTGATGCTAAGAAAGATCCAATTGAAATATGAAAAAATGCAGTAGAATACCCATGCCTTTGGCAACATGCCTGAAAAATGCTTTCTTGCTTTTCAACCACTTACTGCTGTGAACCTACAGTTTCCTACCTAACCCAAATCAAGACACCCTCACGGTCACAAATGACTGATACCCACCTAGAGGATCAACTGAAACTGTGGACCTCCATGCTGCAACCAAATATTCAAATGCTTTCCAACAAAAAGCAGACAGAACAAAGTCATCAAAAGGTTAGTTAACTTTAAAATTAACAGTTTTCACTTTTCAAAATTATGAAGTACATGTTAGTTAGATTTTTACAAAATAATGTTCATTTTTAGGTATTATCTAATTGAAGTTTCTTGAATGAGGCCTTATTTGATTACAGCTAAATTAATGCAGCCTTCCAACAGGAAAAGTTTCCCCACCCCTGGTCTACCCTTTAGAGAAACAACAAAAACAACATGTAATCACGTTTCCTATTAAAACAGATCAACAATATTTTGACGATATAGTCTGTACAAAAATAGTCTTTCCTTCAACTAATTCCCCAAGCAGATTGATTGATAAATGCATAAATGGTAAATTAATGGTGCATGCTCCTGTCAGGTGACATGTTTTACTCAGTACGATTTTTTGAGGCATGTATTATTTTGTAAGGCTCTCAGGAATGGAAGGGAATTGTTCTCAGGAATTGTTCCAGTCTGTGACAACTCAACAAGAGCTTAGCCAAACTGTCTTTAGCACATCTAGTGCAGGCAAGCGTCATCTGCCTGGCTCAGATACCTCTTTTAGCAGACATTTCTCTCCACCAATTGTCCTCCTGTCAGAGGCCCAGACCTATACTGGTTCTTTTCACTCAGCTTTTAAGTATGCTCAAGTCTTCTCTATTCTTAAAGAAAGAAGGAAAGGAAAAAAAAAAAAGGAAGAAGGAAAGCAACCAAAGTTCAGTCCTTAACATCATGCCTCCCTTTATAAACCACTTAATACCTGTCTTTCCTCAAATAAAAGCTAAACTTTTATTTGCAGCATTTCTTAATTTTTTTGTTGTGATAAAATATACATAATATAAATTCACCATTTAATCATATTTAAGTCCACAATTCAGTGGCATCATATATATTTACATTGTTGTGCAACGATCACTACCATCCATTTCCAGAACTTTTTCATCTTCTCAAACTGAAACTCTGTACTCTTTAAATAACTCACCTTTCCCCCCTCCCCCTGCTCCTGCAACCACCATTCTACTTTCTGTCTCTGTGAATGTGACGACTGTAGGTACCTCATGTAAGTGGAATTATATAATAGTTGTCCTTTTGTGACTGTCTTACTCACTTAGCATCATATCTTCAAGGTCCATTCATGCAGCATGTGTGAGAATTTCCTTTTTAAGTTTGAATAATATTCCATTGTATGTATATATCACATTTTGTTCATCCACTTTTCTGTTGATGGACAATTGGAGTTGTTTCCACTTTTGGCTATCATGAATAATGCTGTTATGAACATTGGTATAT
Source organism: Varecia variegata (assembly GCA_028533085.1). Lineage (NCBI taxonomy): Eukaryota > Metazoa > Chordata > Mammalia > Primates > Lemuridae > Varecia > Varecia variegata. The sequence goes on from CM052437.1 coordinate 33,519,876, forward strand.
CAATTTGAGTCCCTGTTTTCAATTCTTTTGGGCATATACCCAAAGTGTATTTGCTAGTATAGCCAAACTTGTTACTCTTACTTTGCTTTTCAAAGTAATCACATTTCATAGTTTTAAAAGTTAAACAGTTCTATCTGGCTTATAATAAAGAACAGCAGTTGCCCATCCTGCTCTCCTCCCCCCTGATCCCTTCTTCAAAGTCAACCACTTTAAACTCTTCAGCTGTTTGTTCTATTTATTATTATATTTCTAAATTACATACTGATTTGCTGATTTTTCCACATTAGACACTGCACTGATTCCCCATTATAGAGGATAAAGACTTAATTCTTATATACTCTTATAGTGGAGTGTTTGAAAATGTGGCCACAACAAATTCTCTCATCCCTGGATGCACACCCCTTTCCAAAGCACCTTTGTAGCTCCTCCTGTCAAGAGGTAGGATCTGTTTCCCTCTCCTTTGAATCTGGGCTGGCCATATGACTTGATTTGACCCACAGGATGTGCTGGCAATGACACTGGGAGACTTCTAAACCTAGACCTCAAGAACCTTTTTACCTTTGCTCTTGGAACACTGCTCTCGTGTAAACAAGCCCGATCTGACTGTAGGGTGGTAGCCACAGGAAGCACAGACAAGGTGTCCTGGCTGAGCCCTTAGATTTACAGCAGACAACCAGCACGAGTCCCCAAACATGAGTGTGAGATCATCCTAGATAGCCTGTGCTAGTGGAGTCCTCCAGAAAACAATAGCCATATGAGTGAAGAACCGTCCATCTGAGGCCAATCCAAATTGCTAATCTGCAGAGTCATAAGCAGATAAGATTGCAGTTGTTTTAACTAAATTTTAGGATAGTTTTTTGCACAGAAATAGATTTCTGATATGATCATCCATTGCGCATACATATTTCATCATCCTGTATCTTCCCAATGTAATTTTATCATGCATTTGATAACATCCATACGCATTATTTTCATAATTAATGTTGACATAACTAAGTTAACATTGTTCAGTGCTGAGACCAGAACTATGTTATGAAAGCCTTTCCTTTCTTGTTCAGCTTGTGGCTTTCTTGAAGTTCTTTTTGTCTTTTTTTTTTTTTTTTAATTTACTTAGCTTTCTTCCAATCTTTTGCTAAGGCTTCCTGTATCTTTCAATAACTCTGTAAAATGACTCTCAATCCAATCTTCCTCATTATAAACCTGTCAGAACACCTATCACTTTTATTTCCTTCTGGAAATCTCCCTCTCAGAGCCTTTTACTCTTCTGCTTTAATCCGAACTGGTTGCCCTATAAAATGACTGCCCAGCTGTTGTCATGGCATTTACTTTTTTATTTTACTGAGGATTCTATTGACCTCTTTTGCCCTGAGTCCCCTGTTATATGGCTCCCACATCTTCCTCTTTCTTTTTTGCAGTAACTCTTTTGTTTTGTAGGAACTTATTCTCCAGAAGTTTCTTGAGAAAGCATGCATGGGAAGTATATTTTTTGAGACCTTGCGTATAAGGAAATAGCTGTACTTTTACTCTTCACACATAGTTTGGCGAGGTATAGAATTATAAATCAGGCATTTTTTTCCTCTGATTATTTTAAAGATATACTTACTGTCATCTAATTTACAATGTTGCCATTGAGAAGTCTGATGCCATTCTTATTTCCGTTTCTTTGTATGTCATTTGTTTTTTTCTTCTTAGAATCTTTATCGGCAGGATTCTTAAAATTCATGGTCTTGTCTTGATGTGAATTTCTTTTTCATCATTATATTGAGTCTTTGGACTTTTCAATCTGGAAAGTCATGTCCTTCAGAAATATTCTTGTATTTTTTCTTTGACAATTTTGTCCCCTGTATTTTTCCTGTTTACTTTATTTAGAACTCCTAGTTTTGGATGTTAGACCTCTTAGATCTCCTCGTTTTAATCGATATGTCTATTTTATTTGCTTTCTGTGAGATATCCTCAACTTTTTCTTTCATTTCTTTTTTTGATTTGTGCTCTAGACCCCCATATTCAGCTGCCTGCTAGATATCTGCATGTACTTGTGTCTTAGACTCTTCAAATTCAACCTGTCTAAGGACTAAATTCTTCTTTAACAAAAAGGCTTGTTGTCTATTCTCTTTCTGGATGGAACTACTGTCTTTCAAGGAAACCCAGTATCATTGACACCCTTCTTACTCATCCCCACTCATCCTGTTTGTTCTACTTCCTTAATGTTTCTTCAATCTATTCACTACTCTTTGCCACCATTACCTCTGCCCTAGCTCAGGCCATTGCTGTATCTCTTTCCTGCATTACGTGAGTGTTCTCTGTACTTAAATGTATGCTTCCTGGGTGACCCCAGTCTAACTGATTTTTTATACTGCAACCAAACCTTGAGATTAAACTCAAGTGTCATTCTTCCTACCCTTCACTCCCAGGCTCCCATTCTACATTTTCCTCACCTTAATTACACAGTTTTTTTACCCTAGGTATTGTAGTTGCCTATTCCTTTGCTTGTCTTCCACTCTAGACCCTGAATGACTTGAGAGCAGGGTAATGGTTGGTATTCAGCAAGTTCACAATAAATATTTCTTGCAAAAATCTCTACCCCCTGAGGTAGAGCATTTGGTCTTTGGATTACTCTTTCTGTTAGAATATTTTCCTGCATACTAAGCTGGAATTTATCATCTTAGAATTTCTCCTTATTCGTTGTATTCTGTGACTATAAGCCCTGGATTTTCTAGAACATAATATCTGATTTCAAACATTTACTGTCTTACAAGGTATCATAGGTTCCTGGAAATTTCCAGCTCTCAGTATTCAAATCACATATCCTAGGTTACCTCTTGCACTTAGAAGTGGCACAAGAACTCTGCGTCCTGAGTTTTGGTTTGGAAAGTTTGGAAATGACACAGTAAAGAACCAGTCTAATCCCTCCTGCTTACAGCAAACCTTCTGATATTGAAGAAAATCATTATGTCTCTTTTTCCCTAGGCTGATTTTTTATCAGGCTGAGTCTTATGGATCACCCTGTACTCACCTCTGGATCTCTATACACCCATTAAAAGTGTGTGGTGACCCCAGGTGATGCTACCTGTGCAGAATAGATCAGACAGTCTCCTCCTTGCCTCTAGGCACTGATCTGCCTTTAACACAGCCCAAGTTTGCTTTTGTTCTTTTTGGAAGCAGCCATGTTATATTTAAGACTCTAATTTGGTTTTTTTTAAACCTGTGATATTAAGCCACATTTCTTACATCTTACACTTGAACATTGTGTTTATTTCTGTTAAAATGCATCTCGTTAGGTTCAGACCATCATGCAATCTTATATTTTACTCTGGATCCCAATTCTGTCATCCAGGGTATTCTCTGGTCCTCTCAGACTTGGCACATTAAAATGACATCAGTTCAGGTTATTGTCCTACACCCAGTATGGCCAGAACTTTGAAGGACATTTGTTAAAATAGAATTCTCCTTGTAAGCTATTTTTCCTCTGATGCTGTTTGCCTTGTGAATACCTGTTTATGTGTTTGAATTTCACCCAGTATTGTATTTCACAGCAGGAACTTGGGGTCAGAAAAGTATCTTTGGAGCAAACACATAATTAAGGAATATAGTTTCTCTAAGAAATAGTTTTCCTTCATAATAGAATGGAGGCTACAGTCCTGTTCAAATACCTATTCCAATATTTATTCATAGTTTTTCTGCCACATAAGCATTTGCGAGGCCATTTTAGTAATGAGACAACTAGTTATAAACCTTCTTTGTCTATCTCTAATCTGAATATTTTTAAAAACTATAGACTTCAGTGTCCTCTGGGGCAGGGACAATGCTTTATACTTCTCTACCAGGCTGTCCTTCCACTCCTCCCCCACAAAACCCTCCCTAGATAAACATTTTTCTCTTTTCTGTGTCTACACCTGAAACCTAGAAAGAAGAATATTAGCTCTTCTTTCTAGAATGTCTCCTCCTTTCCTATTCTCTGTGGCTAAAATTTCTATCCTTTCTCAAATTTCACATCCTTTGAGAAGACTTTCTCCAGATTCAATTGAGCCTCAGTTTTTTCCACCTTGGATTCTTAAAGTACTCATTATGTTAACTGCTTTTTTTGGATACTGGCTTAAATGCCACATTGTTTTCTTATTTAAAGGATGTAAATATGCTAGTATTATTTTTTGAGCTGGATTATAATCTCTCTGAGGGTGGGGACTGTATTCTTTTCCTATGAAACTCCCTACTGTTCTTTGAAGAGTGCTAGGAACATCATATTAATCTAGTTGAATTGAAAATTTGGAAAAATCATGGAAAGGAAATGAGTCTAGAAAAGCAGAATTGGGATTTATTACTTTTCTTTAAAAACAAACACATAAAAAGAATATGTTCTTTAAAGGGCAGGCACGGTGGCTCATGACTGTAATCCCAGAACTTTGGGAGGTCATGTTGGGAGGATAGCTTGAGGCCAGGAGTTTGATACCAGCCTGGACAACACAGGCTCTAAAGAAAAAAGAAAAATCTCTAAAGAAAAAAAAAGGAGAGAGTATGCTCTTTGAAATCTTTAGAGGAACACTTCTCAGAGCTACTGCAGTTCCTCACACAAGCATCCGAACTCTAATTTGAGCACCTGTCATGACAAGAATTTTTACACCCCTTCTGTGGAGTCATCAGACAGGGAAAGAGCTGCAGAGGGAGGCTGTTATGGATGGCCCAGGGAGCCCATCCTGGCCTTGGCACAGGGCAAGGCTGTGAAACTACACTTTCCAAGAACTAGCAGGGCACATTTGGAATCTCTCCTCAGTGTCAACACAAGGGGCACATAATTTGATTTTTCGTGTTTTATACTTTTTTTTTTTTTTGCCGGAATAACAAGGAGAGTCCTTGGATATTTTAGGAGAATTTTATCAGTCTTCAGTTATATCACCTCCAACCATTTGGTTTCAAGGTAATGATACATGCTTCTTTCTTCTACCACCCTCATTCATTCCAACTAATCTGTGAGGTCAATGCTGAAGGATTAGGTTTGACTCTCTTAAAAAAGCTCAGTGTACAGTCAGCCTAATTAGGTCATTTTCCTTTCCCAGAGCTCTATGTGAGCAATAGAACCATCCACTTCTTTAATAGATGTTGGACATTTATCAAAATCCAAGGTTCTGCTATGTAATTGAGTTTACCATCTGCTATGAGTGACTTACACCTTTTAAATATGTTCCATACACATTTTGGGGGTTTGTTGTGTAGTGAAGAATTGAATTTCCCCAACAAGAGGTCTGGCCTTTGTCTCTGCTCCTGGGAGGTGACCGCTAAGCCCTTGGAATTTCTAGAATGATAGGAGTGTCTTTGCTATTCATGGTGGGTGCCTCAGACTGCACCCAGACCTGATAGTTTATGCTAATGAGGGGACTCATGGTGGGCCACTAAATAATTTATGCCCCTGAGATAACTCAGGATGGAGGCTGTTCGCACCAGAAAGACCAAGCATGTGATTAGAGGGCTTGGGCTTTGAGCCATGTGCTATCAGCCTGACTCTTGGCAGAAGAGGGAGACTGGAGATTGAATTCACTCAGGAGAGCAGTGATTCAATCAATCATACCTACATATTGAAACAAACAAAATCTTCCCCCACACCACAGCCCCAAACCTTCTGGAGACTGAAGCTTATTAGGTGAGCTTCCCTGGTTTGTCTAACTCATTGCAGTAGTCTATGAAGAAACAGAAAATAACACAATAACAGAAGAAGAAGAAAAACAACAAAAATATTTATGTCAAACATTGAAAACCAAGTGTCTCAAAAGAATTTTTTTATTCTTTTTTTTTTTTTTTCATTTTGTAC
>CM052437.1:33532718-33562140 GCA_028533085.1 Varecia variegata
CAACTTAGATGGCCCTTCTCTGGGTTGCTGCCATATCACCCAGTGCAATCCCTTATCATAGCGCTTATCATGCTGTATGTAAAAAATGATTTTCATCTTTCTTTCTCTTTTGAAGCCGTGACCTTTTTGAAGGCATGAACTGAGACTCAGTCGTATCCATAAAACTTTGTGCATGGTAGATGTTCAATAAATGTTTGTTGAATGACTGACAAGGTCATTGTGGCAAAGTATGAAATACACAGACTATTTGAGTAGCCTTTTCTATCACTTATGTGTAAGTCTATTGACCTTATAACTTTTTATTTCTTTTATTTATTCACTAAGAAGATGAAGGATGTTGGCAGCAGCTCTTGACAAGTTTTCTCATAGAAACTTAAATTTATTTATTATTTTATATATTTTAAAATTTATATGCATTAAAAAATAAATGAGTGTGGTTATGTCCCAATAAAACTTTATTTACAAAAACAAGCAGCTGATGGGATTCAGCCCACAGTTTGCTGACTTGTGATCTAGAAAATTGGTTAAACTGACATAGATTAAGAGAGTTGTTACTCTTTGTGATTCAACTCATGAAATGTCTATTGAGTGCCAATTGTGTACCCAGCTTGAAAGGTCAAATTGTGTAGGTAGCTTTAAAGGTCAAATTGTGCTACAAGATTTATAGACAGACACTTGTTTGGCTATTCACAGCCATTCTCAACCCCTTTCTCCTTCACTTGCTTTCTACTGCAGAGGATGAAAATCCAGACCCCTCCCTTTACCAGTCTTTTTCACAGCCAAGGGTAGCTGTGTGACCCAGCTCCAGCCAACGAAATATAAGGGGGACTCTGCGAGGAGTCTTCCAGGAAAGAGATTTCACCTTCCTAATTTCAGTGTAGTCTGCCAGGTTGTCTGTTCTTTTGCTCTTCCTTTTTAGAACCCCTAATTTTTAGCTTTGCATATGGCTGCCAGGAATAAATACTGCATTTTCCAGCCTATCTTATAGCTAGCTGTGGCTCTGTGACTAAATCCTGGCCAGTAGCATATAAGCAAAAGTGTTTCATGGCAGCTTTCAGGAAATTTTTTAAAAAAGAAAGCTCTCCTGTGCCCCTTTTATTCATCTTTCCTCCTGGAACATTGACATGATGGCTAGAGCTGGAGTCACCTTCTGGAATCGTGAGATTCCCTTGGGAAAGGAGGCTATGCCTAGTGGAGCAACAAGAGACAAGAAACCTTGTTCTCTGAGGAGTTCACAGAGCGAAGCTGCTACAGCAGCCCTGGACTACCTACCTCCAGACTTTTTCATGAAACAAGATTCTACCTTGTTCTAGCCACTCTTATTTTGGGTCTCTGTCACTCATTACCAAGGCTAATCCTAACTGATACACTCACGAAAGGAAAGAATTACATGAAGAAAACTTTCTGCCTCAGTCATTGGCTATCTGTCTCCCAGGTGCTGTCTGTGAAAGCATGGTGTTTGGAGCTGTGGCAGCTATCTTGCAACCCTGAGTGAACAAGGTTGAAAAGCTAGACACTGAGGATGGTGGAGCAGAAAGCTGGAAATAAATGAGTCCTCAGTGATGTCATTGAGCTGCCAAGTCATCCTGGAGTCCATCTATTTCCGTATACTTTTAAAAGTAAACAATAAATATCCTCATGTGATAAGCCACCATTAGTTCAGTTTCCTATTACTGGTAGCCAAAAGTGTCTTAACTAATTTAGTTTACACAAATCAGTAGTCTCTTGACCCATGCCTGCTTATCCTGGTTCTGTCTCTTACAGGGAACCACTTTAACTCTTTCCTTTGCTGTTTATCTAAATACATAAAATAATAAAAGATGAAGATTTTGTTCTCTTAAATAACTCCTTTTACACACCTTCTTAATGTTTTTTCTTCTCTCAGTTTAGCTAAGCCACCATTTTGTCCATCATGACTTTGTCAATATCATTCACAGCTGAGACATACAGTGTTCTACAATTTCATTTCTTTTCTTTTGTAACTTTTCCCTTGGAATTGTTCATTGGCTTGCTTTTCATTTACTTAGTTTTCTATGTATCTATTGATAATTCCTTCTCATACATTCCACTAGAGCTATAGAACTCTTTTTACTCCATTTAAACTCATGAAGTAATCAAACAATTCATTTTGTCTGCTGGGAGCCATCTCCCAGGGAGCCTTTCGTTCAACTACCCCAATGTGGACTGGGTGATATCTCAGTTAGCTGTGCAGTTATCGACCTGGGATTCTTTTGACCTCATTTCTGTGTTGGAGTTTCTGTTCTTGGTCCCTATATCTTTTTATTTCCTGGTTTTCTCTGTTGTTTGGCTGTAACACATTTTTCTGAAGCTTTCTAAGGAAGAATACATGGGAAATTTTCTATTTTTTTTTAAGATCTAATGTATCTAGAAATATCTTTATCCGACCTTCTCACTTGAGTCACAGTTTGGCTGGTGATTATTTTCTCTCAGAATTTTGTAGGCATTGTGTGTTATGTTCTGTTACCTTCTGCTGCTTTGAAGAAATATGATAACTATTCTTACCAGCTTTTTTTTTTATTTTTTAAATGTCTGGAAGCTTTTAGCATCTTCCTAATCCCCAGTGTTCTGAAATTTCACAAGGATGGTTTGTGTTTGTTTTTTGTTTATTGCACAGGAAATTTACTAGGCCCTTTTAATCTGGAGACTCATGTATTTTTGTTTAGGGAAATTCTTTGTATTATTTTTTTGGTCATTTTCTTTCCTCTGAACTTGCTGTGCTTGACTTCTAGAACTTATGTAAATCTGACATTGAGTCTTGTCTTTTGAATTGGCTCTTTATTTTCTCTTTTCTTTCCTGTTTACTACCTCTGTCTTTTTGTTCTAATTTCTAAAATATTTTCTTAACTTTATCTTCTAATCTAGTAAATTTAAAAATTCTGTCTTTGTGTTTTTAATTTCCATCAGATCTTTCTTGTTCATTATATTCCTTTATATGACATTTTATTATTCATTCATGGATGCCTTATTTGTATCTTTGAGATAGTATTGTTTGAGCGTGTTTGAAATTTTCTTCTGCTTCCTGCATCATCTCTTCTATTTTGAGTTCATTTTATTTTCTTGTTTGTTTGGATCTCTCTCTTTAATGTTAGAGGTTTCCCTCAAATAGCTTTCCACTTTAAGAAGAAAGTGCTGAAAAAATGATTGGAACATGTGCATGAGGGAAAGGGGGGTTGTACCAACTGGTGGGTGATTACATGGTGACTTAGTTGTTTCGTGGGGGGACCACTAAGTGTTACCATCTCAAGGTCTTTATTTCTTGGGCTGGCTAGTTTCTGCAGTGATACTCATATCTACCTCCTGGAGGTATACATTTGGCTCCCAGGGTTCCCAAAACTGGGGCTGGGTGATGTCTTTCCACTTAGGATGCTAACTTCCAATTACTTCCTAGTGCAGCACTAGTAGTATAGTGCTGAGCATAGCTACCTTCCAATTAATTCCTGTGTGTGTGTGTGTGTGTGTGTGTGTGTGGTTTATTTTGTTGCTTTTTTCATTTTAATAGATTTATTGCAAAGTAGGTCTAGTTTTTATTCCAAGTTATACACAGAGAAACCAATGCTTGGAGAGATACAGACTCTTTCTTAAACACACAGATAGCAAGTAGCAGAACTATGATTTGAATTTAGTTGCTGTGGTTTTAAAGTCCATGCTTTAATTAATATATTACACTGACTCATTGCATTTAATTGGATGAGTATTCATTTATAATTCTCTGTGAAAATGTTTATATAAGATGAGGAATCATCAAAATCAATTTGATGAACACATACTGGCATTTAGGTACAATATAGATTCTTGCTGAGGTAGGAGTGCAGCTTTTAAGGAAAAAAAGGAATAGTCCCTGCCTTCAAAGAACTTACCTTCTACCTCTCAATGTCAACATCTGGAATTGGAAAAGACAAGACTTTGGGATTTTAGGCATGATATAAAATCTAGGTTTAAATATTAATAATATCCATGTTACCATGAGTCAACCATTTTCTGGTCTTCACAGGTATGAAGAGCAATGGAAAAGAAGGGTTTACTACCACCCTGTGTAATGTATTAAATGTAAGGAAAATGAAGACTGTGAAGCTGAGTGGCTTGACCAAGATCACATGACTAGAATGTAGTCTTCTAAAGATTAGTCTATGTTTTTTCCCCATTTCATTAACATTTTTCCAGTCCTATGGAAAAGGTAAGCATTTTTATTTTATTTTATTATTTTATTTAATTGTGAGACAGGGTCTCACTCTGTTGCCCAGGCTACTCTTAGGCTCAAGGGCTTCTCCTGTTTCAGCCTCCCAAGGACTTGGGACAAGATAATGTTCATAATACCATTTCCATTTTACAGATGGACAATCTAATGTGAAGAACCATTTTCAAAGATGCTTTAATAAATGCTATTTTAGGATGGATCTGAATGGCACCCCCAATTTCTAAGCAGGTTGGGTCCATGAGATAAAAGGAGAGATCTCAAGAAAGAGGGAGGAACAGTCAACATGTATTGAGCTTCTACTGTATGCCAGCCAGCCAGACATTATACCAGGGGTTACCTCTGATCTTGTCTAATCTTTACAACAGTATTGAGAGGTTATTCTTTTTATTTTCCTTGTACAGATGAAGCTCAGAGAGGCTATGAAACGTTTCCATTGTCACACAGACCATCAGGCTATCATTGAGTGGGTCCATTTCATTAACACATGACAAAGTTGACATTGAACTCCAGCACTATATAATTTTAAAGCCCACAGGACTATGTATTGATAACCTTTTCCTCAGTATCATTGACTTACTGAAATTTCTGTGGCTTCTTAGAACTGAAACCAAAGTTAAGCTTCTCAGCAAGCACTTCATGGAGATTCTTTTCATTTAAAGTGCACACTAGTGTCTTTTACTCTCTGTTCTAGGAGAAGGATGAATCATGTGTTTGAGGGGATGTTTCTTCAGTGGCTAATTAAATAATGGCTTTTCTTTTTTTTTTTTCCTTCTGAGTCCATAGACAATATTTTTAATTGCTCTGCCTTTTTTCTTGCATTATAAAAGCCATGCTGTGATAGTTATAAATGTTAAAAATTTTACTCATCTGCTAAAATCTCTGCCTCAGAGATATATTCTGTTGGTTTGGATTTACTCAAAAGTACTATAAATAAAAAATTTAAATGTAAAATGCATTTGATATGGAAATTCAATAGTTAAGAGGCTGACAAAACTGGCCAGATGTTTGGTGAGAAGCTAGCAGTTCAGGTGGGTAAGTATTTATTGCTTCCTATAGGGCAATATGAGCTACTTGGGAGCCATGAAATAAAAGAAAAAAGAGACCCTAGCCTGTATTGGGGAAAGAGAGTGTAGTGGCACTGACTTCGTAATTAGGAAAAAAACCTAAATAGGAGGATGCACCAACACACAGCTCCCCTGTCTCGAGAATATCTTCTTATTTTAAAGATAACGACTTTTTATTTCCTTTTGCTTATGATGCAAAAGGAGTTCAGACTTTACGCTTAGAAGGTGACCTGAGGAGAAGTTTACTGGATATGAGTTTGAAGTGTATGAACTCCAGGGCTGTTTTTGGAAGCACATATTGGCTGTTGTCATAGATGCGGTGAATAAGCTGCTGTCCACGTCCAAGGCAGCCTGCACACAGCACCACGCGACCCTCTCAGGACTAGTAACTCTTTGTGAGATCCAAGTGGCAATTAGTTCTGCTCCCTTCTTGCATTTCACAGAGATCCAAACACATTCCTCAGCTAATCATATGGGAGACACTTCCCAGTGAGCTCATTTTCTTGTTCCTTCTGCTTAAATTAAAAAAAAAAAAAACCCATAAATTTTCATTATTCTTAGTTTTCTTTCTAATTGTGCTAAAATGATAGCTAGTTCTGGATTCTCCCAAATTGTTTTGTTTCTTATTTTTTTCTTTAGAACAAACAAGGCACAAGTTAATATATGGGCATTAATTGATACTGTGCCTAGGAATTGGTGTGGCACTGTGGGAAATACAAAAGAAGCAAAATGATCACCTATATTAGAGTGACAAGATTAATATACTCAAACAATCAGAGGAGAAAACGAGGAGTAAGAGCAACTGCAACTAGCAGGTGCTCAAAAGCGTTTGTTAGTTGCGTGCTTGAGAGAAGACAACAAGCCAGAAGACTGAAATCAATGGAAAGAGGTTGAGGGAGGAGGCAGGATTTCAGCCGAATCTTGAAAGATCAGCTGCATTTAGATAGATAAGAGAAAATCCTACCCAGCAGGGGAGAACACTGAACAAAAATGAAGTGTTAAGCAGAGGCTTGATTCACAGAAGGGGCGAGGTAGATCTATCTGGATCAATTAGAGTGCCATTGCGGGGAGAGATGAGGAACAAACCTGTGAAGTCCATACATTCCTGCCTCTACCTCTAAATCATCCCAGTCCTTGCTAGTTACTGTTGCCTCCTGTCTGTTGGTGCTCCTGGGCTCTGGGGAGCTCCCTGCTAGGTTTCATCTATCCTGTATGTGGCAAGGTCAGAGACACACTTGTTTAGAAAAATAACAATATATAAATAAAGGAGGGGTCTTTGGGTCCCACAGGGCATGTGTGTGCAAATGAAGAGAGAGAGGAATTGTTGAGTCCCTAACCCCGGGCACCAAACACTGGATAGCTTGTGTCAGCATTTCCTTGGCATGAATTTCCTCTTTGCAGAATCTTGCATTACATTTCAAAATTATGCAAAGAGGTTTTTAGCAGCATAACAGGAATGCTTAGTTATCCCTTTACTGAGGAGTAAATTAGATGGTTATAAAGTTAAATAAAACCTAGAAAGTTCCGCTGACTGCCTTTTCTTAGAATCCTTTGTCAAAACAAATAGCCTTGAAATGAACATAAAAACTTAAATGGCATTGACTCTAATGAAACATGGAGGCTAATGAAGTTGAAGTGCTATGAGAGTACTGGAAAAGCAGAGCTGTTTTTATCTTACTGGAATGTTTATGTCCTTGCATGTCTCCTAATCACACTGTGGTAACGTCATTCGGAGAAAATGCTTTAGGAAAGATTGCTAATAAAAAACAAAAATGATACAGCCTCAAGTTAACAGTGCAGAGTACCCTAAGAAGTCAGACCAAATCTGTTGTCTAGGACAGAGGGCATTGGGCAGGAAGAATACTGCTGGAAATGTCTCTGATCTTCTATTTGGCTATGTGAATATTTCACAACATTGATAAAGGGGCTCTCAACTGTTCCTGGGACAGCACCTTGAAATCTACCAGTTGGAAATAAAGTCTTTACCATTCTTTTGGAAAGCAGTTTTCTATCCACTGTGCCTTATTTCTACAAATGAGTCTTCATTCTCCCAGGCACTCAGACTTGCAGCTTTGAGTCATCCTTGCTTCTTTCCTTTTTCTTCCCGCATCCCGAGGTTACTAAACTTTATCAGTTCTTCTCTCAATGCCTCCAGAATCCTTCTCATTCAGTCCATGGCAATAGGCATGGCTTACCAACTTCTACTTCATTCTGTCCAAAGTGGTCAGATGAATCATCCTAAGCCCCACGTCATTTTGTCATTCACCTGAACACAGCTCACAGGGTAATCCTGATGGTCAAGATCCTTTTCCACCCAGTTCTAGTCTGCTTTCCCAGCTCTGTCTCTTGACATTCATTCCTGTGTGAACATGGACCACTACTACCACCAGGATGGCATTGTTTTTCACTTACACATAGCTTGCTCATTCCCTCATCATTCTCTTGTTTACTTGTTCTCCTATTTAAGATGCTGTTTTTTTCCGTCACTACTTATGCAATTTCTTGCAAGGCAATGGCTTGTAATATTTTCAGTCACCCCTTTGAGAATCTGATGAAGGCCATGAAACTTTATTCCAGAAAAATGCATATCCAAAGGGTTCATTGACCACTTAAGCTCCATTCATGTACCTGTAGAGAGAACATTGACCTTAAATTAAGAATTTTTGCTCAAGGTCAAGTTGACATCCTCAAACCTCCATGAAACTTTCCTAAATCATTCTGGAGTGATTACCAGAATGATCACTCGTTCTAAAATTCCTGATCTAGAAGGAATAAAGGTAACTGGCCATGTTGATATTTAATGACCTTTTGGGATGCAGTAAAAGGGCTGGCACTTAGTACAAGATCTAGGCAAAATTGTGAAGATGATGAGTACGTTCTTGGTGTGTCCACTTTCGCTTTCTCTACTTTTGAGATTCCCTGTTTCCTGACATTATGTGCATGAGGTATTCCTTCTCCTAACCTGAATCCTAGCCTGAATGGCAGTTTCTCTATTCTTTATTCTAGGATTATTTATAATTAAAATCTTATTTCTAATTATGGCATGAAAAACTTAGTTTTCTGATAAAGATAGTCCAGACATCTGATAATGTGTAAGTATGGCTCATACTTAAAATCACACCATGCCCTTTAACATTTATACCATCCTTTTCATCCCCAAAACACATATACACACACACGGCTAGAACTGGCTTCTGTGTAATGCATCTACAGTCTTAATAACACTAGTCATACATTGAGGAAACAAGGAAATCATCTTTTTCCGAATAATCTCAGCCATGAATTCTTTTTTTTTTTTTTGGGAGACCGATTCTTCTTCTCTTGCCTGGGCTAGAGTGCAGTGGCACAATTTAGCTCATTGCAACTTCCAACTCCTGGGCTCAAGCAAACCTCCTGCCTCAGCCTCCCAAGTAGCTGGGTCTACAGGCACACACCACCACATCCAGCTAATTTTTTCTATTTTTAGTAGAGCGGGGGTCTCACTTTTGCTCCAGCTGGTCTCCAACTCCTGAGCTCAAGCAATCCTCCTGCCTTGGCTTCCCAGAGTGCTAGGATTACAGGTGTGAGTCACTGTGCCTGGCCATCAGCCACAAAGTCTTTACCACAATGCCATCATGTTCTCCCATAGAGAAAGAATATACAGTAATAGGGAAGAGGGGATAAGGAACTGGATGAGCCACATATAACAGGTTCAAGATTAAGAGTTGGTATAGAAGTAACAGCTGCAGGAGAGCTTGAGTTACAAAGCCTAACAGCAGCAAAGGCTGTCCATATATTACAAGCAGCCAAGAGCAGTAGAGCAGTGGCTCTCAAACTAGTCTGAGTCACAGAGCTCCTGGATAAGCTGGTGATCTTTGTTTATACCATACTCTTTATGGAGCACCATAAAATGGTGATATATTTCACCCCAGCAGGCAAACAAGGAGCAATGTTGCCAGCAGACCCTATGCCTGTATTATATGCATGCAATAAAATCTCACTATCAAAAACACACTTGCACCATACCGAATGAAGCATGACACCTCAGTGGGGAGCAATGGGAGGATGACTTCTCCAGCTTGCTGATACAGAAAAAGAAGGTCTGCAGAGAGTGGGCATGGCTCCAGCCCTCCCAGAGCAGAGCACCTGAGTAGATGTAAAGTCAGTAGCCAGGGCCAGCTGGAGGACAAAGGGCCCTTTCTCTTCTTTTGTTTTTGAAAAAAACTTAATTTTTTTTTTTTTTGGTAGAACTACATAAACTTCCTGATTCAACCAAGGAAAGGAGGAGGAGGTCTCCTAAATAATTTCAACTAGGTTTTCTGATCACCAGCTGGAACTGAACAAGATTTAACTTGATTTAGAACAATAAAGAAATGTGATATTTCTTGCACCCAAGTGCCATGGAGCAACTGGTATCATTATAGGTTTTTGTTCTTATTTCACAGTTGGGACTGGTCATTCTCAACATTGCCTGTATAAAGTCCTAATTTCACGAGTTCCTTTTATCACTTTGTTGGAATTTGGCTTAGATGTACCCTATTGCTAAAGTCCCTGGGCTTTCTGTCCCATCATGGCAGCTGAAGGAGACCCTATTGGCTCATCTCCCAAGACCTTCTTTTCACAGCTTGGGTACAACAAGAGGTAGGATAGGACCCAAGCTTGGTCTACTGGTTTCTTGTTCTCCCAGAACTTTGAATCTTGAGTAGAATGAACCTAAGTTACAGGAACAGTTGAAGTTCATCGGTTCCAGTTGTGGGGCCTGGGCTCAATGGGCAGTAAAACATTTTGGAGTCTCCTCATTCCTGTGTGTTCCAAGCTTGGTTCTCTAGTCTTCCCTTCAATCTTGTGAGCAGCCCCAGAGATTTCCCGAATATTCTCTTTTTATTTAAGTTACCATTTACGTCCAGAAAGTCCATTTCTGTTGCTTACAACCAGAAACTAATATAATCTTTTAAGCTTCTGACTAGAGAATTATAGGATTCAAGTCCCGCGCAGCTTATTGATGAGTTTGATTACTGTTCTCTATAAAAAAAAGGAAAAGGCATGAGAATATTTTCTCTAAGGAAGATCAATGGCTTTGAAGTCTTGGCCATGTGGTTGGGAGTAGGTTACTGGTGCCAGTGAGGGATGTAGATTATTTTCCACCAAATTAGTAATTGCAGTAAGGTAATGGGGTTATTCTCCTTGAGAGTCCAGTGGAGACTGACACACAAACTGTGCTTCACAAGTAAGCAGTGAGGTTCCTAATGAGACTTCTTGGACCTACTTATACTCAAAAATGCTGGGAAGCATTTATGTTTTGCTTACTCTGACCCTACCCATTAGTGCAAAAATTTTTCTGATGGGCTTCAAAGTTTTCTTTCCAAAATTAAGAAAGGTAGCTAAAAGCTAGCAGAGAAGATTCTGGAGAGCAAGACCATTGCTGAACAGTAACAGAGCTGAAAGCTCAGTCACCTTAAATGGCAGTTTGAGGAATGAAGACACCTGACACCTTACCCTCATTACCAAGATTGTAACAAGAATAGGAAATGCCATATGCATATGTCACTACCTCCTAACGTGTACAGGAGCGGCCAGCAGCTCATTAGCTAAGTTAGGCCACTCTTCCTGGCATAGGGCTTCAGCTGCTATAGCCATTTCCTGCTGTCTGTCAGAGACTACTAGGAAGGAACTTGCTGTCCATCAGTTCATTATTCATCTTTCTTGTCCCCACTCTACATTGGGGTCTTCAGGGGCCAGTAAATAACACTCTCACTTCTCAGTTCTGAGGTGTCAGGAAGATGAAGAACACACACCAGCTTTATTGATAAAACTGTATTGAAGGACGTGGCTTGGACCCCTGGATGATAGGCTTTCCAGAACCTCACTCCTGGTCCTGGTCTGGCTGTAGGCCCCTGCCACAAGGGATGGCACCTGTCATGTTACCTACAGACTGTGTGTGTAGCCTGCAAAGATAAGGGAGAATGCAGTCGGTGTGATTCTGAGCTGAATTTGTTAGGGTTTTCTGTTCTCTAGTTTTCAGTGACAAACTCAATAATTTCTTTTCCCCCTTTCAATTATCTTTTCAGTATTAAATTGATCTGTTTCCTTCCTGACCAGTTTCTTCCTACTTTCATTAGCCTCAATCTTTCTTGCTTTTCCTCCATATTTAGGGTTCCAAGGGCACAAAACAAGCATTTACCCTGAATATAATGTTTCTATTGTAGAATTCTTCTTCAATGAGAGTTAGGAATGGATAGTCTCAATGCCGGGGCCTTATCAGCTATTTACTTTGTGCAGTAAGACCATCTACAAACCGTTGCTGAGAGAGGATCTTGATTCTGCCCAACAGTGCTTCCTTGGCAGCAGTGGTTGGGGGGAGCCTCTTCTTCAGGTGCAGTACTTCTCAGGCTCTTTAGTTTTCATAAGAGAATGTCTCTTATATTAATAGAAAAGACACATGTTCCTCTCTGTAGATTGTTAAAGGTTACAGTTCTGCCTGGGAATATCTGTACTCTGGGTTCCTGCCAGAGACCATGACCTTAAACTCTGTTGTTCAGTTCTTATTGAGAGCTCAATTGTGAGAAATAGAACTTTTAGCAGACTGTTGAAAGGCTATCAATTTTTCCAGGCAGCCTAAAATCTATCCCCAGATCAAACCCAACCATCAAAAAACTGTATTTGGACCACATTTTTTTGTCTCCTCTAAACTTCTTTTACTGAACTGGACTTTGGGGTTAAGCAGTGAGGGTGGTATAAGAAGTCATAAGAAAGCTGCTCATTGTCCTTTGTGAAGGGGCATTGGTCAGGGTGTTGTCAGCCGTATCCCACTGTGGTGCCTTCTTATGAGGACCACAGGAGAAATTTCGTTCAGACCTAAATAATAGGAAAATCTACCTTTTTCCTGCACAAATGGAATTTGAAAGTTTTTATGTTCATTGTGATTCTTGTAATAAATAATATTTTCTTTTTAGCTTTGGCTGCCTTGACACTTAGAAGTGAATTTAAGACACATAACATTTGTGTATGACAATCTGGTGTCCATTTTTATATACTCAGTTTGCTTATACAGATACTCCTTGACTTATGACAGGGTTATGTCCAGATAAACCCATTGTAAGTTGAAAATATCATAAGTTGAAGAAACTAACACCTAACCTACTGAACATCATAGCTTAGCCTAGCTTACCGCAGAACACTTACATTAGCCTACAGTTGGACAAAATCATCTAACACAAAGTGTTGACTATCTTGTAATCTATTGAATACTGCACTGGAAGTGAAAAACAGAATGGTTGTATGGGTATGCAAAGTACGGTTTCTGCTGAATGTGTATTGCTTTTGTACTTAAAGTTGAAAAATTGTAAGCTGAACCACTGTAAGTTGGGGACTGTGTGTAATTTCAATACTATCCTTCCCTTGTTTTCTTCTTTGGTCTGCTGCCTGTATCTATTTTCTTTACCAAATTATCTTATATTTTGTAGGCTGCTTTAAACCTTCTTTGTAAGGATGAGATAGAATATAAGTAAATTAATTAATTAAAAAAGTAAATATGGAATTATATTTTCTTCACAAAGGAGAATATTCTTTTTTGACTTTTATTATTTTTAATAGACACATGAAATTGTATATATTTATGGGGTGGGTCCAGTGTGATATTTTGATACATGTATACAATGTGTAATGATCAAATCAGGGCAATTAACTTATCTATTGCCTCAAACATTTATCATTTCTTTATGTTGGGAGCATTCAAAATATGCTCTTTGAAAATATATAATAAATTTTTGTTAACTATCGGCATCCTATATTGCTGTATAACACTAGAACTTATTCCTGTATAGCTGTACTTTTTTTTTCTTTTTTTAAGAGACAGATTCTCACTCTGCCACCCAGGCTACAGTGCAGTGGTGTGATCATCTCACTGTAACCTCGAATTCCTGGGCTCAAGTGATGCTCCTACTTTAGCCTCCCAAGTAGCTGGGACCATCACACATAGCTAATTATTTTTATTTTTTATAGAGACAGCGTCTCACTATGTTGCCCAGGCTGGTTAACTGTACTTTTGTATTTGTTAACCAACTTCTCCTTATCTCCCCCTCCCCACTAGTCTTCCCTGCCTCTAGTAAACACTATTCAGAGGAGAATACTCTTACTACTTGCAAACATAGTAATTTCTGGCCTTATTATCTGGGTTTGATTTTTGCCCATGTCCCTCAGGCCTCTGTCCTTGCCCTGCTTTGGAGCTTATCAGGCTCACTGTCCTCCTTAGGACACTTCCTTTCCATCCTAGGTCACCACCATTCTCCTTCTTAGGCCATCTCATAGCATCCAGTCTTGAGGGTGACCCCCAAATCCACATCTCTAGACCTGATTTCAATTCTGTGCCACAAATCCATTGGTTATATCACTCAAGAGCTCCAATTCCAAATCTTGGTTTTCCTCTAAGGTCTGTCCCTGTCACGTGTTTCCAGTGTAGGGAATGGGCCACCACCCCTGAAGCCATCCTCATCAGAGAACTGGGAAACATCCTAGACTTCTGTCTCTTCCTTTTCCCCTACAACCAATTCATCCCAGATCTGATCGATTCCCCCTGTTAGATTTGAATTCCTCCACTCTCTTCTACTTCCACCATGAGGTCATCTCCCATCATTTCTAGCCTGGACTGTTGTCCTGCACAGTGCCACCTCGGTCCATTCTCCACGCAGCCCCCAAAGTGATACTTCCCAAATGCAAATCTGATTAGACCAGCTACTTAGAAATCTTCAATGGAATTCCATTCTTATGGGTTAAATTCCAAACTTCTTGACATTGCATAAAAATGCTACCATAGGTGCAAGGAGACGGTGGTACACTATTCCAATCTCATTTCCTGCCACCCTTCTCTTCACTATCTTTAGATTTGACTATTTTGAGTCATTTCCTTGGCTTCCTTTTATAGGTCAACGTCCTAATGCTGACTCTAAATAAAAGCCGAGTGGGTAGCCTCTTAGCTTACCTATGATGGGATTGAGGGACAAGGAATTCCTCCCCCTCACCAGTCCTATCGGGGTGCTTCAGATGCACAGGAGGAGTAATAGCTTAATCCTTCATTAGCTGTAACTATTTGGTGCTAAGGTGAATCGTTTAGTTCAATTATGCAGTTGTCTGAAGGAGTGGAGCAAAAAATACATTTGGGTGAGAGAAGAGGTAGGGATGTGGAAGTTCTGACCATGGGGTATGAGGCTCTGGGCAGCTCTGTCTTATCTCCAAAGTGGGGGTGTCTAGGGAGCAGTATGAGGGCAAAGAGAGAAAGAAGGAGGGTCACTATAGGCAGTGAAGATGAACATGGTTTGTGCCACTACTTTTCTAAAGATCAAAACTGATACTGACACTTTTCCTACACTTTTCCTTCTCCTACAGCAGAAGGTTAGTTATTTGATGGAATGATTCTATTCTGCTTGTGCACTATGAAGAACAGGTGGGGTGAGGTATGTATAGAGGGAGGGAAGGCATGTATAGAGGGAGATTAGACTAGTCATCAGCCTTACATCAGGGCCAGTGGGCCAATGGGAAGACACACCTCTGTGCAGAATATTTTTAAATTCAATATGGTTCAACAAGCATTTGTGTAATAAATATTTTAATAGACCTTACAGGGATATTTACTGTCAAAGTGGTAGAAAGTCATCTTTAAGAGAAGTAGGGTATATCAGCATAATGTGTTACACTAGAAAAATCATTTTGAACTCATGACACCAAAAAGGAGTATATTTTCTAGCCTTGTCACCTCTAAAAGTGGCCCAGAAGCAAAATCAGTTCTATTGGCCACTTTGACTTTCATATACATCCCTCACTTCCCAGTATTGGCCCCTAGTAGGAGCCAAAGCTTCCTGGAGGGGAAATGATTCCATGCCTTGGCACAGGAAAGCTCAAGAATATTTTGTGGTTGCTGGAAAAAGTGTACTTTCAAGGGGCCAGGTGGCACTGAAAGGAAAAAAGAATCGGCTTAGAGGACAAAGTTGTAATAATTTGAGCATAAAAAAAATATATTTATTTGGACAAGTTGGATTTATGAAAGGTCAGGAGTTCAGAATTATACCCAAAAGGCAAAGATTAATACAATATATTAAAAAACTTAGTTATAATACAAAGAAAGAGTGAATATAATAGGGCATGTATAAGTTTTAATGATCAGGAGAATGTTACTATGTATGGATATTTTGTTTCTTCTATTAAGTATATATCTGTTCTTACAGTATAGAAATATTATTAAGAGTTGAAAATGTGTTCCCAAATAGTACTGGGAAAAATAGTAGAAACTATTAGGAACAGAAATAACTGCTCAGTACTCATTGTCTCATGTAAAAATTACATAGAAACAAGGTGAGCAAGATTTAATTAGCACAATGATCACCCAGAGTAAGTTGAGAGAGAGGTTAACAGTACATGGGCAAGGTTTTCAATTGTCCAGATGTCCTAAGGAGAAGAGATAATTACACAGACTTTATCTCTCATCTTATAGAAAATGGAACCCCTGACTGGACTTACTACTAATAATACTATAATAATTAAGAATATAAGCTTTTTTAATAATGCTAACAAGCCAGGTCACTGGTCACCGTAGTGTAACGATAAGACTAAAGTTCATGCTGACAAGTGAAATTTAGAGTGCAGTCCCTTATTTTAAGGGGAGATACTAAAACCTTCGTGAAAAGTATGATCTTAGAGTCTTATAGACATAATAAGGGAAGTTTAATTCTTAAAATAGCCTAAACAGATCCCATGTCAGACCAAAAAACAAACAAACAAACAAACCCAATGGATCGATAACATAGAACTTGTAAACTTAACTGATTAGTTTGAGATTTTGTTTTGGTAGGGGCAGTGGGTCTGATATCATTACCTATTGCAACCCTAGGAAGATATAGAATTTAAGTTAATGCTATTAGAATTAAAAGTATTAAATAGTTCTAGTTTAAATTTAGGTTTAATAAATTCTTTAATCCTTATGATGTTTTGTAAGGGTTTTGTCTACTTTTTAAAGTGTTTAAAGCATTTATGAGAATATGACATACTAGATTTGTAATTATAATTAAATAAGTGTTTAGGAGAGTTTGAGTAAAAAATTTGAATGCTTAGGAAAGTCTATTTTGTTAATTCAGGCATTGATTTATTATTGTATAACTAAATTATAAATTTTAAGGAATTTTGACTCCTTAATATTTAAAGAAATGTTAGTTATTTCATAGATTTATAAATATTATGTATTGGGCTTGAAATTGAAGTTCCTCACAACGAACAAAAACCATGTAAGACTCTCTTTCCCATGATTCTATAAGGCATCATTACTGCTCTCAAGTTTCTCTCAAATTTATTAGGGGCCATAAGAATAATCTATAAGTAACAGAATTTGAGGCTTGAAGCAGATATGGTAGACACTGATAAGAGAAAAATTGTGCTGGATGATGTTTTAGACAACTGGACTTGTCATTTTTTATCAATGAGCTTTTGAATGATTGCAGAGCAGGCATTTTAGAACTCAGGAATGGATCAGAGGACAGAGGGAAATTAACCTGATGATGCTTCAGAGTGTGTAGTAGCTCATCAGAAGGAGACTTTTTCTTGTTTTAACAATAGATGACATCTTTAAAAATAGGTCTAATGTTTACTACTTAGGTTTAAATTATAGCCATACTGCCAAATTTCCATGAGAATATTAAAATTTTAAAAATATTTTATTGCTGTTGACTATTATATATATATATAATCTTACTATAGATACATTCCTTTTGTTATTCCTCCTGGATTCCTGCAGCTTCTAGACACCCCAGGAAAATCATACTTGCTATGAGAGAAATGGGATTTACATCAATCTACAAAAGCAACTCAATGGTTTAATTAAATTTAAGACTTCATAGGAATGAGAACCTAGTCGTTCCCGAGGCCGGCAGCTTCCTTGGGTCAGTAGGGAATGAAATTGTGAATGATGGTCACAGCCTTATGTGTGGGACCTGTAGAGTGACAGAATTTACCCTATACTTGGTGGGCCCTATCCTAATTTCTGTAGCAGCATTGTGCCTTTCCTCATCTACTGAGGAAAGAGACGACAGCCAGTATTTAAACTTTATGGCTTGAATATTTGCACATTTTCTTTTCTCTGCAGTGACAGGGCCTTGCTTCTTGATTATAAAGTTGCTCTTTTAATCTGGTATAGAGAGCACACTACAACAAACAGAAAACTTCTCTACTTCAGGCCAGAAATCCGACAACTGAGATTATGGGACTTTTTATGAAATGATCTTAATGTTTCTGATGAGACCTGATGGGATAAAATCCTTAAAGCCTTGCAATTACCAATTCAGGAACAGGTATTGATAGAATGACTATGGTAATAGAAACTTACATTTGTGTAAAGCAGATACCTCAAAATATCCCTGCAAGTTGGTTGAGAGGACACTAAGTGAGGACACTGACATCAGAGAGGTTAAGAGATTTGACCAAGTTTCCTGCTCGTGGGGTACAGGCCTCCTGACTGAGAGTCCAGGACTCTGTCCACACTGCCAGCACTGCCTCCATCTGTGCCAGATGATGAGGGGTGATATATGACATACACATAATAGGTGCCCAATAAATGGTACTAACAAATATAAAAATATCACTAACAACAATAATATATCCACTTGCGTGAAGATTAACAGTCAAGTTGGGCAGATGAAACAGACTTGTCAACTGCAGAAAGCAGAGAAAAATCATTTTGAAAACAGAGTTCTAATTTACATAGGGAAGAAAGTAGAAGAAAGATAGAATTTCTACTCTTTCAAATTACTCAAAAGAAGACAAACGATGTAACTAAAAAGTGGACAAAGAATAGCAATAAATAATTTATGGAATAAGATATCCAAATGAGCAATAAATATATGAACAGATGTTCAGCCCTACTAGTAATCATCAAAATGTAAATAAAGTTGCCATTTCTCATTTATCACACCGATAAACATTTAAAAGTTGATCATACTCATTGTGGGCGAAGACAAGAGGAAATAGATTCCCTTGTACAATATGGATCAGAGTAGGTGATGGTAAACACTTTTAGGGGGCTGATTTCTTAATATCTTTTAAAATTTAAATTATGCTCATGGGTGACCCAGAATTCCAATTCTAGAAATTCTAAAGAAATCCTTGCACATATCTACAGAGATTTGATACCAGGATGTTTAGAGCAATATGATTTTATAGTGGTGAACTATTGATGTTGCCCAGAGGTTCCTCAAAAGAAGAGATTAAGTACAATCTAGCGCATCCATCCACACTGTGGGATACCATATGGCAATATTAAAAGTAAAAAATGTCTCCAAGAACAGATATGGGCAGATCACTGAGGCATTTTATTAAGTGACAATAGGCATGAAAAATATGGATAATGATCCCATTAATGCAAAAAAGTGTATATGTTCATATGTGATAGTAATACATAAATAAATAATAAAGGAAACCTAAATTGTCATCAGTGGTTACCTTTGGAAAGAGGAATGTATTTGGAGGTAGGGGTGCAAAAGGGACAATGTTCCATTTTATACTATATATCTATATTTATATCTATACACATATTTGTGTCTATGTCTATAGCTATGTCTATGTTGATGTCTAAGTCTGTATTGTTTCAGTCTTTGAGTTCATGTATTAGGTCATTAAATATGAAATGTCCGATTTTGAACCAAAAGTGTAGTTTATGATATCTCAGACAAGAAGCAGTATAGTTAATCAAAGTATGCACCGAAATCATTGACACAGTTTTGCCATCTTAATAGTAGCCTGTTTATGACAGCAGCGAAGAAGCCTGGAGAGCGAGTGACTATGAAATCATGAAAGGTGTTTTCCACAGCTTGTTGAGAATTGAATCTTTTTCCTTGCAAGAAATGGTCCAAAGCCTGGACGAAGTGGTAGTCAGTTGGTACGAGGTCTGGTGAATAGGGTGGATAATAGAGAGTTTCCAAGTCCAGCTTCTGTAGTTTGAGCAGTGTCGTTTATGTGACATGTGGTTGAGTCTTGTCTTGCAAGAGGATTGGCCTGTCTCTATTGGCAAATCTCGGCTGCTTAATCACAAGCATCCGTATCATTTCATTCAATTGGTTGCAGTAGACATCTGCTGTAATCACCTGACCAGGTGTCATGAAGCTGTAGTGGATAATACTAACACTGGACTACCAAACAGACACCATTAGCTTTTTTTTGATGAATATTTGGTTTTGGACTGTGTTTCAGTACTTCATCTTTAACCAGCCGTTGTGCCAAATGCTTGAGATTGTCAAAAAGAATCCATTTTTCATCACACATAACAATATGATGTAGAAATGTTTGGCCTTTATGTCGTGACAGCAAAGAAAGGCAAGCTTCGAGATGATTGCTATTCTTACACTCGTTTTATTCATGTGGAACCCATCTATCCAGCTGCTTTATCTTGCTGATTTGTTTCAAATGGTCCAATATTGTTGGAATAGTTACGTAAAACCTTACTGCTAATTCATGTGTATATTGAGATGGATTCGCTTCCTCTACACCTTTCAGCTCATCATTATCTACCTTGGTCTCAGGTCACCCACGTGGCTCACTTTCAAGATTAAAATACCAGAACTGAACTTCTGAAACCATTGACATACTGTGTGTTCATTAGCCACATCATTCCCAAACACTTCATTGATATTTTGAGCTGTCTGTGCTGCATTGGTTCCAGAACAGAAATCATATTCAAAAATAACATGAATTTTTGACTTATCCATGGTTTCACAAAAATTGCTCTGAAAAAAAAATTTGAAAGGTAATCAAAAGCCAAAACATGTGTTTGAAAGACTGAGAATGTACCTTCACAATAAACATCAAACAAGAAGTGTCAAAGTGAAATGTCATTATAATATCCTGAAATAAATGAAAAAATAAAAATAAAAAATAAAAATAAAAAAAAGTGAAATGTCAGAGATATCAACTGTCAAACTTAGTACATAAGGAAATCGGACATTTCATACTTAACAACCTAATAGTACTTATCTAGTACAAATTATCTATTTTTAGAAAAAAATAAAGTATGTCTAAAGCCCTGGCACCTTTTTCCAGTCCTGGCTCCGCTCAGAAAATAATCACCCGTGGTAGAATGAAGGGGATGGCATGAAAAGTCTTGAAAGGAACAAATGGCTGTTGCTTGTCCCTAATTTCTTCTCTCATCTGCCATCTTTCCAAAATAACATGCAGAGGTAGAGAACATCTGGCTGCACCTATGTGTGCTTGCCTAACCTTTTCCTGACTTCTAGAGATTATATCTCCCTAATGTGGATGGTGCCAATTTGAAATGTTTTTTCCTGTGCCCAGTTTTCCTGTGCTTGGCTGGCATCCCTGGAGCCATCCAGTGTGCTTGCTTGCTTCCTGCAGGTGGAATAGCAATCTGTCTTAGGCTCTGCTTTGTACTTGCTTAGTGGAACCACAAAGGAGAGCTTCTCAAGCTGGGACTAGGACTGCAGACCATGAACTGAAGGCCTGTATTTCATCTATCAAATGGAATAGTTCTGCCAAAGGAGTCTGTTGGGGACATTGGCCTTATTTCCCAGGAAAAAAAGATGAATAGCCTGCTTTGAGCACTTGCAGTGCTCTGCATTGGTTCATGCTAATTAGAGGTTGGCGCTGGCATGGCACCTGTACCTCTGGGGATGCGAATCACAGCTTCCACACAGGCAATGTGTGAAATAGAAAAGCCAGAAAGGCATTGGCCACCAGAGGCCTAGGATTGTCCCCCCAGCTTTTCCATTGATTATTCATTTATTCAGCAAACATTTTTTAATATTAGCTTTAACTCTGCTCTGCCCATGGAATTCATCACCAGGCACGTGTCAAAGCCCACCATGTCTATGATTTTCTCACACTGCCCTTTCTCTCACCTGTTTTGACTCACTGTCCCTGGCTCTGCTCCCTTGGTCCCGCACCCTTTCTCCCTGCAGTGAGTGTTCCAGGACCCACTTGCTCTGAAGGACGGCCTAAAAATAATTTGTCTGCCCCGACCCACAGCTCTGTCTCTGGATCATGATTTGCCTTCAGTTCTTTGGCTTGGCTCTGGCACATGGAGTCAAAATGAGCTTGGCCAACCCTGGGGACCGGGTAACTCCATAGCCAGGCATTGTGCTGGGGACTGGGCTGGGGATGGGAGGAGTTAGGGCTACAAACATTTATTATTCATTCATTCAAAAGACAAAAATTTAAAAATACGTAAAATATATAGTCTGTCAGATATTGAGAAGAAGCTTTGAAGAAAAATAAAGTATGTAAGGGGAATAACGGGCAATGGGGTAGGAGTAAAGGTGGAAATTTAAGCTGGGCACAGTGGCTCGTGAGTGCCAGTAATCTCAGCAACTTGGGCGCCTCAGGGCAGGAGGATCACTTGAGCTCAGGAGTTTGAGGCTATGATGAGCTCAGTGAGCTATGATGACATCACTGTACTCCAACCTGGGTGACAAAGCAAGGACTCCTCTCCAAAAAAAAAAAAAAGAAAAGAAATTTAATAGGGAGTTCAGAGAAGGCCTCACTCAGAAGGCACCAGTGAGAGAGTCAGCCTTGTGGATTGCTTGGGAAGAAGGTACTCTAGACAATGGGAGGGGTGAGAACGCCTGGAATGTCGGCGGAGGGTCAGATGGCCAGTGTGAGTCGTGAGAGGGCAGGAGAGTGGGGCCATAGGTTCAGCGATGTGATGGGTAGCCAGAGTGTGCAGGACTTTGTAGTCCTTTGTGAGGACCTCAGCTTTTGCTGCCGGTGAGCTGAGGAAGGCAGTCACTACTAGTGGGGAAGTCTTGTGAATAAAGGTGGACACCTGATAAGTGCAGCGTGTGGATCATCTCATTCAGAGATGATGGAACAGGTGCCTTTGTGAGGCTGATGGGGAACAGCCAGCTCTGCCTGGGTGAGTTGAGGAGGACCTGAGTCTGGAAGTGTGAGGTGTTTTGCAGGCAGAGGGACTAGCGTGGACGAAGGCTAGTATGTGTGACATTATGATGTCTTCAGAGAATGCACAACAGTTTGCTCAAGATGGTGGTGCCAGAGTGGACAGGCAGGAAGGAAGCTGAGAGGAGACTAGGGAGGCAGCAGGCAGCAGATTAGAAGGGCCTTTTGTGATGCAATACTGTGGTTAGAGTTAACTCTACAGTCATGGAAAAGTACAGGAGGTTTACAAATGGGGAATGTGACTTATTGGGAAAATGGAAATAGTTTTACTCCTATGCCTGTTTCCGCATCATCTAACAGTGGGAACTATCAGGATCTAGAGAAAGAAGTGGGACAGAGTCCTCACTTCTCACACAGTCCTACCTTTCCTGATCTGTAGAGTGGGGGTTTTATATGCCTTATCTACCTCACCAGGCTGCCATGAGGGACAAACGAGATAATGTGCTTAAGTGGAAAATGCATGGCTCTGGAGTTGGACATTGATTAGAATCTAAGCCTCACACCACCACACACTGGCTGTGTGACTGTGAACCACGTGCAAGACTACTGTGAACCTCAGTTTCCCCATCAGTAAAATGGGTTAATTTTTACTTCCCAGGATTGGTGTGAGGATTGGAGACGATGTGTAGGAAGTGCATAGCCCTGTGCGTGGTCCAGAAGAGCAGCTCAATAAGTGTCAGCTGTTCTTTCTGAGAGTGACTGTGGTGAACACATGATCAGATGGAATCTATGACCGCCCTCCTGTGGGCAAGATACTGTGCCTGGTGCTGTAAGAGGGCAGCTGATGCAGGTGGGCTGTGCCCTCTGAGCTGCTGCTTTAGTGGTGAGGATGGGTTTGTGTTGATCTTCACCTTGCCTGGACCCATTCGTGCCGGTGGCATGCTGTCTAGCTATGGTCAGGGCTACATTCTGGACATGGGGAGAAAATGTAGCTAATGGGCCCCCAGGCACCAGGCTCCTGGCTGATGTGATACCAGCTGTAGGCTCTGCGCATCTAAGCTCACTAGCTGCAGCCCAGCATATGGCCATTGATTCAGACAGGCCAAAGGGATATGGAGACTGAGACGACGTAGGATCATATAACTAGCTCAGAATTTCCTGCTACTGAGGGGGAAAGGCTTATTTTGTCTGAATTTAGCAGGACAATTGTCCACATTGATTGAATTCTCCAAAAAACTTCACATCTCCTTCTTCCGTTTTGTTTCAGAGCACATGGCTTCTCATTTAAAAGGGAGAAAAAGAAAAATTACTGTCCAGCAGCAATTTCTCATTTGGCAGGCACCCAGCCATTTTCCCAGGATTTGACAGAATATGATCTCTCACTTAACTTACTTCCTCATACTGCCCCTGGGCAAGACTGAATTGAATCAGGCCCTGGTGCAATCATTATCTTGGCTGAAGATTCACACCTACAGTTCTTCCTACAGATTGTGCAGTGCAGCCACAGTGGACTCTGAGAAAAACAATCAGAAAACAATGTACTTGCCAACTGACACCGGGCCCACTGTTGTTTCCGACAGGGCTGCCTCACTTCTGCCTTTTAACAGTTCTCCACGGTCATTAGTTATTCATTCATTCAATAAATAATTAAGCACCTAGCATGGTGCATAATGCAAATAGTATAATCTATGGTCTCTTCCCTCAGGGAACTTACAATTTAGTAGAGAAGATAAGATGTACACAAATAACTAGGCTCTCATGTGGGAGCACATAAGTGGCTGACAAATGTAAGGGTAGGATTTGAGAGCAGGGGAAGAGAAAATTTGCCAGGAATTATGTCGTGGTGCAGGTGGAATGAATGGTTTGGGTAGGGAACTGAAGGAGTGGGGTATGCAAAGATCGAGATGAGTGGGGGGGTTGGGTATCCCAAGCTTGAGGGATGGGAGGAATAAGAATGGTGTGTTTTATAATTGCTTTTTAAATTGAATTGAAGTAAGTATCATTTGGAGTAATGCGATAGCAATCCAACAGCTTGAAACTTTTAAAGAGCGTGCATACAGGGAGACAGGTTAGGAAGCTAGCACAACGATCCAGGCATGAGATAAAGTGATTTAGATGAAGTCAGAAATGATGGAGATGGTGAGAAAGGGTGGAATTCTAGGCGTATTTAGAATTTCCAGTCTCATCTTGGTTTGCATATGTGCTGCCTTCCTAGAAGATCCCTGTCCTTCAGTTTTGAAGAAAGATCCTATTGAGGGCATTTGCTCTCTGTGTGTGACCAGACATCTTCCCTCCCCCTAGCAGTGGCACTACTGCCCTTTGAGTTATGGCTCTGTACCACTTGCAGCTGTGTTCCCTTAGGGTCATAGAATCACACAACGAGAGGGCTGGGGCCTAGGGAGCTTCTAGTCCAATCCTCATTTTACAGATGAGAAACTGTAAGGAAAAGAAGTAAACTGGCTTGCCGAAGGCCTGACAGGTGGTTAGTAGCAGAGGGGGACTAAAATCAGGTGTCCTGATTCTGAGTCCAGTGATCTTCTAAATCACCACTCTCTTCCTCATAAGGAAGCCAAGATGTGTTTCTCTCTTGTGGCAAAAGCTGGCTAGTCATGCACCAAACTCTTTTCTTTTTGTTCAAGCTGGTCTATGTTTCCCAATTTTCCTTGAAATTACATATGGCCATGTGACTAAGTTCTAGCCAGTAGAATATACATGGAAGTATGAACACCCACTCTCAGGCCTGGCCTATAAAAACTTCTCTGCATAAGCTTCAACCTCTTCCCCCGTTTGCTAATGAGATATTGATGTCAGTGCAACCTTGGAAGCAATGTATTGAAGATGGCAGAAAATCTCTTATCTTGGAATCTTGAATGACTTCATGGGGAAGACATTCCTATTCCATCTTCCTACCTCTGATTATAAATTCTATTGTATTAAGCCACTAATATTTGTGGGTTTATTTGTTAAAGCAGGCAATATAATCTTAACTAATTATATCTTATTACCTTAAATCTAGAGAGAGGGACTTCAGTAAGACCACCTGTAGCGGTTAGTATGTGCTACCTGTAGTTGGTGGGCACCTTGGACTTGGGTTTGACTCTTCCTAGACATTTAGAGGACAAGACTCTTTGGTCTTGTCTGGAATGTATTCCCAGAATTTGTAAAGGAAAAAGTGATGTGGACCAGATACAGACCAGGCAGGAGAGAAAACCTGCTGGAGCTAATTTGACTCCTATTCCTGTGGACTGTGAGGCAAGAAGACACTGATAACTGAGCCAGTCTCTGGGTGGGGACAGAAAACTTGAGGTGGAGGAAAAAGCAACAGGAGAGAAACGAATGGCAGTGCCCCATCATTGGAGTTGCAAGTTAGGGAATCCCAGCTGGGAAGCCTCCAGAGAACCCTGAAATCATTCACAAAGAAAGAATCAGGTATAAACACTAGTTAGACCAAGAGTAAGAGGCCAATTTAAGACCCTGTCGGTTTAGTAAGAGCTTTCTGAGTCCCTTTCTCCTTTTCTCTTCCTAATGTTCCAACTCCAGAGAGGTAAAAGGGAGATGAAGCCAACAATATGCTCTTTCTCAAGTCAGGAAGTCTGCCTACCATAAGTTTCTAACCAGTAAAGAAATGGAAAGGAGTCTTAACCATAAATGAAGATAGAAGTGTGGATTAATATATTGGAGTGGAAATTCTGTTTTCTTAATTGAGTCTGTCTGTGTTTCACCACTTAAAGTGACCAAATTATATCAGAGGGCCTGAGAGTTTTTAATCCAGTGGCAGGGGAAAAACTTCCCAGATGATAAATTTTCAGGGGCAGTGGGAAACAAAGAATAAAAGTGATTCAGTCATCAAATGGCATTTGTTCAAGGTGACACCAGAAGTTCCAAGCAGCATGATAAGCTCTTGAATGGGAATATGGGCTGGGTGCTAAGGGAACACATAGGAGGGGTACTGAACCCAAACTTACTGGAAATGATGTCAAAGGTGGAAGCAGACTAGAGGTGGAGAAGGAGTGTCCTGGAAGATAGAACAGTGAGCAAAGGGGACCTTTAAGGAACTGAAAAAAATGCAAGATGACTAGAATGCAAGAAGCAAGGTGGTACAGAATGGTGCAGGAGCCGGATGGTGGTAAACATGTTGAGAAGTTCAGATAAACCTGAGGGACCTTGGGAACTCCTGAAAGGATTTCAAACAGAGGAGTGACATGATCAGATTTGAATTTTAGAAAAATCACTCTGGCTGACATAAAGAATGGATTGGAGCAGGTAGGAGTGAAGGTTGGGAGACAGGTTAAGAGACTACACAGGTGTGTGATTTTTGCCAAGAGTGCTCAGCTGCTAAGTGTAAGATGTTTAGATTTATGTGGGGTCATGGATTGGTCCAGGAGGTGTATTGAAGGATGAAGGACATGTGATATTTTCAACCCTTATGCTCTGTCTGCTGGAACTTCAGCTCTCTGGTCACAAATTCCTCTATATCAGGGGCTGGCAAACTAAGCTTGAGAACTGTTGCATAACAGAAACCTCTCTGCCCCTGAGGGCATCTCTTAGGTGGACACTGTTTTGTGCCACATTCCACACACCTCAGGGCAGGACATGAGTTAGTATCCTTCTTGCCTCCAGGCCATGAGTTTATTTCTCTGTTGAAAAAATGTTGTGATTGGGGTTTAGCCACCAGCAAGTGGGTTGCACACAAAGTCCACTTGGAATTGGTTATTGGGCCAAGTTGAAGCAAAAGGAAATAAAACTTCCTCCCCCTCTTTATTTTATTAATAGGATGGTAAGTGCAGCTCATGCTGTTAGTGATAAAAGAGCTGCTCAAGTTATCAGCACTGTTCTTTTGGGACTGCATGCTCTTTAAGGATGACGCTCTGGGGGAATGGGTAAGATAGTTGCGGTCAGTCATGGAATGAAATTTGAAGCTTTTATGTGATCATGATGAAAGAATCTTTTATTGTTTATTAACTCTATAGGGTTGGGAATGGTGAAAATGAAATACAGAGATAGCGTTTATAGTTGATAGATTACAGTATCATTTGGATTTACATCTTTAGCAGGGGTCTGGCTAGTTAGAACATTATTTGGGAAGGAATGGAATCTAGACAACTAAGATGAGGACCTCTGAGAGGATCCTGGGCATTTGGAGATTCTAGATCTCTATAAACTGCTCTAGGATACACCCCACCATCCTTTCCTTAGGGGAGGAAACTATCAATACTCCCTTATTCCCAGTGGCAGAGACCACTGGTTGTCCCCTAATACTCTTTTTTCCTTTCTTCTAGAGAGAGAGAACTTCGGATTTTTCGAGGGCCCACAGCAGCCCAGGATAAAGATTCCGTTTTGCAGCCCCCTCGTAGCTCACTGTAACCAGTGTAACCATGTAATTAAATTCTGGCAAATGGGATGTACTCGAGTGACTGTTGCAACTTTAAGGAAGGGATTTTATCTTCTCTTACTCTTTTCTTCTTTTTTGCTGGCTAGAATTCAGATATGACAACTTGGACCAAATCAATCTATTGGATCATCAGGAGCCTATTGTACATGATGGAGCAATGAGATAACAGAAGCTGAGTCCCTGGCACCATGGAATTGCTATACCAAGTTCTGCCACCCACCAGAACTTGTACATGAGAGACATATACTCTTTGCTTAAGCTATTGTTATTTTAGGGTTTTGTTACTCTCAGCTACCTAATTCTTATCCTTCATTGTTGTTCACCCTGTGAGGTGGGGAGGAATCTGATGATTTTATCACGTAATCTGCTTTATGAATTTTGGTTCCTCTTCCTGTGAATCTGGCTTCTTTGGTGTAGAGATCTTGGTACCCAAAGGTGAGACTCTTTCATGAGGGACAGGAATAGGTCCACTGAATCAGAAGCTGAGACTGCCACCTGGTTGTGTTAGGCTCCTCACACCGTTTGCAAACAGGAAAAGGTGGTTATAGAGTTGGCTGGGTGATTCACTTTGATTATCAAGGAGAAGACTGGTGGCTACTGCATAAAAAAAAGTGGGTGCAATCTAAGGAAGTCTTTATTGTCCATGACAAGCGGTCAAGGTTAATGTGTAATTGCTGTATCCCTCTACAGGAAAAACCATCAAAGGCTCAGACCCCTTAGAAGAGTCACTCCTCTTGTAATGACAGAACCTCAGCTGGTTGTCTTAGAGGTTCTGGTCAAAGGCCAGGGGAACATGGAGTGCATGTTAGAGGTGATGGAAAGCTATAACAGCCACTGTTTTATGGCCAGCTGGATGAAGTTACGGCCTCTACTTGCATCTTCTTGCTTAGTGTATAACATTTTAAAAAACGGATGTTTTTTTAATTTTCTTTTTTCCTCTTAGGTTACTTGGGATTGTTTACCATTTGTTTATCATTTAATCCATAAGTGTAGACCATATAGGTAGGATCATGATGGAATTATCCAGGAGTTCCAGACCTAGAGGACACTGCGTCTATGTATGTGTGTCCTGGGCAGCTACCACGCAGTGGACCATGGTAGTCACTTATTTTTAATCTGCCTATTATACTTTCCCTACCTCCTTCCTATCCCTTCTTCTGGTAACAGATGCTGAATTCTTGACACTGTTCTAGGCTGGACCTCCAAATAGTATCCCACGTCCTGGTTCCAGGGATAAGTTGGGCCAATTGCATTCTTTCTTCTGGAACTTCTAAACTTGAGCCAAGCCATGGGAGAATGGAAGGCTGTTAGAGTTGAATAATCCCCTGGAAATGCCTTTCAATGAAGGTCTGCAGGTTTCTGCTCTTGGGATTTCCAACACTTCTTTGGTTTGTGTCTTCCCTAGGCCGGACAGTTCAGCTCTTCCTACGGTTTTTTAAATGATCTCATGCTCCTTCCATGTTTTTATTTATGCTAGCCAAAGTAGTTTTCTGTTGCTTGCAACCAAAGAACATTAACACAGGACCCATGAATTCCAAAGTAAACATGGCTTCACACCTCTCAGATACTCCCATTTTACAGATAAGAGAAGGTAAGTGACACTGTCGCCCTGTGCAGGGGTGGGGAACCTGTGGCTTTAAGACCACATGTGGCCTTCTAGATCCTTAAGTGCAGCCTTTTGACTGAATCCAAATTTTGCAGAACAAATTCTTTTATTAAAAGGGGTGCAGCAGAGAAAGATGAAGCTTTTCTTGCCCGCTTTGGTGCTTAAAAAAGAACAATCTTGAAATCAGAAGGCTGCAGGTTCCCACCCCTAGAGGTCATTTGATTCTTTGTTTAGTACTCTTTGAACTAGTTTATATTATGCTCAAACTGCTTCCTCTAATAAAAACA
>CM052437.1:33562640-33590399 GCA_028533085.1 Varecia variegata
CTGTCTGGGGAATGGGCACGCTTGAAGTTCTGACTTGGGGGGGATGGGGGTGGGGGCGGGGATGGGTGTATACCTACAGGAGGAGTGCGATGTGCACTGTCTGGGGAATGGACACGCTTGAGGCTCGGACTCGGGGGATTGGGAGGGACATGGGCAATATATCTATGCAGAACTTTTGTACCCCCATAATAAGCTGAAAAAAAAAAAAGAATAAAGGCATGTATTTATCTCAAAAAAAAAAAAATTACCTAAAGAGAAAAAGCATTTGTTTCATAATCCAAAATATAGCCATCCTCTACCATCTAGGTTCTGGACACAGGGGAAGATTGAGATATGATCTTTGCTCTAGAAGTGGTCGTGTTCTGGGGAGACAGAAGTTTAAAGAAAAGTTTGTACAATGCTGTGTAATAGTGGTCTATGCTGAGTGTTAAGGGATGGGTCTTGCTGTGTGAGGCGGGGAAGCTTCCCAGAGGAAGTGAAATTCATATTGGTTCTTAACCATGAATAGGCATGGGCTGGAAGCAAAGGTAAAGAAAGGGCATTTTAGGCTTAGTCCTATTCAAAAGTAGGCTTTGGGATTCTATGCTTGATTTGAGCCAACAATGTGAGCTGGCTGCTAAGAAAGTGTCATTTAGGTTGCATTAATGAAAACATAGTTTCTAGAAGGAAGGAGGAGATGAGTGTGTGGTGCTCTTCTGACCACACAGAGTTGTTCTGTTAAGATCAGTGTAACTCTTTTGAAGAGGGTTGTAGATATAGAATTGGATGAATGTGTTAGTCTGGGACCTCTGAGAAGCATATGCCAAGATGGGATTTAAAAGGTAATGATTTTTTTTGAGACAGAGTCTCGCTCTGTTGCCCGGGCTAGAGTGCTGTGGCGCCAGCCTAGCTCACAGCAACCTCAAACTCCTGGGCTCAAGCAATCCCCCTGTCTCAGCCTCTTGAGTAGTTGGGACTACAGGCTTGCGCCACCATGCCCGGCTAATTTTTCCTATTTTTAGTAGAGACTGAGTCTCCCTGTTGCTCAAGCTGGTCTCAACCTCCTGAG
This sequence comes from Varecia variegata, assembly GCA_028533085.1. NCBI lineage: Eukaryota > Metazoa > Chordata > Mammalia > Primates > Lemuridae > Varecia > Varecia variegata. Next base: position 33,563,689 of record CM052437.1, read on the forward strand.
CTCAAGCGATACAGTATTACAGGTGTGAGTCATCGTGCCCGGCCAAAAATGTAACGAGTTTTAAAGGAAAATGCCTTGAAAGAATAATAGGGAGGAAGCCAGGAAAGGCTGGGAGAGCCATCTGATCACAATACAAGTCTGACCTTGATTGCAGGAGAGAGGGGAGAAATTTGGGTGGAAACATTCCAGACTTCCATGCAGGTTAAGGAATAGTTGACAAGACATTTAGGGAGTCCTTGAGCCAAAGTTAGCTGGCAGAGGCGTCCTGTGTTTCCCAGGATTTAATGTCCCTAATGTACTTAGTGATTCCTGGAAGCAGCCTGGGGGAAGAGTGGCCTTAGTGCAAACATGGCGGTGGATTTCAGAGAAAGCCGCTGGGGCCACTGGCTGATTAAATTCTCTGTAGCTGGGGGACTGGGAGGCTCACTCTCATGGCTGCCCCCAGAGGGTGACTGTGGCAGTGAGAAATTCAACACCATACATGAAATATATTTAGCCTGAAGGCGTCTCAGAGGTGACTATTGTTATTCATTATTTTAAAAAAATTTAGTAATTTGACATATGCCGTATGCCAGGGATACAAATAGGAAAGAAACGGACCCTACCCTCAAGGAGCTCATAGTCTGGTGGGGAACAGCAGTTTTAATGTGGCCTGATATGTACTACAGTGGCTGTCTGAACAAAGAACTCTGGGGGCACAGCTCAGTGATGATGCTGGTGGTGATAGGGTGACTGGATTCCTGGAGGGGCTTGAACTGGATTTTAAGGACAAACCCCAGGTCTTTAGGTGGAGGTGGGGGAAAGGATTCCACTAATATCTAAAAAGGCACTGGATATGGGATAACATTTAATTTTTATGTGAATAACATAATTGAATTATTTTGGCCCCAATTTGGCCTCTATGGGAGGACAGCTTTGGGGTTAGTATAAACAAGAACTTCCTGATGGACAGAGTTTTGCACAGGTGCGATGGGGTTGCCTTGGTGAGTTTTTAGTGCTGCTAAGATCTAGCTGGGGAAGCTGTTAGCGACGGTGAGGTCAGGGAAGGGTAGTTGTGATATTTGAGAGAATTTGAATCCTTGAGATTCTGTTATTCAGAGGAGCCCTTTCTGTCCTACAATACCTAGAAGGCCATCAGAATCCCTGGGAAAGTGGACCCAGAACGACTGTCTGTACCCCTTCAACCTCAGGCTGCACACTGGCCTGCAATTTCCTCTTGGTTAGGGATGGGGACAAGTGGGCCTGTTTCTTGGAAGGGCCAATTTCAATGCCCAGCCTGTACCATACCACAAAGACTGGGAGTCCCAGGCCATGACTCTCTCTGGCTGATCAGAGGAGAGATTTCCATCCATCAATACTCTCCTGATTGGCCTCTCCAAAGAAGGAAGTGAGGTCATGAACATGCATGATGCAATATAATTACAGCAGAGGCCTCCCAAATACTCCATCCTTCCTGGTGAAGCCCACTGAGGAGGCTTGATAAATATGAGAGGAAATGCTAGTCAGCAAAGAAGTTGCATATATTCCTGACAGCATCCATTTTTAATAGAGTCAGATACTACCTGTTTAATCTGACTGAAGAACTCACAATCAAAAAGATGTTTGTTTTTCAGAAGAAAAATCATAGAAGTCACTAAAGTGACAATTTCACAAAGTATTCATAAGACATTGCTGGTAATTTCAGAAGCTGAGTGTCATGGAAGAAGTGTTGGTCTTAGTTCCAGCTCAGTCACGTGTTGGTTATGGGGCCTTGGAAAAACATCAGTCTTTCTGGGCCTCATTTTCCTTATCTGTAGAATACGGATTAAAAACCTACCGCTCCCCTGCTGCCCCTGGATCACTGTTAGTTGTTCTGAGTCTGTGGGATCCTTCCTCCCTCCAAGCCTCAGGCGGGACCGTCTGAATGCTGCATCCAGGCCCTATGCCGAGCCCAAACTGGTGAACGCCAGAAGAGAAACAAACGGCTGCTCCTTTGGCCTCTACAGTGCCTGCCTGCCAAGACTCCCAAAGAACGGAATTACCCTCGACAGGAAGGTTTTTAGATAATGAGTGGCCAAAGACAAAGCAAAACAAAACAAATAGCCAGTGGCCACTATACTATCTGTCCAGAATTTGTGAAATTGATGAATGTATATGGAAGAATCTAGCTCTAGTCTGGAGCTAGAATGGCCCTTTCGTTGTCCTGAGTTGGGCAAGGTTGAGCCAAGTTGGCTGGGTCGTTAATGCTGATTGGTTATATCTGATGCATCATTGAATGTGGACGACCCAGAGAGGAATGTGATCTTGGCTAAGGGGGTCTCTGCAGCTGAGGCAATCTCTGAAGGGCTGACAGCTGAAGGCTGTCTGCTGCCCTCAGCCCCAGCAGCTGTAGCAAACAAGTGCCTCCTTAAAGGGGGAATCTGGGTAGAACCCGGTAGTGTTCACCATGGACTTCCTCCCTGCCTCTGCAGCCAGCTTCCTCAAGAGAGAACAGCTCTTCTGCTTTGTAAGGTGAGTTCTCTTTGCTAAAAAAGTCTGGACATCACTTCTCTTGTCCTGCCCTCTTATCTTTTAGGTGAGGAAATTGAGTACCAACTTCTCTGACTCCAACATAGTATCCCTTCCATTATACCATGGCTTGCACCTTCTTAGACTCCTGAAGACAGACTGGCTGCGACAGACACAATTGGTTTCTTAGAAATATTCATTTTCTTTCGTTCTTACTAATAGAACCTCAGCTTGTGTTCTGTGGCATGTGTCCAGCTAAAGGACCTAATCTCCCAGCCTAGCTTTCAGCTAGTGGTATCCTGTAACAAAGTTTTGGCTAATGAGAAGTGAGCTGAGGGCTTCTGGGGGTGGGGGGGGGACTCTACTTTCTTAATACAAGCACCATCCTTCCTCTTTTACTTCTTCCTGCTGCCTGGGATGCAGCTGTCATAGATTGAGATCTTGCAGCCATTCTAAGAGACTAAGGAAAAGGCTCATGCCCTAAGAATGGCAGAGCAGAAAGCTGGAAGTAACTGGGTCCCAGATAACCATTGTGGAGCTCTCATCTATTGCCTCTGGACTTAGATGAGGGGAAAAAACAAACTCTAGTTAAGGCAGTGCTATTTGAAATTTGGGTTGTCAAACCCAGTTTCAGTTAAACAGGAAGCAGGATCTTGGACTGGATGCATTCAGACTAACATCTTCACTTGCCCTGGTCTCTGAGGCATCCTTGGCTTTCTGCGTAAAGATTTGGTGAAAGGAAAAAGACATCAGATTGTAAATTTAGAAAACTGGGCTCCTACTCCAGTTCTGCCATTTACTAGTTGTATAATTTTGGACGAGCTTGATAGCCTCTTTGGGGCTCTATTTCCCCTAACATAAAGAGAGAGAGTTGGAATAGATCTCAGATTTTCTTTCCATTGCTCTATATTACTGTTCCTTTCATCCTATTACTCAGTCTACACTGGGAATGGATCTGTGTAGAGTCACACTTTTGGGTAGTAGTTTCAGGTTAGGAAGTTGTCAGTGTGACAAATGTGAGAAATAGCTTTGTTTTTAAAGGTTATTTCTTGCTAAGTATAATCCAGTTTCCTAAGGATTTTCTTCATAAGAAGTCTTTGTATTTTTTGTGGGTTGATTATTGACTTAATTAGTGTAATTAAGCATACTTACAAAATTAGTGCAGATCTGTATAATCAGGTACTAACAATGTGTAATTAGGTAACTACATCTTGTAAGTAGAGACTTGAAAATGTAGTGCCATATTTTAGAGTTCTTATTCTACTTTGTCAAAAAATTGTCCCAAATCTACATACAGATCATTTAAGAAATGTGTTTACCCCACAGCTGAATGGGTGTTTTTTATTCTTGTAAATTATTAACAGCACTTTTTTTTCCTATTAGGTAGTAATAGCTTTGTATTGTTTTTCAAATCAAACTTTTTTTGGTCACAGAACTAAAATAAATTTCCTTCATACTTTTTTTTTTTAAAGTAGTGTATAACTCAAAAAATCAATTAGGGGTTTTGAAAAATGAAAAGAAAGAAATCCTGGTTTCATTTTGGAGCTTGTAAAATAGAAGGTGGCAGGCTTAGAAACAGTGATTTGAATTCTGAAACAGGAAATCCAGAAATAGCATTTCATGAATAACACTGAAGTCACATCATCAGTCTTTGGAATTAGTATGACTAATTTTTTAGGTATATTGGATGCAAATAATTTTTCTTTTTTGACAAATTCATTATGGGGGTTCCAAGGTGATGGAAATGCTTCATATTTTTTGAGGTCCTCAGTTTTACAAATGGATTTGCAAGAGTGGTCCTCAGGAGAGCATCCAGAAAATATCAAAGGGAATCTTTTGCTTCCTTTCCATTATGAGAACAGCATGTCTTATTGTTCTGTGCATGGGCTAAGAGCTGCATGCGAGCAGCTACCATATTGGTGGAGCAGGAAACCATAAAGAATATCTCATATTGAAGACACATTGAGGCAAAATGATATGGCCTCTAATTATCCCCTTCCTTAAAACTTGAGATCAACCCCTATGAGATAAAGTGCACTAGGCTGAGAGTTGGCACACTTCATTCTGGTGCCAGTTCTGCCATTGATCAGCATTGGAAGTTTTTATTATTTTTTTTTTTGTTTCCTCACCTGGGATATGTACCTAAAAAGTGGTTCTCTTGGTTTATATAATTGTGAGGATCAAATGGACAAATGGTATGAGAAAGGGCAAAGAAAATTATACAGCACTGTATTCTAATTTTCTATTATTAATATTTGGGGGCAGTGGGTATCTTTTTGGTGCCCTTCCATTTTCTTTACCTAAGTCTCTACCTGCTCCTCTTATTCATGCAAGTATAGCTTTTAAAGCTGGCAGGGAACTTTGACAATATATCATTTTGCAGATGCAACTGAGGCCCAGAGAGGACAAGTGACTTGTGTGGGGTTCAAAGTTAGCTAGCAACAGCCATTTTAGAATGCAATTCTTTTGGTTCCCACTCAAGTACCCTTTTCAATGGCCCTTATTACACATGGCTAGTGCTGTCTTTGGGGATTGAGTGGAGTTGGGGACACAATCTCCCCTCACTAGAAGATCTCCAGGAGGATAGCAGACTTTCTCACATCGACAGCTTCCCTAGAGAAGGTCTGGATGTTGATGATTCCCAGTAGCTGCCTTTTCTGAAAGATGGGGAGAGGCAGGCATTGCATTTGGTGAAGTGAGACAAAGCTTTCCTGGGGGAATTATGGAAACTTGGGGTGAAGATGAAAAACCCAGAGTGAATTGGCTCTGCTTTCTGCAGCATGTGGGTTTACGCAGTGTGTGGTAGTCTGGGGATTTGAGACGGGAATAGAAGGGGGGAGGTTGTGAGGGCTGGAGAGGAGACACTGGGTGTCAGGCAGTTTTTTATTCTATGAAGAGAGGTGGTTTTGTGGCTTTGGATAAAGCAGGCTGAGTGGTAGATTCAGAATTATGGTCTGTAAGTTCTCTAGGATCATGTTCTTATAACATGATGCCTTCTTTATGTCTCCAGCTTTTAGTGGTTACCACTTGCTGACTCTTAACTGAGATGGTTGGATCTGTCAATCTGCTTCAGGAACTTTTTCTTTCAATTGGTAGAAAGAGTACTTTTCCCTGAGAATTTGATAAAGATAATAAAAAGATTCATTTTGGATGACTGAACCCACTCTATGAAATGGATATATAATTTACAGAGGAGTTAACGTAAATATAACTTATAGGCAGAACTATAATCATCATGGAGTATGGTTTTTTTTATTACTTTATCTCTCCTTGCTAAGAAATGGAAAAGATGCTAGCCATTTCTGGTTTCTATTCAGCTTCTTTTCTTTCAACACTTTGGTTTTTAATTTCTTGTCTATGTTCACTGCAGTTCACATCCCACACTGAATTGCCTTAGAATGGTTTCTTCATTGAATGATAGACTGTAATATAAATTAAGCATTTTCAGCTTCTTCACAAGGAATTATTCAACTTGAGACTGCATTTCTAAATGGGCTGCATCTCTGAAGCTCTAGCTATCTTAATGCCCATTCCTGCTGTTCCATGTCGTGTTAAATCTTCTCATTTACACTTTAAAAAATTCCTGCCACTTTTCTGGTACTGGCAAAATCTGTTGAGTTTTGTGTCTTTGTGCAGGGATGGGCTGCTCAGACTTGTGCTGTGGCAATAAGAGATTTTTCAGTCCTGGATTTTGTTGGCCAAATGAGAACAATGGCCAGGAAGTTTAATCACTGTTTGTAGAAGAGCATCAAATTGTATGAAATTCGTTCATTTGGTTTTTCTGAACAGTGACATTTTTGTTTACTTTGGGTCAACAGCATTGTGTTTTCCATTTAATTAAGCCCACTATATTAATTGAAAAACTGTGAAGGGTCTTAGATTTTCCTCTACATGCAAGCTAACATGTTAGCCAGCCACAGCGTGTTGTGTATACACACACACACACACACACACACACACGCACACACTAATAGAAAACAGAAGACCCCTGAGTTAGAGAAAAAGATAGTCATATGCACAGCAAAAGCTGCAGCCAGAGTAGCTTCTTAGCACCAGTTCTCCAAGCCCCATCTCCACAGGTGATGTGATGAGGACCAGATGATACCTGTGCATGCAGTGGGTGCATTGCAGGAGAGGAACCCCCAGATCAGGAAGCTCTTATCTTATATGGGGCTGCTGGCAACCTGCCCATCCTTCACTTCCAAGATAGAGACTTTATCTTTGCTCTGAAAAGTAAGCCAGTCTTTTCCACATTGGGGTAGGAGAAGTCTTTTTCTTTACTCTTCTGGAATATCTCTAGGGAGGGGTCTTTAAGCTTTATTATATTGGTTAGAAACAAATCCTTCCTCTGACCTGGAGGGATATACCATCTCTAGTTTCCAAGGTTGTTTGCTCTTCAAATTTTCTGGAAGAGATACTTTGAGATGTATAGAAATGCCAGACTCATGGAGAATTGTCTTCCAACATATATGTAGGCAACATATTTCCCACAAAAAAATACATAATCAAAAGCCAAAAGCACATAAACTATTTGAGGCCCCTCATGACCTACAGGACAACACCTAAACTCCTTAGCTTGGCATTCAAGGCCCTTCCCTTCACTGTCCCTATCTACAATTCTCCATCTCCAATCCTCTGCTTGTACATAACCGGTCTTCTCACTGCTGGATTTTCCTTCATACATAGTCTCCCTTCATGGCCTTTGTTCACTTTCTTCTACTTTTGGATAGTCCTCCCTCATCTCCTTTCTGCCTTTTTGTATCCTTTCCCTATTTTAAGAACGAGTTTATCGTTGGTACATCATGAATCAGGCATCCATTCTTTCCAGCTGTAGGATAAGTACATCTTCCTATCTGAGCTAATATTAAAACTCCAAATCATCCTATGCCAAGGGAAGAGCATGACCTGATTTATGTGAAAGGTGATTAGCATCCCTGAGGCCCGGGGCTTACCTGTTTAAGGTTGGAGTGCAATTGGGAATAGAGTGGATCACACTGTTCTGGGGGATGGTTAGCCTAGTGCCTCAACCCCTCCAAGGCCCCCTAGAGTGAAACAGGATGCTGACAAGGCCATGGCTGTAGATTTTATTCTGGTCCTTCTAAAGCCAGGATTAAAATATGCCCCCAGCTTCTTCACCTATGTTACACCTCCAGCTCTGTTCAGCTTTGTAGAGAAGGGCTTCTCAAAGTTTAACAGGCATGGGCAATACCTGAGGACCCTGATTCAGTAGGTCTGAGGAATTTGGATTACTAACAAGCTCCCGGGTAATGCTGATGCTGCGGTCCCACGGATGAGTACACAGCCCATGGGGGGTATGTTGTGTGCATGCACATGAACCTCTGCAAATGCTATTTCCCTAGAATTAGAGTCCAGAAAAGGAATTGGTATTTTCTGAGCAAGCATATCACCTTATTTAATCTTCACATGAGAGGTAGTATTTTTTTTTTTAATTTTTCCTTTCTGCAGCTGAAAAACCTGATTTTAGAGAGGATAAATAAATTTTGGAAACAAGCAGAAGAGCTGGGATTCACACTCATTTCCCTTCATTCCAAATTATGAGTCTGCCCATCGCACTCAGGTCAAGCCTGGTATTTCAGGTCTGCTGACTAAGAAGTGGAACTAACACACTATGCAGTCCACAGGCTGTAAATAACCAAGCAATGCTTCTAGCTGAGGTGCGTTGCAGAGCAGGCGGTCAGGAGGTGTGTGGTCAGTTTGGTTCTAGTTGCTGAGAACCCCTGGAAGGTAAGACACCTCATACAAAGAAGCATGCTTGAAAGTTCACAGTTTTTCACCCACTCTGTAATTTTCTCTAAATTATCTAGACCACTTAATCCTCTAATTTTCAGAACCTAATAACTTTTAAAGTCTTAATATTTATTTATTTCTCAGCTGATTGGGTTGATCAGCTTGTAACCAAATGGCTTACATAGGTAGGCAGCGAATACCAGTAAATAGGAGCCTTTGGGGCTGGATGGAGATGCCACCCCCTCTTTGCCTCCCCCCATCTCCCCTTCCTCCCCAGCCCTGGCTTCTCCTGACCGCACCTGTGGTCTGTGTGATCAGTGGGTGGAGTCTGGCCAGTGAGCCGTGGTGGGGGGTTGTTTCCCATGCTCATCTTCAGGTACTCCCTTTCACACACCAGGGGCTCCCTAACAGGGCAGGCTTCTCTGGGCCACCAGCCCCACGAAGGCCCCAGCAGGCACACATCGGGAGCACATGACTCCCAACCTGGCGACGTGTCAGTCACTTGGGGAGCTTTATGAAAATATGGATTCCCAGCCCCACCCAGATGTAGTGCTTGAAAATCTCTACAAATTCGGAACCCACACTCTGTATTTTTAGAAAAGGTTTTCTGTGTGATATTGAATTTAGCTGGTCCTTTGACCAGAGCTTGGGAACTTGGTGTGTAGAAGGAAAAAACACCCTCACGCTAGGCTGGCAATCGAGGCTGAACTTTGTCACCACTTATTCCTGGGCTCCTGGGCAGATCCTTGTCCCTGTCCTAGGACTCTGTTGTCACATCTGTAAGATCAGGGTTTGGGTTAGGTAATTAATTTGTCTCCTTACAGTTTAAAATTCCTAAGACTCAGCTGGGGTTGCTCTGGCCCTAGAGGGAGCTCGTGCTGGCTTCAGAATCACCTTCGGCGCAAATCCTTGAAGTGTGGCTGCTTGTTTAGCCCTTGCCTGTCCACTCCTCAGGTGCAGGGCAGAGCTCTCCCCTCGAGAGTGCTGCAGTACAGCCCCTGCCAGTATCTGTGCTCACTTACAGGACTCGCCTCCTTCCCTACCAGTCACATGGAGACACTAGATTTTTACTGTTTTCAGGGTAGTAATATTTTAACTGGCATAATTCAATTTGGCCTAAATTCATTCAGCATTATGATATGTCTAGTACTCTGAGTTTATGAGCTCTGATTCCTGTAGCTGAGTGCTTTATTATCTGACTGTAGACACAGAAAGTCAATATATTGAACTCAACAGTGATTCCACATGGGATGGTAGGTACTTAGGGGTGGGAAGATTGGAGTCAGCTGGAGGAGTTGGGAAGGCTTCATGGAGAAGCTCACCAGCTGGGTTTTAGCCAAGTCTTTAGCACGGGTAGAGGTCAGGTGGGCAGAAAGAAAAGGGAAGGCTGATTCAGGAAGAAGGATCATCCTGGAAATCCAGGACACATAAGCCAGGAGACTAACTGGAAGGAACTGGGGAGTATGAGATGAGAGTGGGTGGTAGATTGGCACATTGAGGAACTCAGACACTGTCCTGTGGCAATAGGGACACATAGGGATGAATGAGGCAGGGATGTGATAAAAATATTATTCTGAGAATATAGTTTCAGATGGAAGCCAACACAATGGTCTAGAGAAGGGAGGTAGCAATTGAAATATTAATCAAGGAGTTAATCTGTGCCTGGGCTCTCCGCTGGGCGGCACTCACAATTCTGAGTCTGCTTGTGCTGCTTTGGCCTGATGAAAACCCCTTGCCTTAGGTTGGATTCCCTTGGTGCAGTATGACCTCTGTCAATTCAATACACATTTACTCAAATGCTTCTTTGTTTGCAGCACTCAGACTTCCTAGGGGATATGAGATAATCAGGAGGGAGACCCTCATTTCAAGAAGATTATAATCTAGTAAATAGCTGTGTTCCTGACTTCTAGGTCCTGGCTCTCGCCAGCAAGGTTCATTCTGCATCCATTCATCCACCCTTTTCCTGAGCACATTATTTATTGAATGTGCTAAAGGGAATTCAAGTTACTATAAAATATTCTCCCTGCTTTCATGGATCCATGTGGAGAAACCTGTGGGCTAACAATCACCTGCTAAATTGTGAGATATCTAAGTAAAATAGAAGCCAAAGGATTCACTCATTGTCATGAGAGAGAGCAGAGAAGCCTTCTTGGAGGGAGTGAGGTTTCATTTTGCAAGTCGATAGGATTGCCCGGAGCAGTACAGTCTAATAGGATATGATGTAAGCCACAGATGTCATTTTAAGTTTGCTAGTAGCCACCTTAGAAAATGTAAAAAGAAACAGGTACAATTAATTTTAATATGTTTGATTTAACCTACTACATCCAAAATGTTATCATTTCAACATGTAATCAATATAAAACTATAAATGAGACATTTTCACTAATCTTTGAGATCCAGGATGTATTTTACACGTACAGCACATCTCAATTTGAACTAGTCACATTTTGAGTGCTCAATATATTGAGTGCCACATGTATTGGACAACGTGGGAGGAAGGAGCAATTTCGTGCAGCTATGTGGTCCCTAAATGTCCAATCTAGGGGCCGGGTCTCTGGGGCTGGGCTAGGTGGGAGAGGGAGGACTCAGCAGCTGTTGCAGGAGGGAGAAGAAGCCTGGGACTGAGGGAGCAGAGGGCTGTAGGAAAATAAGAAATAAAAATAACTATAGGTTCTAGGGAGTTCAAAGACTTGGTGCAGGGAGGTAAGCGCTGCAACAGACAAATTCTAAATGGCTCTGGGAGAAAAGAGGCTCCGAATAGGAACTGCATTTCCAGAGAAATGAGAGTCCTTAAAGCTGTCTGAATAGAAAATAAGGTTATCATTATGCCTTATCATTAGAAGAGAGAAGAATATTAAAAGGACTCAGTTCAGCTTGAATAAAAAAGATAAATTTCAAGTAAACTGGCATACAGTTTATCCATGACTGGATTTGCTGTAATAAAGTCAGCGAGGGAATAAGCTGGGTGATTTACAGGGAGCCTGCTTCTGTAAAATTTACAAACTGCTGTGATAAAATGTCACCTTTTATGATGCATTCCACCCGGGTTGCATATATAAAGGGCACTGCAATGGAAAGAGTTGCAAAAACAAAGCAGCAGCCTGGCCCCTCAGCTGCCTTTGTCTGCTTTTCCAGCAGAATTGGGGATTTATGGAAAGATGACCGGGACACTTGTCCTTTCTGGTTGTGGATTGCAAGCAGCGAAATGGCATCATTTCCTTTAGTTTTTCTTTTGTGAACTCGGGGACTGCTTTTAATAATTTAGACTAGGAAAACTTGGGGTGGGGTAAAGCAGGGTAGGATGAGGGAGGAGAGGTTCCCTGATTCCAGGAGTTTCTAATCCAGTAGGGAATCTAAACACCTCACGAGTGATTTCACATAAATGTATCAGGTTTGAATTTTTAATGCAATCCATGTCATAATCCCGTATTTTTCTAGATCAAAGCTTATCTGCTATGATTTTCCAATGCCTGGTGGTTGGAAATTAAATCTCAGTCATTGTTGGGGTTTCCTCCCTGATGTTATGAGATCATAGGAGAATCCTGGGCTTGCATGTTACCCCACGCTGGGGAGGGGTCATGCCCTTGGTCCATGGTGTTTCCATTTTTGCATTTGCCTTTTTGTCTACACAGTGGCTGTGTAGAAAGTGATTCTGTCCCTCTGTCTCCCAGTCCTGATGCTCTGGGGGACGTCACAGAGATGTCCCTTCTGCACCTTTCCCAGTGACTGCAGACTGCCATCCAGCAGCCCTCATCTCCTGTCCCCACCCATCCAGGGTGATGCCTCTGAGGGAGGCCCTGGTGTCTCACCTTAACCTCTGTCTCTAAAGAAACTTCAACTCCCCGCAAGTCTGGTGGCTTCTCCTTTTTCCCACACAGCACTCAGTCCTTGCTTCCCCAGCAGCAGCCCCTGCTCAGCCTTCCTCAAAGGGCCCAAAACATGAATACTTTTCCTTTTGAATTTGTGTGTGTGTAACACTGACTTGGGTCTTGGATAAAAAAGCAATATTGGCTCCCTTATCCTGAGGTTGATGTGGGGAAAATAGTGTTCATATCAATGACTTTCTTTCTCAATAATTCTCCTATTTGTACTAAGTAGACAAGGATAAATACTGTCATGGGGCTAGAAGCACAGAGCCTTGGGATACCCAGAGGTGAAGGAGATTAGTTTGAACATGGGGGAACCAAGGAAGGCTGCATGGAAGAGGTGAGATTTGATCAGGGCTGTGAAGGATGGGAGAAGTTTGCTTCATGGGTGAGGTTATTTCAGATAGAGGAGAAAGTGTGAGCCAGGCCTGCAGCGGGGAAAATGGGGCCTGGGGGAGAATGTTCAGTTTGTGAGGGGGAAGCGTGGGGGCTGGAGGAGGCAGGAGTGAGGCTGGGGTTTGACAAGTGGAAGAGAGGTTGGTGGCTGTTGTGTGAGGTGCTAAACAGTCCAAAACATAAGAAGGCCTATATCGAGTATTGAAGGTCATCTTTGGCAGTTCTCAAGTAGTAGAAATAATTTCGCTTATAAAACTGGATATGTGGGTTGCACTGAAAACAAGAGTGCTTTCCTGAGACACTACCACAAAAATGCTCATCCACCAGGTACGAGAGAAAATCCAGGCTGTCATAGCCAAACAGGTCCTTGGACAACTCTATCCAAAGTGCACTCTTTTATATTCCCTTGGCCAGTACCTAATTCTTCACTGCACCGTGGGCCCGGGGCAGCATCACTGAGCTCCCCCCGCAATACTTTAATCCCTGCCCACTCCGGCTTCCCCTCTTCCTCTGTTGTGCAGGAGCTAATGTCCAGTCCCTGCTCGCTAGACCTGGACAACCCTGGGAGGGGGAGGACAGAGCCCAGCAGAGGCTCCTGGACTGGCATCGGCCAGGGAGGCTGGCAGCTGCTGGCAGTCGTGCTGGAAGGACAACCTCACGATATGGTACGGGGAGAACCACGATGTAGTCAGTACCAGTTGGGAACAGACAACAAAGCAAGCAAGCGAGCAATCCCTTTATAGCAAAGAGAACTGAGAGCATGTTAGTCCAGGGATTAGTAGAACCAGTGCTTAGCCAGATACTAAAATTCCTCAATTATATGCTGCTTGGTCCATATGGCAGGTGTGGGGACTTGCAAGGACTCTAGACCTAGCTTGCTAATGAGAGCATAAAGCTGTCTGGTTTGAACTTCAACTTCTCCTGAGATCTGAACTTTCTTAGCCAGAGAAGGGGAACATCAGCTTGCTTGTTTCACTTTTCCTTTGTCGGAAAGTACCTGGGGGTCTGGTAGGAGAGTGGCCTTGACCGTCTCCTTTGTGCAGTTACAATTGGTCACATCTGGATAGCGTCCCAAACCCAAATTACTGGGCTCAGTGCTTTTATGCCTTGGTTTCCTGCTTTCCGAAGTCAAGTCAGGCTTTGGGAGCTGTCTATTAAGGACCTGTCAATTGCAAAAGATGTATCTCCCAAATTAAGAGTTTAACTAGATTTCATTCTGGGAATTGAACAAGAACTGGAAATAATTTAGCTTATAAAACTGTAGTTTAATGAAAGTATAAGACAATAGGCCTGGTAGAGGCTTTTTACTATCATAAGATGAGAGTTTCTATGGGCTGTTCTGACAGATTTACTGTTGTTTTAACTTAATAAGCTATTTCTGTTTTAGCGTTGTTATTGTTTCTCTGGTTATAGGACACTCTGTATTGTTTTATTATATTATCCCTCCCCCTCAGTTTTTATGGTGGCATTTTTCTCTTTGCTTAGCTTGTAAATATACGAATTTGCTCTGATCCTCCCAACTCTTCTGGGCACATGTGGAAACAAAGCAGTTTGTCAGCACACGGGGCGGAATTTGCCCAGCCCCTCCCTCCCTCCCTCTTTCCCTCCTTCTCTTCTGCCCGTCCGTCCTTTCTTCCTTCTTTCCTTCCTTCCTTCCAGTTCATAAGGGCAGGTTCTTCTTGAAATTGGTGCCCTCCTCCCAAATTGTTTTCATTTCTTCCTTTCAACCATCCAGATAAGAATAACATTAATAAGGTTTTATGCTTGTAAAGCATTTTTAGCTTTTAAAACTGTTGTGATCTTTTTTAAAATTTTTTATATTTTATTTATTTCAGAATATTACAGGGGTACAAATGTTTAGGTTACATATATTGCCTTTGCACCACCCGAGTCGGAGCTACAAGTGTGCCCATCCCCCAGACAGCGCACACTGCACCCATTAGGTGTGAATATACCATCCCTTTGTTGTGATCTTTCTGCAGTGGGTCAAGCATGGTTACTACCCCCTGCTTACACATTGGCAAATGCAGTCCTAAGAGGATAAATAGGCTGCCCATGATTGCTTAGCAAGTCAGTGGCAGACTGTAGACCCGAACTCGGGTTTCCTGGCCTGTGGTCCAGGAACGTCCAAGGTTGGAAGTGCTGGGTTGAGACAAGAGGCCTCTTCCAGCAGCAAGGACTGATTATCAAAGTGCTGTCCCATTGGCTGTGGAATCCTCCATCACTGGTTCCTTTATTGACTGAACAGAAGATACAGAGCCTTTTATTCCCTCTCGATATTCCCTAAGAATTATAGTGGGGTTGGAAAAGTAAGTTTAAACCCATCTCCTTCACTGTCAGTGGGCAGAGCTGATCAACATTCGTTGGGCAATAGGTGGTCAAAATTAGGGAAGTTATAATGTTCACCTGGGAATGGGTTAAGGGAAAATACCAAATCTAGTAGGGAAAAGAATGCAAAGAGAAGCAATACCCAGCCAGGTAAGTTGTGTCAGTTAATCCTTTTAATTCTGCAAGGTAGGTGAAACCCAGCTTATAAAACAGAAACCTGGGGCTCAGAGTCGGGGACATTTTTGAGATGAAGCAGCTAAGCATGTGGCAGAATTGGGATCCAAATCTCCCTCTAAAGCCCACAGTCTTGGGTCCCGTCCACCTCTATTTCTGCCCTTTCTGCTCCTCGGGTACCCAGGAGCTGTATGCTTAGTGAGTCTCCAGTCTCTCTCACTTAACCCCTAAGAGTAGGGCTTAAAAATTTAGCAACATCTGAGTATCTCTGAAGGGGATAAAGAGTTGACAAGCCCAAACCTTTTGGCTATGTTTGAATTTTAAAGATGATCAAGTACATTAATCTGTTAGATCAATCAGGATGAAAAAAAGTAAAATGACTGTTCCTGGAGCTTTAGGCAGCCAGTCAGGCTGGGGCTCCAGGCCTCTATCTGTTTGCATCCATCAGCTTCTGGTTTCTCAGATGGCATGTAAAGGTTTTTGCCCCAGTTCTAACATTCTAGGTTTCTATGACTGAGATCACCTAAGTTGATCCCTACCTGGGCCTGGCCCCTGTGCCCCGTTCAGGAAGAGCATGCACTGAGTGTGTGCTGCCCATCTACAGATATGCTGCTTGCTGCAGCTGGTTCCTTGCCCAGCCCACCTCGTCCTTCCTGTGGACAGCCGCAATCATAGCCTTCAGACAATTTCCTGCCCTGAAGTCCTTACCTGAAAATCCAGAGTGCAGGGGCAAGGAGGGCTTCAGCTTGTCGGGGTTCACATTGTCTATTTTATCTCCTTTCCATTTTCCCTTCCCTCTACATCCTGCAGATGTAAGATTTCTGGGATTTGAGTTTCAGAGTGATAGGGAAAGGGTGCTTTTCCTAGAGAAGGAAATTCTTCTTGATCCAAAAAGACCTAGTTGACCTCTCTAGCTCTTTCTTTCTGAGCCTTCATATAATGTTAACTTTCATTCCTGTCTTCCTTTTTCCTTTTCTTCCCTTCTCTCCATCCCTTCCTTTTTTTTTTTTTCATTCATAAACATGGATTTTATTGAGAATCTTCCTTTGGGGCACCAATCAGAGGGAAGGCTAAGCACGATAGATGATGAAAATCATTCTAGGAGAAATTCTGATATTTTTAGGGTCTGTTTCCAGTGTGGTTTGGAAGTGTAAGAACTGCTAACTTAAGGTTGAGCTTCTTGATTTCTTATGTTTTAGGAGGTATTTTACTATTAATAGTAGTAGTCCTTTTATGCTCTCTCAGCATCAGCATTCCTGGCTCCAAGTGACTGCTTGACTTATCACCAATATTTTAATTTTGGCCAATTCTGCTATTTCTTTGAGCCCCAGGTCAGCATCCCAAGTCTCAGCATCATAACTCTACGGGAAGCTGCAAGGCACTGGCCCAGGCTTCAATATAGCTGGGATAACTCTCAGTAACTATTCTTTAAGCACTGAAGTGAGCTTGCACCAAAACCTAGCCTCTGAGGCCAAGGATAGAACACATTTTTGGCAATGATTATGGACTCCAGACATAAGGAACTGCCAAAGATTTTGAGGAGGGGACAGAATATAGTCAATGGATTACTTTATGAAGTATTTACTGAGATTTTGAGATACTTCAGGTCAGCAATTGTGTATTATTCATCTCTGAATCCCTAGTGTAGAACTCAGCACCAAGCATATACAGGCATGAATAATCTGAGTAGCATTAATGAATAAATGAATAACTATGTGCATGTCACTGATTGTAAAGAGGAGAAATCAGAGGCTGGGACATTTTCAAAAGGCTTTTGTAGTAGTGAGTTAAAGTGACATGGGGACTGATTACAGATGGAGGGAAGAAAATAATAAAAACTGATTTTTAGGTTTTATTAAAACTTTGGAGAACGGAGATTTTAAGTCTTTAGAAATAGAGGAGTTAGATAAGGGAGCAGGACTGAGGTGGGGAGGGGAGATGTCAACACTTGTGCAGGCATGTTGGGATTGAAATGATGCAGGGGCATCCAGATGAACACACAAAACAGGCAGCTGCAGAGGACAGGAGGTCAGGACAGAGGTCAGAGCTAAGGCTGAGGAAGCTGGAATTCTCTTCTAGTAGGTGATATTTGCTGTGGAAGAAAACTAGATATTTGAGGGAGGTAGTACAGAGAGAATGAAAGAATGAAAAAATTATGACTTGATGAGAAAGCATTTAGTCCTTGTATGGGGTTGGTGGGTTTGACTAAATATACTTCAGTCACACAGAAAACTAAATTAGTTGTGATACCATTTCCAGTGGTGCCAACTCCAAACGACCACTGTTTAAAAATACTACTGTTTGAAAGCAGAGGATGGATTTTTCTATGTGGTATAGAGATCTACCCATTTATCCACCCATCTATTCATCCAATTATTCACCCACATCTGTTTACCTCTCCATCCACCCACCCTCCCATCCACCCATCCACCTACACACCCACTCACCCCTCCACCCACTCACCCACCCATAATCTTTGCAACATTTGTGGAATGGCTGCTCTAAGATAGGCTGAGGCACAGAGACTGTTTAGCACTGTTGATAAATCTTAACACCAAATTGATATTAAAGTGAAATTTCACTTGGAGCAAAATTGGCAAACAGCCCTAAACCCCGAAACTGATGTTTGGACCTTTTCCCTCTTACTTCTGCAGACCCTGGGGAAATAAAGCTGAAAGGGATTTCAGAGCTTCAGAGGTCAGATGTCAGTCTTAAAAATGTTGTATTAATATAAACCTTGGCGGTGAGTTTTAGGTACTTC
Organism: Varecia variegata; assembly: GCA_028533085.1. Classification (NCBI taxonomy): domain Eukaryota; kingdom Metazoa; phylum Chordata; class Mammalia; order Primates; family Lemuridae; genus Varecia; species Varecia variegata. The sequence continues at coordinate 33,581,449 of CM052437.1, forward strand.
TCCATTTCTTCTTTCTTTCGGTAATTCCATCTTTCCTTCTTGTCCCCCAGGTCTGGCACTTGTTCATCTCCCTGTCTGTGAAAAATATAGTGATTGATATTTTTAATATGGGTGGGTGATCTACGAGCAGAGGGAGTCCCAGTGGTGGTGGTATTGGGGAGGATGAGCTGTTTTATGAGTAGTTTTCATTCCAGATCCTGGAAAGGGTGATATGAAAAATGTGTAGGGGTGGGACATCCAAAGGAACAGGAGGAGAAAGTTCAGTCTTGTCTATCACTTAGGTCTGGGATAGTGGGAAGTCCCTCTCTATCTCTTCTTCCTTCCTCCTTTCCTCCTCTTTCTTCCTTTTCTCTTCTCTTTTTTTCCCTCTTCTAACCTCTTTCTGCTGGAGTGAAATCACTAGCCCACCCTAGTTCAGCCTACTTAGAGGTTCAGGGTCAGCTGTGTTCCCTCTCTCTCTTGTGCCCTTGGTCCCTGTCCTGCCACACCAAATGAAGAAGGTTAGAATGCTCTGTGCTTACAGCAGAGTGGAAAGCTCACCTTTTTTCCTCACAAGTCAATTTAAGAAACCAACCATGAGGAGCAATTCTGTGAGGGCCACATTTGCACCAAGTCTGCCCACATATGTATACCTGTAGCACCAGCTTCTCATCACGTTTACCTCGATTTCCTTCTGCTCCAGACTGTACAAAAATGTGATGTCCCACAACCTGCAGTACTCTCGCGGTAATGTTTCCTTTGGAAACCACACCTCCCATAGAGCCCTCCTGTGACCAGCTCAGGGTAGCTCTACCCAAGCCTGATCTTCTGAGATCCGACCTCCTTCCAACCCCAGATAAAACAAAAACTTTTAAAATCGATAGCCCCAAAGTTCCATTCTCTGGTGATCCTTTTGCAACTGGCCATCTGCTGATTAGTTTGTGGGGGGATTTCTTACTTTATAAAAAGGAGCTTGGAATGAGATACTTGACCTTGAAGGGTGAATAGATGCTGTACTTGGCTAATGGGGAGAAATGTTGTGTGGTGGCTCTTCCCAGAGCCCCCCAGGCTCTCTGTGGTAAGGCTGGTCTTTGCACAAATCGGTGGTTAAAAGCATAACCTGTGGAACTGAACAGGCTTGGTTTGAATCTGACTTTGTCAGTTCTCATCTCTGTAGCCTCAGATAACTGCTTTTACTTCCTTAAGCTTCAGTTTATGAATCACCAAAATGTTGATGGTACCTGTTTTGTAGGGCTGATGTGAGAGCTAAATGGGATAGGAACAATAGCTTTTTACTTATGGATGCTTAGTGTGTACCGGCAACCAACCTAAGTGGTTACTAAACGGGTTGCATGATTTAGTCCTTGTAACAACTGCATTATGCCCATTTGGTAGCTGAGGAAGCTGAGGCTAAGAGGGGCTAGTAACTTGCCCAAGGTCACATAGTTAGCGAGTGGCAGAGTTGGGTGTGACTCTGACAGTATAATTCTGCAGCCAGGCTCTCAAGAAGTTTACTGTATTGCCTCCTGGATTATGAGAGTACAGTCCTTGGCATGTGGTTAGCACTCAGTAAATGGCAACTATATCATACAACCTCCCTCCCCTTCTTCTCCCCCACTGCTAAAGCCTTAATTTATTCAGCACTTTTACTCGTTTATTCATTCATCCAGTTTCTAAAATGTAAGCTCCATGAGGGCGGGGATGTGATTTTTGCCTGTTTTGTTTGCTGTTATATCACAAGTACCTAGAGCAGTGCATGGTATAGAATAGTTAATAAATCCATAAAGGAATGCATCCACTCACTCATCCATCTATTTGTCAACAAAGATATCAAGCACCTACTATGTGCCAGACTCTGTGCAGGGTGCTAGGATAAAATAGCATTCCTGGCCTTGTGGAGCTCATAATCTGGTGAAGGAAACAGATTTGTGAACCAGTAACTCAATTTCAATATGATATATCTGAGAGTGTTGCCAAGTACTAGGGCAAATGGAAGGGACGGCTCTCTTTTGGGCTGTAAAAATTTTCATTTAGTGCTGCCACCTGATATTCGTCCAGTCAACAAATTCCTGTCTATCAGAGTTAGCTTGCATTCAGCTGGATGAGGCACAATTTCCTGCAAACCAGAGGCAGGACACAGGGCTGTGGCTGGAAGTGTTTCATTGTGCATGTTGTGTACTGCACAACTCCAGGGGGTGCTGTTAATGTAGACTATGACAGGAATGGTGACATCATAATTATGCAATGTGGTGGTTCTATGACAGCTGCCTTTAAAGCATCTCTGAATCATTTAATTTAGGGCCTGGGAGATTGGAGATGATGTATATAAAACCTTTGAAGGCACTTGCCAATGCATTTTCTGGGTTGCAGTGACCTGTGTGGAGAGCCACGGCATGGTCAGTGAGCAGTATGCACAGACTGCATTGCTAAAGGGAATGAGCTCTGTTGGGGTCCCATTGGTGCTTCAGCCTAACTGGGTGTAGGCCACATCGATATCACCAGGGACATAGCTATGACCTCTAGGTTTCTCCTTATGCAAACTTGGGCCCTTTTTATTTTCCACATATCCTCCACTCAGCACTGCAGTGGGGTCTGACAAAGTAGGCTGCAAGCCTTGCCCTTGGCAACCTTGTGGAATTGAAATTAGCAGTAGTTTTTTGTTTGTGTTTTGTTTTTTTTAAACAAGTCTTCTCAGGCTTTCCAGGTCTCTTCTACTGAGGGGCATGGTGGGGGGGCGGTGGGGAACTTCCGAAACTCATCACCCTGGATGGCTGGAACTCAATGCCAATAGGACCCTGGGATTTTAGCAGAAGACTTTGGAAAACAGTAATACGTGTCCTCAAAAGGGAGGAGGATGCTTCAATAATGGGATTTAAGTCTTAATGACTAGGCTGAATCCCTTACCTTAGAGCTTGTGGACCTACCCTGTTTTGCGGCATGAGGGGTCCTCAAAAGGTTCATACCCGACCCCTCTTATACAGGATCTAATGCCACTATACAGGGTTTTGAGGCACACCCAAAGCCTAGCCAGTGTTTTGCACCTTGATCACTTTCCTTTCCTCATATTAATATTTGGGTTCTCTCCCATGGAAAATTAGTTCCTGTCTTTTCACTTGAGACTCTAACAAATGGGTTAGAATTTCAGGGTATGGTGAAAAGAACACTGTCCTGAAAAATGAGTTCTAGACTCTGGATCTGCCACTCATTGACAACTTAAGTTTTGGGAAAGTCAATTTTCCTTTGTGGGCCAGCATTTCTCCATCTATAAATGATGTTATGACATCACTTAGGAGGAATTCTTCCTCCTAGAGTTCTTACTAGGGTGCTGTGGTCTGAATGTTTGTGTGCTGGAAGGCGGAGCCTTCAGGCAATGATTAGGTCATGAGAGCTCCAACCTCGCCAATAGGATTAGTGCCCTCATAAAAGAGGCCCAAGGGCGCTTACTTGCTCTTTCTGCCACTTGAGAAGACAGTGAAAAGATGGCCATCTGTAAGTCACAAAGCAAGCCCTCACCAGATGCTGAATCTGCTGGCTCCTTGACCTTGGACTTTCCAGCCTCTTGAAATAAATTTCTGTTGTTTGGAAGCCACCCAGTTTATGGTATTTTGTTATAGCAATCTGAATGGGCTAAGAGGATAAATTGAGATAATGAATGAGGTGTTTGAAGCAGTATTTATGCTTTAAGAACGTGAAACACTGTTGCTTGTTTGCTGTTTCAGCACAGTTTGGCTTGACCTCATGGAGCTATGGACAGAGAGGTGCCTTTTAGTTCTCAGACATCGAGAATTGAGCCTGTCCCATGCAAAGGAGATACTAAAGAACACCTTGAGTATGCTTTGGAATAAAAATGAAAACATTTCATTAAGTCTGTATCCCTAATGGACTACATTAGTTGTAATAAATTCTGCTGTAAGAAAGAAATTCTCAAAGTATCCATAGTTGAAAATATTAGAAGTTTATTTCTCATTAACAGCAAAACACATGTCTTTAGTGAGTGGTTTTTTCCTTGCCCTGTTCAGAGATCCAGGTTTCTTCTATCTTGTGGCTCCACCATCCCCCCTAGGGCAGTGGTTCTGTCTTGACTGATTACTAGAATCTCCTGTGGAGCTTTAAAAACTGACACCTGGATAGCACCCCAGAGATTCTGATTTGATTGGTTTTTGGTGTGGCTCTTGTATTGGAATTGTTAGAAGCCTCAGATGAGTCTAACGTGCAGCCAAGGTCGAGAACTCTGGCATGTATTGGAGTCCTCTCCTTTGCCCATCAGATGGGGAAAGAAACAGTGAATGTGCTACCATCTACTTCTTAAAAATCTCAGCCTGTGGTTGATGGAAACATCGCGTCTGCTCACGTTCCATTGGCAGGAGTAACCACATGGCTACCCTGGATGCAAGGTGGGCTGTGAGGTGTGGTCCCAGGTTGGGTGCTGTTTCCCAGTAATGCCTTTATACTATGGCAAGGGACATGCAGTTGTTCAGTTATACATCTGTGTCCCAGGGGCCAAAGCGTTGACTTCCCCAGACCCTGTGACACCTGAACTGTGGCACAGAAGCTTGGAGCAGTTGTTAATTCAAAGAACCTTTCCTGGGTGCTGAGAAAGGAATAGGTATCACCTGGTTGCCCTGGATGTGGGAGCCATGGCCACCCCACATTCTGTGTACCTCCTACAAGAGTGGGCAGTTTGTTGTGATAAAGAGTGCTGACTTTGCAGGCAGGCAAACGTGGTTAAAATCCTCACTTACTGCTTACTAAACTTGTGATTTGGGGCATGTTAATTAGCATCCTTAACCTTCATTTTCCCAAATGTAAAATATGTATAATTATGTCTATGTTGAAAGGCTTTATAATAATATAAAAATGCCTATTTTGCCTTAAATAAGATAATGTCTGTTATGATGCTGGAAATGACAGGCTGAGGGCAGGGGTAGGATCCTTGTAGACTCTTCTTTCCTCACTCAAGCAAGCAGGAGGGGCTCTCTGTAGTGGCTGGGGGTGAGGAGAGAGACTGTTTCACCAAGAGGCTGAGAAACAGCTTCAGGGCCACACTTCCCCTAACATATTGGAATGAGGGCACTGGTCCCCCTGGCCCCAACAGGCTGGGACCCCCTGGGACGTTGAGGATCAGGCTCTTCTTATCAGTCCAGGGCATCAGATGGTGGGCTGCCACCCCATTTCTCTGCATCCTCCAGGTCCTAACTGCCTCCAGTAAGGAGGAGACCTTACTCCTGGCTCCCTCTGCAGCTCAGTGAGAAACCCCCTTCCAGGAACAGAAATGTTTGAACAGGGCAGGGGCCCATGCTGGCCTGGCTGGAGGCACCCACTGGGGTTGCTGAGGCTGTCCCCTGGGGCTGTAGATAGGGGAGATGGCAGAGATAGCAGGAAGCCTTCCTATCAGTGCCAGAAAAAGAATAGCTGGGCACAGATAATGCAGCCTGTCAGCTCCCAGCCTGTAGTGTGACAAGACTGGCTTTTTGTGGCTCAAATTAATTCTGTGTGTGTCTGGAAGGGGGTGGAGCAGTAGCAATGGGAGGAGGGAGAGGCTGAGGCAGGACTGGGAAACTGACAAGGATAGCTTTTTGGGGCTTTTCCATTTCCTATCTCCACACCTCTTTTCAGCTACCCCGCATCTTTGGATGCCTCCTTAACCCCTTCCCTTCATTAACCTGTGATGAGGAGGGGCTAGATTATCTCCTAAGATCCCAAGACAGCAAAATTGAGGCAGCATCTGCTCAGGGGCCACGGTTTGCCAGCTGATGCTGCGGGTGTGTGTGACACTCCAGGCAGATGGTATCAATACCGTTTGGGAAAAATCCTGCTCACTTTACAGTTTATCTTTTGGGGTCCCTTAAGCCCTCATCTTTTTGTTTCTCCTGGTATTCAAGAGTCTGCAGGGAAAGCTTCTGTTATACGAATTGCTGAAATGATAGCGAACACCTACTGTGTGCAGTGCACTGTGCTTGACATATATTCTAGTGATGGCTCAAGCTTCACAGCAGATGTTCAGGGTGTCTATTTTTATCCCACTTTTACCATGGAGGAAAATAGTCTCCGAGAAGGGAAGGAATGTGCCCAGGGTCATGCGGCTTGTTAAGAGGTACGAAACTGTCTGGTTTCAAAGTTGCCTCCTGCATGCTCTGATTCCCAGCTGGTTTCCTAAAACATCTTTGTAGATGAACAATGAATTATTATATATAAGAGACGAGGTGCTATTTTATGAGACAGAGTTTTGCAGTCTGAATCCAAACACATCATCCTCTATCCTTTTGGAAAAAAATTATGGTTCTGTGTCAGTAGTTACAAAATTAAACCCTGAGATCCCAACATGCCCACTGTGTCTCCTTGGCCTAAGATGACATGCTGTTATTTTGGTACAGTCATCAGCAATCCTGTTTCCTTTCCCCCCTCCCTCTCCCCAACCAATATCAGGCAGTGTTACTTTTTTTGTTTTTTAAACGATGCTCTCAGCCAGTTGAGGTGGTAATGAAACAAGAGGACGGGCTTGTCGGTGCGTGAGCTCTGAGATGGAAGGATCAGAATTTCTGGAGAGCATGTGTGTTTTTTTAAAAAGTATATTCAATACTATAATTTCTTTGATTTGTTTTAGTCATGATACTTAAATTATGGTGATAATAATAAATAATAAACTAATAAAATACCCATTTATCAAAAAGGAACGTAGGTTAAAATTTTGTGAAATATAGTAATTTATAGTAAGGTATGAAAAGTCAACATAAAATGTTTTATTTCTGAGAAATAAAACCTTTCTCAGAATATGCTAATATTAACATGTGGCTGTGACAAAGGAATGATGGGGTTTCTATAACAGGGCAGGCCAATGAGAGAAATGGGGAGGAGAAACTTTAGGAGCAGGAGGGTTACTTGTCAGCACCCCTCAGTCATGCTCTGTGGAGCCCAGTGAAGGGTTTGAAGGCACACTGGGGAGATTCAAGTCCGTTGTGCCCTTCCTCACCCTCCAAGTGGTAACTGACTCCTCAGGAAGCTGCTCTCTGGCCAGTGTTTGTGGTGGGGGTGCAAGGGCTGTGACAGACAGAGCCCTCCTTTGGATTAGAGAGAAAACCCTCTGGACCACTTTTGTTCTCACTGTCTGGGAGGACTTGATTGTGGATATGGTCATTTTGATCATAACCAGTATGTGGAATAAGTAGGACTGGGGAGGGAAGAGAACATCGCTTTCTCTACATTTAGATTAGCTCAGTGGGGAGAGCTTTCTCTGCCCTTGGAGGAAAATTCTGGAAGCTTCCATGGCCTTAATGATCATCCTTAGGTCATAGTCTGGTGGATACTATCAATTACACAGACTCAACTGAGGAATTAGAATAGCCAGTCCAAAATACACATCAAAATTCTGAACTGGACCAACACGAAACATTTCCCTGCTCCACCCCCAAGATTGGACCAGCCTCACCCTGGAAGTCTTTGGTGGGATTGGGGACCTTGCCCTATGCTTCTCCTCCTCTCCCCAACCCACTTTTGTTTGCTGCTGTTTTGATACCCCTGGGATTGGTGTGAGAAAAAGAGAATAGGACAATTTTTATTGGCTGGGTGCTTTTTGGGTCTAGAAAGTGGTTGAAGAAAAGTCTTTCTCTGAGTGCTTTTATAGGCTTTTGGGGGCTTCCATACTGGGCCCTTCTACCTGTCCTGCTGTTCCAGGTGTCCCTTTGAGATTCCTTCCTCAGCCTCTGGACACTGGGTATACCTTCAGCCTCTTACAGACACCCCTCTCAGGGCCCACAGAGACCTTCTGTCTGTTTTCTTTCCTGGGTGGCTCACATGTAGCTCATGGGGAGAGCTCCCATGTTCCTTGGGAGGACAGGCTCAGCCCTATGCAGCAGCCTCTCTCAGCTACCACTAAGCAGTTGCTCTTTTCTTGACTTCTCCATTTCCTGTACAGGAATCAGACCTCAGTCTACTGTCCTTGTGCTCTTCCTCAGATGTGAGCCAGGCACAAGACCTCAGTATCCCTTTTCCCAGAAGTCACACTGCAGAGCATCCTGGTTGGTGGTTTTGGAGCCCCTCTTTAGGTGAATTGTTACAGGTAGTCCATCTCTATTCCCGAAAAGAGAGCAAAGTGGGGAATCGCAGCCTGCAACCACTCTCTCCAAAGAAATCTCAGTCAACTTATCTTAAGATCCTCCTCTGACCCAGTTTTTTATCCTTGATCTGGGTAAGGGGTCCATGCATCATGGAACAGGTTCTCCCTCATTCCCTTTGTAAATTCTTATACTGCGCACGCCTGCCTGGGAGGAGGTCTGCCTCCCCCTTCCTTTGACATCCTGGTATCTATCGTTTTGGTGCCTCCATCAAAACTGAGGCATACAGCATTCTGTTCTCATATCTGGTGTGTGATCCATCTGACATGGGCTGTCATTCTTCAAGTAGAGTGTCCCACTGAGTGGAGACACAGGAGACTTGACAGCGTGTGATGTGAGGGTACCTACCACACCAACCACAAAGCAGTGGGGCTTGGGGGTGGTGCAGCTGCAAAGGGCAAAGGAGAGCAGGGTGAGGTGGGGGTGCTCACTGGATAAAGGAAGGGGCCCCTCATGCCCCTGTGGTGGTAGAATCCTCTGATGAGACTTTGACCCCTATGTGAGCAGACTGCACTCTCCTAGGGAAGCAGTATGATCCTTGCATCCATAACAGCCCAAATCCCGAACCCACGGGCATTCGCCAAGGACAAGCTGCCCACCTAGGAGGAGCAGAAGGCAGCTCTCTGTGATGCTACCACTTTGGCTCACACTGCGGAACCTCCAAAACCCATCCTTCTCCCTGGCCCTGGTTCAGCCTTTTTTCAGCTCCTTGCTGAGTTATTATAGTGCTGTGTCCTGTTGAAATCAAGTGTAAAGATGGGCTGAGCTGCCCAGACTTACGCAGCTCTCAGGAGCAGGGTGCAGGGAAGAGTGCAGGTTGCTTGACAGCTGGGGCTGGAAAATCCCAGAGGATGTTCCCAC
>CM052437.1:33590899-33623262 GCA_028533085.1 Varecia variegata
TGAGGGAAGGATCTGAGCTCACTTCTTAGGCCATTGCAAATCACATCTCCATTTACTTTGCTCTATTAGCAATGTAGAAACTTTGCTTTTCAACAATGTGCATGACAGAGGTTTTGTTGTTCCGCTTTGTGGGTCCTTTGTCAGGCTGCCTGAAATAAAACCATCTGAGGACAGGCACTAGCTTTGCTTAAGGTGAGGAATGAGTGCCTTGTGCCCTCTGATACTTTAAATGTTTTCCAAGGCTAGGAGGAGGAGGAGAAATGGTAATTCATATAGAGGGACTTGCACATAATAAGAATTCAATAAATGTTATCTATCATGATGATGATGATGAAGACGATTAAACAATCTCTGCCCAGAAGGATTTTCTCTGACAGGGTATTGATTTCTGCAGCAAAACAATCAGCCTAATAGGATGAAGATTGTCATCTCAGCATCATTATGAAGCACTTATAAAATGAAGATGAGGAAACACGCTCCACAACTCAGGGCTTAGCTTCCTGTTCTGACCCCTAATGGTCCTACAGGGCTCTGGTCCTATGAAATAGAGGGCAAGGTGTGTTTAGTTTCTGGGTTTTTTTGGGTGGGGCAATGAGAAACATTAGAAGTTCGTCTCTTAGATCGAGATAACTGGCTGAATGACCTTGTGAAGGTTTTCTTTGGGAATGTACCCAGCCTTTGCTGTGTGACTAGTGTTCTCTTAGCCAGTAACTAGTTCTCCTTTTGCATATCCCAGGTCCATGTTCCCTTGACCAACCCCTCTGTGCCTTTGCGAAGACACAATACTATGCATGGTAAAGTCCCCATGTGGGCCTAAGGGAAGATGAGTAGGCAGGATCTTTTGGCCTTAACTTCCATGCAAGAGCACCAAACGGGGAGTTAATTACCAAATAAATTGTGCTGAAAATAATTGCTAGAGGGCTTCAGAGAAGGGACAGAACTTATACCTAGGTCGGGGTGGTCAGGTAGGCTTCTTGGAGGACTTGACCCTGAACTGGTGGGGCCCAAAATAGTTCTCAAGGCAGATAAAAGCCAGACTGCTTAGCTTTGAATCTGAGCTCCACTACTTATTAGGTGTATGGCCTTTATAGGTTTCTTCATCTTTTTGGGCCTCAGTTTCCTCATCTATAACATAGGGATAATAGTAGTACCTACCTCATAGGATTGTTGTGAGGATTAAGTGAGTAGGTACTTCTCAAGTATGGAGAACAGTGCCTGAAACCTAGCAGAAGTGCAATAAATATTAGCTCTTTTTATTAAAGACTGGGGAGATTTGGGTAGTCTGAGAGAAGAAGCCAGATCTCAGAGACAGGAAAGGGAATTCAGGTCAAATGTATTCTGCCTCCCAGCCACGGCAGGAGGTCTGACTCATCCTATTCACTAGTGGACACAGCACAGGCAAAATGTTTTCCCGTTGACATCCCTGAAGACGTAAGTGAGTGACTCCCTGGGTGGCTGCAATCTGGTACACGGTTTTCTAAAGAGCTTAGTTCACTCTTGGAGAATGTATTTGGGCCTGGGGAAATGCTGGCCCCAAGGGGGACATTTTTGTTTCTTTTGCAGAACATGGATGGTGGGAAATTCAGACTTGCCTGCTTCACTAAAAGCCATGCCTAAGCCCAGTTATTGGTTTACATATGAGACTTCGAGGGAAGATCTGGTTCTAACCTGAGGTTGCATCTATTCTTAAGGCAACACCTGGATTCTTCTTAACACTTAGTATGCATTTATCAAACCTTCAATGTGCCATGTTTCTGCCTTTACAGAGCTCACAGTTTATTAGGTGACATAGACAAGTAAAGAAGTAATTACATTGGAGTGTGACAAATATTCTCATGGGGGAAGCGTAGGGTACCATGAGAGCAAGTAGGAGAGGCAACTCGTCCAGTCTGGGATGCTGGAAGGGTGGACATGTAAATTAAGACCCACATGAGGAGGAGGAATTACCTAGAGCTATGGGGTGAGGATGGGAGTGTGAGAAGTAGAGGGGCCGGCTGACAGGATGAGTGTACTGACCTGCCGACACGAGTCGGGGTTTGTGCTGTGCGTACGTGTGCGTATGTGTTGTGCATGTGTGTGTAAGGGGGAACGGGATAGGGTGGGGGCAGTGTGGGGATAGTTAAGAAGACCTGATCTGGATTAAGGAGAAAAATCTAGTTTTTGTAATATCTTACTGGCCGACTTTGGGTAAGTCACTTCACCTATGTGGGACTCAACTTCTTCATCTGTAAAATGGAGATTATAATAATATAAATTTGGCCTACTTCCCAAGGCTATTTCATAGCTTAAAACCTATAGTATTCTACATATTTAAGGAATTATCATTGCCATGTTATGATTTCATTTAGGAAGACTGACTGTAACTTTTTTCCTAAATCCATAGATCCAGGAGTATGTGAAAGTGATGAGGAATCACTATCCTGAGCAATACCTTTAATATTTCCAATGCCATTAATAGAGGCAGAAAAGTAGCACCTCTGTTTATGGGGGTGGGCAGTGTTAGCCTATTAGCAGGTAGAGTAAGTGGTCGCCTATGCTGTCCCTTCCCTCTGCCTCACAGCACCCCACCCCCACCTGCTTACACAAGAGGTAGTGGCTGATAGAATATACAAGAAGATGGAGGCTGTGTCTCTCTAAATCCCACTTACAGAACAGCAATTCTTGCTACTACTTTTCCATGGCGGGTTTAGTGATTACTTGGCAGAAGGGTTAAACAACGGTGGGAGGGCTGTAAACAGTGAGACAATATGATACAGCAGGGAGACTTGTCACTCTGCAGAGATCCGACGGGGAGGACTTCAGAGACAAGCTCCAGGAATAGGGCATGTGGGTGGCGATCTGGTTGTCAGAAAAGTTGAATAGTCTTTCATCTGTAGCCAGTCTCAAGGCTACTATGTGACCTTGGCACGGTTTATTTTCCTTCTCAAAGCCTCAGTTTCCTTATCTGTAAACTTGAGATAATGATACCAATTTTATAGGCTTGTTGTGAGAATTAAGAATTTTTTTAAAAAGTAAAATCATGACATACAAATAAAATGAACGTGTGTCAAAGATTTTATATAACTCATTAATGAAGGAACCAGTGAGATGGTATAACTGGCTTGCAGAAGAATTCAAAGAATCACACATAACATAGGCAATACGGAATCACAAAATGAATTTACAAGTAGTTGCAAACTGGGTTTATTTAAAAGGCAATAATCAATTGCATTCCACTGGGCACATTTCATTTGCATTTCAATGGATGAAAGTTATTTTCATTGTTATCAGTTTTCTACATCTTACAGTGTTGTAGAATAGCTTAAAAAATCATAACTCGGATCATGCCGTGTTTTCCATTCATGACACCCAGTAATCTTTTTGGTCCATTTTAGTCTTTCTTACAATTTTCCCTCACTTAATTAAATGCAGACAATGCATGCAGAGTGCTTGGCAGAGAGTAAGTGTTCAATAAATGCTATTATAAAAATCATTGAAATAATAGTAATAAAAAATCTGTACTGCTAACAGTCACCTCTCTGAAGGAAAGCTTTGGTCATGATACCTTCTTGTCAAACTTTCAGTGACTGATCATTGTTTCTGAAATAAATTGCACACTTCTTAGCCAGACATTAAAGGTTCTCTGCTCTGTCCCCATCCAAACTTGCCAGTCTGTCTTGTACACATAACTTCCTGCAAGGTCTGTCGGGATGCCTGGAATTTTACCATTAATCTTTTGGTTACTGAAGCGTTTGATTAATCTTTTTGGATACTGAAGCGTTTTGGGTCTTTAAGTGTTCTCCCTGAGAATGCAAATGCCATCAAGGGAGGATTTTCCCGAGAAATGATCTGGCAGCAACACGGTTGTCCAGGTTAGCCAGCATTAGTCTGCTTGGGCTGCCATAACAAAATGCCACGGGTTGGGTAGCTGAAGCAACAGGCATTTATTTTTCTCACAGTTCTGGAGTCTGGGCAGTCCATGACCAAGGTGCTGGCTGATTTGGTTTCTGGTGCTGGCTCTCCTCCTGGTTTGCATGTAGCCATCTTCTTGCTGTGTCCTCACGTGGCCCATCCTCTGTGCCTGTGGAGCAGAGAGAGGTTTCTGATGTCTCTTCCCCTTCTTGTCAGGACATCGGTCCTATCAGGTTTTAGGGCCCCACCCTATGACCTCATTCAACCTTTTTTTTTATTTTAGCATATTATGGGGGTACAAAAGTTTAGGTTACATATATTGTCCTTGCCCCCGCCTCCCGAATCAGAGCTTCAAGCGTGTCCATCCCCTAGACGGTGCTCATCGCACTCATTATGTATGTATACACCCATCCTCTCCCCCCTCATATCTGCCCGACACCCGATCAATGTTATTCCTAAATGTGCTCTTAGGTGATAATCAGTGAAACCAATTTGATGGTGAGTACATGTGGTGCTTACTTTTCCATTCTTGGGATACTTCACTTAGTAGAATGGGTTCCAGCTCCATCCAGGAAAATACAAGAGGTGCTAGATCACCATTGTTTCTTATAGCTGAGTAGTCTCCGTGGTATACATGTACCACATTTTATTAATCCACTCATGTATTGATGGGTACTTGGGTTGTTTCCACATATTTGCAATTGTGAATTGTGCTGCTATAAACATTCAAGTGCAGATGTCTCTTTTATAGCTCATTCAACCTTAATTACCTCCCTAAAGGCCCTATCTCCAAATTCAGTTACATAGGCATTAGCATGTCAACATGTGAATTTTGGGGGGAGGACACAATTCAGTATATACAGCAAGGTATATGACAGAGGGTGACCAAGAATGGAGACTGGAAAGGCCAGCTTCACCATAACCCCACAAACTTACTCTGTTGACTTTCTTTGTGATGCCGTCAGGACAGCTCTCACCTGGACAACTCCACACCTGACTCCCCTATCCCAGAACACCAGTCAGCCCTAGCTGGGGAAGATGATGGGTGCAATTGTGTGTCCTTCTGCCACTCTCTCAGCCTCCAATGAGTGTCTCACTTAAGCTAAAAACACAGGACAGCTGCCTAGAACTGGCTGAAATTTTCACTGGGAGAGAAACACCCAGAAATGCCACCAGCCTCCTTAAAAAGAATCATGAGATTCTGTGGTTTGCTTTATTTTAAATATTTTTTAAAAAGTTTTATAGAGACAGGGTCTCACTATGTTGCCCAGGCTGGTCTTGAACTCCTGGCCTCAAGCAATCGATCCATTTCAGCCTCTCAAAGTGCTGGGATTACAGGTGTGAGCTACTGCACCTGGCCTGGTTTGCTCTTTTGAGTGGCTAAAACATATTTTTCCTTATTCATACATTTGATTTTTGCCCAGACATGTTTAGTTTAAAGAATTTTTTCATTCATACCACTTTTTTAGGGACATTATAGGGCATCATTTGGCTTAATCACAATAATCCAGTCCATCTCAACATAATATTAAAAAAATTGCAAGCTATACATACAATTTTGGGGCAGCAAAGAACTTGGAATTAGCTAATGACATTTTTGTCTTGGGAAAAGTATTTTCTTTTTCCAAGTGTGCTGTGTGCCAGACTGTATTACCAAGGTTTGCAGGAAGACATTTGGGTAATTGCAGGTGCAATTTCAGGGTAGGTACTATCATATGAAATTGTCTGCTGAGTGGGTAGATACTACTTATTATTATGGTTTATTTATTGAAAGCCAAGTGGGATGAGTGTGTTAAGTGGTGTATACATAAGTTGAGGCAGTGGAACACAGTCAGAAAGAAAAAAAAGGTGCACTGGATTAGGAGCCTAACAGACTAGAGCTTACTAGCTCTGAGAAATTGGGTATGCCCCTTAATTCTCTAGGCTACAGTTTCCTTATCTGTAAAATAAATGCTGATGCCCTCTGAAGTTCTGTAATAGTTAGGATAATTTTAGCTGTTGTAACCAACTCCACAATTCCAGTGGCTTAGCACGATAGAAATAACCTTAAAATAACAACACTTTTGGCTATTGAAGGTTTTTTTTGTATTTTTATCAGAAATAATAGATTTTTCAAAATTATTTCAGCATATTGTGGGGGGTACAAAAGTTTAGGTTACGTATATTGCCCTTGACCCCCCCCCAGGCCCCCCCCCCCGAGTCAGAGCTTCAAGCGTGTCCATCCCCTAGACAGTGTGCATCGCACTCATTATGTCTGTATACACCCATCCCCTCCCCCCTCACATCTGCCCGACACCCGATTAATGTTCCTAAATGTGCTCTTAGGCGATGATCAGTAAAACCAATTTGATGGTGAGTACATGTGGTGCTTATTTTTCTATTCTTGGGATCCTTCACTTAGTAGAATGGGTTCCAGCTCTACCCAGGAGAACATAAGAGATTCTATATCCCCATTATTTCTTATAGCTGTTAAAAGAACTTTTAAAATTGAAGTGTAGCATGCATGCTGAAAAATACACAAATCAAAAGCTTGTAGCTCAATTAAGTTATATGAAAGTGAATACCCTTGTAACCAACAGCCCAGGAACACCTTTCATAGCTCTCCCACCACTCCCCCCTCCAAGTTCCTCAAAGCAACCACCATCCTGACTTCTAAAACCAGAACTTAGTTTTGCTTGTTTTCATGTCATATAAATGGAATCATATAGCATGTATATTATGTGCATAAAGTACATACACTTTTGTATTTGGCTTCTCAGAGAAAATTGTAAAATTCATATATGTTGTTGCATATAGCAGCAATCCACTAATTTCTATTGCTTCATGGTATTTTTTAAAATTTCAGAATGTTACAGGGTACAAATGTTTTGGTTACATATATTGCTTTTGTACAGTTTGAGTCAATGTAATAAGTGTGCCCATCACCCAGATAGTGTGCACTGTACCCATTAGGTGTGAATTTACCAAACCCCTCCTCCACCCCCCACCTGCTTGATTTTCTCTGAGTTTTCCTTCCATATGTGCATATAAGTGTTGATCAATTAGTTCTAGTTTAATAGTGAGTACATGTGGCGTTTGTTTTTCCATTCTTGCAATACTTCACTTACAAAAATGATCTCCAGTTCCATCCAGGTTGTTACAAAAGGTATTATTTCCCCATTTTTTTTTTATGGCTGAGTAATACTTCATGGTATACATATACTACAATTGATTAATTAGCTCATATATTGATGGGCACTTGGGTGATTCCACATCTTTTTGATTGTGAATTGCACTGTAATAAACATTCTAGTGCAAGTGTCTTTTTTATAAAATGACTTTTTTCCTTTGGGTAAATGCCCAGTAGTGGGATTGCTGGATCAAATGGTAGATTTACTTTTAGTTCTTTGAGGTATCTCCATACTGCTTTCCATAGAGGTTGTACCTACTTTGCAGTCCCACCAACAGTGTATAAGTGTTCCTTCTGCATCCACACCACCATAGTGTTCTATTATGTAAATACACCAAAATTTATCCATCCTTTGATCTTTGGATTATTATGAATAATGCTGCTATGAACATTCTTATTATATACATTCTTTTTGGTACATATGTATATTCACATCAATTGGTATATATTTAGGAATTGCATTGTTGAAAAAGTTTTCAAAGTGGTTGTACAAGTTTATGCTTTTGTCAGCAAGATCTGAATGTTTCTGTTTTTCCTCATTCTCACCAACACTTCGTATTGTTAATCTTTTTAATTTTAACTATTTTGGTGGGAATGAAGTGACAATCTCATTGTGATTTTTAACTTGCATTTCCCTAAGAGCTCATGAGGCTAAGCAACTTTTCATATGTTTGTAATCCATTTGAATATTTTTTGTTAAGTGTTTAAGTTCCTTACACATTCTTATTTTGGATTATCTACTATTTATTGATTTGTAGGAGTTCCTTATCCATTCTGGATATGAGTTCTTTGTCAGCACTTTGCCACTATATTGACTTCTATTTTCTAATTTCTATTTTTTCCTTTTATCTCTCTCTAGTTAATTCTCTATTAATTCTCTCTCTAGTTTTCTTCAGTTTATTTGGTTATATTAACTTTTTGCATTTGAAACTTATTTTTAATAACTTTGCATTTTTTAAAAAAATATTAAGTTATATTAACTTTTTTCATTGGAAACTTGTTTTATTTTTAATAACTTTGCATTTTTTTAAAAAAAAATTAAGGCAGTGATTGTTCCTCTGAACACAGTGTTAGCTTTTCCTATTGGTTGTGATATGTTGTGGTTTCACCACCATTATTTTCTGTGTAGTCTTCAATTTCATTTGGATTTTCGGTTTAGGAAAAATTTTTTTTTTGTTAATTTCTCATTTATTGCATTGGGATCAGAAAGCATTATTTGTAATACTTTTGGAAATTTAATGACGTTTTCTTTGTGACCTATTAATAATTTTATGGTGGTTTCATAAGCACTTGAAGATACATTATTTTTCAGGAAATAAACATTTTTTCAGATTTACTTTATTATGTTGTTTAAATCCTCTGTAATCTATTTTTCATTGCCTTTTTTGTCATAGATTGAGATTACTCTTAAAGGACTGATGTGTGCTTCTCTACTTCATCTTGAATGTCCTAAAGATTTTTGTTTTGTGACTATTACTTCTAGAGCTCATAGATATTCACATTGTTTTATCTTCATTGAAATTTGTACTCTTTGGTATTATAAAACACACTTTCTTATTAAATACTTTTTAGCCTGAATTCAACTTTGTATAATATTCATATTGTGATTTTTCTTTTTCTATGCATTTACCTAATATATTTTGTCCTTTGTATTTTTTAACTTCTCTGAGAATCTATTAATATATTCACCATAGACTTGAATTTTATGTTGTGATTCAATCTGAACATGTTATTTAAAGAGGTGAGTTTAAACCCTTTCACATTTATTGGTATGACAAATATATAATATCTCAATCCTCTATTTCTTTATATAATGTCTATTAATTTCCTCCTATGGTCAATGGATAGAATTAGTATGTGCCTTTTCCTCTGTCTCCTGCTTCACCTCCTGATAGTACAATTATATTATTTTTCTTACTGTTGGCCTTTGTATGGTTCCATATAATTAGGTCTTTATTACTTGATTTTTAAAAAATTTGTCCTTTATCCTCAGCTAAATCACTTTATCTACCCTACCTTTCATTTTCTTTCTTCCTTCCTGTCACTTTTTTATTAGTTATAGTAATTCCACATTGTCAGGACATATGACATTTTCATTTTATCTGTCACCATAGACTCCCATTTGTTTTGGTCTTAGTAATCCACTTAAGCAGAGGAGGCTGTGTTCTACTTTTTGTCACAATTTTTCTAGTAATCTCTTGGATGAAGTTTCACTTCTAGTAGGTTCCTCAAGATGGCTTATTCAAATGATCGTTTGTTTTATCTAAACTTTAATCAGTTTTGATGAATTTAAAAATTCTTGGGTCCCACTTTTTGAGAATTTAATAAGGGTTGTGTCACTCTCTTCTACCAGTGAACATGGCTATGAAGAACTGTGAGGCCAGGCCATTTTACCTCTTGAATTTGTGACTCTAATTTTTTGTCTACCTGCCTAAAGGGTTCCTTGTTCATCTTTGAAGTCTGGAATTTTTATTAGCATATGTCTTAGCATTGGCTCTTCAGAGTCTCTTATCTCTAATATATGATGTTCCCTTTCAATAGATAGATTCAAGTTATTTTGAATTATATTTTATGATACTGTGGAAATAATCTAAGACTACTCAAATGAGAATAAACAAGGGCTATTTATTCAGAGCTTGCTATACAGGGGAGTCAGTAACCATCATTTGTGTTTGGCAGAGACTCAAAGGCAGGCAGAGGAGTGGGAAAGTTTTAAAGTGTGGGGAAAAAGGAAGGCTTCAGGTAAGCTCTGAATGGAAGAATCTTCAGGCATGGGGGGAGGCTGTAGGTGGGTGCTATGGTCTGAATGTTTGTGTCTTACAAAAATTTATATGTTGAAACCTAATCCCCAGAGTGATAGTGTTAAGAGGTGGGGCCTTTGGGAGGTCCTTAGATCACAAGGGCAGGGCCCTCATGGATGGGATTAGTGCCCTTATAAAAATAGGCCTGAGGGAGCTTGTTGGCCCCTTCCACCATGTTAGGGACACAACAGGAAAGCACCATCTATGATGCAGAGAACAAACTCTTCCTAGACACCAAATCTGCTGGTGACTTGATCTTAGACTTCCCAGCTTCTAGAATTATAAGAAATAAATTTCTGCTGTTTATAATACATTCAGTTTATGGTGTCTTTATTATAGCAACCTGAATGGATTAAGACAGTAGGCTAACTAGCAGTGGGGCACCTTATGTGATTGCTTTAGGGAGCGTTTTTGACTTTCTCAGATTGTTACTAAGTGGTAGTCGGGGCAAAAATTATGAAAGCTGGAAGTTATTGATCAAGTCTTGTCTGTTTGGGGATGGTTGCTACAGTGATGGTTATTTGGTTTCCTGGACTGGTCACTGCACAGTGTGGGTAATAGTTGCGTTTTTTATATATGGTCTGAATATTGTCCATTGGATATTCAGTCTCTCAATTTTTATTTTTCCTTTAAGTTTTCTTCCTTGGACATTCTAATTATGTTTGTTCTGGCTATTGTTTAACTTCTATATTAATTACCTTAAGTCTTTCAACTTGAAAGAATTTTTTTTCCCACTTTTTTCCTTCATTTCTCTCTTTTTACGTCTCATACTGTGTTCACTGGTGTTTATTTTTGTTCCTTATGATTTTGCCTTTATTTCTGTGATGGCTTTCTTTTTCTTTTCTTTTCTTTTTCTTTTTTTTTGAGTGCTTCCCATCCGTATTTAATCTTTTTTTGTTTTGCTGTTTCCTCTTTGAGCTCCTGTATATGTGTTTTGTCCTTGTGTTTAATAGAGGAAATTGTTTTAGTAGGTATTTTACAATTCCATAATAATTTTCACTTTCTCCATGGGAACAATGTTCTATGTTCTTCATTGCCATCTGCTTTTCTTGATCTTTTTCTTATTACATTATCTTTATGTAAATCCTATGCTTTTATTTTTCTAAATTATTGCTATGTTTTTGGTATGGTTTGGCTTCACCAAGTCTCATATTGAAATTTGATCCCAAATGTTGGAGGTGGGGTCTGGTGGGAGGTGTTTGGATTATGGAGGCAGATAACTCATGAATAGCTTGGTGCCATTTTTGGGGGAGTGAGGGAGTTCTCACACTTATTTCCTGCAAGAACTGTTTGTTAAAAAGAACCTGGTACCTCCCCCACCTTGCTTCCTCTCTCACCATGTGATCTGCACACTCCTGCTCTCCTTCATCTTCCACCATGATTGGAAGCTTCCTGAAGCTTTCACCAGAAGCAGATACTGGTGCTATGCTTTTTGTGCAGCCTGCAGAACCATGAGACAAATAAACCTCTTTTCCTTAGAAATTACCCAACCTCAGATACTCCTTTATAGCTACACAAATGGAGTAAGACAACTATTCAACTTTAAAGGAGGCAAATATTTCTTGAACCCACTAAAAGTGTAAGAGAGGAGCCAAGGCTATTCAGATTAGTTGAATTTTTTCTATGTTCCAAGATTTTGTATAAGTTCATTTAGATTTCACTTAATGAAGATAGTTGCATTGCTTTTTATTTATTTACTGTTATTTTAAAATGAATTTCTATATTTTATATTTTTTTGTCTTGAATCAACTTTTCTTATGAAATCATCTCAGATCTAGCATTACCAGAAAGATAAAAGTAATCTCTGGAATGTGATTTTTTTTCAGAGGCTTTTGGAAGCCGCCTTGGCCAAAAAAGTGTCCTCCATGGACTTTCCTTCCTGCTTGACTTTGCAAGGAGAGAAATGAACTCCTTTGAACCTGCTCCTGAAGTCCTCTTCTAAAATGCCAATTTCTACAGGTGAGGCAATATACCAAGGACATATTTTAACCACTACTGAGGTATGAGCCATCCTTCTTATTTGATTCTCACAGCAGTTTTTGAGCTTGACCTCCATGAGAATTTTCTAGCTCTTCCCACATTTGTGATTGATAATAGACTAGGTTATCAAGCCAATGGATTACGCTATAATGCACAATATGGCAATGAAGGTGGGGTTGGATTCTTCTGCCTCTCCCTCCTTGTCAGGCCTGAGATTTCAAGCACATTCCCCATCTGGTAAGGTGACTGGTCAAAGCCTGAGTCTTTGATTAGTCTCAGAGCGGGTAGGGTGAGGTTAATTATGCCTAAAAGGAGCAGCACCCAGTCTTTACCTTCTCTTTTATGGGCTCAGTGATTTCTCTCATCCCCAGTTGACGATCATGAGTATCTTTGCTGCAACATTTAGAAGAGAGAGGGAATCAATAGGGGACCCCACTCTGACCTTGAAACTTTATCCACCTCAGCTTTTAATCAAAAGTGTGTACAGGTGGAACGCATGCTTGTGAACCTGGGATAAAAATAGTACTCTGATTTCCATTCTGAATCTGTTCTTTGTGAATACCTCCCTAGAACTTTTCTGGGAGGGGGTGGATGGGGTGTAATTAACTGGTCAAAATTAGGTCATTCTCTGGTTCTTGACCAAAATACTATCATAATAGCACCTGATACTCTAATCTTCTAAAGTAAGCTCACTGGGATGTTGTAAAGACTAGGAGCAAGAAATATGCCATGAGAGTGGGGAGAAAGCCCACCAGCTGAGAAAGGAAGAAGTTCTGAAACAGTCTACTAGGAGAGCCTTTGGGGCAGGGGAATGTGTGTGAGGATGTGGGTGGGTGCAGACACTGGAGTTTTTAAAATTAGTGCATGATCTTATAAAACATAAATCTGATTGTGCAACTATCTTGTTTGCAACCCTAGTGCTTCCCCACTGCTTGCTCTGAGGATGAAGTCCAAACTCTTTAACAAGAAACTGCTGCCTGATGTGGACCTTGTCTCACGTCATGTCATACCCCACCCTGTCCCAGGCACACTGACCTTTAATTCCTTAGGCTAAGCAAATCCCACATTGATTCAGGGCCTCAACATCATAGGGTGCTGGTTCCTCTCAGAATGTTTGACTCACCTGGCAAATATCTGCTTCTCCGATATGTCCCCACTTAAACTCTTTAGAGAAGTACAGCAGGTATCCTCTATTTAACCCACAAAACTCAGGGGTGTATCAGACATTCTGTATCTCAACTATCTTTAAGTCCTATTTTGTCTAATGGCAGGAAAAACCCCTACAATTTTGTTAATCCATTAAATCCAATCACTTCTTGGATTTCCTCTGTAATTCTAGAATTAAATTTAGTCAATTTGAATATTTATCCCACCTTTGGGTCTCCAAGAGGCTGTATCTAATTTTGGGGTATGCTTGCAAATTGTCAAGGCATTTGGGAGGATATCAAGTCCTTGATCTCTAGCCACACAATGTCTGTTTCTGTTACTGTTTTTTGGGTCATCTCTGGTCATGGTGTCCTGGCTTCTGTCAAGGTGTGCCATCTTGTCCAGCCATGGGGGGTGGTCATTATCAAGAGAGAACTAAGTATGTATTCGTACCATCCATGGCAGGGCAGTCTACCCACCCAGCCTCTGCTAACATGCTACTTTGCCGAGTCATAAGACATCCACAGGGCATGCTGACTTTCTCTTTACAGCTAACCCTGGGGGTCATGTAAATATGTAAATTCACTCTTCATTTATTCTCATTTTGAAGTATTATGGGAATAATCTGCTACTCTAATTCTTTCAACATTGAGTGATTGATACTGAAGCATAGGCTTTGAGAACTCAAAAAGCTCTTACTTCTCAAGAAGCCCAGCTCTTGCCGATGAAAGCTTTGGCTTTCAAGCCAGTTTGCTCTGATAGCAGATTTAAAAGTCTATTTTGAAATTCAAAAGCTGTGAATGGACTGTTCCTTTGTATTCTTGCTATAAAAATTCTATTCCTTTTTTAGAGCAAGGAATGCCTCTGACAGTGTAGAGAAGAGTCACAACAAGAAAATTATGAGATATGGAGAGAAGTACTTTGATTGTTCAGGAAATTAATCCACCACAGAAGACTTCTTCAATGTCAGGACCAGATCAAGTTCCACTGTTTTGGTCTGAAATTATGTGAAGTGACTTACGTCGCAGTGTAAGGTCCCTGTGTCCCACCAAACTCTGAGTTTCGTGAGACATCTGGGACTGTCTTGCTTACTACCAAGGGCTGAGCTCTAAGCATAGGATTTGGCAGAGACAGGTGTTCCACAAATTCTCATTAAATGGTTGAATAATCTAAGGAGAGAGAAGAGGATCAGTCTGGCAGCAGGAGGGTTCTGGTACAGAGTTGGGAGGCTGAATGAACAAAGATGGGAAATGGTAACCTGCTAGTTTCTCCTAATTAGTGCAGTGATGCTTGTAGGTACAGTGATGCTTATAGTTGCAGTGAGGGCTTGAATATTGCTGTGGAACCCATTGGTCCAGAATCTTTGTGCCCGACATAGATTTCAAGTAGACATTGAGTTCAGTTGGGAACAAAATCTCTGGGATAGCAGCAATGGGCATGTAATAAAGGACAATGGTGAGAACACATCTGCATTTAGGTAACACTATTTTCATCCAAATGTAGAAGCTTTCTTATATGATTCTTTTGCCCCATCCCCGTGCCTCCCCGCAAACATGGACTGAGTGTAGCTCTAGCTACCACAGAGCAGGGTCGAGGTTGCCATGGTGAGGACAGGGCTTTGGAAAGTTCTGTACTCTTCTTTGTAGCACTGGAGTCATAGGTTTGCTGCAGAACAAGCAGGCTTGCTTGAAGAAAACAAATAAGTTTAAAAATAACAAACTGGTAATTCACTTTCTCATTTTATCAGGTTGTCAGGAAATTTATGAGTTTTGTGTGTGTTTTCATAATTTGAAAAGCATATCTGACTCTTCCTTGTCAGAACTGATTCACTTTGGGATTTTAAAGGCAACATACTCAATCAGAGTAAAACTGTGGAAATTCCTAACTTTAAAGCAGAGAGTGGGATTTCTTACTCATTTGGCTCTCAGGGAATGCTGGCACTCCAGAAAGAGGGATAATATCGTTAGTGTTATTTTTCCCAGAGAAGGATACAAGAGGAAAATAAGGCTTAGCTTACCCTCTACATGACCCAGGCTTCAGAAGTTGGATGGCATGACATTGGCTTTGAGCCTCACATCAAAGAGAGAACCTTTATGAAATGGATTCAGAGACCAGCAGAGGACCTCCAAGGCCAGTGACCCAGCATTTGTATTTCATAGCTGAGGAAACTGAGGCCCAGGGAAGTGAACTTAACTAGTTGAAGGTGATAGTTACTTGATTAGTGAGAGAGCTGTAATATGGTTACTTAAAATGCCACTTCTCAAACATTTATTTTTGTACAAGTCACATGATGACCATGTTAACAATGCAGATTCTAATTTAGGAGGTTAGAGACATGGCCCGAGAGTCTGCATTTCTAACGTGCTCCCGTGTGATATTGATGCTTCTGTTCCCTGGGCAGCAAACACTGTGATTTATTATTTTTTAAACTAGGTAGCAAGGACCTCATCCTAAACCATCCCTGAGAACCTCCTTCGGGGGGATTCTGTGTTAAGGTGCAGGAAGAATGCTTAGAGGCCCTCACCCAGGGTGGGTTCTTGCTGGGCGTGCTGAGGTGTGCTCACGTGACAGAGGAGAGTTTGTAAGGTCGGAGAAGCTGGGTCTGGTTTAAAAGGCTCTGACTGTTAAGGTAATTGTTTTCTCTTTCATTGTTGACTTTGTTACTGTTTCTCTGCTTCCGTGGGACACTATCTTGGTAAGACGGGTAACATGTCAATAATGTAAAATATTTATGGAAGACTTTGCAATGGCCAAAAAAAATATATTACTGGGTATCCTATGAAATTCTAGGTGCTGTCTAGCATACTTACCTGGATTATCTGATGCTATGGTGGTCTGTTCTTCTCATTGTCTGAGCTGTTTCTTCATCTCTTTGAGTTGTACAACTCCAAGTATAATGCAGATGATTCTTGTTTGATGAAATGCAATTGATTGTTGCCATGTGGATATTAGCCACCTCCATTTGTAAATTCATTTTAGCATTCTTGATTGTCTATATGTATGTATATGTATACATACATTGTCTATATGTATATGTGTTCTTTGAATTGATTATAACATCATACTGGTTCCCTCATTAATAGGTTATATAAAATAGCTGACATAGGTACCTTTTATTTCTTGTGCAAGTTACAGTTTTGCCCCCTTTAAAAAAAAAATTGTCCTTTAAAAAGAACTTTGTGTATTTGGTTAAATATCTTCTCCAGAAGAGGTAAAATTGAATCTGCTCTTTAATGTGAACATTTACAATGTTGATTTTCAACGTTTATATAACGGTGTCACACCATCTTGTGGAGTCTCAAAGGATCCCAAATTGCTGATGTGACAATTAAAGCTCAAGGAAGTGAAGAAACTTATCCAAGGATAAATGTTGGCTAGGACAGGGTAGAGCAAGGACTCTTTCCATTCTTCATACTACCTTTTAGTTATTTGTATATTTGAATGTCCCAAGTCTTTTTCCACCATTACCCCCAGTGAGTTGGTCAAATGTAAGAGAAAAATCGACATGTGGGAGGGGGTCTGTTGGAACTGGTACTCTTTGCCTGTTTGGACCCTTTGGGAGAGGGGTCAACAAAAATATGAAGGCTTGTGCCTTGTCATAGATTTTTATGTCCTATTGTCAACCTTAGGTCTGTGACCTGCAAAGATACAGAGAGTATCTTTGCAGCTAAATGGCTCAATGCTACTGCAGATGAGCGTGGTGACAATGATGGTGATGATAAAAATACTTGGAATGAGCACATGCTTTGGAGTCAGATTGACTTAAGTTTGAATTATGCTCTCTCTTGTTAACAAATTGTGGACCCTTGATAGAGTTGTTTAACCTCCTTATACCTTTTTTTTAATCTGTAAAATGGGATAGCACAATCTCAGCATTGTTGCAAAGAATTCCATAAGATAATATGAAAAGCACAGCATAGTTCCTAGTCAGTATTTATCAAATATTAGTTCTTTTCCTTTTTGCCAAGAAACGTACTCATTGACATTCCACTCTGTTTACCCAGAAGAGAGTTAGCTGCTCAATGGCATTTATTGAGCACTTATTATGAATCCAGCCTTGTGGAAGGAACTGTGAGGTATACAGAAATATACACATTCCCTGCTTTCAGCAGATGCATGGTCTAATTAAGGAGAGGGTGGTTAAGTGACCTGGAACAAATGAAGACATCAGTGCATTAAGAGTTTGGAGAAAGGAAGCACCAATGAGGGCTGGAAAAGGTGGCTGTGGGCACAGCACGGACAAAGAGGAGGCTGTGGGAAGGAGCATGGTGTGGGAAGAAATTGGCTTAGCCCTCAGGGAGGCGGGTGGTGGAGAGCAGGGAAGCACAGAAGGGAAAGGCAGGCATGTGCTGGACTGGGGAGGGTTTGGATGCCAAGCGCGAGTGGTTAGGCCTCCATACGATAGGTGGCAGCAACCTGCGGCAGGTTCTGAGCAGAGGGATGAGTGACGTGCCCTGCAAGCCATGACATTGCCTTCTGGAGTTTCTTTCATGGGGCTCTATTTGTTGCTGTTGAACTCCCTGCACCTCCCTTGGAGGTCAGAGACATCGCCTGCTGCCTGATGCTCATTCAGAGGTTGAGTCTAAGGAGTGGTGAGGAGGAGGCTGGTGTTGTGGGAAGA
This sequence comes from Varecia variegata, assembly GCA_028533085.1. Taxonomy (NCBI): domain Eukaryota; kingdom Metazoa; phylum Chordata; class Mammalia; order Primates; family Lemuridae; genus Varecia; species Varecia variegata. The sequence continues at coordinate 33,608,508 of CM052437.1, forward strand.
GATGACAATTTAACTGCCCCATGCGGGCAGCTCCCTCAGATTCCTGCACATGACACTTTTTTTTTTTCTCTGAGTGTCTGCACTTCTAGTTACTTTGAACAGGAACATGTTATCTGCAGTTTTTCATTAAGTCTGTTTAATTATCTTTTTTTGGTTCTCTGGGGCCTCAATTTAATGAAAAGGTATAATTTTGACTGGTAAAAAATCAAGGTTTGATATTCTAGTCAATATTTTTCATTACCGTTGTCGTTTCTAGACAAGCCTCTTGATAATGGGATTGCATATGAGCCCTTCATGAGGATTTGGACAAACTTCCATTCTAAACCAATGGCTTAGACAGCAGATGCTGCAGGCTTTGGGCAAAAGAGATGGGGGCAGCTTTCTTTCTATGCATGTGTAAGTTCCAGGGTTGGTGTCAGTGCAGGAACGGTGGACAGACTGTCATGACCATGTACCATATTCATCAGCAATAGAAATGGGAGACACTGAGCCCTGGAACCAGGGGAGATGGAAAACACATGCACGAGCCACTTGGGAGGGGGATGAGAAGCCATTTATGGAGATGAGATGCAGAATGCAACTGACAATGACATTGATGGGAGCAGAGCCGGGGTAGCTACCAGCTCCTAGAGTGGGCAAGATAATGAAAAGTAACGGATACCCTTGCTGAGTATTTCATATACACCATTTCATTTTTATCCTCACAACAACTCTGAAAGTTCGATATTAGTATTCTGATTTTATAGATAATGACAGATCTGGGATTAAAATCCTGGTCTTCCTGAGGCTGAAGGCAGAGCTCTCCACAGCATTGCACTGCTTCCCTAGGGAGACATTCTACGTAGAAGGATCTTGGCTTGAGGGGAGACTGTTCTTACCCCAGGGTCAGAGGAGACCCAAGGAATGGTGGGTTGTGCTTGCAGTAATCACTGTGCATGGGGAACTGGAGAGCACCTGGGAATGAACTTCTCGGTGAAAGGGAGAGGATTAAGTCCTGTTTGCCAGAATCGGAGTCTTCCAGCTGAAATGGGGGATTGATTTGAGTAGAGCTAGTGGCGGACACTCAGGCCATCCTCTGGTTCAGTCCCCATGGAATGATACGTGGATGTTAGGAATCATAGGATTATTGGACAGGATGATACCTAAAAGTAAAGCCAGGGTGAAGTGTATTGTCAAGACCATCATAAAGTGATAAGAGAGATAAGAAGCTTGTGATGGAGCTAGGAGAGCAGTTTTTGAAAGCTTTGGTTTAGAGAACTCTGTGAGCTGCAGGTATGAGGAAAGTAGATGGGGAAGGAAAGGGAACTTCATTAGTTGTGTTCCCATTCAGTGTCTGATAAGTACAAGCAAAGTTATTTTGAAAACACATTTTGGTTTTCTGGTCTGTCTCTTCAACTGTGACTTCTCTCTGAGGTGTCTGCTGGGTTGGTTATGGTTTTATAGTTTTTATACCAACAAACTTGGCCATGATAACTCTTAAGGATATGTCCACACACTTTGGTATAAGCAGGCATTTTAAACCAGGAAAGCGAGTTATGGGTGTGAAGTCTCAGCAAAATCCCGAAAATAGGCCCTGTTGTTTTTTCTTTTAGATTTCTATTCCTCATTTCCCATTTTCCTCTTGTTTCTAATAGTGTTGCTAGTTGATGTTACAATGCAACAACAACAGTTGATGTTACAAAGCAAATAACAAATGTTTGCTGCGCTTAAAGTTCCTCAAATTGCTGATTTTACTGGCCATATATTATCTGCTATGGATATAAGGAACAATTTTGTCCTTTCACAGAGAATAAGTGACTAGAGCCAATTTTTTCCCCTACAAGTCTTCCAGCCCTGTAGAAAATATGACCTTGACCCAAATAGAAAAATGTCTAAGACATGCTGGGATGAGTGACCCAATATCCACAGGTCACCTTTCCATCTGAGCAGCAGCTTCTGTGCCTCTCTTCTTGACTGTATATTGGGGACCACAGGGTAGACTTTAGATCAATAACTGTGCATCAAAGGCAAGACCGTTATCAGAAGCAGCTCAAGGTGGGACCTATCTTTGTGTGTCATATTTGGCATTCCTATTGTAATAAACATGCTTTTGTTGTAATAAAATATGTAATTGGTATAACTTAATCTCCTTAGACTCAGTTTCTTTATCTGTAAAATGAAAGCACTAGACGAAATGACTTCCAAATTATTTTTGAGCTTAATTTTCTAAAAGTCCATGGATTTTAAGCGTGAACAATAGGCGATGAAGGTCTCTCTCTCATTTTTCTATGATGCCACAGCCTGCTGCAATTCTGGCCTTGGTGTTGAATCTACTGTTTAATAGAGAATCAAATTAACTGGAGTGAACAGTTCTCCCTCCTTGAATATTTTGGCTAATTAAGATTTCTCTGTAAGGACACTCAACTGCCAAATCACTCCCGGGCCCTGAATGGAAATGTGAGAGCTCACCTAGGCAGAACAGGTCAAAACTGGTAGAATCGAGTCAAATGATGCCAACTGGTGGCAGCCGTTGGTGCAGGTTAACACTGGTCACTTTCCCAGTGATTCTGGGGGTTATTTGGAAACTTTACAGAACCAAAATAATAGAACACTTTGGCACTGGGATGGGAGAGGAGATGCCACAGGAAGTTCATCGAGAAAGCAAACGGAGGTGCTAAAGGCAGGCGTCCTTGGCGTCCTGTCTCACTGAGGGACAGCGTGAGCCTCAACAGTGGTCCAGGACAATGCTGGTTACATGGATACTATCGCAGTCTATTCAGGTCAGCTGCTCCCATGTGAAACCCGGGACAAGACAAGCTCTTGGTCACCTTGAGCAGACTGACACAAGCTCTCTTCCTAAGCCGTGTGGTGGCCACTGACAAATATCACCCAGGCATTGGAATGTATACATGTTGCTTGAAAACTAACACTTACTTTCTGGTGATGAAAGAATTGTCTTTCTTTCATTACTGTTCCATCAGCTCCAACTCACAAAACGGCTTAGGTTTTGAAGAGCACTCGTATAATTGCCTGCTCCAGTAATAAAGAAGTTATATTCTCTTCCGTTGTGATGGCAACAGAACATTTTAGGAATTTCAGCTCCCCTCTGGCCTCTCTACTTGCAATGTGTTTTTTGGGGGAGGGATTCTGGATCTGACTCTCTTTTTCTGTTTTCTAAAATTAAATTCTCCTGTAAATTTGCTCCAAATAATCTAGATGAAGGGTCAAAATCATGTGCTAACTGGTCGATAGTAGTAAAGTTTCTCTCTGATTTTGCCTGGAGGCACTTTTAAACCACTTTCTGGGAGAATCGGGGTTTAGCTGTTTCTCTTGGCTTTCAGAAACACTGTCTCCCTCTTCAGTCTATCTTTTTCTGTTTCTTTCCCCATTCTGGCAGGACCGGCCCTTAATTAGACTTGCCACTCTTCGTTCTGGCCAGTCTACCCTGCCAGAACACGCTGCACCGTTACCAGGGTCCGGGGACTCAGCTCGGGTTCATTTTGCCACAGAAAACAGGTAGTTGGGGGAGGTGGTCACTGTCTTGGTCTCTTTGGGTTCCTTTATCTTTCAAGGTTGCCAGAGGATGGAGAGCCTACATAGCTTATCCAAAATGGGGACATTCTTTGAGTGTCTATTGACAGTTAGGTCTTGGCAATTACGCACGGACAAGAAACAAGCCAGGACCATCCCAGGTGAACAGGAACGTGCGGCCCCCACACCAGTGGACTAGGTGTGCTTTGGCCCTAGGCCTTCATATATGCCGTTCTGGCTGTCTGGAACGTTCTCCCTCTCTCATCCTGGCTAGTTCCCATTCACTCATTCTTTAGGTTTTGGTTTAGATGATGAAATGTCTTCTAGGAAGACTTCCGTGACTCCCTAAGGCTGGGTTAGATGCTCTGCTTCCAAAACCTCCCTTTCCCCTCAAGGCCCTCACACTGCATCATGCTTTCCTGTTTATGGCTCGTCCTCTCATGAGTGTGCACGTAGGGCCCAGGGACTGGGCACTATTTACCTTGTCTCTTCAGCACAGCACCTGGCTGGGTGACTGCAGCTCAGTAACTATTCACTGAATGCCACACTGATTTCCCTCCCTCCTCCCCTCCTTTCTCGTGCCTTAAGTTTTTAGTGTCTTCTATGGCATTTGCCTGTATTTAGTTTAGTTTTGGCTTCTTCCTTCTGGATTCTCTGTGCTTTGGTTTTCCTCCTCACACTTTTTGCTTCCATCGAGCTCATCCTTCTCTTTTCTCCTCTCTGCTTCCACTGTGTCCTGCGCTAGACAGCTCAAATTCTCTTCCCACTCTTTCCCCATCTTATTAATAAAACAGTGACTAAGGTAAGTGGCTGGCTCCTCCGGTGAAAACGTACCCCAAGAGTAAAAGCGTCTGTGCTACATGGCTTTGAAATAAGAAAAATGGGAGTCCGGGGCTTGCCAGCCTACAAGATCTCTGCTTCTATTTTGAGTTGGTGACAAATTCCTTTTGGCAGGTGTGCATGTTTGTAAGTCTTTGTCTCTGCTATTCTCCCTTTGCAGTTTGGTCCTTTTCATGGCTGTAGGTTTGAAGCAGGATGGCTGCTGGGATGCCTTCTATTATTAATACTGAAGTTCTTTTGAATCCTCAAGCATTCCAGGTTTGAGAAGTAGGTAACATTGTTTGTTCTTGATCTTCTTGGGCACCAATAATCCTAACCTAGAGAAAGATATTTTGCTTGACAAAGATAATGCCCCCCAAAATGAGGCTCAGGTGGAAGGGGGCTATTCTGCAGAAATTGAGCTTTTTTTTCCCTGTGCTGCCCCTTTGGACTTTACCTTCTTCCTTAATAGTCCTCCCTACATTTTGGGCAGTTTTGTCCTTGGTATTTGCTCTCTTTTCTTGTCTTTATTGAGAGCTAAAACTGAATCCTGTATCACTGTTCTCTTCTGGCTTATCTGAGCTCCTCTGCCACCTTGTGTGCTTTGTCATGTGTGGCTGCTGGGCAGGCTGTCGTCCAGAAACCGAAGGCTACACACTGGTGTGCTGGAGCCACCTGGCACTGGCCCACTAGAGCCAATCCTGTGGATCTCTGCACTTTGCATTTGGTGACATCACTTCAGTGATTTGAAATCTACCATAGTGGGAGTATTTACACCACGGGCATTAGCAAACTTGGCAAATGCTACAAATTAAGGGGTGTATGCATTTGTGTGCATATGCCCACCTCATTAAACACCTACCAGTACACCACTGGCTGAGGCATCAACGTTCTAGCTGTGTGCTATTCAATATGGTAGTCACTAGCTATAAGTGACTATTTACATTCAAATTAATTAAAATTGAGTTCTTCAGTTTCCCACATTTTAAATGCTTCATAATCACATGTGGCTGGGGGCTACTGTGTAGGCACAGACGTAGAATGCTTTAGTTATGACAGATGGTTCTGTTGGCCAGCCCTGTTTTTTTTCTGTTATACATTTGGTATCATGGCCCAGCTGAGGCATTAGGATTAGAATTAGGTATTTGTAGTCCCCACAATACACACATGCCATAGGAAGCTTAAACTACAATCTGTAGATTAGGAGTAGGCAAACCTTTTCTGTAAAGGCCAGATAGCACATTTTTGGCTATGGGGGGGCCATTCTGTCTGTGTTGCAAGTATTTGGCTCTGCTGGCATTGCACAGAAACACCCACAGATAATGCATATAAGAATGAGCATTTCTGTGTTTCAGTGAAACTTTGTTTAAAAAAACAGCTCATAGACCAGATTTGCCCCATGGGCCATAGTTTCCCAATCCCTGACCTATAGAGCCATCCAATTTTTGGAACTTAGAAATATATTTGGAAAATACAAACTTGAGTACATTTTAGAGTGACTAAATTCATTCTATTTTTAAAACTTCAATGTGCAAAATTTCAAACAGACATGAAAGTAAATAGTACAGTGAATTGACAAATACCTATCACATACCTATTTCAGCAGTTACCAATACAAGATGAATCTTATTTCGACTCCCCACCGTTATATATTTTTTTAATGTATGAGAACATTATATGTTAAAATGCAATCAAAAACTCAAAAATCATTTAATAAAATAGGAGATTACTTAATCTACATACGCCAAACTCTGGATATTTTCGAAAGGAAACTTATCTTCTATTTGATTATCATCCGTGACTACTGGGAACCAGGCATTCCAAACTCACATTCTAAAAGCCTCTCTGCTTCCCAAGGCTGGTGGCTGTCCTCACTTGGGTAGTGTGAGGGAGACTGCACATCATGGATTTGCTTGAGAATTAAAAATGAAATGGGCTGTGTGGAGCAAGCACCAGAAGGCTTCTGTTGCTTTGTGTTCCCGCAGCCCCTGGGCTATTCTTTAACAAGCCCAACCTTGTCTCCAGGGAGTGACACAGGCAGATGACAAGGCTGCTCTGAACTCGGCTGCTGCTCAAAAGCACAGCCCCCCTGTTCTCCTTTCCTTTGCACACACCTCCTCCTGCTTTTGCTGTGACAGGTCTTAAGGACCAGCTTTCTTGAATCAGAATTAAAGAAAGTTAGAATGGAAAAGGGTTTTCAGGAGCATGTAAGTTCAACTGTCACAATTTACAGGCAATGAAGGAAAAGGGCTCTGAAGTGAGTGATTTACTCAAGGCCACATAGTTAGATTGTGACAGAGCTGGCTCTGGGACTGAGTCTCCTGATTTGTAGCTCAACATTGGCAAGAAAAACGATGAGGAGGAGAGGAGTCATGTACCAAATTACCAGCTATTTCTTTACTGTCTGGGTTCCACTCGCTTGGGCCCTGCTGACCTATCTTGCTTTCAATTGGCTATTGACTAACTAATCCCTGGCTAGAGCAAATCACCAACTCAAACAGAGCTGATGGAGTTACGTCTCTTAGGGAAAATCGTGTTATGATTGCAGAGGCTTGGGCCCAAGAACGATACACTGACGCTAAGCAATGAGTGGACCTTTCAGTTTGTCCTTCCTTTTTGCAGTATCTTTATCCCCTGATGGCTCAAACCAAACTCTTTGAATAGAAAAAAACCTATGCTCTTCTCCCCCACCACATACAAGCACAGATTCTGCCCCAGTGATGGATTAGAAAGCTGCTTGTCACTGCAGGATAAGCTCAGTTTCCTAATGAATGTCCAATAGCTGGAGTCATATTTGAATGGCTGATGTCACATTTAAACTGCATCCCAAAGGGCTTCCTCTTCCACTGGATTTCCATTTCATCAGACAATGGATCTGTGACCGAATCAGCAAATTGGATGAGCGAGTGGTTCCCACTGTCCTATACTGTCAAAACATTAGGTAGATCATGATACTTCTTGGCTTAAAACCCTTCAAAGGCTTCGCATTTCCACTGGAATAAAAGGCAAACTCCTTCACCTGTCCTCAGGGCCCTGCACACTTCTCCATTCTCCTCTCATACTTGCTCCCATTTGCAATGCGTCTTTCCAGGAACTGAAAGCAATTTCCTGCCTTGGGGACTTTGTACATGCTGTTCCTCTGCCTAGAATACTATTCCCTGACTTTTCCAATGAACTGTGGAAATGCCACTTCCTCAGAAAAGCCTTCTATACCAGATCCAAAATTAAGCTGCTTTAGTTAGGCTACTTAACACATGTTCTCTTTTGTGGCACTTACCACTTACATTTGTTTGTGTTTTTGCTGATTTAACATTTTTCTCCCCACCTAGATTGTCAGCTTCATGAAGAGAAGGACCACAATTATTAAATACCTAAGCCTACTGTTATGCCTGGCATATGGACATACCCAATAAATATTAGCTAAATATATTTTTCTAATTATCTCATGCCTCCTTCCACCCTCTGCCTTCCTTCCTCCCTTCCTCTCTCCCTCTTTTTTCTTTCCTAATCAGTTTGCAAACTTTTTGCATTTAGGGACCAGGATTTCTTTATTTTTTTTCTCTCTCTTTCTCTCTTCTTTTCTCTTTCTCTCTTCCTTTATCTCTTTCCCCCTTCCCTCTTCCCTCCTCCCCTCCCCTGTCCTCCCCTCCCCTTCCCTCTCTAGCCAGGGTCTTGCCCTGTTGCCCAGGCTACAGTGCAGTGATGTCATCATAGCTCACTGTAACCTCAAATGCCTGGGCTCAAACTATCCTCCTGCCTCAGCTTCCCAAAGTGCTGGGATTATAGGTGTGAGCCACCATGCCTGGCTGGGACCAGGATTTCTGCTTCTTATTCTGTTTCTATTACAGTGCTCAGTACATGGCTTATTTAATAATTGTTCACCTGGAGTACTGTTTTCGCTACATAGAGAAGGGACCTTGGGGATCATAGCCCAGTGTGAAGATGTTCCTCTAATTTTGTAGTTTTCCTATGCGGAATATAATAGTTTAAAGAATACATACTTTGTAGAGCAGTTTTAGGTTCACAGCAAAATAGAGCAGAAAGAACCAGTGTGTTACCGTAAACCCCCTGCCCCCTACACACCCACAGCCTCCCCCACCACCCGTATCCCCCACCAGAGTTATGTATTTGTTAGAATAGGTGAGCCCACATTGACACATCATCGCCCTAAGTCCACAGTTCACATTAGGGCTCACTCTTAGTGTTGTACATTCGGTGAGTTTGGACAAATGTACAATGACATGTGTCTACCACTGTACTAACATGTAGAATAGTTTCACTGCCCTAAAATTCCTCTGTGCTCTGCTTATTCATTCCACGCTCCCCCAACCCCTAGCAAACACTGATCTTTTTACCGTCTCTACCGTTTTGCTTTTTCCACGATGTAATATAGTTGGAATCATGTAGTATGTAGTCTTTTAAGATTAGCTTCTTTCACTTAGTAATATGCATTTAAGTTTCTTCTGTTAATATAATTTTTTTAAGCTATAAGATTATCTAACCCAGCATTTCTTAAATGTATGTTTCATGGAAGGTCTCTGTGCCTCTCGGTGAAAAAGTGATCCGTGGTCAATTAGGTTGGAAAACCTGACTACCCTGTCCTCCTTTGGGAGGGTCAAGTTCACACTGCCATTATCAGCAGTATTTAACCCACTGTTTGACTCAGAGACTTTTCCAATAAGAGCTATTGACTACTTGCCACAGGACATCGTCTGTGAAGCCCTTATCTAACCCAGCCCCTTATTTTACCCCTTCTTCCATCTTGTTTCCTGCCCAGACAATGGCTCCATTACATTATCTTTAACTGTTCTGGTGGAAATAGTACCAGAAAGTACTTCATAAAGCAATATTTTAGCAGTACCACATGTTCTGTGCCAAATTTATCTGTCCAAATGTTGCTGTGGCAACAACACAAAGAGCCAAATACTAGTTAACACAAACTGGCAGGCAGAACAAAAATTCCTTTTGATAAATTCAAGGCTGCCTTAGGAAAACTGTGCACATTGGCCATATGTTAAATTAAGGTCTTGGAGGAGGTGTGCAATGGTCAAAGGCAGAGTCAGTCTGGGAGTTTACCAGTGAGTTATGCTTTTGGAGTAGATTCACGCATATGTCTGTCCATATTGTGTGGTCATTGGTCAGTTGAGTACATGTCAAACAAGCTAACATCAGAAACTGGCCAATATTTACACATTTTGTGCAAGTATGACACTGTATTGATATTTCTGTTTAAGTTTGATAACTGGTTCATTCTCCCTGTGTTATCTGAAGTAGGGGCTCTTATCATGTCATGTATTGGCAGTTGTCCCAGTGGATAATGTCCTGCTGTGTCATGCTCTGAGCACATCTTTTTAGTCTGCAATATCCTTCTTCATCTTGACTGCAAAAACGCTCATCCTTCAAGTCCCAACCTAAGTGTTTTTGGTGAAGCTTTGCCAGACTCCTACCTGTGCTCTTCCACAGAACCTTCCATGCAGAACCTTGTCTGAGCTTGTATTTATATAGCTCTTATCTCTCTTACTGCTTTATAATTCCCTGTTATGCTAGAAAGCAAATGTCTTAAGGATAATTACAATGTCATATTTCTCTACCCAGAAACCAGCTCCTTGACTGGCACATAGTAGACATTCGGTAAATGTTTATTCAGTGAATGAATGAAAGAATGGATAAATCAATCACTCAGGTATGTAAGTCTGTAAAAATCAGAAATTAATATTGGGACTATGAACAAACACAAGTCTTGCTTTTTCATTTCAATAGGCATCAATTTGAGCTAAACTTTCCAAGGATAATAAGCATAATTTAGATTTTTTAGGTTTCCAACAAAATGATCAAAATAGGCACACACTACTAATTTGCCTCCTAGTAACAAAAGCTGGTGGTTTCATAGTTTTAGCTACGGCAAAGCACGTGTACAATTTTTGCCTAATTAACTCCACCTACCCTCGAAAGTTTAGAAGTTGTTTCTTAATTTATGAAAATGATTTTATAAAGTTAAGCAAGAGTTGAAGTTTAGGTATACAATCTAGTCCTTTTCTTTCCTTTTTACTATCAACTATGTAAAATGTCTCTCAAATCCTGAGTTTCATTACAATTCACTTAATGGGTAGCCTGGAATGAGGTGTGAGATGGTCATAGAGCATCTTGTTCTGTTGAATAAAGGAGAAAAGGGTGAGAATGTTGAGAAGTTTTTCTTTATGCCCTTCTTTACTCATATTTGTTTATTTTTTTCTTTTTCTACAATAACAGATATGCCCTGTCAGAGCAAGGCTGCTTTCTTGTTTGGTCCCTGCTATGTTCCTAGTGCCTAGTTGGTGCCTGGTACATGACAGGTTCTCCACAACATATACTTAAAACAAATATTTGCTGACCTGAATCAGGGGAATGACCCTAGAGGGAGATGGCAAATGCGGATGACGAGAGATCACTGCAGATGCAGACCTGACTGCCCTTGGAACTCATTTAGATAGAAGCCATTGAGAAAGGAAGGAGTTAAAGTAGCAGCAAAGTATGGAGCCTGCTGGAAGGAAATGATGAACAAAGAGAAGTGCAGCGGGGAGCAAAGTTGCTGGTCTGATACAGGTATGTGGAGTGTGAAGTTCCAGTGGGAGATAGCCAGTAGGCAGTTAACAATGTGAAACTAGAGCTTAGAAGTCATGGATGGAGATACAGACATAGCACTTGTATATTATGACAGCTGAAACCACAAACGTGATAGATTGTCAAAATAAAGAAGAAGAATGGAAAGAAAAGGAGCTCCAACCAAGCTAGATCTTTGGGGGATACATACCTCTGAAGGTATGGGGTGGGGAGGAGGGATCAGAGGTAGACATACAACCGTGAAGGTACAGGTGTTCAATACATGCTGCTTGTTTGAAAGCAGAGTCAGAATTCACATTCTTAGAAGCAGCTGTTTTTACTTGAGAAGTACTTGCTTGGTTCCCAGGAAGTTGCTGAGATTGACTCTAGAGCAACTGTAATGGAAGTAGAGTCTAGCACTTAACTCCAGTTGTGATTATCTACAATTATCTGCAATGTGGTTTGTATCTAGTGTTCACTTGGAGCCTCTTTGGATGTCAAGCTTTAGGCTGCTCAGAGCAGTCTGCTGGCAGGTAGAAAATTACATATATATGAGTCTAAGTGTATTGGCTTAGAAGATGCCTAAATCTCAAAACAATTTTAAAATTACTTTGTTTTTATAATGGGAAATTAATGACTTCCTTTGTAAATTATTTCTAGAAGTATGCTGAAAATAACTTGGTGGAGGTACTGGGCTTGGGGTAAAAACCGGGTGGTGCTGAGAAGAAATTAAGATGTGCTGCGTAGCCTGCAGTTACTGGCTTCAACCACTAGATGGTGAGCTTGTACTGGCCTGGTGAGCTGCCCACTAACAAAAGGTGGCATAAAGTCAACCATAGGTGGTTGGAACCCACTACAATGAAGTAGAGAAGCTTTTCTGATGTTGTGAAATAAAATGGCTGATGAGATTTGAAGTAATAAAAATTGAGGAATGTCAGTGTCCTTCTGACTCGTTTGCACAGACGATGAGTTGAGAATGCTTGAGCATCTGGTTAAAAATGTACATTGTGGGAAATGGGGAGAATCCTGTTTTAAGAAGTGCAAAACCTGTGTTCCTAGTTCACCTACTGCCACTTGCTTGTGGGATACTTGGCAAGTCTTTTAACTTCTAAGGGCTTCGGTTACTTCATCTGTAAAATGGGAGGTGATACTAACTAACTTGTCAAGGGCTGGGCCAGGTTTCCCCAAGACTTTTTCTTGTTCTACTAGTGTTGGGGGAAGAAGAGTTAAAGGTTTAGTGTTTCTTTGGAAGGATGAGAGGGAAGACACTAAAGAATCTTGGTTGGTCATTGTCTACTTTTTTCTAATTTTGACTTTCTTCCCTAGTCAGGTGGATGGAGTCTTAGAAGGTATTTCTCTCATTTAGATAGCCAGCAGTATGAGTCTGTGCTACAGACTGAGAGTAGAGAAGGAAGAAGATAGAGGTGACAGCTGAGAGGAAAAAGTTCTATGAAGGTATTATGGCATATGTATATGTCTGTGTGTGTGTCTATTTAGGTCTAGAACCATAGGAAAGGTGGAGAAATAGGGAATACTCATTATTATCGTGAATTACATTATTATTACTGATAATGATTGGTTATGATGCCTTAGTTGTCACTGAATCCTTGTAACAACCTATAATGACGGTCTTGTGGTCCAAGTCTACAGTTGAGGGACTTGAAGTGGTCTTGTGATATATCTTTATTCAATGTTGAGGCCTTATTTTCAACCTCATAATCAATACAATTATTAATGGCAGTGCTTTTATTTCATGCTTAATCAAAAAACCTTGTATAAGGGATCCTTAGCCATTTATCCAGAAATTATTTAACTTGATACTATTTCACTAGGAGAAAATAATGTCTCTAGCAAGGTAAATTTCCAGGATGCTCAAGTCATGGCTCATTTTCTCAGTTTTCCACAGGATGCTATGCAAATGCTGAGTTACCTTTGGCAGAGAAAAGGATTTTGATTCTGTCCTCTGTAATCCAGAATGTCAATAGGAGTGTCTTGCTCAATCTCAGAGTGATTGGAGATTATCCAGAATTCACTGAAGGAACTAGATGTAGTAACCTTTCTGATATGAGAACCCATGAGAGACTCTATCTTACTGTCTCTATATTTTCTTACTAGAACAGAATAAATAAAATTAGGGTAGATGAAGATTTGATATTTCTGGGAAGGAAAGGAACATATAGCTATGGAAGTTTAAAAAAATACGCTAAGAGAAAACATGGATTGGATGAGGGAAGGGATTGTGCCCTATGGGATATATTTCTGTGACTGAGTTCATACCCCTTAGGAGTATTGATAAATTGTTAAAAGTAGTCAAATATTCTCTATCTAGTACCCCTGGTGAACTTTGATCAAATTAAATTGATTCTAAAATTCTCTCTCTGGTTTGAGGCTGGTCCGGAAAGCTGGGTAGCCTGAGTTCAGCGAGCACATGATCTAGCCCTGGCACTCAGTCATCAATACCTGCTCTCTTGCAGGTTATTTTAAAAAATTTCTCTCAGCAAAGTGTTTATTCTGTAGCCTTAGTATTTCTAGAGTCCTGTATGGCTCAGTCTTTGCCTGTTGTTGGTTTTCTTCTCTGAACCCAACAATAGAGAACAAGGGGGGAAAGTCAAAGATTGGCGGATCTCAGTGATTTTCATCAGCTAACACAAAAATGTGAGAGCTCGTAGGAAGATGAATGTGTTTGGCTGCCAGGGTAGGAGGAATGACAGCCCGGAGAGGAAGAAAGCCAGGGACATACAAGGGACTGGTTGGCAGAGAGCTTTCTAGCGTGTTGTTTCTTTTCCCCCCATTACTCTGGGTGATTGTTGCCTGTGATCTGTGGGCAGGAAAGCAACAGTGCCTGGCAGAAGTGGCGGTATAGTGTCAGGGCAACTCTGAAGCCAAGGTGAGAATTCAGTAGTGACAACACCTCGATGCCCACTGGGCATTCTCTTCTCCTGCCTTCTCCTTCTGTCCCGTGGGCTCAGCACTTAAAATAGAGCCTTTCTGTTCTTCTGAGAATGTGCCTGGGGATGAGGTGATGAGAGGCCAGGGTGATGCTTGGTGGTAGTGATGGTGGTGGGGGCTGGGTAATGGTTGAATTCAGATTGCAGCCTTTGAGGCTTTCTACCTTAAAGACTACCCTCCTTTAACTCACCTGGATAACAAGCAAGACCTAAGTTTTTACCCCTTTCCTAAGTAGACATTATTTGCAAAAGCAGTTGATAGTCCTAAGGGAATGAAAGACGAGCTTACAAGAAAAAATGGTAAGACAAGTGAGGAGTAAAAATTCCATGAAAGAAATTTAACAAAATATTAAATAAGCTAAAACAAAGGGAACAGAATGAACAATAATTTAAAAAATATAATAATTATCTTTAGATAAAGGAGAATACTGAAACAAAGCAGGGAGAGGCAAATATGAAGAACCAATTGGATATTGGGTGTCTAAATATAATTGCTGAAATAAATAACTCAATGGATGGGCCACATATCAGAATGAATACAGTCAAAGAGCATATTGTTAGACTAAAATATTAGAATAAGGAACTTTCTCAGAAGGCATTGGAAAAGGATAAAGAGATACAAAGAATGCAAATTAACAGAGATGGAGAATTGAAGGTGAAGCGTAAATATCCCTCTAAGAGGATCATGAAAGAAGAACAAAGACTTCAAATTGAAAGGACACAGAGTGCTGAATAAGAGAGGTGACCCCACACAGAGACATTCCATAGTAACATTAAAGGATATCAAGGAAAAACAGAAAATTCTAAAAGCCGTCAAAGATAAAAAGCATATTACCCCAAAGGAACAAGAAAATCAGATTATAATCATACTTTCAACAGCCACACTAGATATAGGAAGG
>CM052437.1:33623762-33656008 GCA_028533085.1 Varecia variegata
TCAAACTCCTTATTAACCATATCAGACCACAGCCAAATTTGGCCCATGAGTTAGGGCTCTCCTGGGCCAGAGTACATTTCATGGACTCTATTTTTCTCTCTCCCTGGCTTTTGCTGAGCTCAGCTGCGTGCCAGTCCTGTGCTTAGGTTCAGGAGGAAAAATGATGTTACAGGGAATTAGGAAAAATTCTGCTCACCGGAGTGCTGGGCTTTGCTTTGTAACTCCATTTTCCTTGTTCACCTAATTAAATTTGTACCGCCAAGGTTTCAGGGTGACCAGTGGCCATGAGCTGCATGCGAATGCAATACCTGGTCAGCTGCTGGCCCAGTCTTACTACCAGAGGTGTCTGATCTAGGTCACTGCCCTTTATTCATGCCAAGACCAGTGTTTCCAATAGATCTACTTTTATGTAATTCTAGGAAGTGGACACATTTAGTTATGACAGCTACTAAAGGGACTAGAACCAAGGGACTTGAATCCTTTTATTCTGCCATTAGTTAGCTGCATGGCCTAGATAAGATCACTTAACCTCTGAATGGTGATTTCTTCTTTTATAACAAGAGAACCCTGTCTTCCTTCCTAACTCACAGGAATGTTTTGAGGATCTAATGAGCCAGTGCAAGCCAAAGTCTTCTGGAATGTGTAAAGCTCATTGAAATGTAAGAGATTATTATCACTGTGGTATGAACCATTTATCATATCCTTTCCAAAGTGACAGCCCCACAGGAGCATGGCTTTGCTGTGGGGAGGGTGGAGAGATGACAGTGGGAGAGGATTAGTGTAGGGGCTGGGAAACGGGGAGGATGGAGCAGGGGAGGATAAGGCAGAGCAAGCTGTTAAAGGAAATGAAAAGTGACTGGAATTCAGGACCTCCTAGTGCTAAATGCTAGGCTAGGCAATCTATGTACACAAGCTCAATTAATATTTACTACAATCTTTCAGGCATTTCTTTTTTACTACTCTGCTTCTACCTTTTTAGAAATAGGGAAATTGAAATGTTCTGGCTTCCTGTACTTTCCTGTCTTCGTCTCTTACTACTCTCCCTCACCTCCTTTTCTCTGCTCCAGCCACACTAATCTTGTTTCTCTGGAACATTCATACCCGGCTCACGCCACCCTGAGGGCTTTTGCACTTGCTGTTCCCTTTGCCTGGAACCTCCTTCCCTCAATATCTCATGTCTCACTTTCCACTTCTTTCCGGTCTATTCAAAAGTCACCTTCTCAGGGAGGCCTTTAATTACACCCCCCCCACCATGTTTTATATCTCATCCCTCTTCCCTGATCTATTTTTTTGTCATCAGCACTTGTGACTGTCTAGCATCAATGCATTTTCCTAATTTAGCTTGTATGTCATTGAAATATGTTTATTGCTGTATTTCTCATGACTGGAATAGTGCTTGGTTTAAAGTAGGCACTCAATATATATTTGTTGAATGAGTGAATGAATGATTGGAAAACAGAACGGTGTGGGCTTGTTCAGAGTTAGTTTTTGATGTCTCTAGGTGACCACCAGTGGATATAATTGATCCCAACACCAAATATTTGCACAATTCCAAATGCTAGCTCTTATGTCTTTCAATTAGACTCCCTCTCACAAATAAGTTTCTCGAATTTTGCTGAAGTACATAGAAAACCGAGCTGCCTTAAGCATTCCAGACTTCCTGGGAAGGAGGCTTGGCACACCAGCCTGATGGATCCACAGCCAAGGCTCCAACAGCTTAAGGTGGATGGAGGTCTTCCTGGGCCATGTCCTGAAGAGGCGTTGCCTGGGCTTGTGGCATTGGGGAGCCTGGGCTGGAAGCAGCTCCTACTGCGTAGGGAACAGACGGGGAGGAGAGTTTTTCAGGGTGTCTGTGGGGGGTGGTCTATGAAGGGTTCCCCTCACTTCATAGGCAGAGGCAGTCCCTTTTCTTTCTGTGCAGAGGTGTTGACCTAAATCTATTTTGGAGGTAGAGCATTCGCAGTTGTGTCAAGGAGACTTAGGGAAGCATCCAAGGGTGGAGATGAAGGCCAGGGGCTCTGCGGCTCCTATGGTGGTCACCAGGAGTCAGTGCGCCCAACTTTTTCTCTCCCAGTGGAACATTTTGAGAGAAGAGAGATTAGAAATTAACATAAACTGAAGGATAAGAATGTGAATTCTCAAAGCTCTTTTAAAGTCTTAAAAAACAAACCATCCCTGATATTTAATTACCCAGAATAGGTGGTTTTTTTTAGGCTGAGTCCTCAATTCAGGGAGGCTGGCTCTGTTTAAGTGTAGGGTGTACGTGTGTCTGTCCAGGCATGTGTCTGTGCATGCACATGTGTGTGCTGCTAAGCCCCTTGAGTTAAGGAGGGAATTATAAGAAGAGCTCTGGCTGCAAGTCATACTTGAATTCCAGTCCTTGCTTGATCACTATTTAGTCATATTACCTTGGGAAAGTCATTTCTTCTCTTCCCTCATTTACTCATCTTTGAATGAGGGCCTGGGATAAATAAGACAATGGTTTCCTTCAGTCTTGAAATTCCTTGACTCTGTGCAATGGAGAGTTAAGCCAGACTGTCCCGGCTAGTGGATGGTGCTGGGCACAGATTTCATACTTCTAGGCTCATCCTCCAACCTTGCAAGGACAGATGGGAATAACTCTTTCAACTGGGCCACAATGCCTTCTAACTTGGTCAATTTTGCAGGAAGCAGGAAGTTATTTGGGCGGCCAAGTCTCACCAGGTGCCCTGGGTATCCTTCACCTTCACCCTCCACTGGCTGCCTGATTTCCATAATATAATGGGAACAAAAAGTTGTTAGATTCATACTTCAGAGGCAGGAACCCTATGGTACAGCTTTTGCTATTTGTGAAACAACAACTTAAAACCTTCCCTGGCCCAACTACATCTTTATGCAACTTGTTAATACCTGGCAGTGTGAGTGACCCTAGCTCACTTAGGTCCTAGTAGAAAGGCCCAACGGTCATATGATGTTCTAGGTTTCCCACATCCCATCTAGGTATGTATGTATGTGTTTTCCATTTGGGTCACCACTTGGACTGAGTCTTCACTGTAGGAGGCTCAACTTCAGATGTGAGTGACCCTAGTGACCCTAGTGACACGTGGGGGAAAATTGCCTGAAAGTTCTCTAAATGCAGAGCCAAAAATATTCTTTGCATTTTATCATGTGGAGAATATCACTCAAAATAAGATGATTTTTTAATATTCTCCTTGTGTATGTGTTTATAAGGAGTGTCTCAGGATTCAGGAAATCCTGTTAAAAGTAGAAGAAAAGGGAGCAAGAGCATAAGGAATAGTTGGCTCTTACAAACTTTGGGATTCAGTGCATTTTTGAGGCTCATCTATCCCAGATCAGAATGCTCAGGTGCTGTGGGCGACGCTGTTGGAGAAATATGACGAAGACCTTGGGTCATGAAATGGATCCAGCTGTCTTTACGTTGTCTGATGTCTGAGCTGAGGAGGCTTTGAGATCTTCAGAAATATTTTCCATTACTCATCCTTTGAACTAGATCTGGGGTCCCCCAGATCATGGTATGGGGAGCCGTGGGAAACCTAGAACATCATATGACCATTGGGCCTTTCTACTAGGACCTAAGACTGAGCTCAGTCAGTGTTTTGAGTTGAAATCTTTGTAACAAATTTAAAAAGTTTTCTTAAGACAAAGATGAGCAGGTACCAGCCCAAAGGGACACAGTAATGGACTGGCTTTCTTCCACATTGCCTCTTTCTTTGGTTTGTCTTGACCTTCTCTCTTTTCTCCTCATGTCTCCTCCTTCCTATCCTAGTCCATTTTTTATTTGTTACTACTTCTTTTGTGTCTTTTCTTTCTCCTTCTTTTTCCTTCTCTTTTTCTAAACCTTGTCTCGAACAGGGGATTTCTGGGCCAATGCCTGACTCTAGTGGTTGCCTTCAGATCTGAGTAGCCCCTGGGGTTTTTTTCAGGGAGGGATGGAACAGACCAACACGGGGTGGAGGAGCTGCACTGCAGGTTACAAGGTAGAGGGAGTGATGACATGAATGTGAGGTGTGAAGGTGCCACATGTACCTTGAAACCCCATTGGCTTCATCCCTATGGGAGAGGAATTGGGTTGACTCAGGTTGGAGGACAAGGTTGCCTACCCAATCACTCTCCCTATTTTAGCACCTTCTTCCACCTTCCTGACTAGCAGAGCCTGTCTTCCACTATAGAGGCTGAAAATAGTAGAGGCTCATTTTGCTACCTCTTTTGCAGCCAGGGCAGCAATCTTGGATACTGAGTAGGAAAGAATGCTTTCTTAGGGTCTTTGGGGAGAAATTGTCTTCCCTTTGAAGTGAGAGATGCATGAAGGGGAGAAACCTCTCTTGTTTGTTTCTGGATTTGGTCATTGCCTGCATGTGGCATCTGGAACCGTGTAGCAGCCTAGCTGCGATGTGGTTGAATACTCCAAGGATGGCAGAGCAAAAAGATGGAAAGGTCCTGGGTTCTTGATCATCAAGCTGCCAGTCAAAGCCTGGAACATCTTATGTAACTGGCCTTATTATTTATTCCATTTTTAGAGTTTCTGCTTCTTGCAGATGAAAGCATTTTGATGAGAACCAGCAAGCACAACCTTATGGTTGAGCTTTATTTTGTCCTGACTTTTATTTAGTTCCAATAATGGAATCAATTTTATTTTAAACAAACAAAACATCCTATATATGTCTTCTTTCTCCGATGTCTCTTACTATGCAGTAGCCAAAAGTTTGTTTCTTCCTTGCCTGTGCCTTTCCTAATAAAATAAAACACTTTATGAACCCAAAGGTTGTGGCCATCAATTTCAGCGATCTTTTTCTGATTTCCTAATAAATGCCAGGTGACACTGGCCTAAATAAGGCATAGTGCCACTTGTGGTGAGAGTTGCAGCATCTTGGTGATAGGAGTGAAGAGGAGCCTTTCCCTCTTACTCTCTCCCTCCCGCCATTTATCCCTCCCAGAAATAAGGTCTGAAGGGTTCCCATGTTTAGCACATGGAGCCCTGCAGTGAAATGATACTTTCCAGTGCCCCACCCAATCCCCTTCACCAAAATTACTGCTTCTGTATATGGCAAGACAAAAATTGTTTATCAGTGTGTTTACTCAGTTCACCTCTTCACTCTACCCCTTAAAAGCCTCTGGATATACCCATTCAGTATCTTTGCTCTTACCCCTTCAAGGAGGATCCTACCTTGTCAGACTGTTTCTTTGGAGGAAAACATGGAGGGAAGAAGGCAATATGAGAGGCTAGCCAGGATGGGGCTGAAGGAGTTTATGATGGGTGAACATTTGAGGAAAGAGACATGGGAAGCAGCTCTTGGGTGAGGTGAGGGTTAGGAGGGAACCATGGAAGGCTGGAATTCACCCAGTTTATACCAGGATAGCCAAATGAAGTGTTCACAGCCAGCAACCATTCTGGGTGATCAATACCTGGGCTGTGCCAATTGTTAATATTTTGAATAGCACCCCTGGAGATGGGGGCACTTTAAGAAATCTCTGGGAGCTATTAGTCCTCTTCATGGTTTTTGAGACTTGAAATGAAAGCTTTAAAAAAAGAAGGAAAAAAAACTTGTGTTATTTTGAAACCTCTGTTGAGTATGTATGTATGTGTTTTCCATTTGGGTCACCACTTGGACTGAGTCTTCACTGTAGGAGGCTCAACTTCAGATGTGTTACCTATAAAATCACTATTTAGGGAGAAGACTGATTGATATACTAGATTTCAATTGCTTTTATTCTAATACAGGAAGTGTAGGAAATGTTTCCTTCCCTTGTCTAGAGGGTTTAGAAGCACTGAATTTAGCTACCCATAAATATGCTTGCTTATTTCAGAAAAGTCTCATCTCTTCCCAGGATGTAATGACAGAGTGATGGAAGGAATACCTTCTGAGCATCTCTTGGTGTGTATTTGTCTCTGAACATACTCTTGCCTCTCAGAGCCACAATTTCTTAAAGCAGTGTGTCATCAGAAGCCATGTTGTGAGATAATTAATACTCTATCATATTTTTAATTTAGCTGCTACTTGCTTTTGAATCCAAATTCAGAGATACATTGCCTCTGGCCACAAATAAGAAAGATAAATGACTGCAGATGGAGCTGGGACAGCCCAATAGTGCAGCAAACAGGTGCGTGGGGGCTGGTAAGCAAAATGCCACAAGAGAAAGCTTTATTTTTGTATAGCTGTAGAGCAGTGCTCTCCAACAGAAATATAATGCAAGCCACAAATACAAGCCATATAGGTAATCTTAAACTTTCTAACAGCCACATTAAAAAATGTAAAGGAATAGGTGAAACTAATTTTTAAGTGTATTATATTTGTCCCATATGTTCAAAATAGTATTGTTCTGAATATGTAATCAGTGAAAAAATTGTTGAGCTATTTTACATTGTTATCGTTGTGCTAAGTATTTGAAATCCAGCATGTATTTTACATATAGCACATCTCAATTCAGGCTAGCTACATTGAGTGCTCAATAGCCACATGTGGCTAGTGGCTACTATACTAAATAGTGAAACTCTAGACTAGTTATAAGGATAATTACTTTTCACTGGATGTTCACAATATATTGAGATGGTGCCAGGTCAGATAGGCAGGAATGATTGCTTTTTCTTCTGGCTCTATAAGGACTGCCTCATTATGCATTTGGGGATCAACTTTTGAAATGTTTGCCAAAGTGCAAGAGGAGGAAGGATTGGCTTCCACACTGAGACTCTGAGAGGAGAGCTTGGCCAAAGTACAGAGCTTGGTGGAATTTATGGGTGATACTTATGACCCAGATTACCCAGATGGTGTCATTTATGAAAATAGATGTGGGTAGCGTGATTATTTATCAAGAGCAATATGCTGTAATGGAATGAGTTCTAGACTGAGCATCAGGAGAGGGCACTAGTCCAAGCACTGGCCTGGGAGGAGAGAAATAAACTAACATTTACCCAGCCAGTTACAACACTAGGCACTTTACAACCACTTTCTTATCTATTCCTCATAATAAGTTCAAAAGTTAGATATGTATGTAATCAACTCTCATTTACAGAAGAAGTTGAGCCTAGAGAGGCTGAGTCCTGGTTTATCATGGAGGACAAATAAAATCTCAATACTGGATGGGCGTGGCGGCTAATGCTTGTAATCCCAGCACTTTGGGAGGCTGAGGTGGGAGGATCGTTTGAGGCCAGGAGTTCAAGACTAGTGTGGGCGACATAGTGAGATTCTGACTCTATGAAAAACGTTTTTAAAAAGTCAGCTGGGCATGATGGCATGTACCTGTAGTCCTAGCTACTCAGCAGGCTGGGGGAGGAGGATCACTGGAGCCCAGGGGTTCAAGGCTACAGTGAGCTATGATTGTGCCACCTTACTTCAGCCTGGGTGACAGAGCAAGACCGTGTTTTTTTTTTTTTTTTTTTTAAGAACTCAGTGCTGACAGCAAAGCTGCTGAGTTCTTAACATTATAATCCATACACATATCATAGAATAGGTGTATCTTCTATTAGGGTTCAACCAGAGAAGCAGAACCAGTCACATATACGTACGTATGTAAATATATGTAGGTGGTAAATATTTGTTGCAGGGAGTTGGCTTACACAATTGGGGGGCTGGTTAAAGTCTTTGTAAGGATGTCTTCATATCTGATGCTGAAGCCTCAAGTCCACAGGGCAGGTGTTCGTAATGGAAAGATCATGAGCGTTCTGGAAGCAATTGCATGAGGTGGAACTCCACAAGCACAAACTGAGTTCCGTTTACATTCTCGTTCTTGTTGCCTCTGACCTTGGTGATGAAAGTATCCTGCAGAAGTTGGGACCTTCATCATGGAGCTAAACACATACACCTGGCCCAGGAGTTGGAGAACCTGGAGGGAGGATCCAGGGTAAAGTGGAACAATTGTAGACCCAGCTGCTGCTTCACAGTGATGAGCTGAATCAGCAGCATTAGCAACAAAGTGTGTTGAGCTACAAAATGGCTGCTGTTTCCCTCTGCCTTTGGAGGGATCTTCCCTGTGGCCCACTCTAACTGGAAACATGAGAAAGGGAATTCTGGGAAATGTAGTTCAGCCTACCCAAGTTGACACATTACAAAGCCATCACACGGGTACTTAAAAAATATTTGTTGAATGAATGAATGAATATTGTGGTGCTTCTCTTGGAAATTTTCTGGAAGGCAGAACACGTAATCCTGGCTCTGCCTCTTACAAATAAAGCAATTTTGAACAAGTCACTTAACTCTTTGAGTCTTGGTTTCCTCATTTGTAAAACTCTAAGAATAATCCCTGTCCTATTATATTTAATGGAATTTTGTTGGGATCAGTTTAGATTATCTGAATAAAAGCACTGTAGACATTATAAGGGTTCAAAATCAACATACAAAAGTATAAAATATGACATAGTATTATTTTAATTATTGTTATTAATAATTCAGCTTCCTAATGTATCACATGGAATTAATAGTTCCTGACCAATGTACCTTATAGGTATGCCAGGAAGATTAAACAAGATAAAATATGTAGAAGCACCCTGTCAGCTCTCCAGTGGCATACTCTTCAAAGGCAAGAGTTAATTATCATTCAATACTCAGATACATTTTCACATTGTGTTTTTAGTTCTGGGCTAAGTGACTTAGAGGAACAAGTATGTAACTGGAGCCATTGGTGACTCTGGGAGCTGAAGAGCAGTGGCCACTCCTTGGATGGGAGTTGTGGGCAGTAGATGAGGTTTCTGTCCTATAAATTTGGGCTTGCATTTCATAGCAGCCAAACTTGCTCAGCAGAATGAAGAAATCCCTGCGGAAGTTTTTGGTAAAGATGGCATAGAGGAAGGGGTTGGCACAGGAGTTGATGGGGTAGAACAGGACCAGGAGGATCTTTGCCTTGGACACAGTGATGAGGGGCACCTTGAGGGAGGCAGAAATGGCAAAGAAGGAAATGGGTGCCATGCAGAGAAAGTCGGTGAAGATGAGCATGGCCATGCGCTTGGCAATCTTGGTGTCGCTAGAGGAGGATACAATGTTGGGGTTCCTCACTGTGAGGTAGATGTGGGTGTAGCAGCCACAGATGACCACAAAGGCCAGGACGTTGAGCACAAGGAGGGACATGACATACAGCTGTGACAAAGGGCTGTCAATATCCATGGGCAGGCAGATGCTCACCTTCATGTAGCTGCTGATGCCAAAGATGGGAAAGAGGGCAGCCACAAAAGCAAAGATCCAGCCCATCACCATGATGCTGGCAGCATGGCGGAGCTGCACTTTGCAGTCCAGCTGCATGGCATGGGTAATGGTGTGCCATCTTTCTAGGGTGATGGCTGTCAGAGTGTAGACTGAAAGCTCACTGGCAAAGACAGTGAAAAAGCCAGCAGCACCACAGCCTGCTCCAGTTTGCCAGTCAATGGCATAGTTGTGGTATTGGCTCTTGGTGTGGATATCAACCGATGCTATGAGCAGCAGGTAGATTCCGATGCAGAGGTCAGCAAAGGCCAGGTTGCACATAAGGAACCGGGGAACCGTGAGTTTGTATTGGCTGGTAATCAGAATCACCAGCACTATGATGTTCCCAGTGATGGCCAGGATGCTGATAAACCATATCAAGACTCTGAGGATATTGTACCCCATGATATCTTCACATGGGTTGAATGCATCTGGCTTGGGGGAGCAGGTCACATCAACCACTTCATTGCATAAATCATAGTCAAATTCACTGTACATTATGTCAAATCCTCTGCCATAACTGGATTCATCATCTTCTGCCAGAGAGATTCTCTGACCTCTAGCCTGAGTCATATCATCAAATTCTTGCCTTAAAATAGATTTGTTGCAAACTGGATGAAACTCAGAGCTAGAAAAATACAAAAAAGAAAAGAATCAACAGGCTGGATCAAAAATGGCAAATATATCACTCTTTGTGCACGGTAGAAACGATGGGGTTTCTTCCTGAGATGATTATTTTTTCTTTAACGTCTTGTCTGCCCTTGTGGCTAAGCTCAAGGGTTAATGCTGCTTACTGTAAATGCACATAACAACTTGTGTATATATTCCTAGAGTTGGACGGCCCACTGGGGAAACCATCTGGCCACAACCTGAATGTGGGGAGGAAGGCGCCGGGGACTAGCGAAGCCTTGCTGTTAAGTGCAAATAATTTACAGACCTGGCATCAGCTCTACCCTTTTCCTTCCCCCATCCCCATTCGTCCATCTCTGAATATGCCCGAGTAGAACATGCCCCTATTCCTCTACTCTATGCTCCAGTCACTGGAAGATTTGGACTGCTCTCTGACTCAAATGAGAAGTTATTTGCTGCTTCTAGCTACATAAACTAGAGGATCAGAATCTGTAGTTAGTTCCCAGCCAGCCCCTGTTCCCTGGCTCTTTGGTACTCAGGCTAGCGGGAGGCCAGCTAATTTGCGTGACATGTTACCAGGGTCCTGTTCTTTATTATCTCACTCCCCAGGAGCCACAATAGTCCCTGGGCATGTGTTTGTCTGCAAGGTAAGCCTGGCTCTCTCATATTACATAGTTTGCTAGTGCGTGCCCAAAAGAGCAAATGCAGGTTGCAAAAGGGCCTAATTTTTCCAAGATTGCAATTTATCCCCCGGGAAGCCTGGTTCTTCCTGGGCTCACATTCCTGTCTTGCTTTTCCCTTTAAACCCAAATGTACAAGAGGCCTTGTTGACAGGATAGAGGCACTTACAGAGGGATTTGAATGAAATCCAGATGATAAATATTCAATCCATGTGTATACTTATAAATATTCTACCTCAGAGTATTCTACTAATACACTGCATATAGAGACACAGAAGGTTGCACTTCTGTTTTGAAGCAAAGGCTTACAGAATGGGAATGGTTTACACTGGGACTCTTTTTGGATGGAAAAAAAAAATTACACATACACACCTCTACCTCTCCCTCCCTCCCCAAGAGGCAAATTCGCAGCGATATTAAGTGACTATCTTTCTCAAACCTTAACATTATCTCAGATGAGAGTGGGGAGGTGAGTATCAAACCTTTCAAAAGCCCTCATAAAAAGAGAGGTGGCTGGGAAAGGTAAAGACTCTGTTTGATGTTAAAGGATGTGTCTTGCCAAATGTTCCAACATACACAGACTGAACCTCACCCATCAACCTCAGTGAGAAGCAACTTTTGGGGAGAACCCTCTCCTCCCTTCTCTCACCTCTGGGAAGTAAATCGGGTTGCCAGGAAGTCATTTTCCCTTGGCCCAAGGGATTCTTTTGCTGTTGTTGGAGAATGTGTCATCTTTTGTTTTAGAGACTGTTAGAAGTTTTCAAATTAGTCACAGGTTGCACTAAGGGGGCTAAATGATTAACGTGTGTAATCAAAAGGGAATGGAACCAGAGCCTAGAAAATCTTTTGGGTTGGTCAGCAATATTTCAAGAAATGTGAGGCAAGCTCTTTAATGGGCATAGAGGGGACACGAAGGTCATTCTGTGGTCTGTAGTCTAACTCCTGACTTCAGTTAATAAATCCTATCGTTGAATTAGCTGCAGCTCAATTCTAGGAACAGAAAGTAACATGGTACTTGCTGACTGCAGTTTGGTCCATTACACTGAGATCTGACTTAACCACCTAGAGTTTTCACTTCCTGGGGCTCATGGTTGGCTTCTGTGAAGATTCTTATTGTTGATACTGCTACCAACATATTTCAGATATTGTGCTTCCCCTTTCTGAAACAGAAGTGACCCAATGACATGAGGTGGCGAGAAAGGTAAATAATGTATGCCTCTGAAATAAGAACAGACACAAAAGTGGAAACTGAGGGAAATACAGCCTTGCCCCTGTAGTACATTGGCAAATCCCAAGTATCATAAGGAGCTGCGAATTCAGCTTAGGGTCAGTTTAAAAAGTGACATTCTTGGACTCTGATCAATCAATGAACAGATGCTTAGGAGGTGACATAGCAGAGTGTCCCAGAGCCTGAGCTTTGGAGACAGGCAGGCCAGAGAGTTTGGATTTGACTTTGGTCAGTGTTGGTCCATTTGTGTAGTATCTCTGAGTCTCAGCTTCTGTCTCTGTGAGAAGGGAATAAGTTACCTTTGTGAGAATTAGATAAAGGTGCAAAGTATTACAGTGCTTAGCAGTGAGTACTCAGCAAATGTCAGCAATATGAAGACAAATGATGGTGACCACTTACTGAGTTCTTGTTGGGGCCCAGGCCCCGTGTGTGTACTTAGAAGTTTATGCCACAGTGCATCAATTCAAAATCTAGTTGTGAAGAAATGGCCTAAATGCAAGAAATATTAAAGAATAAAATAAGAGCAAATAACATAAGCTGAGAACAGAACTATGACAAGGAAATATCTGTATCTGGTTCAATGACAAATGAGGAGTGTGATTTACACAGCCTTTGGTAACAGTCCAAGAGGACCATTGGCCAAAACCTCAGTCACAGGGGCTCACATTTACAATTTGGACATTATTTCCCAATGAAGACCAGAACAACAATTTCATCATACAACTATTATCAAACTACATCTACTGTGGTATACAATGAAATGACACTATTTAAGGAATAAATTCTGAGATTATCTTATGAGTAGCATAATTATTTTGTACTGTTTGTGTGAATTTGTTACATGTAAAAATTAAGCACCCATTTCAAAAGAAAACACAACACCCATTGCAATTTTTGTTACTCCATTGTGGCATGTTGTGGAAGAAGCGTGTGCCTCTCCCTTGCTGTACCCTGAAAGGCCCAGATGGTAGGTTACTACACAACAGGGACATAGAGGGGATGAGGGCTGGGTGGTCTGCAGGGATCAGGGAAGGCCTCATGTTATGGTACCACGTAAGGCAGACCTGAAGATTTCTGGTTGGGAGAACCCTGAGACTATGTCTATACTACCAGGAGGTGACAAGACCAGAGGAGTCTGAGCAACACAGTGAGATAATAAATTCCTGCAGCATGTTGGCACTGGGCCAAACAGCACATGCAAGGTGCTCTTACAGTGATCTTAACATCCTTTGAGATTTCTCCTTAGGGGTATTCAGTTCTAGGGACTTGGCAGTGAATTGGTATCTTTTTCACTCTAGAATAATTCTTGTCTGGAATATAAAAGAAGCAAACCTTTGTTTCAGCCAGGACCTTAAGAATTTCTGGTTGTTAGGAAGAAATTTCCTGGCTTTCAAGCTAATCTGTGAGGAGTGCTCAATTCTGGATAGTTTCCCAATGATGTGTGCTAATTCTGAAAAGCAGCCTTTTTTTTCCTACAAACTCTTCAAATGGGTCTTAGTATAGATTCCCAATTACTTTGAAGACATTTTAGGGTGTATACTGTTCTGTTGTTTTTCTTTTTTTGCTTTTGAGCAAGAGATATGTATGGGCAGGCGGAATAATAGACTGTTAAATGGTGAAATAGTACCATAGGAAAGCGAAAGCTATATTGGTTCTAGGCTACCACACAAGAGTAGCGAAAAGGCATCATTTGATTGAGTGCGACTACATGGTATGGATTGTATAGGTGAGCTCAAAGGAGAGTGAGAGCTTTGAGAACTGATATTTGTTAAATTCTTACCTCCAATGGATCCTTTAAATGTCTGCAACATGTGTAATCTCCACAGCCATTCCCTCTTCATTCTCTCCAGATCCTGTCTTATTACCTCAACTTGTTAACCAGTTACCTACTGGGACTTAGGTCTGTGTAGATTGTCCTCTTTAAGTCAGAGCCTCCTTGAACCTGGCCTTCCTTGAAAGCCGAAGTAAACCATTGCCTCAATCTTTGTCTTCCCTGTGAGGTGGGAAGATCTGAAGGTGGATTAGAGAGGCCTAGCGTGGTTGGGACGTGCTGCAGATATGCACATCAATCTCTGGCCTGGCATTTGAACTTCTCCCCTCCAAAGCTGACATGGATGCTAGTGGGCTAGGGCAGACTTCAGGACTTGAAGGGTAAACCCATATTGGTGTGCAGGAGAGAGAGAAGAGATATTAAGCACCAACTATGAGTCAAGCACTATGCTTGGTGTTTTTCATGTTTTCTCATTTAATATTTGGTAGATGTTTCATCATGTGGGTAGCTCTCTCCTGTGAGCCCATTTTCGAAGAAATTAAAGGGCCTAACCATCCCTTAACCTCCACAAAACTGAATTTTTGACTCAGAATGTGCCTAAGGACTTTGGTCAGGGAGACCCCTCTACAAGTAGATACTCTTCATGTCACAGATATGTAGAAGTTGTGGACTCAGTTCTACATTGGGGCATTTCCCAGGCAGGGCTTAAGACATAGGAAGACTCACATTTGCCGTCTCCAGTTTGCAAAGGCACAGCAGTGGCTGGGATAGGTGAGGCTGGCCTCCATGAGGGCAACAAGCTTTTCCAGACTAGGAAGCTTTTTTAAGTTGTAAGTTGACCTGGCCCTCAGCTTCTTAAGATTTTCTAAGCCATAGCTAGGCAGGGAATGGATCCTTGTTCCTGAAATATCTCTATAAAGAGAAAAGGTAAATATAACATGATTACTATGGGCCTAAAATTTTCTGCTCTCAGTTAACAGCCAAAACAGCAGACATTCTAGTGATATTCTTACACGGATGAGGAAGGAAACTACAGTTCATCCAACACACCTTGGTTAGATGAGTATTCAGCTAACAGAACATTTAGTTTGGTAGGAGTCCTGGCCCTTGTGTTCCTGGTAGGAGAAGTTAGGTAACAGGTCATCCTGATTCCTAGACATACTTCCATTCTGGCTGATTTGGGGCTTAACTGCTGCTGGTGAGTAGAATTAGCCATCTCCCCCATTTACAGCCTATCTATCTGTACTCATGTATTTGCATAGGACTTAAGGGGTTGAGACCATTTGCCCTTACCATAAAGCTGGCCACAAAAATATTTCTAATGAGCTCAGGTGGAATCTGTGGCCAAATTTCAGAAAAGGGTGAGAAGAAAACACACCATAAGGGGGAGAAGTATCTGGCAGGTAGTAGAGGCAACCTCAGCACAAAGCCCAAGTGTCAATATAGAGTGGTGGTTGTGAACCTGGCATCCACAGCAGACTTGTCTGCCTATGTGTCCTGGCCCTACTATCAGAATTATGACTTCGGTCAAGTACATTACTGGTTTGTTTCAGTTTCTTTAGCTATAAAATAGGAAGATAAAAATCATACTTACCTCAAGCAGTGGCTGTGAAAATTAAATGAATTAAAGTACATAAAGAATTTTGTGGCCAACAGACAGCATGTAATGGTTGGCAACTATTATTGGTAAACATTACACACATAGAGGCAGTCGTTTTTGCTTTGTAGAAAAGTCTTCACCAAGGTGAACCAGCAGAGGTCTAACGGGAGCCAGCACAAAGGCCAGTTTAACCAAATCCCTGTCCCTGGAGGGCTCCAAGTCCCATCCTTTCTGGCAGCAACACCAGAGATGTGGGTGCTTTTCTGGCAGCACCACTGGCAGCTGAAAAACCCTCAAAACCAAGACCAGCTGGTGAGAATGAGGAGATTTAAATGGCACCAGCTTGGCCCTGTTGGGGCCAGCAGTGTGGTCATGAGTGGGTGCTTCCGATGGGGTTGGTAGCAAGTGATGATCAGCATGAGCTCATTTTAGCACCCTTGGGGACCCTTGGATATACTTGAGGAAGAAGAATCTTTTAGTGCTGGCATTCCCTGTAAGTCAGAGCAGTAATCACTCACAGCAATGAAACTTGGGGGTGTGAATATATATTTGCTACCCCATATGTTCTCACAATCTGGTGAAAATCACATTCTCAAAGTCTTGTTTTCATTGTGTCATTCTCTTACTTAAAAATTTATAAGGGCTTTCTATTGTCCAGTGAAACCCACCCCAACTGCTGTTGGTCACTTTCTTTTCCCAACCAAACTGGTACTAGTTGTTCGTACTTGATGTCACTATTTCCTCATGTCACGATCCAGAGTTTCTCCCCAACCTCCAGAGAAATAATACTAAGGCGCCATGTCTTGGTTCTAATCTTCTTGATTTCTCACTTATGCTGAAGAGGGAAAACACTCCTTTCTGAGATGCTTTTTCGTGGCATCACATGCTCTTTGATTTCTTCTGACATCTCCTTTGACTTCTGATTTTTTTGGTTTTACTTCTCTTCTATGTGTTCTTTAAATATTGGTATTTCTCCAAAATTAGGTCCATTCTGCCTGTATATAATCTTTTGTTGAGCTTACCTACTCCCTTAGTTTGAGATACTAGGCATATGCTGGGCTTCCAAATTATATCCCCATTCAGATCCTACTCCTGAAACTCAGGCCCAGATAATCACTTGTCCACTGGACCCCACCATTTTGATGACTTGTGGGCATCAGAACTGAACTTACCATCTTTCTTATATTCATCCTTGTTTTTCCCATCTCCTTCCTCCCTGTCATCCAAAACAGAAATCTGGGCACCATCCTTGAACTCCCTTCGCTCTCTCACTCAGACATCAGTCTCCTGTCCTCTCAAGCCTACCTTTTAAATCTATTTCAAATCAGTCTACTTCCTTCTTCTCCTGTTACTTTGGTCTCAGTCACCATAATCTCTGCCTAGACAAATGTAATAGTCTCATAAATGTTCTTCCTATGACCATCTATTTCTTTCTTTAATGCAATCTCTACACTGCAGATTTTAAAAATGCCAATCAGATCATGATTTCCTGCTTAAAACTCTTCAGTGATTTGCCATTGCTCTTAGGATGAAGGACAGATCACTGGATAGAGTGTCCTGGTGATTTGCTTGGTGTCTGTTGCATCTGTTTCATGCCCTTCTCTGTTCTCAGCTCTGTATTGCAGGAGGCATGATCCCTGTGGGTTCCATTTACCAGGTACCACCTTGTCAATCAGCTTCCACTTGGGTTTAGCAAATGACACTGCTGGGAGATTTGAGGGTATGTAAAAATTAAGGCATTTCTCATCTCTCCTCTGTCTCAGGCCACAGCTGAATCTTCAGCTGTCATTGAACAGATCTGCTGAGGATCCAGCTTCTACCAGTTGGCCCAGTTCCTGGGCATCAATAAGATTCACTTCCTCACTTGCTGCTCAAGTCTTAGGGTTAGTGGTTACGGGATTGTTGATCTCCTGTTTGATATTTAGGAATACTTACATTTTCAGAACTAATGATTACCTTTATATAGTACATATATGTATATTACAGTTACTCTCTTCTTTGTTAGATGCCAATTTGATCAAATTTGTTAATACTATTCAAATTTTTTGTATACTTATCAATGTTTTGCTTGTTCTATCACTGAGAGAACTGTATTAAAATCACTATGATTTTTGAATTTGTACACTTCTAGTTTTGTCAATTTTTGCCTCATATATTTTTGATGACTTCTTTTAGGTCCATACGAATTTAGAATTTTTGAACTTCCTGGTAACTTTCTTTATGTAATACTTGTCTCCTAACTCTTCAGAAGTTTCTTCTTATTTGCTGGTCCCTCCCTGACCGCCAACTGTTAAGAATACCCATGAACTCGGTGCCTAGACTTCTTTTCTCTACCTTCACTTACTTGTGTAGGTGAGCTCATTCAGCCTTATGATTTAAACACCATTTATATACTGATGGGTCTAAAATTTTTATTTCTAGGTAGGTTCTTTCTCTTGAACTCCAGACCCATATTCAACCATCTCCTAGTAATCTCAACTTAGATGTCTAATAGACAGGTCAAGCTTTGGATATTAAAAATTGAGTTCCTGATCTTTTCTGAAAATCTGCATTCTTTCCAGTTGTTTGTGCAAAGATTTTGAAGTCATCCTTGATTCCTCTCTTTCTCTCACACCCCTCTCAGAAAAACTTCTTGGCTTTACATACCACTTTATCTGGAATCTGACTACTTCTTACAATAGCCATTGCTGTCACCGCAGAGTAAAAGTTTTGGTGTTTCAAGGTATCTTCTAGTTCCTGCTCTTGTGTTACAATTCTTCAGATTTGGGGTCCCTGGAGATAAGAGTGTGGTCTATGAACCCTTGTCTTTGTGATGAGACTTCGCTCTCTGCTGCCCAAATGACCCAGCTGTCCCAGCCTGCTCTCCATTTAGACTTGCCATTGTTCCAGAGCTTCCCGACTTTCTTTTCTGCCACAGGAGATGTTTCCGGTTTCTCTCTTTAGTCAATCTCTCTTATGACCAGTTCTGCTAGCAACACTTGCTCTGTTCTCTGAGATCAAGTTCTCGTTTCATCTGGCATTTGGGCTCCTCTTTTTTTCTCAAATGTAGAAGAAAGCAAAAATTGAGACCCAATTCTCTGTTTTTCTAAACAGTTCAAGGCTCCCTCCAAGGAATGAGATAAAGGAATTTAAAAAGTCCTTCTAGGAACAATTTAAACAGTTAAACCTTTACCTATTATGAACATTTTTCATATTTTTCAAAGCAAGCAATATAAAACAAAAGACTATTTTTTCTTAATTATGCCTCCTTGAGTTTAGAATATTTTAAAAAATCACATTAATTGAAAATTTCCAAAGAAACAAATTTTTATATTCCATGGAGTACCCATCCTATTATCTCATATACTCTGTGGTGGATTAAAGGTGACTGCAATTTCTTTGACACTCTACTCATCAACAGTCTATTTGCTCTACCCTTGAATCTGGCCACAGATGCAGCAGGCATGTGAGTGAAGGGAACAGCTTGGAAATGGATCCCTCACACCCAGCCACCTGAGCAGACATCACAGGGATTAGAGACAAGCCATCCAAATTTCTGTCATACAAAATTGTGAGCAAATAGAATGGTTGTTTTAAGCCACTACGTTTTAATGCAGCAATAGAGAACCAACACAGACTCCACTGAGGTCTCTATGACTTCATCACCTCCATAATTTTTAATGGTTATAGAGGTAATTTTTCCTTGAAAGCCAGTAAGAATGCAATAGCATTATATTCTGCATACTTTCTGCCTCTTGCCACTTACTATGTTTTGCTTTATGTACTAGCTATTTGTATTTCTATTTTATCTCTCCTTGAAGGTAGCACTGACTTTATTGTTGTAAGGACCCAGAAAATTATTGCTTTGTTTGAAGATATACTGAGGAATGACATTGGAGAAGGATCGGGAAAGGGAATAGAGAGATCACCCCAGCCAACGTTTCATATTGTTATTTTCATGTATGTATGTTTGTCTCCTCAGCCAGATTTCAGATGCCCTGAGATCAGGGATTATTAAGACACTTTTGTGTTCTGTATCATATCTGGCACAGGGCTGGGCTCAAATCTGTTTAATCAGTAGTTACCTCATTAGCAGAGATGCCTTAGTATTGTGAGAAGCTGGAGAAGTCTTACAGGAGAGCTGATTCTGACAGGAGAGGGATGGAAGGCAGACTAAAAAATCCATAAAAATGGTTTAAAGTGGGCTCAGCAAAATGGTGCTTGTGCAGCAGGAAATTATGTGACTGAGAGTATCAGAGTTGCCAAGGAAGGGGGAGCAACCTTGTGCGAAGTTTACAAGGAGATAGACGTGCATTAGGGAATAAGCAGAATATGTTGTGTGAATTGACCTGAATGCAATTCAGTGTTTAGATGTTAGATTGGGAAGCCTCCTTGGGAGACTTCAGTGCCTTTCTGTCTGCCCCGTGTTCTGGAGCAAGCTTGTTATCTTGGATTCCTTCTTATCACAGCTACAAAATATTTGTGCTGCTGCCATTTGCACAAGGTGGCTTTGCTGCTGTGAGACTAAAGCATCTTGACGGTGTCCTGGGATCCAGATCTTCTGTTGGTGGATGTTGAATGAGGAAGTGGTTAGTAGGAGAAAGAGGAAAAGTCACTTAAATTTCGGGAAAGCAAATTCTTTAGCAAAAGTGGGTCCTGGATGATAGGGAAATAAAAATCTTTGTAAATGTGTTTACTTAAAGCTTACTGGCTAGAGTGACCAAATATAGAACCTGTCAAGACTTCCAAATTTTGGACTGAGAGAAAAATTTTTTGTATCTCCATGGATTAAGAAAAATCCACAGAAATTTATATAAGCAGGGACAAAAATAAGTAGATATTATTCAGTGTGGTTTGAGATTTAACTACATTAGTATTCTGATTTTTGCTTTGTTCCCCTAAAACATGCACACATGCATACACAGTCTATTCCCTGGCTATGATTTTTCCACATGGCCTGAAAATCTGATGTTTGATTTTAATCCCTTTATTGAAACACTCTCCACTGTTAGGATGTAAATATCCATAAGGGGAAATAACAAAAAAAGACATTATCAGTTATTCACATCTTCATGGAAGTAGGTTATTGTGACTGTGACGGTTAATTTTGGGTGTCAACTTGACTGGATTAAGGGATACCAAGATATCTGGTTAAGTATTATTTTGGGGCATCTGAGAGTGTTTCCAGAAGAGACTGGCATCTGAGTCAGTGGACTGAGTAAGGAAGATCTGCCTTCACCCTATGTGTATCATTCCAATTGGCTGGGGCCTGGACAGAACAAAAAGGCAGACTCTTCTAAGGCTAGGACACCTTTCTTCTCCTGCCTTTACACATGAGAACTATGTCTTCTGGCCTTGGGCTTAGGGACTTGCAGTGGGCCCCCAGACTCTCAGGCCTTCAACCTCAGACCAAGAGTTACACCATCGACTCCCCTGATTCTTAGGCCTTCGGTTATGGACTGAGAGTTACATCAGTAGTTTCCAGGTTCTGAGGCCTTTGCACGTGGACTGAGCCATGTTATGGCTCCCCTGGTTTTCCAGCTTGCAGACAACCTGTCACGGGATTTCTCAACCTCCCTAGTTGCATGAGCCAACTTCCCTAATAAATCCCCTTTCATCTCTCTCTCTCTATATATATCCTATTGGTTCTGTCTCTGGAGAACCCAAATACAATGACTATTGTCTAAAAATGGGCTGAGAGAGAGGCCAGAACACAAATCATGGCACAGTGAGGGGTATTTAGAATAGTTACTCTGGGCAACTTTATTTTGAGGAATAAAAGTAACCACGAGATGGATTAAATCTTCGAGCCCTGAAATCCAGGCAGAAGAGTTCAGAATTTACATGAGCAGAAGAATGACTTATTGAAACCTATATTTTTGTAAGGCTAGTCTTGAGAACCCTGAGACTGGCATGCAGTAGGTGCTCAATAAAAAATACTTGTTAATGAATTGGAGAGAGGATCGAAGGTAGGAAGGGGACAAAGAGGCCATTGCAGAAATTCAGGCCTACGATGATAGAGACCATCTCTTCCCACATAGTTTCTTTGCCTGTTAAAAGTCATTGTGTCACATGTCATGTCACATGGTGACAAGGATTTATTGGGCATCTGCTCTGTGTTACTACAGTCCTCTGTGAAAATTTCTGCAGTGCTTATTGTTCTGGGAAGTAAAATTTATCTCTCTACCAGAGATTCATTAGGGCAGCTACTGTTTTTGGTTTTCATATCTCTCTACTTAGTCGATGCTAGATACATAGTAGGTATTCAATCAACATCTACTAAATGTGTGTCACCTAAGACTTGATACTCTCCATGAGTAGTTGAGAATGTTTTCTTTTATTTTTGCCCTTGTTGCTGGTGGGCTGGGCAAGGGGGAAGGGGAAGTATCTTTAATCCTTTTCTTTCTGGGTTGTTTGGTCTGATGACTGTGGTCTTTCTTTTTAAATTATCACTGTGGTTAACATTTCAGCACATGTTATATTCTGGCAGTGAGTGGTTTCGAGAATTTAAATCTCCAAAAGTATCAACAGAGACACCATGGGATGATGGCTAGCACTGAAGAGATTTAGTAATCCTAAATTGTTTCAACATTGCTAGGGTTCTTGGATTTGAGAGACAGAGTGACAAGAGAGACAGCAGTCGGTAATATGACGCTGAGTCAGGAGAGGCAGGAGTTAAATAGCGCTCTGTGCCCCATTTAATAAAGTGTGTTATAGCCGGTGCCACAAATTTGATTTGAACAATTTCTATTTTTCCCAGCAAAGATGTTATTACAGGTCAATCATTTCCATAAGTGAGAGCACATTTCTGGTGTATACTACACTGACAGATGGCTAGAAGACCTCTCTTTCATGATCCCAGGCGGGATAAAAAGGCAATTTACTATCTATAGGACTGTGGGTACACTGGTAATGGAAAAGAATCATTCTTATACAAATAACTCAGTGTTTGAATCTGAACTATCAAATGAATCTGAGCTATAGCCAAATCAATTTGATAAACCATCAGAATATGATTGTACTGGCTCCAGCCTGCAAAGGCAATGCATTAAATTTTCCCCACAGGAAACTGTTTCCCAAGAAGACAGCAATTGCTCGATTGCTTAAAAAAAAAACAACAAAAAAACTTGAGTGAGTTCAAAATATCAGTTGAAAACTCAGGTGACTGCTGATGTTCAAGGTCAAGACTCATGAAGGGGAATGAGGATTCTGGTCTGCTACTCTAAAGCCTGATGAGACTTGTTTGTGTATCCCTGGCTTTCTCTGCATCTGTTTCTCTTTGCAGTGGAGCTGCTTGCCCTTATACTGTCAGCTGATCAGAGGCCCCCTGTTCTTCACTCAACCAGAAAGGAGCCTGGGTGCATTCCCTTAGAATCCTTTTCACATATCTACTTGGGTCAAAGGACTAAGCCTGTGAGGGAAGAAGATCCACTACAGTTAGCTCAGGGAGGAAATATTTTGGAGGCTGGGCAGTGATTCCCAGAATGCTCTGTGGATGAGTAGCTTTATTGGGGAAGTTGTTAGGGATACAAGTTCTCAGGCCCCAACCCAGGCCTGATGAATCAACTGTAAAGGTGGGGATCAGCATTCTGAGGTTTCGTGATCCCTCCAGGTGATTTTGATGCACAGTTTTAAAACCACTTCTCCAGGGCAGTTGAGAACTGCTTAGAGCAGGGGTAGCTCATAGCCAGGTTCTACTTTGGGAATTGCCTTTGGCTGACTTCATGAAGATTTGGCTTCTCCCCAGAGATAGCCTGCACCTAATGACTGTCGTTGCAGAGGACTGGCCCCTTGCCTTAATTCAGTATGACTTTGAAGGACCATCCTCCCTCCAGAGCTCCCTGTGGGATTCTCTGAGCCTTCTGTTGCAAGTGCTTCACAGTTCAACTTCTCTCTAAGCCTGGTTCTGCTTCCATCAAGCATTCTCCATGTGCTCTGAGAGCACTCTCCAGTAAGCCTCCTACATGCAAATATATCACCAATCCCACCCAAGGCAGAGTCATATCCTTGGCACAAACAGCACATGCTGTAGGGTGAGCAGTCTGCATACATTCCCACTCCTAACTAACTCATAGCCCGAGGTGGGCCAGTCTTCTGCAGAAGCACCTCTCAGGCCAGAGCTTAGCACCAACGTGCTCGGTGTTTCAGGTTGCAGAAGTGGGAAACAAGATAGGCCATTCATCTTCTTGCATCTTGAGTTAGCAGGTGGAGAGGCTTGAAGGACATCTGTGGACTAACCTGAAAGCCCCAGAAAGGGAGGCTTGATGTTAAGGTGATCAATTCTTATGCCGCTAATGGGAGGAGAAGGAAACTAGTATTGATAGGCTGGGCTTTCAGCCAGTATCTTGCATTGAGATGAAAAGGCGTGGAACCATATTATCGCTTTCTCCTCTAAGTCATGGGAAGTGCTTCATAATTCCATTGGATTTTCTGTAACTTTTATTCACTTAATTCTGGCCAGAGATGTTCCTGTGGTAAAAGGAGTAAAACAGGCCTGTAACTTGAGGATGCTGCAGAACTGCTTCTGATGCTTTCACAGAGGCTCTCTTCTTGCCTGCGTTCACAGGAGGGCTGGCTGGGGATTGGAGTTTTGTGTTCTCTGTTAAACATTCCTGTGTGATACGTCATGCAGTGCCTTGGCCTGGAACCTGCTTATGCAACCTCAGGAGACGATGTTCTTCTGTGCCATGTTTATATATCATTGACTTGTGTTCTTAGGCTGAGAAGCTGATGTTAACAATTAATTTCCCCTCTATTGCAGTTCACAGCCCGTTGCAGGGGCCTTATTGAATAACTTTTATATGTTTGATTAAACTTATGGCAACATGATACGGTGAGAACACGTGGAATGTGAGGCGGAAGACCTAGTTTCTGGCCCAGGCTCTGCCACCTCCAGCTGAAGTGTGAGCTTTTAACAGGTCACTTTCCTCCTCTGGCCCCGGTTCCTCAGCTGGATGATGAGAGTTGCAGATCTTTTCCATCTTCAACATTCTCAGGAGCAGACAGTGGGTTAATGTGCTATGGATTCAATATTGTACCTGTTACAGGTCACATGTGGAAACATACCCTTTCGCTGATGCATTCTGCCACGAGCAGATAGAGGTGCCTATTTAAGAACATTCAAAACTCTTAGGCCTTTTAGCTGAGTAAAAGTGACAAACTGCTATTGTAGGGGTCAAAGGTACTTTGTAAAGGTCATTTGTCTCCCCCATAGTCAAAGAACAGGGACCATTAACTAAGCATCAGAAGTTCTAGGTACTTTGTATACTACTAGCACATAGACTATATGCCCAGCACCCTTCATCTGTTAGGACTGTGTCCTGCTTTGTACTTCATAGCACCTATCATGACCTCATATATTAAGTTGTGGATTACTGTCTGACTCCCCTCTGCCCTCCCCCACCACGAGAACATAAGCTTTCGGTGCAGAAGAACTTTCTTGTTTTCCCTGCACTATACATAGGGAATGACACAGAGCTGGTGCTTAAAAATCTATTCACTGAGTGAAAAAAAAAAAACATATTTACATATGTATTTTCTAACTTCAAACAATATTAGTAAAATAGGTATTACTGTTTTTGCCATTTCTTAGGCAAGGAAACGGGTCTTAGAGAGGCAAAGGCATTAGTTTTAAACCAGGGCAATCTGGCTCTGGCAATTCTGCTTTAATCGTGCCAATGCTACCTCCTTTTGCAGAGGTTGCCTACGTCAAGCCAGACATTCTGGAATAATCTTTAAATTTGGTCAGGATGATAAATCTGTCTTAAAGCATTCCTTTCTTCAAAGGGGCAGAGTCCCATGTATGGGTCACAACACACCCTTTATCATCAATAATAAACATTTTTGGAGTTCTCATTCTACCATACAGGGTCTAATTCTAGAGATATATAGGTTCCAGCCTGAAGGAAAATATAAGCTATTTGGTGAAAAGAAAAATGATGTTGACAGATGTTGAGTAGGTAGGTAGATAGGTAACCACATATGCCTATGCTGATTGCCAAATAAGAGGTTCAGTGAGTGGCTCCAAATGCCTGAATTGACTTTAGGCAGGCTTCCTAAGGTTCTTCCAGTAAAGCTTTAGATTTATTCACAAGTTTATCCATTTCTTTGCTCACCATTCCTTCTTGCATCTCATGCCTGCCTTCTGGGCTCCTTTCTTCTTCCTGAAGTACATTCTCCAGCAAACTTAGTAGGTCTTGCTCAGAACCCAGAAGAACACATTTTTTAAAAAAGGTGTTTTGACAACTGTGATGCAGATTACCCCTCCCTCCAAGAAGCCACAAAGGCTACTGGAGCCACAGGAAGAAGTCACTGGTGGCTGAGGTTGCCAGAGAGGCCCGAGGAGGTGGGACTTAGAATGATCCTTGCTGGGAAGGGGCAAAGTAGATAAGGAGAGAAGAGGGGCAAAAAGTCACTTGTCGAGGGAAAGATGGGGGTGAAGAAGTGACAATAGGAGAGGGGTGGATGCAGCACCATCTGGAAAGAGGATCCCAAAATAATGTGCCTGTGGGTCTTGCTGGGTTGAAGGAAATTCCTGGATGTTGAGGGTGAGGAAGGAGAACTGT
Organism: Varecia variegata; assembly: GCA_028533085.1. NCBI lineage: Eukaryota > Metazoa > Chordata > Mammalia > Primates > Lemuridae > Varecia > Varecia variegata. The sequence goes on from CM052437.1 coordinate 33,649,383, forward strand.
GCTTTCCCTTCCAGGAAAGAGACGTATTGCAGAGTGGTTATGAGTGTGCACCGTGGGTCAAACCAGTCCAGCTTTGAATCTCTGCTGTAACACTTGCATGACCTTGAGTTAATCAACCCCTCCAGAGAAAGTAGTTTTCTCTTCTCTAAAATGGGCATAATAGCTCCAATCACGGAGGGTTATTACAAGGATTAAACAAGAAAATGCATCTTAACTTCTTAAAACACTGCCCACTCAGTAAGTGCTCATTGCATGTTATTATTACTGTTGCTATTTTATTGAAAGTTAGATGGTGGATTGGCCTTAAATTATCCCTATAAATCTTTGTAGATGACATGAATAAAAATCTACCTTGATTGCCAGCCCTACCTTGGAAGCTGCCTTGAGTGGAGAGAGTCGACTTCTAACTTACACAAACTGAGCTCTTAAACACAGAAATGGGGGATGCTACTCACAGGATGACTGGTCCAGAGGCTCCCTGGAAAACATCATTAGGCAATTCTTCCAAATTATTATTATCACTTAGATTCCTGGGGATGGAGATGAGGAAAGAAGAAGGAAAACCAAAGCCATATAAATATTGCTGTTGTAAGAGCCATTTCCCTCTAAATGGCCTGGAAGAATAGTCAGGGCTACTTACAGCTCATCTAGTTGGGTTCCATTGAACGCACAGTTGTGTATTTCTTGAATCCCATTCTTACTCAGCCATCTGAAATAAAGGCCCAGTAAAAAAACAATAATGTCAGATGCAAACAATACAGGGATTTCATAATTAGAAGCGCAAGGCAAGGTCGAACAGTGCAAATTAGTGGCATAAAGAAAGTGCCACCCTTAATGCTCACGGACAGGGTTGTGAGGGAGATTGAGTTATCACTGCGTAACCTTTTGTAACTTTTAAAGTTTGTATTATGTGCATGTATTACCTATTCAAAGGAATAGATGAAATTTAATTTTGAAAAGGCACACTTAGGCAGAGTAGCCTCAATCCTGTAACTGTAAGGTTTTTGCACACATGAGTAGATGTCACGGAGGGAGGAGACAGATCTCGCCCATCCCGAAGGACCAGAAATCACACAATCATTGAACAAGTGTTTATAAGACAGAGAAAGAACATTTTGTGTCACCTTTCTCTAAGGCTTTAAGCCTTTCACCCATGCTCACCCACAGCAGCAGGTCTGGCTGTCATCAAAAAGTGATCTAATTAAGTTGTCAGACAACCTGAACATCGCCTGTGACCCGTGGGGACCTGGTTATTGGAGGTTTGCGGAGGTGGCTCTAGGTTAAGACAGAAAGGAAGAGAAATCAATTACAGAGACTGGGGGCTGTGGCAGGGCAAGGTGGCACGAATGGGTGTGGGAGGAAGCTCTGAGGGAGGTGGAGGATGGGAGTAGAACAGTCACCCTGATTGTGCTAAGTAGGTCAGTGAGCAGGGTTGCCCGGACAGGGGACCCCAAGGACACCTTGGGCCCACAGCTCTGCCTTGCTCTGCTTCTGAGTAGGTCTGAAAACAAAAACAGATATCCAAGGTCAGGAGCACTTGGCCCGAAGAGCCTCTGACCACCTGCTCTTGTTTTGCTGTTGGGTTCTTTCCCCTGTCAGGATTAGTGGGTTTATAAATAACACTGTTCGAAAAGCGGGCCCAGAGAAGCACCTGTGTGTTCAGGACTCTATTTCCTGGGCTGCAGTGGGTAGCTAGAAAACACTTAAAATCCCAGGAGAACAACTGTATGTCTTTTTCCTCCTCTTGAAAGCCAGTTAGCTCAAAAATTCAGAAAGGAGCAAGGTAAATAGTTTAAAACATTTGCAACCAGTTGGTAGGTTCTGATGGGAAGGAAGTGGCTATGTACTCCCACCATGCCCACTTCCTCCTACCCATGAGAAACCCTCTCCCAGGGACCTCTAGGCTCCTGACTTATTGTTAACTTGTCCCAGATGAGTGAGAGTTTTGGGGACAGTTGCCCCTAACCTGTGGGATGAGGATCCCTGGGGGCTTTGGGTCAAACACAGGGTTCAGCAGACTTTTTCTGTAAAGGGCCAGACAGTAAAGTTAGGGTTTATGGGCTAAGAGGCAAAATCAAGGATATTATCTAGATACTAAGGAAACAATTTCCACAAATTTTTTATTGACCAAATTTAAAATATAGTAATTGAGTATAACTTTTTGGTAACATAGGTCAAATATTAAAAATGACAAAATTATATTTTCTTTAATTTAGGTTCAATGTTGTTATTTCCTATTTTATCTCATGAGCTGGATTTGGCCTGTGGGTTGTATATAGCTGGCTGACCCTTAATTTGACAGAAGGGCTGTGCAAATCTAGATGTGTTCTACCTATTTTTCTATAGACTAATTGGTATTTCCTGCACATATATGTCCTACAAATAGATGTTGCTATGATTAAATGAAATATAGAGTAATTTAAAATAATTATTGTGTTCAAAATACACACCTTTCTCTTTCTAGATTTTCTCAACACATACTGTCGTATGGGGAGGGGATGGTTTTTTTTTATGTCAACAATAGATCAGCACACAAAAAACAAATAATGTCCAGAAGCAATTCAACAAGAAAATATAACAATCCTAAATATTTAGATACCTAACACAGAAGCACCCAGATTCATAAAGCAAATTCTACTAGATCTAAGCAAAGAGATAAACAGCGGCATCATAATTGCCAGAGATTTCAACACCCCACTGACAGAACTAGACAGATCATCCAAGCAGAAAACGAATAAAGAAACACTGGACTTCAACAGGACACTAGAACAAATGGACCTAACATACATTTACAGAAGATTTTATCCAAAAACCACTGAATATACATTCTTCTCATCAGCACATGGAACATTCTCCAAGACTGATCATATCTTAGGCCAAAAAACATACCTCAAAAAATTCAAAAAAATAAAAATCATACTATGTATCTTCTCAGACCACAGTGGAATAAAACTAGAAATCAACTCCAAGAGAAACACTGAATTCTGCACAAAGTCATGGAAATTAAACAACCTGCTGCGGAATAATTATTGGGTCAATAATGAAATTAAGATGGAAATCAAAAGATTCTTCAAATTGAATGACAAAGGGGACAAAAGCTACCAAAATCTATGGGATTTAGCAAAAGCAATTCTAAGGGGAAAATTCATAGCCTTGAACACCTACATCAAAAAGACAGAAAGATTGCAAATAAACAATCTAATTATACAGCTCGAGGAACTAGAAAAGGCAGAGCAAACCAAACCCGAAGCCAGCAGAAGAAAATAAATAAGATCAGAGCAGAACAAAATAAAATGGAAAGCAACAATAAAAATACACAGGGTCAATGAAACAAAAAGTTGGTTCTTTGAGAAGATAAAATTGATAGACCTCTTGCTAGATTAACCAGGAATAGAAGAGAAAGGATCCAAATAAGCTCAAACAAAAATTAAAAAGGAGATAACTGATACCACAGAAATATAAAATATCATCTCTCAATACTATGAAAATCTCTATGCACATAAACTCAAAAATGTTCAGGAAAGGGACAAATTCCTGGAAACACACAATGTCCCAAGGCTCAAACAGGAAGAACTAGAACTACTGAACAGACAAATAATGAGCAGTGAGATTAATACACTAATAAAAAGTCTTCCAACCAAAAAAAGCCCCTGACCAGACATATTCACAGCTGAAATTTACCAGACCTACAAAGAAGAGCTGGTACCTATACTGCAGAAGTTATTCCATAACATTGAGAAGGAAGGAGGGAATCCTCCTCAACTCATTCCAGTATCAACTTGATACCAAAGCCAGCAAAGCACACCAAAGAAAAGAAAATTATAGACCAATATCTCTTATGACTACAGATGCAAAAAATCCTCAATAAAATTATTGCAATCCAAATTTAACAGCACATCAAAAAAATAATCCACCATGACCAACTTGGCTTCATCCCAGAGACCTAAATCAAAAAATGTGATTAAACACATAAAAAAAATGTGATTAAACACATAAACAGAAGCAAAAACAAAGACTGTGTGATCATCTCAGTAGATGCAGAAAAAGCATTCAATAAAATCCAGCACGTTTTCATGATAAAAATCCTCAACAAATAAGGCATGGAAGGAACATATCTCAAAATTGTAAAAGCCATATATGACAAACCCACAGCCAAGATCATACTGAATGGGGAAAAGATGAAAGCATTCCCACTCAGAACTGAAACAAGACAAAGATACCCACTGTCACCACTCCTATTCAACATAGTGCTGAAAGTCCCAGCTTGAGCAATCAGGCAAGAGAAGGAAATCAAGGGTATCCAAATGGGGAAAAAGGAGGTCAAACTATAACTCTTTGCTGATGATATGATTTTATGTCTAGAAAACACCAAAGATTCTGCCAAGAGACTCCTGGAATTGATAAATCAGCAAATTCTTGGGTTACAAAATTAGGGTAAACAAATCAGTAGCATTCCTATATACCAACAATAGTGAAGCTGATAATTAAATCAAAGACCCAATAGCTTTCACAATAGCAGCAAAGAAAATACCTAGGAATATATTTAAACAAGGAGGTGAAAGATCTCTACAAGGAGAACTACAAAACACTGAAGGAAGAAATCACAGATGACACAAACAAGTGGAAAAACATATCATGCTCATGGATCAGTAGACTCAACATAGTTAAAATGTCCATACTACCCAAAGTGATTTACAGATTCAATGCAATCCCCATCAAAATACCAATTTCATATTTCACAGATCTAGAAAAAATTCTACACTTCATTTGGAACCAGAGAAGAGCCTGAATAGCCAAAACAATCTTAAGCAAAAAGAACAAATCTGCAGATATCACATTACCAGACTTCGCCCTATATTACAAGGCTATCGTAACCCAAACAGCATAGTATTGGCACAAAAATAGAGACATAGACCAATGGAACAGAACAGACTATCCAGATATAAAACATCCACATACAGCCAACTGATATTTGACAAAGCAGACAACAATATACACTGAGAAAAAGAAGCCCCATTCAACGTGTGGTTCTGGGAAAATTGGATAGGCACATGCAGAAGAATGAGACAGGATCCATATTTCTCACCACTCACAAAAATTATTTCAAGATGAATAAAAGACTTAAATGTAAGGCATGAAACTGTAAGAACTGTAGAAGAAAATGTAGGAAAAGCTCTTCTAGATATAAGCCTAAGCAAAGAATTTACGAAGAAGACCCCAATGGCAATCACAGCAGTAACAAAAATAAATAAATGGGACTTGATTAAATTAAAAAGGTTTCTGACCAGCTAAGGAAATAATCAACAAAGCAAACAGACAACCTACAGAATGGGTGAAAATATTTACAAGCTATACATCTGATAGAAGGCTAATAATCAGAATCTACAAACAACTCAAGCAAGTCAGCAAGAAAACATCAAAAAATCACATTAAAAAGTGGGAAAAACATGAATAGAAGTTTTTCAGAAGAAGACAGACAAATGGCCAACAAATGGATGAAGAAATGCTCAACGTCACTAATCATCAGGGAAATGCAAATTAAAACCACAATGAAATGTCACCTTACCCCAGTTAGAATGGCTTTTCTTAAAAAGTCAGGTCATACCTTAAAATTATCAAGTCCATTTATGATAAACCCATGGCCAATATCATACTGAGTGGGTAAAAATTGAAACTATTCCCTCTTAGAACCAGAACCAGACAAGGTTGCCCACTACCTCTACTTCTATTCAACATAGTTCTGGAAGTCCTTGCTAGAGCAATTAGACAAGAGAGGGGAATTAAGGGCATCCAAATGGGGGCAGATGAGATCAAACTCACTCTTTGCTGATGATATGATATTATATCTCGAAAACCCCAAGGATTCAACCAAGAGACTCCTAAAATTGATAAATTAATTCAGTAAAGTCTCAGGATACAAAATCAATACACACAAATCAGGGGCATTCATATACTCCAATAACAGTCAAGCTGAAATTCAAATCAAGAACACAATACTTTTTACAATAGCCTCAAAGAAAACTAAACATCTAAGAATATATTTAACGAAAGATATGAGAGACATATACAGGGAGAACTAAGAAACACTAAGAAAAGAAATTGTAGAAGATGGAAACAGATGGAAAAATCTACCTTGCTCATGGATAGGTAGAATCAGTCATTAAAATGTCCCTAGTACCTAAAGCGATCTACAGAATTAATGCAATCTCTATCAAAGTACCATCATCATTCTTTACAGATCTAGAAAAAAATAATTCTACGCTTTGTATGGAACCAGAGCAGACCTCATATAGCCAAAGCAATCTTAAGTAAAAAGAACAAACTGGGAGGTATCACTCTACCAGACTTCAAGCTGTACTACAAGGCTATAGTAATTAAACCAGCATGGCACTGGCACAAGAAGAGAGACATAGACCTTTGGAACAGGACTGAGAATCCAGAGATGAAACCATCCACATATGGTAATCTAATCTTTGACAAAACAGACAAAAATATACACTGGGGAGAAGAATCTCTTTTCAATAAATGGTGCTGGGAAAATCGGATAGTTACATGCAGAAGACTGAAACTGGATCCCCACCTCTCACTTCTCACAAAAATCAATTCAAGATGGATAACAGGCTGGG
>CM052437.1:33656508-33674741 GCA_028533085.1 Varecia variegata
TGTGTGTGATATCACACTAATGTCACACATGTGTTCCCCTCCCTACTTTTGCTGCTTTATTTTTCTTCCTAGCACTATTACCACTTGACATTATTCAACGTCGTTTCATTGTTTATCTTCCCAACTAGAATGTAAGCTCTATGAGGGCAGAAGCTTTATCTGTCCTGTCATATTTTGCACACTCAACAGCCCAACAAAGCCTGGGATGTAGTATGTCCTCAATAATTATTGTCAAGTGATTGAATGACTGACTGACTGAGTTCTTACAAATTGGCCAATTCACTTCCAAAATAATGGAGAAGTGGGGAGGCACCAGTCCTTTCTACCATGCATGTGGCTACCACAACTTCTAAAAATGAACCCTAGTGTGTGTCTTTTTATAGTCATCATAGAAAGGTGAACACAGATGAGAACCAAAAGCATCACAGTGGTCTGTTCTGTGGGGACATTGTACTTTCCTTTCAGAAGAGCCCTACAACTAAGGACTACAGGCAAGGAAGCGTACTTCTCCTAAAAAATGGATGTACTTTTAGTGCCCTTCCTGCCGTATGGATTGCTGTGAGGTTCAAATACAATAAAGTATGATAAAAAGCATTACATTATAAATCAATGTAAGAATGGGAAGCATTATCCAACCAGCTGTCTCTGTGAAGAACTGTTATTAATTCGAATGGAGATGGCAGGGAGCTTGTGGACCACTAGTGTTGAAAATAAACATTGAAAAGGTAGGGTTAAGAATTCACTATTAGAACTCTGCAGGACAATGTAGCTTTGCTTATGGAAAGACCTTTCTGGATATGTCAGGGGTTCTGTAAGATTCCTTTGTCCTCTGAGAAACACAAATGATGCATTTCCATGTTTGAATACCTTCAGTGGATTCTGTCCAAAAGAAGCAGTTAAAGATGCCTCCTTAGAAATATGGGAAGGGGGGGAAGAAGCCACTACTGTGCCACTACCGCCACAATTGTCATCATCAGATCAGAAACACTTATTGTGCCTGAATGAAATACTAGAGACTTTACAATCAGTATCTCATTTAACCCTTACACCAGTCTAAAAAGGTAGGTATTATTATAATTTTATTTTTCTTTTTTTAAGCAGAGGAGTGAACTGAGGTACAAAGAGATGAAGTCCTCTGCGTGAGCACCCTTAATTAGTAAATGACAGGGTCAGGAATTTAATAAGAATTGCTAACATTTATTGAGAATTTTCTAAATGTCAGTCATTCCTCAAAAGCACTTCATTTGTTTAGTAAAATTCAGTGATGCAGGCAATGTTAATATTCCTATTCTATAGAAAGGAAAATTGAGACTTGGAGAGGCTAAGCCAATTACGCAAGGTCACACAGCTAACAAGGGAAGGAGCTGAGACCTGAGCCCACACAGGCAGCATTGGAGTCTGTGTGCTTTCTTGCAACCCCGACTGCCTCTTGACTCCCTGCTCCAGCACAGGGTTCAGCTTTTATAATCAGAAAAGCTACTTTTTCATTTGGTTTGGGGGGAGTACTAAGAGAGGAGACTTAGCAGAGGGCTGGGAAAGAGACAGCCTGGACTGCTGAGGGGAGTCCCAGTGAAGAATCTCCCGGAATTGTTCACAACGGGAGAAAGCAGATGGCCTGACAGCCATTAACAGGCCCCCATCTGAGTGGAAGATGGGTGTCAGTGGGGGGCAGGGGAGGGGCCCCCACAACTGTGTGAAAGCTTTGCTAAAATGGTATTATGGTTTATTGAGTAGTAAAGAGCAACATGCAGCTGCCTGAGAATTACATTGACAGGATGCAAAGGCGAGAGAATATTGTATAAACCTTATTTACAGATCAGAAGAAAATCTTCAATACACAAAAGGTCAGCCCCAGGAAGGCAGAGCAGTAAAGAAAGAAATACTGACTGTAAATACAATATTGACTTAAAAAAATCCACCCAGATGAATCTTTTGATGCATATTCTTCTAGTTAAAGAACACTTCTTTATTCATGAATTTTTTTCCTAACCATTTCAGGTTCCTCAGTGAAGCATGAAAGCATTGATGAAGAGTACTGATTTCTAGTTGTCTTGAATTCTGTGCCATCAAATGAGCAGCTTAAAATGACATCAACAGGGAGAACTTCAGAACAACATTTATAAGTATGTGTGTGTAGCAATTAGTATGCTCAAATCAAACAGCAGCGCATTCCTGCTTTAATGGCTGTGATGATAAACATTTATCCAGGTTTAAGAAAAAAAAATCCAGCAACTCAATCCTACTGGTCTCCACTGGATTCCTTCATCCATTTTGTGTTTTTTCTTTGCCTTGAAGCAAGTAGTTCATCAACACAAAGAATATCTGAAATCATTGCTGTCTACCTCTACCTGGTTGCTAGATCACAAAGCTGTTATGACTGCTGCTCGGACACAAATAAGCACGGAAGGAGATATGCTATGGACTGAACTGTGGGAACACTAAATTCATATGTTGAAGACCTAATCCCCACTGCAACTGTATTTGGAGACAGGACATGTAAGAGGTAATTAAGTTTTAAGTAGGTCATAGTATGGGCCCCAATCTGATAAGATTAGTGTCTTTATAAGAGAAGACATCAGAGATGTGCTCTTGCTCACTCAAGTACACTCTCTCTCTGACAGTTGATGACACAGGAAGATGGCTGTCTGTAAAGCAGGGAGAAAGCCCGCCCCAGGAACTAAATCAGCCAGTACTTTGATCTTGGACTTTCCTGCTTTCAGAATGGTCAGAAATAAATTTATGTTGTTTTAGCCATCCAGTCTATGGTATATATATATATATATATATATATATATATATATATATATATTTATTTATTTTTTTTTTTTAATGACAGCCCAAGCTAAGTAATATAAGATGGAAGCTTAACTGGGCTTTGTTTCCCTGATAAAATCTTTCAGATTCAAGGACCAACTGTGCAATTAGGTGATCCCTCTTAGCAGTTTGGAAAATATTTCAAAGGGCTACAGTCTTAGCCCTGAATAGATGTATTGCTGGTAGAAGTGCCTTTGGAGGGGAATCACCATGTGCCACATGCTGAAAAGGTACATACAGCTGGAAAATGTACACTCTGCCCAAGAAGTTGAAAGGCAGACAACTCTTAGTCTTAATTTCTAATGGGGGATCTACATGGATGTAGATGTAAAAAGATTGTGTACAGAGAATTATAAAAAGAATTATAGACTGTATGATTGTGTACCCCCCAAATTTATATGTGGAAACCCTAACTCCCAATATGATGGTATTTAGAAGTGGAGCCTTTGGGAGGTAATTAGGATTAGATGAGGTCACAAGGGTGGGACCTTCATGTTAGGATGAATGGCCTTATAAAAAGAGAAGGAGATTCAGGATCTCTTTCTCTTGATGTATATGCACCCAGGGTGAGGCCATGTGAGGATACAGTAGGAAGATGGTTGTCTTCAAGAGGGCACAGTGCCAAGAACTGACCAGCTAGCACCCTGATCTTAGACTTCAGCCTCCAGAACCATGAGAAATGTTTGAGTCACCCTAGCTGTGGTAATCTGTTAGAGAAAACTAAGACAATAACATGTTACTTTTCAGAGCAGTCGAGAAGCAGCTCTTGACAATGACAATCCCTCCCAACTCCTATTTGTTCATTTCTTTCCCCAGTTGGAGAGCCAGTTTAAAATGCTCTGAGAACGATAACTTTCTCTCAGAAAAGGATATGGCTGTAATCTGTCACCTCCGGCATTGTGTGAACTTGATACAGGAGCCAGGTGGGACTGAGGACGACTTAACACCTAGAGTCGGACAAGGACACAAAGAGGAGGCTGGACTAGATGATAGATAACACAGATTTCAGCCTCTTGCAGAGGCAAAGGCATAGCTCTTTTCCCCCTGTTCTGCCAAAGATCTCCCACTTTCCCTTTCTCTGTTTGGGACTGTGCTTATATGTTCTTACTGTTTTTCCCTTGCCTTTATCCCTGAATGGTGGGGCCAAGGGTCCTTATTAATAAGAGTGAAGGGAGGGGAAGAGGACAGAGTAGAAGCAGCACATGCATGCACCACTCTCAAGGAGAGGATCAATGGCAGATGCCTACCTACAGATGGTTCTTCTTGGAAAAAACATTGTAAAACCCTGAGGAAGCAATGTGGGACATTCAGAATGAAAGAGAAAAGGTGGCGGGGCAATGCATTTGGCAAGATCAGATCAAAGGGATGTGTGGGGGGCATCCACACCTGGGGAAGGTCAGGAATATAGAGCCCAGGGGCACCATCCACAGCCTGCAGACACTGTGGCCCGAGTTGGGAGGGGGTCCCTCTACTACTTCAGACCTCTAGAATGATCAGGGAGCTGCTTGGAGACATTGCACTGAGAGCAGACACAGCAGGGATCTGATAAGTATCAAGCCCAGGTTTCTGCAGCTGATGCCATCCTGAGCTCCCAAGTGTACACAGTGCCAGTTCTGCTCAGGACTTGGCATCACAGACACTCTCCTAGGCTGTGCCCTGTGACTGGGAGCTGAGCAGCGGAGGTGCCTTAGGCACCACAGTCACCACCTAGGAAGCCTTGGGGCCCACCGGAAGTGATCTCTGCTCACATAAGTTGGCATCCAGAGTCACCATACTGGTGAAACAGCCCTCTGTTGGGTGGTCCTGCCTCTGTGGTCCCTAAGCCCCCACCCCTGAGTCTCCACCACTGCTGCTGGGCTGGCAGAACTGCACCAAGGTCCAACAATGCACCAGCCTCAAGCCACAATTACACCTAGACCTGGTAGAGCAAACACCCACAGCCTGGTCAACCTCGATCACTGCCTACATGGCATCACCCAGCTGCCATTGTCACCTCTACAGGGACACCAATCCCCCATAATACCAGCCTCTGTGGAAAGGGTCTCACTCAGTCCCCAACTCAAACTTCCTACAATAACCTGGGGAACAACCTACCACTCCACCCAAAGATCATCCAGCACCAGGTTGAACTGTGGTAATCACAGCACAATAGATACCCACCGGTATAAAACCCCTCATAGGTAAAGCTCACAGCTTGTATAAAACAATAGCATAAGAGGGAAGACAAAGCAATAAGGTACTATTCAACATTATGAACAACACAGTATCCCATATATCAATTCTATCATTCAACATTAATGGTCTGAATATCTGACTCAAACGACATCATCTGGCTGAATAGATGAAAAAATACAACCCAAGTATCTACTGTCTCCTGGAAACACATCTAACCCACAAGGACTCAAAGTGAAGGGATGGAAAAAAATATTCCATGTGAACAGACATCAAAAGAGAGCAAGTATAGCCATACTCATATCAGATAAAATTGATTTTAAATCAGCAATGGTAAAGAAAGACAAAGATGGTCATTATATAATGGTAAAGATAGCAATTCAACAAGAAAATGTAACAGTCCTAAATATACATGCACCTAACACAGGAACTTCCAGATTCATAAAGCAAATTCCACTAGATCTAAGCAAAGAGATAAAAAATAGTAACATAATTTCTGGGGATTTCAACACCACATAAAAGCAGAAAAACACTGGACTTAAATGGGACTCTACAACAAGTGGAACAGACACTTACAGAACATTCCACCCCAAGGCTACTGACTATACATTTTTCTCATCAGCACATGGGATGTTCTCCAAGACTGATCATATCTTAGGCCAAAAAACATGTCTCAACAAACTCAAAAAATAGAAATCATACCATGGATCTTCTCAAACCACAGTAGAATAAAGCCAGAAATCAATTCCAAGGGAAAACTCAAATCTACAGAAATTAAAAAACTTGCTGCTGAATGATTATTGGGTCAATAGTGAAATTAAGATGGAAAAAAAGATTCCTCAAACTGAACAACAAAGGGGCCACAAGCTATCAAAATCTATGGGCTTCAGCAACAGTGGTCCTAAGGGGGAAATTCATAGCCTTAAATGCCTATATCAAAAGACAGAAAGATCACAATTGACAACCTAATATCACATGCCAAGGAACTAGAAAAGGAAGAGCAATCCAAACCCAAACCCAGCAGAAGGAAAGAATTAACAAAGGTTGGAGCAGAACTAAATGAAATGGAAAATAAAAAACCAATACAAAGGATCAACAAAACAAAAAGTTGGTTTTTTGAAAACCAACAAAATCAAGAGAGCTGAGCCATCCCAAATGAGACCACCCAGAGCAGCCAATCACCAGCTGACCTGCCAATGAACTATAGATGCATGAGTGAGCTTAGCTGAGGCCAGGCAAACATAGGCGAGATCATCAGAACCATTCCACTGACCAACTCACAGACAGGTAAAAAATGACAAATGGTTATTGCTTTAAGCCTCTATCTTTGGGTGGTGGTTGGTTATGTGGCATTATGATGCTAACGTAATATACACATGCATTATTATTATTTCCATTCTCTTGACAAGGACACAAACTATGAGACGTCAAGGCCTTGCCTGGGATCCGTAACTAGTAAGTGGACCCAGAAAGTTTAACTCCAGGGTCCAAATTCTTGTGTTATTTTGTTGGGGACCCATCAGAACACGCAGGGCTCTGTGAAGCCCTCAGCAAAGTTGAAAGCCATTTATTTTATTAGAGGAAGCAGTGTTTCTGCTGATAGAAGCAGGCCCAAAGGATAGAGGTCATACACCAGGAATATCACTGCTGATAAAATACAATGTCTGTTACTAACCAAAGCTTACAAAATAAAGTGCTGTAATCTATCAAAGGAAAAAATGCATATATGCAGAAAAAGAGACAATACCTTCAAGGTCAAGGTCAAAAGCTGAATGCTAACAAAAATTTTGGCTGCATGTTATTAACACTAAATTATGACTGAGTTCTATAAGAGGTCTGTGTGATAGTCCCATTAATGAAAATGACATTCCTTATATCTGTTTTTACAAATGGAAACAAAATGCAATTATATTAGTAGAATTTGCTCATTAAACTAATTTCCACCACCACGTGTCTCCTACCTTCATTTCAGCCTCCCTCACATCGTCCTTGATAAAAAGCAATTGCTCCTCAAAGTAGCAAGTGGGCATTTTACTAAAATAGGCATGTACAAATTAATTATAGAGAGGGTTCCAGAATACATAAGTTCTTACAGATATCGGAGGTTGGGAAGGTTCTGGAAGGCCTCTGGGTTGATGTAGAGCAGGTTGTTGGCCTTTTCAATTCTACTGTAAAAGAAGAAAAAACATGCAAAAGTGATTTCAATAGTAAGGAATGCTGTAGTACCTTTCATGTACACAGGATATACATTAATAAGTCATTCGTCCCATCTGCCCACTATTCATCCATCCATCCACAATTTCAACAAATATTGAGGATGCATGCAGTGTGCAAACTAAATTAACTAACTATACAAACTAAATATTAACCCTGTCCCATTTAACCCTCTTTCCCTTCTTCTTTCTCTCGTTGGTCTCTTCAGACCTGGGGCCTGTCCATCAGAGGCAAACAGAGCATTGGCTGGGTGAGTCATTTTCACCCTGAACAGACCTGGGTCTTAACCAGTAAGGATCTGCCAGGGTTTGAGAAGGCTAAGAGGGAAGGGGTGAGACTAATCTGGGAAAATGAGCTTTTGTCTGGTCTGGAGATAAGAGAGGAAGAGAGGAAAAACAGCAAAATAAGGTGAAAAGAAGATGAGAAGGAAGGAAAAAGGGTGAGGGGGCAAAAGGATATTGGAGAAAAAGAGAGTGAAATAACAAAGAAAAATGAATATTGGGAGAAAACCAATCAACATCTCTGGTTTTAGCCGTGGAATCTCAGCAAACAGTAGCTGGGAATGGCCAGTGGTTCCCTTCGTGCTGTAGACTGAGGCTGCTCCCTCACAGCTCATGGGAAGGGGTGACTTCTGCCCTGTGTTGGCCTGTGCTGTGTCCTGATCAATAGTCTGGAGGTGAGCATGTTCACATTTGGATTCCTACAGACAGCCTGCCCTTTCCTTGTTTTGCTGGATCAGAGATGCTCTGTTAATTACTTCCTCCCCATTTCATTAGTTTTTACGTTGCAGTAACCTGTAGCTACCCAGATCCAAGCACCAGGCAATTAATCATTTTAAGTACAGTTAATGCTGCATGGGGGGTGAGCACCTCTTCATGCAAGGAGGATATGAAAGACCTATTCCATCAGCTCCACTGTCCACCGAACTGCATGGAGGGATGCCTGCTTGACCCTGCCCAGAGGGCTGGCTCCCCTTTGGTTCATATCTCTGATATTTCCCCTTGGGTTCTGAGACCCTGGTCAGATTTCTTTTCCCAACTTGGGTTTGAAGAGACCAACGAGAGAAAGAAGGGAAAGAGCATGAGGGTAATGGGTAGAGGCAGAAAAAACGAGGGAGAATGAGGGTGGGAGGCAGAGTGAGTGGAAGGAAGGAAAAAGGAGGGCATTTGCTAAAATGGACAGACCGAGTGCCATTCCTAAACATTCCCTAATATTAATATATATTCCCTAATATAAGTCCCCTATTGATATTTGGCAAATGCTAAAAGCAAAATTCTTACTTTTTAAAAAGATACATAAAAGTCAAGAGATTTATGTTCAAGTTCTTATCATGTTGTGGATTAGGCTGAATGACTTTAGAAAAGCCTCACAACTTCTCTATACCTTTCATTCCTTGTCTGTAAAATTAGGAGGTGGTTAGCTTTCCAAATGTGCTCCATGGGAATTTTATAGATGTTAATAAATGATCCACGAAAGAAAATTTTCCAGTGGCATTAGTTGAGAAACCCTCTTATATTAGCATACTATAGGCTCTGAGAAATTTTCCAATGGCAAGCAAACCTACCTATATTTTCCCAGTGTTTCCTAATCTTATTTGATCATAGAATCTTTCCTTTTTGTTCTTTAAACACCTAATAATTTCCTGTGTTCTTAGTGATACACAGAATATTCTTTGGAAAATTTTCAACCGGTCTCTAAAATCTCTCTTGGCTTTGACATTCTATGATTCTCTGAATTAATTTATGGTAATTATAGACTGGTACGAAACAGATGTGGATCTGTGTGAGCACTGACAAATGTAAAACTGGAACATCAACAAGAGAAAGAAAATTTAGTTGAAGAAGTAGAGGAACCAAAGATTATTATGCCATACTTACTCTGGGGCAGCCGATATGCTAGATCTAATTTATATTTATCATCGCCTTTCTTCATCATGGTAATTCTAAGAGGGATGTAATTTTATTATTCCAGTTTTACAGATGAGAAAAACTAAGTCTCAGATGTCTGTACCTTGGCCAAGGTTTCATGGCGAGTATATGGCATAGGCTAGCATTCAGACTAGGACTATCCAACTTCAACTACAGCATGTTTGACTGTGGCATAACTTTGAAAGGGAGGATGGCATAGAGGTACTTGCTCACAGTCACTGGACAAACTTCTCAGGTCTATGATGTCAAAAACTCTGGGAGACAGGGAATAGGGTAAGACTAGGCTCTGGGATGGTGCCTGGATCACCAGCCACAGACATGTACCAGTGGTTTTCAGGCTGACTTTGACATCTTATAATGACAGTCTAGGGATCTGAGGGCAGAGCAGAGCCAGGGCCTCTCAGGACTGTAAGAGCACTTTAATGCTTTTGCCAAGAACAGCCATGAACCACCAACCACCCCTCCCACCCCAGGTCTCTTGCTTACACTTCATGTAGCTTGGGAAGGTTGGAGAACACATCTGCCTCTATCACTTCCAAGACGTCATTCTGAGAGATCTCTCTGCAGAGAAAGAAACATCGTTCAAGCCAGTTCAGTTACACTCCATAAACATATTTAGCACTCAACATAGAGCCTTGTGCCTAGGAGGATTCTTGAGACACACAAAACTCCTTTTCTTCCCTCAAAGAAGTCAGCTGTAGTAATGAGACAAAACTAATGTATTAGATGCTAATATTTACAGAATGTGGAGAATAAGCCCAAGGCAATGGTTCAATTTAGAGATTATCCAGTCCATAGATGTAGAAACTGAGGCCCAGAGAGGGAAAGAGACTTGCTTTGAAGATATTTGGGGAATATAAAGGATGAGAAAAAAAATTTGAGTTCCTCAGAGCAGGGGGTCAGCGCACTTTTTCTACAGATCCAGATAGTAAATTTATTTTGGCTTTGCTGGCAATTTGGTCTCTGTCACAATTACTCGACTGAGGTTGTTGTGCCAAAGTAGCCATAGATGACACATAAACGAATGACCCTGACTGTGTTCCACTAAAACTTTATAACAACAGATGGCAGGCTCTATTTGGCCCAGGGGCTTTAGTTCAGTGACACTGTCCCGGACTTTCTGCTAACTTGGCTCTGGGACATGAGAACCTCAATCCAGTCTCTTTTATAATAAACACGGATTTAAATCCCCTGCCCTCCATGCCGTTCCCCAAGTGGAGAGGGGAACCTTTGGCATTAATGATGTCTTGGCCTAAAATACCCAGAAAAGATCCTTTGGGTCTCAGGCTTTTTTTCTCCTGGAGTAATTTGAGGGCAGCAGAGAATGAAGCCCATTATGCAAAACTCAGAGCTTGTGAGGAGAGAGGGTGGCTTAATCGGTTAATATTTATAAAGTGGCTCACAGATGAAACGTGCTATTACTAGGCCTGCTGAGGAAGACTCTTATGCAGTTTTAATGCGGCAGCTGGGAGTGTCTCAGGAAATCTCACAGGCAGCATGCATTCAAATTGGCTGAGGCAGAAGCATTGTCTGCTGGCCTGGGATTTAGACAAGAGTCCAGAAAGGCTCTTGATGAAGGGACAGGCCTGGGTGGGGGAGGAGATGCATATCATGAGCAGCGGCGGCTGTCCCAGTGACGGGGGGCTGGCAGATGTCTGGAGCTTGTCAACCCAGAGGTGGCAGGGCCTTTTCCCACAAGCCCCCACGAATGAGGAGACATTTTGTGGGGGAACAGCTCCTCTTATTCCCTAACAACATCTTTCACCATTAATTCAGTTAATTCATGTCTTCACGGTTTCTACAGTGGACTACGGATAAGGGTGGTGTGTGCAAATTTTGTTTTTTAATAGAACATGCTGGCTGCTGGCCATTTATGTTGCCCTCTTGCAAGTGAAGGGAGTTCTGGGAAGTACAGGAATGAGGAAGGAGGGGAAAGGGATGGAAGAATAAGGCATTTATTCGAACACTTGAAAGAGCTGAATGGGTGGAGAATGAGACGTGGAGGAACAGGGTGAACAACAGGGAGGGCTTAACTGCAAATGGGCCAGATCCCCCAAATGCTATTTCCAGGTTCACTAACAGTTAGCAATAGATTTGGTCACCACTCAAGGTGCTATCTCAGCCTAATGATGGAGACGTAGCTCCTTACCAGAATTCACGCTTGAGAGTTCCCTTATTTGGATTTTTCTTGGTCAAGAAATTATTAGAACACACAAGCCAAGAAATACTTCTAAATTATGTCAGAAGGTACCTCATATTTTACGGTCTCAACTTCAAAGACAGAAGAGGGTATTGGGGTTGAAAGGAGGGTGCCTTTGGCCAGGTGAGGGTTGGGGGAAGTTGAACAGGGTGCAGCAGTGGAAAAGTACTTCACCAGGAAATTCAGACGTCTTGTTCCAGCCTAACCAAGTTCTGCCTCTAGTTATTTCTGTTATCATTTGTTGGGTGTTTACTATTTACCAGACACTTTATATACGTTCTCTCTAATCCTTCTGATGTGCCCTGGTCTCCACTTTAATAAGTGGCCCTGCCTGTGTGCAGAACCAACTCTGGCTGACGGCAGGGCTCACGTGCTTGCTTCAACACTCCCTGTCTCCCAGGCCACATCGAGCCCCTCTCCGGACCTTGGATTCCTCATTGTAAAAAGAGGGTGTAGATCAGATGATTTGTCAACTCCTTTCCAGAACAGTGCAACAGGCCTCCATTCTCAAGCACAGCAGCTCTGTAGAAGCCTTATTTCCAGAGAGAAGGCTCTCCTCATATTGCAGGACAGTACTTCTCAAAGGCTAACACATACACAAATCACCTGGGGATGTGTTAAAATGCAGATTCTCACTGGGAAGGTCTTACATGGGACCTGAGATTTGCATTGCTAATAGCTCAGGTGCTGGTGCTGGTCACAAGACCATGCTTTGGATCGCAAGGTTCTCTAGAGAAATAGTAATAATTAATACTCTACCAGACTTTTCCCTCCAATGCACATACACATGGGTGGTATGAAAAGCGTGACGGAGTTCAACTACATTAGTTCAAGGGGAGTGAAGTACCTGATTTTAGAAAATGTACATCCCCCTGAAAAGCTGCCCTTTACTCTATCATCACTGAAATTTTCATTGACGTTTTTCTATTCTCTAAGTACTCACAAGACTTTTTAAATTTCTCAGTTAAAGCAATCACCACCACGTTTTATCTTTTTTTTTTTTTTTGGTAATTGTCTAATTTCCAAGCCTGACTTTGTTTCCGGATGGTATTTTTTTATTCATCTGTCTTTGTATCCCCAGCATCTACTGGTGAGTTGGTATGCAGTTAGTGCTCAGTAAATGATTACTAGGTGGATGAATGGATGGATGAATACAGGAAGGAAAAAAATTCTTCAGGCCTAGAATGGCATCTGCCACACTGCAAAGGAGATAAAGTGTGTCTGTGGTATTCTCTCACCCCCTTTTCTGTAGCCAACATGCCCAAATCCAGCAAATGACAGCCAAGCCTAGCTTGTCCATGACTTAAGATTTTGTCTCCGAGATTTTCACTAATGCAGTACATAACATGCAAGGAGCACACACATTCCAGACTAATAGCATGAACTAATAGTTCTGCCATACTAATAGCATCTGAATGCCTTTTTCCCCTGTCTCTCTGGGTCACAGCTCTCCCCAGCCCTTCTCTGGCTACCAGATGAGGTCCCTGAATGGACAAAACACCCATAGAAGAGAAAACAGGGAGAGGACTGGTATCTGTAGGGGTTCATAAGGTGTCTGATTGGGGATTAGAGGACTTCCAAGGCCCCTTCTCTGTGTGAGATCCCATGTTTGTATGAGGGAAGGGGAAATGTGCTTGCATGAGATGCTGGGAGTTATCAGTGCATTCCCTCTGGAGTGGGTTTCAGAGCCATTATAAAATTTTCCTCCTTCAGATTTGCATTCTTCTGGTCAATGGACTGATATTCACATAGAAGTACATTTGATGGAGGGGTGGGGTGGGACTTTAGGGAGCGAATGAGCATTTAGAATTCAGTGAGGTCCACCATTAAGTTTCAACATATTATAGAGTAATATGACTGTGTTCACCACTACAGCTGACACTCATTTGCCAGATGCTTGAACTATTTCATTCCGAACAGAGTTGCTAATGGTTTGTAGGATGAAGAGATGAAGAGCTGTGACCAGTGATTAATGACCTCACTAGCATTTCAGTGACATGAATTGGAGAATAGGATATAAGAAACCAAATACAGAAATCTCTGCTTTCTTTCTGATAGAGGGAGATATTCTCCAACTGGGTCTTCCCCATCTTTTCTTCCTCCCTTGTGTCTCTTGTCACAGAGCATTTTCCTCCAATATATCCAACATAAATTTCTCCCTAACTGGGTAAGTTAGAGGATTCAATTGCATTAAGATATGTGTAATACTCACTGAATCAAATTTCTCCCTTGTTTTTAGTAACCTCAAACTAAATTGAGTTGGCTGTTTTCTTTGCCTGAGTCCCCCATAGTCTCGGACTCCCACAGACCCTCTGTTATTACCCCTCAACACACTTCATTGGCTTTGCATTCTGCTTTGTCTTCCTTCCTAGGCAACGAACTCCTGGAGGATGGTGACATTGCCTTTTATCTTAGTAGTCCTGCTCCCAGTGAAGTGTTTGCTGAATGAATGAATTATCTTAGAAAGATTATAAAAGATTTTCCACGTCTGCTTTTGCACAATAAAGCTGTATTCCTGAAAACTTGCAGCAAACAGAGTATTTGCAAATCAAATCGTGTATTCGCACAGGAGGGAGCTTCTTGTTTAGCAGAAACATGCAGTGAATCTTTAAAAGAGTAGAGAACTAATTCAACAAATATTCAACAAATTTTGATTAAGCAGCTGCTGTGTTTCGGGTACTGGGATCATTGCTGGGAATCTAGAGGTGAAAAAACTGGGTCCTGGGTTTCATCAGTCATCTCTAAGTCAGCGAGTCTAGTGTTCTAGGCTTTCCTTACCTGGGTGCTATCTTTAGTTGATGGGCTACACTGAGTTACCAGAAATAATAAAACAAATTTTTCATATAATGCTTTTCAATATAACGAGATATATATATATGTATAATATATGAATTACATATTATAATTAGATATGTTGTATATCTGGTTATATTGAAATGCAATATACATGCAGTGCAATTATAATTATAATATACATGTAATTCTTATATATATTATATTATAGAAGAGGGCAAGTGAAAATTCCCATGAAAATACGTTCCAGAAAAGTTCGTAAAGCTCTCCAAATACACACTCTCACCCTCACTTAGAATTCACTTAAGGTTAGATCCAGAAACTTTACAAAGAAGTAGAGAACTGAGTTTGAATCTTGCCTTCATTTCTTACTAGCTCTATAACTGTGGGCAACTTACAGAGTCCCTCTGAGCATCAGTTCCTTGTCTATAAGATGGGAATAATAACTCCCCTGCAGGGTTGTCAAAGGCATTAAACAAGATAAGATGGTCCCTGTGAAAGCACAGTGCTTGTCACCCGCTCAACTCCAGCATCACCATGCCTGCCTGGCACTCTGCCTTCCTGTCTCTGTGGAGTTTAGGACTGAGTTCCCCTGCAGCTGGAGATCCTGGGTTAGTCAACCACCATGGTGAGGGAAAACTCTGCCAGCACAGATCCTAGGAATGCTTCTTTAAGCTTTAAATAGAGAAATCCAGGTTATTCCGTTAACCTCATCTACAGAGTCATTTAAATTCTTTAAACCAGGCGATCTCACTGTCCCAAACTCTAGCACCATTCTGATTCTTACGTTGAGACCACCATCTGATCCCTTGGCCACACAAAGGAAATCAGGCAGAGCACGTAGGCATCTCAACGCAAGTTGTCTCCACCACTGAAATCATAACCTAGAAAGCATGCTGCTCCCTTGGGGAATGGGTCAACTCAGGGCAGGACATGTTGTCAGGGTGTGGTAAGGACATTGCCAAAGGGCTGCTTCCACCTCCTCACATGGCAGCAGCAGGTAGATGCCTTTCTTTCCTGACAGGTCTGAGATGGCCCTACCTCCCCAGATCTGCTTCCTTTTCTCATGGGCAAGGACAGTCTTTGCATAAGATGGCCTGAAGATCTGCCCCAAATGAGACAGAGATAAAAGTACTTTCAATGGCTTGGCCTAATTCAGAAATCTGAAGTCAACTCATTCGCTTTCAAATAATTTAACAACAAACTGTTGTGTTCCTTTTTAGTTTTATCTTAATTTAAATATTAGGTAATCTGCATTTTGGTATATTATGTTTCTTTTGCTTTCCTTAGCAGATGAGGAAAAGGACTAAAAATCACAGTCACAAGAGCTGACATTTATTAAGCACCCAGGTGTCAGGCAAGTTTTTTGTGCTTCTCATTTATTATATGTTGCTTACTCCTCTCAGCAACCCTGTGAGTTAAATACCATCCTTAGCCCCTTTTACAGAAGAGGAAAAAGAGGCACAAAGAAATCAAAATTCCAAGCAGCAACTCATATAATATGTGCCTTTTTGGTACATTTCCTATGCAAGTATAAAGCATATACAACAATAAAAAGTACTGCCCTTGCCTTACAAAAATCTGCATTGTGATTGGATAAAAGTCACATGCATGACAAACTGAGAATGCAAAGTCAACCAAACAGAAATGGAAGGCAGTGTGGGAAGGATGCCAAGTGCCCAACATGGAGCTGGGTAAACAGTGGGGCTTCAGTATGCTTTATTATTTTTCCTTATATGCCATATTTCCCTCCATCACACCCTCTCTAGATGTCAGCATTTCTCAGGCCTGTCTTGGCATCCCTCAAGCTTTCCCTGCTGAAGCCCCCTTGGACCACCTCATCCCCACCCCTCCTCGGTTAGGACCTCTGTACTGATAATCACACGTTATCAACATAAACTCCCCTCTTGGGCCAGTGTCCCACGTCTGCAACCACCTGAGGCATATTCCACTATATACTCTGTGAACCCATCACAGAATAGTCTAGAGCAGGCCAAGTATTTTCCCCTCCCAACTCTCTTTCCCTCCCTAATCACAACTCAAGCCAACAGTTCTGTCTGACATCTCCCACTGGCCCACTGGATCCAGGGGGGAGGATCATCTCTGACTCCTTCTCATCATTTAATGTCCAAACAGATCCTAAATTCTCCCAATTACTTTTTTCAGTATTTCTTGCAAACCTCCTTTCATTTCCTACAATTACTGTCATAATTATGACTCTTTGCAATTTCTGCCAAACCAGCAGTTCTTTTTTTGTTTTTAGAGATGGGTCTCACTCTGTCACCTAGACTGGAGTGCAGTGTTGTGATCATAGCTCACTGTAGCCTTGAACTCCTGGGCTCAAGTGATCCTCCTGCCTCAACCTCCCGGGTATCTGGGACTACAGGCCTGGACTGTGCCACCATGCCTGGCTACTTTTGCAGAAATGGGGTCTTGCTATGTTGCTCAGGCTGGTCTCAAACTCCTGGCTTCAGGTGATCCTTCCAACCTGGCCTCCCAATGTGCTTGGATTACAGGCATGAGCCACCACACTGGTGCCAGACCAGCAGTTCTTGATGGTTATGGCATATCACTCGGAGGCAGTTTGATGTTGGTCATGGGTCATCCGTTTTCAAACAAATTATGTGTCCCAATGAGTCACTTAAAATTTTGAAGTAGATTCAAGGTTATGTGTACAATGTTCAAGACAGTAAGAATGCACCAGCAAGTGAAAAAAAGAGGGAACAGAAGCTGGTGGGCTGTGAGTCATCCATCTCTGCCTGGACACAGGAGTGCAGCTAGTACTTGTGCTTGGGAGTCATGCATAGGGTATTGCTTGGGAAAGCAAATGGAATTAAAAGAGAATGATAGAAAGTGAAGGAGGGACAAAGATTTTCTGGAGGTAGAACCAGATTAAAGTTGGGAGCTAGAAAAGGTAGTCA
Organism: Varecia variegata; assembly: GCA_028533085.1. NCBI lineage: Eukaryota > Metazoa > Chordata > Mammalia > Primates > Lemuridae > Varecia > Varecia variegata. The sequence continues at coordinate 33,673,551 of CM052437.1, forward strand.
ATTCCTTTCTTACTCTGTGTATATTTGTCACAAATTGCTTAAACGGGAATTCACTGAGTTCTTAGTGATGGAAGACAACTGATTTGGAAGGTAGTAAGGGAGTGGACATTGTGTATAGAGCAGAAAGGAAAGGCATGTTGACTGGGTCATTTGGTTTCAGTGTGACCTGCCATCTTTGGCAGAGGCCAAAGAAAGGGAGTTGGGAAGTTAGAGCAGCCTCTGATACACAAGGGGCAGGAATGGTAAACTGTTCATAGGTTCAGGACACTTGTAAGTTTGAGCTGTATAGCTCACAGCTGCAGGAATAATGATGATGGTAATAATAATTAACCTTTATTAGACATTTGCTGTGTGGCAGGCATAGCAGTAAATGCTCTACATGGGTAATCTCACTAATGGCCTTGTCTTGTCAGGGCCTTGCTGGCTTGTATTTGTCTTAGTTCCCATACATATGTGAGTGGCAGCATGAACCTGGAAGCAAGACAAGCCTGAATTCAAATTCTGGCTTTATCATTACCTAGTTGTGTGACCTTGGGCAAGGCCTTTAACATCGTGACATTTGTTTATTTCAATAGGGGACAGTCAAAACTACCTTTTAGAAGTTTTGTGAGAATTATGGAGGTAATATGTGACATGGAATAGATTTCTAGCTGTCCTCCAAAATCTATTTTCCCCCTCTTATTCCTGTGTGCATAGCTAGACTACATTTCCTAGCTAATCTTGCTGTTAGTTGCAGCATTGTGAGAAGAAAACTCTTCCCATGGAACATGAACAGAAATGATGTATCGTAGCTCCAGGCCTAGCCTATAAACCCCCATGTGTGAGAAGCACCACCTGGACTACTAGATAAGAAAGAAAGAAACTTGTTCCAAAAGTCCCTGACATTTTGGAGTTTGTTGTTTTCATCTATCCTACTTTAATACCTAAAGTGAGAGTCTGGCACCCTGCATGGTACCTAGTACTTGCTCAATAAATGCTCCTCCCATCGGAGCAGGGTAAGAATTTGGCATCTACCATCTGGTGAGAAGTGACACATACAGTATATGTTCAGTAAATTCTTACTGGCTGATTAATTAGTAGTCATGCAGGAGTATTGCTTGGCCAATAAGAGGAAAACAAATAACCAAAAATATCCTCCTCAAAACTAAATCTATACTTGGCCTCTTTTATCAGAGACTTCTCTCCCTTAGC
>CM052437.1:33675241-33709702 GCA_028533085.1 Varecia variegata
GCCTCTTTACTGAAGAAATGGCGCGCGCGCGCGCGAGAGAGAGAGAGAGAGAGAGAGAGAGAGAGGGAGAGAGGGAGAGAGAGGGAGGGAGGGGGAGAGGGGGAGGAGGAGGGGGAGAGGGGGAGAGGAGGGGGAGAGGGAGGAGGAGGGGGAGAGGGGGAGAGGAGGGGAGAGGGAGGGGGAGAGGGAGGGGGAAGGCGAGGGGGAGGAGGGAGAGGGGAGAGGGGAGGGGGGAGAGGGGAGAGGGGAGTTATTGCAGGCTGTCCTGTCCATTGCTCTCACCCCACAGTACCCAAAAGCTTTCTCAGTAATTCTCTCTGGGTTCTACTGCGCCTTTTTGCTACCCTTGCCACACCTGTAACATAATCCCTCCTTCCCCAACTGGCTTTCCTCCTCCTTCCAGCCTCTGTTTTAACTCTGTAATTCATAATTACTCTATTTTTTATGCCTCTCCATTTTCTACCTCATTAACTCTTATTCTTGGCATGAAAGAGCTTCCTTTATGAGCCACAGTGAAGGAACAACAAGGACCTCACATTTGGCCGCTTCTGAATTTGAGCCACACTGATGATCTTATTTTCTTTTTTGGAAAGCTTGAGTGTAGCACCCTTATAAGCGCCCGGCCTGCAGAGCTGTTATCCATCTTGCCCTTTGCGACCATTCAGACACTGAGGGTACTGTATTCTCTAACTTCATATTTAATTGATTTTTGAATCCATTTCTGAGCAGTTTTTCCCCATGCCACCCCCAAAGGGTGGTCAAAAGTACTACTCTTGCATCTCCTTTGCCTTGTGAAGGTCCCAAGAGTGTCCACATTTTTACAACAAAGGACCACATGGTTAGGAGAAAAGAATGAAGGTTTTTACAAGCTTCTATTTTATGAGACTTTGCCACTGCCTGGAGAAAAATGCCATCATGCCAGGGAGGAATGGGGAGAGTGGATTCTCTTTAAATGCCAGTCTTGAGATTCAGCTGGTTAAGGCCACCCAAGATGTTGGGAGTCCCCAGCCTAGTTCAGTACCTGTTCAGGCCTTGTTTGTGCCTTGGAACCCTTTGTTTAAATGAAAGCTTAAAGAGTAGCAACACAAACAATGGAATTGTTCCTGCTGAGGTCAGAGGGCCCTGGCTGTGTGGGGTGGGAGAACAGAACCCAGCCCCCTTCCTCCTGTTAGCAGCTTCCGAGGGGCTCTTTCCTAGTCTCATGGATTTGTGTAATTTAATTGTGAAATACACATTTGTCCTTTACTAAAATAATTTCAGGTAATGGGGATCTGTTAGAAAGAAACTTCTTTTGTTCTTGTTTTTCAATGCCCCTGAAATTAGAATTTCAGAGTAATCAGCAAAGGAGGGAAGGGAGTTTATCAGCTATCTTCTAGATTTATTTTCTTACAATTTCCTGCTCCCTTTTTGTCAAACAGATAAAGTAACAAAGGCACAAGAAGCGATAGTTATGTGGCTAGTTAATAACTGAGCAGGTCTAAGGTCTAGGTCAAGATGGTCTTTACCTATGATGACAGGGGTACGTTTTCATTAATCCACTCAAGTTCTATTGCATGGGTCTCCTTGCTGGGGCTGTAGAACCAATGAGTCAAGGCTATTACAATTCCTGGGAAGGGGGTACCTAGGTTGTGAGCCAGGCGGCAAAGGTAGCATTGCAGACCCATGGAAGTACTCACTAGCTGTGTGAAGCTGACAAAGTTACTTAGCCTCTCCGACTCTCAGTTTCTCATCTTTGAAATGGGTATAGTGGCATTTGCCTTTATAAACTTTGTGAGGATTATGTATAGTTACATGATAAATATCTGAAGTTTAATAAGTGCTGAAGAAATGGTATTTATTATTATGTTATTTTCTAGTGGCTACAAATCCCGTAGGGTCAAGGGCTTTGTTATATTCATTGTTTGTACCTGTGCGCCCAGCAGGCATATCATAAATGCGTGTTGAATGGACAGATGGCATCTGCAGGGCTTACAGTCTTTGCCTGATACTCAGTAAACACACACTTTACCCTCACATCTGAGCACTGGAGCAGGAAGGAAAACCCATTCAAAATTCAAGGCCCAACCTTTAAAATTCTCTCCCGGAAGCCCTCTCTAACCCTCTAGAATTAAGACATTTTCCCTATTCTGAGCTTGCCTAGCACGTTGCTTGTGCCTTTACCAGAGTATTTTATCACAGTCAGACTAATGGCCACACTAGCTGTATGTACGTCTGTCTGTAGGCCCCCGAGTGCTGGAGCTGCAGCAGTTGTCACCTTCTCCGTAGTGCCAGGCCCCTCGAATCACACTTGGCAGGCTCTCAATTTTTATTGAGTTGGAGGGAACAGGTATTAACAATACTTTAGTATTTTTGGCACCAAATCTCAAATTCCTTTATAGTCCTTTTCTTCAGACATATTCAAGACAACATAGTTTTTTGCCTTCAAGGAGCTTCTGATCTGGTATTCATAGAAAACTGCACTGTCTTCTTCTTCAATACATAGAGAAGAATAGAGACTGATTTTCAAGGCTGCCTACCACTGCCTACTATTGGCCTGGAACATAGTAGGTGCTCAGTAAGTGATTATTGATAGACTAAGTGAATGACAGAAGCCAAAGCTGTCATCTTATTTACTGGTGAAGAATGGTAAAGCACAGAAAGGTTAGGGCATTTACCCAAGGCTACACAGCAAGTTAAAGAGAGGAGGAGCAGCAGCATCTGGGTCTGCCACTTTCCATGCTGGTGTTCTTTCAAGCACACAATGCAGCATCCTGTGTTATAGATCCTGTACCTAATTTTGAGCTATAAATAACCACCTACTTCTTGCTTGTCCATGATAACATTTTCTTTCTTTTCTTTTTGTTTTCCTAAAAATATAAGTATTTGGAGGGGGAAAAAATACATTCTGACCAAATGTGCCTTTGGTAGAAATTCCAGTACCAACTTATTACATCAAATCCTGATTTAGATTTCAGAATTCGTTTGAATACATTAGTTTTACAATTTGCATATCTAATTATGTTTTCCTCTGTCACCAACCACAAGCAATTTTCCCCCTTTGAGGATCATTGTGTCTTTAAATGTAAGACATAAGACATAGGAATTACCATAGCAACTTGCTTTCCAATTAGACTGCAATTGCTGACAATCAATATGATTAGACAAGGTCAGTGACTGAGGGAGCCCTGTGGTATTTAGAGAGAGCTAGGGATGTGCAGGGACAATGAGGAAAGAGAAAACCATTGGCAATCTCTCCCCAGAATCGAGTGTGACTCCTTCATTGCTTGCTGCTTATGTAACCTAAAGATACTTCTTACAGTAGCAACAGTTTATAACCTGCCAACAGGAACCTGGGAATGGGGGCTAAAAGATGTTTGGTTAGGGTTGTTTTTTCTTCTAGTCCCCAAAGACTTTGCAAAACTAAAGATGGAAAATCACCAATTTGAAAGTGAGAATAAATAATAGCTGAAGGGGGAGGATGATGGAGAGGCAACCACAGGAGGGCTGTTTTCAGCTCAGACAGGGAATGAGGATACTTGAGAGGAAAAGGTTGAATCACAACCAGGCTCACCTGCCCTGGGGGCCGTGTGCAAGCCGGAGCCTGGCTCAGGTGCCATGGCAGGTGCAGCTGGCCTCACACCCCATATCACCTGGGACCCTTTCAGAGTCCTCTCCCCTCTTTCCATCTGCTAGTCTACACTCAAAAAGAAAAACTCATTAACCCCAAAGTGTCAGTGTCTGATGACTGATTAAAGTCTGATTAGAGGAGAGGGAGATTACATTTTAATAAGGAGCAAAGCTTTAATAAAACAATCATCATGAATATTGGGCACAAGGACCAAGTTGTGGAGGTATTTTTGGTGCTATTGGGTCTTTCTGGAGCCTCTTATATCACATCTGTGACCACCTGTGATTTCATAGCAGGCTGGATATAAATGAGATTCAGGTCTTCACCCATTGAAGGAAAAAATGAAGTGAGGTTAATTGTTCTAATGCCCAATTTGTAGACACCTCTTGGGCACAATGCAACACCGTGGAAAGCAAACACAAAGCCACACTGTCTGGGAACATTTGTATTGAGCAGATAAGACCCAGAGTCTGGAGGGCTCGGGTGGTTACTATGCAGTAGAAGAACTTAGAGTGATTGACATTCTTCCTGGTGCTCCCTTCCCTCCCCAGTTATTCTCCACCTGAGGACTGAGTGGGAGGAAGCCAGTTCTAATACAGGAGAGGATGAGAGCTAGAGCTCATGCAACTGGTGAGTTAAGGCCTTGGGTTACAAGAGTATCAACTGACCCCCTAACAAGATCCTGAGTAGTTAAGAAAAGTCTGACCTGCTAAGCTTGTGGTTAACTTCTCCAAATCTCCTCTATCGAGATTCTCTGCAGCCCTTCAGATACCTTTAGAACAAAGCAGTATGCGCAGGAGTCAACAGCTGGCATCTAGTTTTAGTTTTCCACCTGCCTGTCAGTGGTGGCCTAGAACAAGAGCCTTTAGTTCTCCAAATCTCATGTGTAAAGTGAATGTGTACTTCATATGATCAACATGAAAATTACATGATGCCTGTGAAAGCGTTTGGTTAACTGTAAAACATTAAACACAGAACCACCTTTTTGGAATGATTAGAATGCTTATTATCACTGCTGTTCGTTAGTTTTCTTTGGTGACACCCCCACCCCTGCCCATCCTGCTCTGCCTTTCCCTTTCCATTATGCTTTTCCTCCAGACACTCATGTTTGAGATGAAACCCATAACCAACTTGACAAAGTCACCCCCAGAGCCATTACTGTAGACCCTGCATTTCTCACCCCTGAAGAAATGGATTGGGAGGGTTAGTTAGAGAGTGACATTTACCACAGAAGATGGTGTCGGGAGGTGGAGACTAGGTGTGCAGGATAAGCCAGGGAAGGCGTTTTGTTTTAAAATTCTGTGTTGTGGCAATGAGCCCTGCCAGTGCCCCTGACGCCGCGCTGCAGCTGGGGCTGCCTCCTCTGCTCACACAGGTGGCTCCGCACTGCCACACTGGACGTGTTCCAACGTCTTTAAGCATCAAGGCCAGTCTTCATAGGCTTTATACTTTACACAAAGCATTGCTCTTTTAGAACTTGGGATGACTGTGTTAAAGATAAACTGTATTCTTTAATGCTGCTGAAAAGACAAATCACTGGGAATTATAGGAGAGAGAGAGGAACAGAAATGCTAACAATGTCCTAAGGGAGTCCTTTTATGTAACTTGCTCCCCATGGGCATGGTTTTGTCAAGTGCTTTATTTGATTTCACACTGGCTTTCATTTTCAAAGGGTCTTTGCCAGTGACAGAAGAGACCAAGGAAAATGAGCATTTTATATACATTAACATCATGCCTGTCCAAGGAACAAACCTGTGGAGTACAGCTTCTTGGGGGCATCCTCTTCTCTGCTTCCCACCAGGGAAGTGTTTTGCATCCAGAGGCCTTTGTGGCTATGCCTATCTTGGCTCTAACCCCCTCCCCCCAACTACCCCAAGTAGCATTTAAGGCTCTGGATTCACCCTGATTCCTAGTGCTCTATCAAAACTTATCTGCCTGTGAGATCATTGTGATACAGAATTACAGAGCTACAGAATAATACCTAGTGAGAGGAGAGACCAAGAGATCATTTATCTCAACTCTTTCAGGAATCTAAGGTCACAAGGACATGACTGGTCTCTAGCTGCTCAAGACATTCACAGGTACATGTGGTTTCTAAGTAACCATTTCCAGACAACAGCTTTGCAGTTTAATAAGGGGCTGCAATCCTTAAACCACGAGTAAAATGAAAATTTCAAGCACTCCGGCAGGCCAGTAGGAAGAAAAATCTTTGAGCAAAGAGGGCTTTAGGTATGTATTTCTTAGATCACAAGATGTAGAACTTGATACCTTTTACTTAAGGTGAACATCACTAGCAAGTTCAACCATATAGATTTCATTTGAAAAGTTGAGCAACACTTTTTTTTCCCCTCCCTTTCTCCCCATCCCATGATCAATATGTGGATAGGTAGATACAGATACCATATATGCTAGATCTAACAAAATGAAAGGTAGATATCTGTACCATATATTTTAGATTCTTTGCTATGGACATTAACCAACATCTTTAGCCAAGATTATTTATACTACATGGACACTTCCATTTTCCGTGTTTAGAAATTGTGATGAGAGGAACAGTGGCTGATATTTTGCTGCTCAAGGAAATTATTTTCTCTCTCTTTAGGGGTCTGAAATTTATTAATTTATTACCATCAAGGAAGGGTTAGACTTGCTGTCTTTGATCTCTGTGTCATCATCTCTAGTCATCCTTGTTTATGTTTTTTTTGTTTATTTACTCTCCACTCTCCACTTAAATATTGTGTTATGTTATGTTGAAGCTTTGAATGTCCCTCAAAGCTTTACTCAAAAAAGCTTGGTGTGCAATGGAAAAGCCTCACTCTGGGAAAACCATCCTGCCTCAGCCTCCTGAGAAGCTGGGACTACAGGCATGTGCCACCACGCCTGGCTAATTTTTTTCTGTTTTTAGTAGAGATAGGGTCTCACACTTGCTCAGGCTGGTCTTAAACTCCTGAGCTCAAGCAACCCTCCCGCTTCAGCTTGCCACAGTGCTAGGATTACAGGCATGAGCCACCATACCCAGCCATGGATATTTCTATACTTAGAACATGGGACTCCTATTGAACACGCTTCCTCTCTCCTGAGATGGAATAAGAGTAAATGTTACAGATTGTACAAGGAAATACCATACTAGAGAGAGTATTTATACTCTCAATAACTGAGGATTAAAATAAGACTGTTGAGATTTTAAAAATTATTTTTAAGTGCTCAAAGAGATAAAGATATATAAAACATAAGAAAAACCAGAAAATATAAAAAAGCACACATTTGAAAAAAGAATAGGGAATGTTGATACAAGAATATGAAGTCAAGGTAATTAAAAACCCAATAAATAGATGCAATAGGTATAATAAAAAATGAAATGAATGAATTGGAAAATATATGTGGCACTCATAATACAACTCACAGACAAAAAGATGGAAAATAGAAAAGACAAGTGAAGAGACATAGAAGATAGTATGAGAAATTCCAACATAGGTATAACTGGAGATCTAGAGGGAGATAAGGATGAAGAGGAGGATAGAGATAATAATAAAAGCTTTTACAGAATTGAGGAAAGACTGCCTTTAAGGAAGACATAAGCATTAAAAACAAAACTAAACAAAACAACAAACTAACAAAAAAACTCAATTGTGAAACTACAGATGAAGAAAAAAATCTGAAAATCTGTTAGAGAGGAAAGACAGATTACCAAAAATTAGATGGATAGCCGATTTTACATAAGCAACAATAGTTACCAGAAGATAATGGAGTTATCTGCTAAATAGAAATTATGGAACCCAGATTTATAAAGTCACCTAGTCTATTATTAATAGGTCAGAAGAGACAAGGATGGCATTTCAGACATACAGAGACTAAAGAGAGCTTACCACTCATACATTTTAATTAAAAGGACAATTAAACAATTTTCTTGGGTTGCGCACACGTCAGGTATGGCACATGTTTCTGCAGAGAAGACCCCGCAATGATGGATGATATCACCTCTTCTTTCCTGGTGAGAGTTTGAGGACAGACACTTTTTTCTCACCATGAGTGTCACCCCAGAGGTCAAGAGTCATTGGATGAAGTTTGCTGAGGAGCAGCTGCTAAAGCATGGATGGACTCAAGGCAAAGGCCTGGGCTGGAAGGAGAATGGCATCACCCAGGCCCTCAGGGTGACGCTGAAGCAGGACACTCATGGGGTGGGACACGACCCTGCCAAGGAGTTCACAAACCACTGGTGGAACGAGCTCTTCAACAAGACTGCAGCCAACTTGGTAGTGGAAACTGGACAGGATGGAGTACAGATAAGGCGCCTTTCTACGGAGACCACCCGTCATAATCCTCCTAAGCCCAGCTTGCTGTATCAGAAGTTTGTGAAGACGGCCACCCTGACTTCAGATGGAGAGAAGCCAGACAAAGACATGGAGAGCTGCACTGATGTCAACAACCAGAGGCCCAAGCCCCCAAAGATTCTGACAGATGAGACGCTGCTCCAAGCCTGTGAGGGGCGAACAGCACACAAGGCTGCCCGTCTTGGGATTACAATGAAGGCCAAGCTTGCTTGGCTGGAGGCCCAGGAGCAGGCCTTCCTGGCTCATCTCAAAGGCCAAGACTCTCAGACCTCTCAACCACAGTCAGAAAGCAAGCCCCGCAAAAAGAAGAAAAAGAAAAGGAAACACAAAGAGGAGGAAGAGGCTACAGCACCTGAAAGGAATGCAGATGAGAAGCACCCAGAACACACTGAACAGAACATCAGGAAAAGCAAAAAGAAGAAAAGGCAACCTAAAGAAGGAAAGGTCTCAGATGAGAGAGAGGGAACAACTGTAGGGAATGAGGAGGAAGAGGCTGCAGGAACAAGTGGGCTTAGGGAATTGAAGAGCAGAGAGCAAACCGATCAGTCCCCCAAGAAAAGGAAGAGAAAGAAGAGGCAGCACCATGAAGAGGAGGAGAAGATGGGGGTCTTGGATGGAGGAGGAAGAGGTAAGGAGGCTACAGGTGCTGTCAGGACAGAGGAGCTAGAGAGCACAGAGTACACTGATCCGTGCAGCAGAAGCAAGAAGAAGCGGCACTGTGAGAAGGATTTGAACTTAGAGGATGAAGAAGTCAAGGAAACTGTTTTAGACAGTGGGACCAGGGACACAGTGAACAGAGCATGCAGTGATGGAGGAAGAAGCAAGAAGAAAACACGGCAACATCGAGAGGAGGAGGAAGTTGTCGATGTAAGGGATGAGAGAGATGAGGAGGATGGCAGGACTAGGGAAGTAGACAGCAGAGCACACACTGGCTCAAGCAGCAGAGGTAAGAAGAGGAGGAAGCGGCAGTCAGAAGAAGAAAGCTGGAGTCGGCACTGACCAGAGAACCAAAAAGAAGAAACAGAGGAAGAGAGACTGAAGGTCTGGTCAAGGTGGGGCTCACTTGATTTGCCTTCAGGAGTCGAAGCCTCAGAGACTTGGGTTGATGCAAGGTCTTCTGTGCTCCCCAAAATAAGGAGTCCCTCCTAAGGAGGAAACTGAGCTCTGGAACATCAGTCTGCTGAGAGGAGAGAGTATTGGCACCATGCCTTAGTTGATGGAGTGGGCAAAGTCCCCTCTGCAGCTTCTAACCCAGAGATCATGAACTCAGGTGCCTATAAGAGCAGATGGCTAAGGGACAAGGAATGCTGGGGACTGGGGGAACAGGAACACAGATACCCTTTGAAGGGACATCTCTGTTAAAAGCTGAAAATGTAGATTTATGTGAAATCTGATTTTTAAATATTGTGAAGGCTAAGAAAAACAACAAATTTAAGCCTATGGGCTATAGAGTCAGTCCACAGGTTGCCAGTTTCTAGTATGACCAAATGAATGAATAAACATCAAGTTGGGCTCATAGCCTACAGATTAAAAAAAAATAATAAGAAAATTAGACCTAGAAGAAGCGAGTTTAAGAAGCAAATCTCTGGCAAATGACAATAATAATAATTATTCAATTAAAAATAATACTAATTTGTAGAAATTTAAAAACAAGATAGAACTAAAGTACTGGACAAAAATGGCATGGACAATTACAAGGGGAAGAACGGGTTAAAATATTCTAAGATTCTGGTGTTGTTCAGACAGAGCAAAGTGGTGCTGATTAATTTTGGGGTTTGGTTAAGACATTTTTAAGAATTTAAAGTAAATATCATATGTATAGAACATATAACTTCTAGAACAGTAGAGAGGGTAAAAAGGGAGCGAAAGAAATTGTAATGATAATGTTTCAAGCACTAACAGGAAAAGTTTTATTATCATATGTGTGAGTACATGTGTGTGTGTATGTGCTGGATGCCAAATGTCTTCTGAGAGCACACAAATCCACTCTGTTTCCATGAGGTCCTGTACCTGTCCTAGCTGTAAATCTAAAGCAAAGTTTTAACACAGCCACAGACCCAGAATGGTAATTTTTCCAGTTTATTCTGTTGCAGCAAGTACAATTGTACACGTTGCTGCAGTCAACAGATTCTTTATCTCTGGGAAACCAGGCTGCAGGTGCCTCCAGCAACCTTTTACATCTTTGCTTTCTGGTCAGTTTTTGACGGAACCCAAGGTCTTTATTTCTTGCATTGCCAGGCTTGTATTCTGGAGATCTGATGTCTTTTATATTGATTTCCCTCCCTCTAGTGATATTCAACATCCATTGTCTATAAGATATATCACAGAGCCCCTTTTAGAGAGGCCTCCAGCCATAGTACAGTCCACACTCATCCTTCGTGGAGGAGGACACAGAGCAGCACAAAAAGAAAAACAATGCTCTGCCTTCTCATTGTCTTTCCAAAATGATTAACCAAAATTTACTGTCTTCATAAAAGTGTCTCCCTGTTGGGTTTTTTGTTTTGTTTTGTTTTTTGCATTATTCTGCAAGGCTTTTGGTTCAGACTAGAGGTGATGTATTCTTTACAGGATCCTAGCTTTTCCCCAACTGGTATCTGATCCCTTCTACTTATCACCGTCATGGGTGAGTTCTAGTTTTCTTGAACTAGGGATTCTTGCCTGTCTCCTTTAATATCTTAATGGCCATCACATTTCTCTAAAATATTTTGTCAGCATACAGTTAAGTGAAAAAAGTAGATTACAAAAGGGCATGCATAATATAATCTCATTTTTCTTTTTCTTTTTTTGAAAAAAAATGTGAGTTGTGGAAGGTTGTTCATCAAAATGTTAACCATGGATATCTTACTATGGAACTATATAAAATTATTGTTTTTTAAAATAACTTTTATAACTGTTTTCTTCTATAGCAAGCATGTATCACTTTCATAATCATAAAAAGTCCTATCTTTTTTTGTAACAAAACCTAAAGCGTTTCTATCAGGTACATCATTTCTGACCCCACACCCTGGAGAGTCTATAGATTGTCAAAGGCAGGCATGCAGTGAGTATGTAGACTGTTTTGTGAAGGAATATATACATTGCAGTTTGGTGAACAACTTGAAAAGCAAAGCTGCTGCCTACTATTCAACTGCAGTTAGGTTTACTTTAGAGAAAGGCCCAGTGACGTGCTGTAGAAGGGGCCATGGAGATATGATATTATGACATGGTAAGACCAGCATGGAATTTGAGTATCTTATGGACTGTGTACCTCAGGCCAGGGGAGCAAGCCTTCTTACAAGAGGCACTCCTTATCCTTCTTACCCTGCTCTAATTTTTCTCCCCTACCAACCCCAGAAGTTATCATCTTACTCTCTATATAAATTACTTGATCTTTTAAAGAGTTTATTATTCACTTTCTGTCTCCTGCTCCAAGAATCTAACCCCCCTGAGGACAAGCATCCCTGTCTGTTTCGGTCAATGTTTTCTCTGCAGATTCCAGCACACAGTAAGTGCTCGGTAAATACGAGTTGAAGGAAGGAATAAATGTGACATGGCTATGTCCGTATGGGGAGAAATGTGGTACGCTGCAGGCAGGGGAGTGGCATGAGTAGAGATGAGAAGGTAAGAAAGGCAATAGCATGGGTATGGGGCCATGAGGAGTCTGACCTCGTGGCAGGGAGGATCCTTGAAGATGAGTAGTAACACACAAAGCTGGATGATTAGACTGGGAAAAGATGATAAAAAGGAATGGAAAATAAAACAGAGGAGAATGAAAATAAAATGTGAGCACACTCAGAGGATGTGCTGAGAGCAATGCAGGATTTCCTGACATGGCCTTAGGTCAGGACTCAAGCTTTGAAACGGAGGGGAGAATCTCTCACCCTATTTACTTTAAAGGAAAAGTGGACACTGGTATAAGATTTGAAATAGGAATGGGCTGGCTGGTTACTTTCATTGTCTGTGATAATATTACCTGATTCAAACATTCAGAGCTTAAAGGCTTTGCATTTGGAATTATTTTCAATTCAAACCACCTGACAATGCAAGACAGCTATACTCATGCAGAAACAGAACACTTAAGGAGACACAGACCCTTTTTCTTTAGGCTTCTTTGAAACTCTAATTAAATGAAATGGATCTGTGCCTTGTGCTTAGCTCTGATTTTTTTCCATACAGTACATTTGGGAGGCAAACCGTGAATATGTATTTGAGTATTTTGGTAGTGCTCATTCGTGATGAGTATGGATAGAAATGGAACTCACTCAGTATAAAATGTTTACATGCTACAATGAGCACGCGTTTGCTGTTTCTGAAAAGAGACAGCACGCCTTTTTGCTTAGCCCAGCTTCTGAGGGTGACATGTCAGGGAGCTCCTCCTGCCATGCAGAAATCATGAATTACACTAGAAAATGGAAATCTTAATTAGGATGGGCAGAACTGAGACCTTGTCTTCTTTCCAGATATGTGAGTATCCGCTATGTGATTTCCAAGCTGCATGAAGAATTCTTTCAGTCCTCATGTTGTTTGATTGATGGCCCTGGAGAATTTTCTATTTCCAGATTATTCTGAGGAAGACCCAAAATGGGTGTCACTGGGAAACATTACAATGGAATATTCTAGAACTGAAAGGGAGTCTGAGGAAGTCTAGACAAGGAATGCATTATTTCCTTGAGGTTATCCCTCTGAAGGGAAAAGGACAGACTCTTTCAGTCTCAGAGGGAGCTTCCTTCCTGTCTCAGCCTGGGACACTGACTTTTAGAAAGTGAAGAGGAGGAAAAGACACTGGAGAAATGGTGCAGTGATAGTAGCTTAAAGTACCTTAACCACCCTCTTACTATGTACATAGCCATTCATTCTGGAAATATTTTTAAGGGCATAGGAAAAGCAAGTCTTCCATGTCATATTTTATACTACAGACCCCAGAACTGGTGATTTTGAAACTTTACCTTTCCAAATTTTTCCAGTGGCCTGGTACTGGGGCATTTAACCTGTGGCTCAAGGCTGGTCATTCATCCCTGCCTTTAAGATTTATGTGGAATGAGAACCAAACCAGAGTAGATGTCAATGGGGGAATGAGGACATTTTGGATGCTGAAGAAAGAATGGTAGAACTAGAGCAGAGAAACACAACACCCTGAAAATGGGATCATCAGAGCAAGGGGATAAGTGTCATAAGGGGCAGGGAAAATCTGGCAAAGGTGAGAACCTCAATAAAAAGCTAAAAAATTCATTGCCAGTAAAATTTTCTCCGGTATATATGATGGCCACAGAACTGTCGCATGTGTTCATATTATATCTTTTGAATTCTTTCACAGGGCATAGTTTTGCTTTTAATCAGTCATTAGTGAACACTGGAGCAGCAATTTACTTTTTTCATGGCTTCAAATGAGGTGTAATAAGCTCTAAAGAGCCAAATGTATGTATAAGATTGGTTATTCCTAGACTCTAGGGACAGGAGCAGGTTAGTGCCAAAGAGACATAGTTAATGAGGAAAACCTGAGGATGTGGCATATTTAGTCAAATCTTGCCATTTTCATTGTTTAAAGGATGACTAAGAGGCAGACACCAGCTATAGTGTTATGTCACCCATAAACTTACTGACCAGTCAGCCTGGTTTTTATGCCTGACACTGACAACAGTTTATGAAAAAAGAAAGAATACAGCATAACCTAGAGCATTTGAAGAACCATGCCAAGACCTTCCAAGATTTCTACAACCGAGGAAACTAGGCTTGAGAATAGCCAGCATTCACCTGACTTTCTCCAGAGGAGATGAGGAAACCACTATTGCTCTTTCAATTAGAAGCAGAATATTTCCCTTTCTGTCTTCATTCCTGCCCAAATTTAGGAGAAGATTGAGGAATTTTACTTTATCCCCAGTAAGGAGAAGTACTTCTTAGAGCCAAGAGCTCTGGTTGCACCAAACCACCCCAGGTATGGTTTGCCAACTATCCTATGTGTGCTCCTGACTTGGGTGGGCAGGGTTGGGTTTGGGGTTGGGGTAGTGGCATGCCTGTTTATTATTTACTCAATGACTGCAATCCACAAAAACAGAGATATTGGACAATTAAGGCCCTGAAGTGACTTTTACATGTGCCCTGATTTGACTATGTAATTAGGCTGAGATAAATGGGCACGCACATATCTCCCATTTCCCATATATGAGCCTAGCCTAAGGGACATCTATGCTATATGAAGAGCCAACTTCCTTAACGCCAGCTCCCCTAAGTCAATGACATTAAGCAGTCTTAGATGTAATTTGAGTCTGTCTATTCTACATAGACCACCACACTATCAGGATATTTATGGACACACTCCTAGCATCTTGAGAATCATGGGTGGGGCATAAAAGAAGTCAATATTCTGATAAATTCAGATACAGTTATCCCAGTGCAAGGAGCTTCTTTTCTTCTATTTCTGTTTGAACTTTCAGAGCTCAGTGGGAGCCCATTGTGCATAGGGTGATCAAATGACAAGGATCGTGGGAGCCTGCAACCTCTTTAGGAAGACCTCAGATCCCCATGATGACTTTGAATCCCTTTCATTAATATCTGCCACTCAGAATACTTTCCCCTCTCTCCTTTGATAATAGAAATCCTACAGTCTCTGGAAAACCTCTTGCTTCTCTGCCTCACACTGATCTCTCACCTCTTCAAACTGTTTTGGCACCCAAGGTCAGGACAGCAACCCTTAGAAGTTGCTTATAGTCTGGTTTGTACCCAGTTTCACATGAATTCCTTTTTCTGTAACCACGTTATAACGTTAGAACCAAACCCTATCTTTTCTTTTAGCTCCTCCTATGGAAGACTGGCAGAGACGAATGGATAGACCGATAAAAACAGCTTAGGAGCTACTAATGAGAATGAATATGAGAATGTAAGTGATGTGCTGTCTTTTCCTGATTATACAAAGTCATAAACAGCCAGGGGAGACTCACATTTTCAGTTGGTGAGCAGCACCTATTCTGTTTATTACTGTTCCTTGCAGGAACACTTTCTCCCTCCCTCATTTCTTTTATACACCACACTTAAAATTGGAGGCATAACCTTGTTCGAGAATGTGCAAAACAGGAACATGGTAATGAACTCTTGTTGCTGCTATAAACTTGATGAATGACTTGTGGAGGAAGGGCATTAAATGGCAATCTCAGTCCAGTGATTAGCTCTGTGGCATTCCTCCCTTGGAACTCATGCACACCAGCAGTTCATTTTGCTCTAGGTTTCCTGTGGGCTCCAGCAGGTGTGCAGGAATGTTACTGGGGCTTGGCTGGAAGGGAAGGAGCAAAGAAGGTCTTTCCGTTTCTTTTTCCTGCGTTCCTACTGCCTGCCTCCATCTCACCTCTCCCAACCCACCTCACTCACAATTCTAGCTGTGTTTGGTCCGGAAGGAACCTTATGTGTTACAATGACCTGCACTTCTACACTTGCCCTCTGACCTTTGCCCACCTCAGACTGCCAGGACATGAATGCCCATATTTAGTCTCCTGCTTTTTTTTCTTTTCTCCACCTTTTTAAAAATTATAATTATTTTAAAATATTAAGGGGATACAAATGTTTTGGTTTATGTGGGTCTCTTTGGTAATGCACCCAAATAATGTTCATTGTACCCATTAGGTAGGTTTTTGCTCCTCCTCTCCTCCCTTCCCCCCTAGTTGATTTCTGCTGAGTTTTCCTTCCCTCTATGCACCTCAATCTCCTGCTTCTTACCTAAGATTCAGATTTCCTGCCACAAGAGGGCGTGCTCCGGCCAATTTGCCCAGATGAACCATCCAATGGGTATGCTCCTAAAACAGTCTTATGTGGATTGCCTTTTTCAGTGTCTAGCTGTTTTTCCAGAACACCAACAGAGGGGTTTTCAGAAACTGCAAGAGCACTTTTATAAGTGACTAGTTATACTAAAAACTGAGGACCATTTTAACTATTAAATGTGATCTGACAATGACAAAGAGAATAAGAAAACTTTTTCCCATGACCTATCATTTGGCTAATAACAATGAAGTGTGTTTGTTCTTCCCTTTTCCAATTGTTTCATGTGTATTTTATCAACAACTCAACTGGAACAGAGATTGTGTGCCACGTGTCTTGCATACTCTGTTGCACAGCTCCTAACACAGGTCTAGTATTTTATAGACCTTATTATTCAGTATGGATCCTGGAGCAGCAGTGTTGGCTTCACCTGGGGGCAGGTTAGTGGTCCCACCCAGACATGCTCAATCAGACCCTTAATGGTAGTGAGGTTCCCAGGTGATTTGTAAGCACATTAAAATTTGAGATGGCTTGATATAGGAGACACTAAGCAGGAACTCACGAAATGCTGAGTTTATAAGAAAAACCCTCCCCTTTTGCAGAGATGAAATTCTGTATCTTGGCTAAGAGATTCTGGTTGAACCTACATGTCCCTAGAATGTTAATTTTAAGGGAAGGCAGCGAAAAGTAGGCAAAAACAAAAACAAAGAAAGCCAATAAATCTAGTTGACTTAGATAGGAAATTTCCTTTAAAAATGTTTTGCTGAGACAGCTTGGGCCAATTTTTATTAACGGATACACCCTATTGGAGCATTTCCCCTTTGGCATGGAAAAGGCTAGCTTTGCGCTTGGGTTTTTACTGCTTGGATCAGACGCCCATCCACTTCTAAGGCATCCTTTTTTCCTCACTGCCAAGTGCTTAAGGCTGAGTGGGAAGTATGAGAAATGCTGAGCAAAAAGACCTGCATGTGAAAGTCATGTACTTGGCAGAAATATAAGGGTTACTTTTTTCTTCTGACTTGGACATGCTCTTACTATCCTGTACTAACATGACTGTAAGACTCACAAGATCTAATTTCTCCTTAATAGATGAGAGGTAACATGGCAAAAAGCAAAGCAATATATGGAAAACTGCAGAGGATATGTGTCTGAAGAAACCCACTTCCATGATTTCCTAACTGTTGATCTCAGGCCAGTTAATCAAACTTCTCTGAGCTTCATTTTCTCACCTGTGAGATGGGCATAAATACTTATCCCAGCAGCCACTAAAAGCTTGCTGTGGGAGATTAATGAGCTAATAGATATATGAGGCATTTTGAAATCATGAAATAGAAAAGCAATACAGAGATATTCAAGCTACCATTGCAAATAAAATGGATGAGAACTTTGTGTGTATGTATGCCCTACCTCTCTCCATTAGAGAGCAAGGTTATCACCCTCCTATATATTATCTGGGCTACCCTTGTTGCATTCATAGATATCACAGAATAGATCATTGCATGAGCTTTGGAGTAAAAATGCCTGGTTTGAATGCTGGCTCTGCCACTTAACAACTGTGTAATGTTGGGCAAGTTACATAACCACTTTGGATTCAAATTCCTCACTGTAAAATTGGGATGATAATAAGATTGTTATGATCATTAAGTAAGATGATGCATGTAAAATGGCATATCTCAGTTTCTGGCAAAAATAACACCTCAACAAATGGCAGCTGTGATTGTTGTTGTTTAGCAACATGGGAACTCCTCAAGAGCAGGGACTATGTTTCTTTATCTTTATTGCCCATAAGATCTAGCAGTGAGTGAAACATAAGCTTCACCAAATAATTCCTTCATCTAATTAACACATTTTGTGGCTCAAGAAGAATTTGTTGGATGATTGATGGATGGATTATGCTTCTCTTGGTTTGCTTGGTTTCCCTTACAGTTGCTCACAGCAGAATGGAAGGAACACAACAGCATATATGCTAGCGAGAAGGAGGTGGACCCAGCTTGAGGAAGCTCCTTAGTTCTAAGCCTCATCCTCCCAGATGCACAGGGAGTGATGGCAGCTGCAATCCTTTACTCTGTGAATCCTGATAAATCACCTGATGGATTAGCAGGTGTCATCCATCAGCCTGCACTTGTCTTGAGTATTTGACTGACGTCTATAAATCTCCTCCTCTTAAAAATCATCAGTGATCTCAGATTTGGCCTCACTCTCTTAAAGTTAGCGTGAAACTTACTCTCTATGCAGGCTTTTGTTGTTGTTGTTGTTGTGAGACTTGGTGCTTCAGTAAACCACCATCCTTTCCCCCTCCCCAAAGCAAATATCTGCTTTACTAAATGAAAAGTTGCCTCTTAACTATCTTAACTTGATTGGACTGAGTGAAAAGTTATATGTACAAGTGAAGAGAAGCAGAAATTTAAGGGAAGGTATACCGGGGCTACCTTTTAAACAAGTATGTGAAGGTTGGCATCTCCATTTTTAACATTCAGTAAAGAAAAAAAACCGGCTTGAGTTCTTCACCTGGTCAGTGCAGCGAGGAGCCTACCCTCAACAGATAGGCTCTCGGGAGCACAAATGTCAGTGTGATTACAGGAAGATCATCCTCCTCTCAAATTTAAGTTCATGTTCACATAGACTTTGCAGCTCAAACAAATACGTTAGTCAAGATATGGTTTTTCGTGTATTAAAGCAGATCTCTTTAAGCACCTGTTCCACACTGACTGAAATCCCACCATTAGTAATTAATCCTTTAGACTGGGAATTACCCATTTCATCTTTTTTTAAAAAGGCAGATTGTCTTGGAGGAACCAGTTCATGAACTCCTTAGACTTTCAGATGCTGCTATCCTTACTGGGAAAGAAGAATTAAGCATAAGATTTTAGAAGATTGAGAGCCTGATTTAAGAAAGGTGAGGTGATGGATATTTTAATTAACTTGATTGTGGTAATCATTTAACAAATGTGCACATATATCAAAACATCAGGTTGTATACAATATATGTGATTTTTATATGTCAATCATACCTCAATAAGATTGGAAAGAAAAAGTTTGGGAAAATAATAATAGGGGCAAAAAAGCGGTTTTCTTATAGAAAAAAGGGGAGGGAGTTCTAAAAGCTTGGAAAAGGAACCAAGAGGTAGAGATGACAAATTCACAAATTTTACCTGCCACGATCATTTCCGTGTGCCCAGGCCTGTGCTAGGTGCTTTGGAGGCATGTGAGAAGCGGGAAAGGCAAGATCAGTGGTCAGTGTGTGGTTAAGCTGAGACACCGTGAATGGGAAACAGAGCAAACACGATTTCCTTATTATTCATATCTTACATTTCTATGCACTTTTAACTTTTCAAAGCACGCTCACATCCAAGTGCAAATTACATGTTTATAAAACATTTAGCATCAACAATTACTATCTCTATGTCCAGACTCTCAGAATCTCAGACCCACTGGAATGGTTAACCTCCTCTTGATTCATTTAGGCTTCTCTGGCATTTATCCCTCACTTTTATTACTTTTCCTCTCTGCCTGTTTAACTTCTGGAATGGTCTGAACCATAAAAACGCATCTCTGGTCATTTGATTTCTGTGTGGGCGGGCGAGGGTGGATCTCAACACTGCCGGGGAGATTTATGAAGTGTAAGATTCAGGTAATTTATTTGTTGGAGGATGGGCAGGCGAACGGGTCCATATTCTATTTGAGTCTTTGACTGTTTAAAACATCTTATTAAGCCATAAACAGCCCAGATGGATGTGGTTGTGATGGGCATTGGCTAAATGAGGAAATAAAAATAAATAGTTTGTGCATCGATTGGAGCTTGCCTTTAGACTGCATCTTTTCATTTTAATACCATTCTATTAAAAAAAAAAAAACTAGCAAGATTCCCTAGAGCAAAGCCATGAGGATATTTTTAACTTGAGTATTATTCTTTCCTAATTGTATCTTCTCTGGGTAGACACAAACATTGAGTTACTGGCAAGGAAGGAAAAAAAGCCAGTTCATTCCTGGCATATCTGTGAGCGCCGACAAACGTAACACATTGGAAGGTCTTGCTCACAGCTTGCCTTGTCATGAAAGGTCAGTAGGGCACGCATGGCCGAAGCAGAAGTCTTAAAATATGGAGATGGTGACCTCCCTTGGCTGTTGATTAGAAGTAGACTGTGTTTGATGGCAAGCCAGAAAGGCCTTGAGTGACCTCTGTCAAGTCCTGCCATCTGGAAGTATTAGCTGCTGAATAAAAAGCACCAAGCAGGTCACCAGGGCCATGAAGCCTTGGAGCATCAAATAGCCAAGAGGGTGGAGGATCTAAGAGAGGGAAGATGTAAATGAGAGAATGCCTGTGCTTTCCCAAGCAAGGAAGCATCTTTGTTACTATAAGCTTGCTAGTTCACAGTGGGGCTCTCACCTGTTTTCTTCCTATATTCCCTCCCAGCCAAGGAAATTGCCCTCTACCCCCATGGATAAGGCATAAAGGAGTGAAGTGTGGAGAGTTACAATGAGTGCAGGGTCAGGGGCATCTATACAATTATGGATTTCAGGAACTCTGCTTCCTTTGTCAGACTCACACACCCCCTACTCCAATACATAAAAAAGAAATAAAAGCAAAACCAAACAAAAACAAACAAGCGAAAAACTCAAGCATATAGATACAAAGCTAATAAATTATTCTCTTTCTGAGCTGGGCAGCTCTTAAATATTATAGGGTTTATTTTAAGGATCCACCTAGAAACAGATAGAACTAAGGAGACTTAATGGGAACACTAAAACCACATCACCCCCCAAAGTGGCAAGAGCTTCTGTGTTCTTAGTTGAAACAATAAATACAACAAAGATACTTATTTGCAGAGTATTTATGGAGAACAGGAAATTAGATAAGGACTTTCACCTTCTAGACACTAACTCATGTTTGACCTTGGTCAATAATGACAACTTAATTGGCCCAATCCTTCCATTTCCCAACTGCTGACTAAGTTAATTTGCAACTTAACACGCAGTTGTTTGCAAACCCTTGGGCTGAAGCTACTCTCAGTTGGAGCTTTACCCAGGAATGAGCTGGCACACTGGAACTTGAAGGCAAAACAGCTCCAAGAAGAGGTTTCCTTCCCTCTGTGACTGTCTCAGTAGAGAAACTGTAGGTTCTGGTTTATGACGGTTCCAAGTGCTTAGGCTCAGTAATCCTTTCCTCTCATTATAGATGACAACAAAGGAAGTTTTAACAGCATTAATTTTCCTGTTAGTCCCTCTTTTATTCTAGTAGGATAATTCTGGAAAATGGTACATGCTAACCAAAGGGAGGCCTTATGTAGCAGAAAGAACCAGACTTGGGTTCAAATCCTCGCTTCACCACATGAAGACCCTCTGATGTCGGTTGGTTGCTTACTCTTTCTGAACATCAGTATTTGTCTGTCTGAGATGTAGTATTTAGAACACCTGGCCCTTAGTAAGTGTGAAATAATTATTGGTTTTAAAAAATCAACTTTGTTGAAGTGTAATTTGACAAATAATAAAATGCTTTCATTTTAACTGTTCCACAAGTTTTTACATATTGATACATTCTGTAACTACCACCACAATCAAGATATAAATGTCTCCACCACTCTGAAAAGTTTCCTTTTGCTCCTTCCCAGACAATCCTCATCATCACCCTGGGGCCCAGGCAACTACCAATCTGCTTTCTTTCATCACAGATTAGATTTTCTCTTTTTGAGTTTCATATAAATAGAATAATATGGTATATATTTTTTGGTGTCTGCCTTCTTTGCTTAGTATAATTTTTTGAGAAATGTTTCCATGCTGTTTTATTAGCAGTTTATTCTTTTAAAATTATTATTTGGTATTGTATTATATGGATATAACACAATTGGTTTACCTATTGACTTGCTGATGAATATGAGTAATTTTCAGTTTGGGGGTATTATGAATAAAATGAGTGAACATTCTTGAAAAGTCTGTGTGAACATATGTTTTTATTTTTCTTGGGTAAATATTAATACTTTATAAAAAATTGACAGTTTTCCAGAGGGACTGTACCATTTAGAAATGTATGAGAATTCCAGTGGCTCCATAGCCTTACCAATACTTAGTAATATCAGATTTTAATTTTGGCCATTCTAGTGGGTATGTAATAGTATTTCACTATGGTTTTAAATTGCATTTCCCTAATGAGTAATTATTAGCATATGTTCATGTGCTTATTGCCCATTTGTATTATCTTCTTTTGTGAAGTATCTGTTCAGATCTTTCACACATTTTTAGATTGTCTACTTATTTTTTATTTCTAAGAGTTCTTTATATATTTTTGATATAAGTCATTTTCCAGATATATGTATTATAAATATTTTCTCTTAGTCTGTGGCTTGGTTTTTCATTTTGTTGATGGTATGTTTTTAATTTTTTTGGATGGTATCTTTTGAAGAGAAGTTTTTTATTTTGATGAACTCCAAAATAACATTTTTAGTTTATGCTTATCATATTCCTCTTTAAGAAATCTTGCCTATACCAAGATTGCAAAAATTTTTTCCTACGTTTTCTTTTAAAAGTTTTAAAACTTTAGCTTTTGCATTTAAGTCTATGATCCATTTAGTTAAATTTTGTATATAACATGAGGTAAGGCTGAGGTTTATTTTTTTTCCCATGTGGATATGAAGTTGATTCAACATCATTTGTGGAAAAAGACCTATTCTTCCCCTACTGAATTCTATAGAACAAACTCTTTCAGGATATAGAAGATGAGGGAACATTTCCCATTTCACTTTATAATACAAGTAAAACAAAACCAAAAAAATGACCAAAACAAAAAAAAAATAGACAAATATTCCTACAAATAACAAAATTTTTAACAAAAATACTAGCAAATCCAAATTTGTGTGTGAGCAATATTTAACAAATGTAAACCAGATATTTTCACTTGGTTTCTCAAAACATCCCATTTAATTCCTATCACACTAACTATGACACCTAAACTTGTTCCCATGGCCTATAAGGTATTATATGACCTCACCCACAGCTTCCTCTTTGACTTCATGTCTTACTAACTTCCTCTTTGTTTATTCTGCTCTAGCCACACCACGTAGACACGCTGTACATGTTCATGTATATTCTTTTTACAAACTGGATTTAAACTTAACTATCATCTACATCAGTGGCTTTCAACTCTAGATGTATTAATACATTAGAATCATCAAGAGAGTATTAAAAAATAATTAATGCTTAGACCCTGCCCTAGACAAATGGAATAAAAATCTCTGGAAATGGTATTTAGGCCTGTAGATTATTTTAAAAGCTCTCTAGGGGATTCTAAAGTGCAACCTGAGATGAGAACCACTCAACCTCATTTCCTTGTTATTCCCAGGGACTCAAATCCCCTTGCCCCATTCAGAGATCTAACCAGTCTAACATCGGCCTCCCATTTTTTACCAGGAGCCAATAGAATCATCATCCTCTCCTTCTTGCTTTATTTGAGCAAGTGGGACTCAAGACTCCTTGGCCCATTAACTCTCAGAATCACAGAAGGATGGGATAGAAAGAGACTTAATTCATCTAAAAAGGAAGTGCTAAAGAGGCAAAGCTGAGTGGAACCCAAATTTTCTAGTACCGTTAAAATTTTACTTACCCAACTTACTTCCTTTCCTTTCATCTGTGCTGAGTGTGCCTAAAGAACTGAGAATTTTCGGGCATGGGGGGAACAAGATGGCAGAATAGAAACCTCCAGTGATCCTCCCTCCACAAGAACACTTAATTCAGCAACTATCCATGCAAACACACACCTTCAGAAGAACCAAAAATCAGCTGAGTGATTGTATTACCTGTTTTAAAAGAGGTACTGAAGAGGGCAAAAAAGACAGTCTTACATTGCCTATACCACCCCTCCCACATCCCCTGGCAGTGCCACACCAGCATGCCATGCGGAGAAAGAATCTGTGTGCTCAGGGGAGGGAGAGTGAAGTGACTTTGGGGCTTTGGGTTGAAACTGAGGGCCACCCTGGCAAAGGGAAACACAGCACAGGGAAGAATTCTACCAATGCTCATGGGGGAAGCATTTTGACCAGCCGGGCCAGAGGGAAAGTCTCTGCCCAGAAGTCTGAGTTTCCACTAGCCCTAGCACTGTCAGACAAAGAGCAGCTTAGGGCCTGGACTAAATCTGTGAGGCAGCTGGGCCACAAGGGCTGCAGTCCTTGAGCAATTCCTGCTGCTGTGCTGGCTCAGAGCCAGTGGACTTGAGGTATATGAGACTCAGTAAGATACCAGCAGGTAGGGTCACGGCAGTGATTATGTCACCCCTCCCCAACTACAGGCACCACAGCTCAGAGAGAGACTTCTTCCACTTGAAGAAAGGAAAAGGGAAGAGTCTAGCAGACTCCTGAGGCCCCTGATTCCAGGCCTTAGTTCCTGGACAGCATTTCTGGAGCCACAGTGGGCTAGAAGGAAACATGCTGCCTTGAAGGAAAGGACCATTCCTGGCAGCATTCACCACATGCTGACTAAAGAGCCCTTGGCCTCTGAATAAACATCAGAGGCAGCCAGGCAATGGTAACCACCGGCTTTGGGTGAGACTGGGCTGGCTTCAGGTATGACCTAGTGCTGGTGGTAAGGGAGTACCCGTATCACTCCTCCCCAAACTTCAGCAGCCTAGCACAGAGAGTGAGGAAAGAGAGTGAAGGGCTTTGCTTGGTAATCCAGGGAATTAAGGGCTTTGCTTGGTAATCCAGGGAATTCTCTTGTATCTTACTCAAGCTGATCAAGGTGGTACCCACCAGGAGTCTGCAAGAGTCACAGCATTACTGGGTTTTGGGCATTACCAGTGCTGATATGCCTGCAGTGACCAAAGAACTAGATCACAACACTCAATTCCCTTTGAGTATCTGGAAACTCTTCTCAAGAAGGACAGGTACAAACAAGCCCAGACTGTGAAGACTAAAATAAATACCTAACTCTTGAATATCCAGACATCAGTGAACATCCACAAGCACCAAGAACACCCAGGAAGACGACCTCATAAAAGGAACCAAATAAAGTACCAGTGACCAATCCTAGAGTGATGGAGACAGGTGAGCTTTTAGACAAAGAATTCAAAATAGCTGTCCTGAAGAAGCTCAATGAACTTCAAGACAACACAGAGAAGGAATTCAGAAGCCTGTCAGAGAAATTTAACAAATAGATTAAAATAATTTAAAAAATCAAGCAGAAGTTCTAGAGCTTAAGAATTCAATTGACAAACTGAGACATGAATCAGAGTCTTTCAGTGGCAGAATTGACCAAGCAGAAGAGTTACTGTGCTTAAAGACAGGCTATTTGAAAATGCAGTCAGAAGATAAAAAAGGAAAAAGAAAAAATAAGAATGAAGCATACATACAAGATGTAGAAAATGGCCTCAAAAGAGCCGATCTAAGAGTTATTAGACTTAAAGTGGATGTAGAGAGAGAGAGATTGGGATGGAAAGTTTATTCAAAGAAATAACAACAGAACCTCTCCAAATTTTCCAGAAAGATATCAGTATTCAGGTAAAAGAAGGTCACAGAACATCAAACAAATTTAATCCAAAAGGGCTACATCAAGGCATTTAATAATCAAGCTCCCACAGGTCATGGATAAAGAGAATGTCCTAAGGGAAGCAAAGAAAAAAAAAATGTAAAGAAGCTCCAGTAAGTCTGGCAGCAGACTTCTTAGTGGAAACCGAATAGGCCAGGAGAGAGTGGCATGATATATTCAAAGTGCTGAAGGAAAAGAACCTTAACTCTAGAATATTATGTCCTACAAAAATATCCCTCAAACATGAAAGAGAAATAAAGAGTTTCCCAGACAAACACTGAGGGATTTCATCACCACCAGACCTGCCCTGCAAGAAATGCTAAAGGGAGTTCTTCAATCTGAAAGAAAAGGACATTAATGAACAAGAAGAAATCTGAAGTTATAAAACTCACTGGTAATGGTAGGGACACAAATACTCTATTGCTGTAATTGTGATGTATAAACCACTTATATCTTGAGTAGTAAGACAAAGACTAACCTATCAAAAATAACTTAAGAGACAGATAATATAAAAAGATATGGATAGAAAAAACAAAAAGCTAACAAGTGGTAGGGGATGGAGTTAAAGGGTGGAATTTCTTTTAGAACTGTTAAATTTCTCTTATTTGTTTGTAAGCAGAGTTATCATATGTTTAAAATAATTTGTTATAAAATGTTTTTTTGCAAGCCTCATGGTAAACTCAAATCAAAAAACCTACAACAGACACACAAAAAATAAAAAGTGAGAAATTAAAACACACTACCACAGAAAATCACTTTTAACAAAGGTAGAAAGGAAGGAAGAAAGAAAGAAAAAAAGAGAGAACCACAAAACAATCAGAAATCAAATAACACCATGACAATAGTAAGTCCTTACCTATAAATAATAACATTGAATGTGAATGGACTAAACTCTTCAATCAAAAGACACAGAATGAAAGAAAGAAGGAAGACCAGAGACACTAGCTGCCAGAGTGTCTCAGTAAGAAGGAGAAGTTTTAGACGAAAGAGAAAAAATGAACAAGGATAAAAACAGATATCAGGTGTGAATATGAGGGAAGGGTGCCAGAATTTTCAGGATACTCCATGGGAAAAAGTTGTGGAGTAGAACAGAAAGGAGCAAGGTATTGGCAGAGGTCAACTCCAGAGAGGCTTGGAGTCCAGTGAGAAGGGTAGGCGGAGGAGTTTCTTTCTCCCTCCCTCGTGTCTCTGACAGTGGCAGGTTCCTGAGCTGCTGGACAGATCGTCCAAGCAGAAAATAAACAAACTGGACTTAAATGGGACTCTAGAGCAAATGGGCCTAACAGACATTTACACAACATTCTATCCAAAAACTACTGAATATAAATTTTTCTCATCAAGCACATGGAACATTCTCTAAGACTGATCACATCTTAGGCCACAAAACATGTCTCATGAAATTCAAAAGGTAGATATTATAATATGTATCTTCTCATATCATAGTGAAATAAAATTAGAAATCAACTCCAACAGAAACAATACTACACAGTCATGGAAATTAAACAAAATACTGCTGAACGATTATTGGATCAAGGAGGAAATTAAGGTAGAAATCAAAAGATTCCTCAAACTGAATGACAAAGGGGACACAAGTTAGCAAAATCTGTGGGATTAAGAAAAGAAGTTCTAAGAGGAAAGTTCATAGCCTTAAATGCCTATATTAGAAATACAGAAAGATCACAAATCAGCAATCTAATGAATCATCTCAAAGAAACAGAATAGGAAGCACAAACCAATGCCAAACCCAGCAGAAGAAAATAAATAAGTCAGAGCAGAACTAAATGAAATCAAAAACAAACAAACAAAAAATAATACAAAAGATCAATGAAACAAAAAGTTGGTTCTTTGAAAAGATAAACAAAATTGATAGACCTCTCACTAGTATTAACCAGAAATGGAAAAGGACCTAAATAAGCTCAACCAGAAATGGAAAAAGAGATATTACAACTGATACCACAGAAATACAAAATATCATCTGTAAATACTATAAAAATCTCTATGCACATAAACTTGAAAATGAAAAGGACAAAGGAAAAGGACAAAGTCCTGCAAATGCACAACCTCCCAAGGCTCAATCAGAAAAAAATAGAA
This sequence comes from Varecia variegata, assembly GCA_028533085.1. NCBI lineage: Eukaryota > Metazoa > Chordata > Mammalia > Primates > Lemuridae > Varecia > Varecia variegata. The sequence goes on from CM052437.1 coordinate 33,702,503, forward strand.
CCCCTGAACAAACCAATTATGAGCAATGAAATTGAAGCAGCAATAAAAAAATCTTCCAACAAAAAATAGTCCCAGACCAGATGGTTTCACAGCCAAATTTTATCAAACTTAAAAAGAAAAATTGGCACTCATACTGCAGAAATTATTCAATAACATAGAAAAGGAAGGAATCTTCCCCAACTCATTCTGAAAAGTCAGTATCATCTTGTTACCAAAGACACGAAGGGACCCAACAAAAAATGAAAACTATAGACCAATATCCCATAGGAATATACATGCAAAATCCTCAATAAAATTCTAGAAAACTGAATTTAGCAGTATATCAAAAAATAATCCACCAAGACCAACTGGGCTTCATTCCAGGATGCAAAAATGCTTCAACATATGTAAATACATAACTGTGATTCACTACAGAAATAGAAGAAAAAACAAAGATCATATGATCATCTCAATAGATGCAGAAAAAGCATTCAACAAAATTAAGCACCTTTTATGATAAAAACTCTCAACAAAATAGGCTTAGATGGAACATATCTCAAAATTATAAAAGCCATATATTACAAACCCATAGCCAACATCATACTGAATGGGGAAAAGTTGAAAGCATTCCAACTGGGAACTGGAACAAGGATAACCACTGTCAGCACTACTATTCAGCATAGTGCTGGAAGTCCTAGCCAGAACAATTAGGCAAGAGAAGGAAATTAAGCGTATTCAAATGGGGAAAGAGGACATCAACACATTGTTCTTTGCTGATGATATGATCTTATATCTAGAAAACCTCAAACACTTCACCAAGAGACTCTTGGAACTGATAAATAAATTCATCAAAATCTCAGGTTACAAAATCAATGTACACAAATCAGTAGCATTCCTATACATCAACAAGAGTCAAGCTGAGAATCAAACCAAAGATTGAATACCTTTCATAACAGCTACAAAGAAAATAAAACACCTAGGCATATATTTAACCAAGGAGGTGAAAGATCTCTACAAATAGAACCATGAATCACTGAGGAAGGAAATTGCAGATGATGTAAAGAAATGGAAAAACATATCATGCTTGTGGATCCGTAGAATCAACATTGTTAAAATATCTGTACTACCCAAGGTGATTTACAGATTCAATGCAATCTGCATCAAAATACCAATGTTATTTTTCACAGACATAGAAAAAATAATTATACACTTTGTTTGGAACCAGAAAAGGGCCTGAGTAGCCAAAGCAACTTTAGGCAAAAGGAATAAATCTAGAGGCCTCACTTTACCAGACTTTAAGCATTACTACAAAGCTATAGTAACCAAAACAACATGGTACTGGCACAAAAATAGAGACATAGACCAATGGAACCCGACTGAGAACACAGATACAAAACCATGCACATATTGCCATCTGATCTTTGAAAAAGTATGTAGCAATATACACTGGGGAAAAGAATCCCTATTCAATAAATGGTGCTGGCAGAATTGGATAGCAACACATAGAAGACTGAAACAGGATACAAATCTCTCTCCACTCACAAAAATTAATGGAAGATGGATAACAGACTTAAATCTAAGACATGAAACCAAAAGAATTCTAAAAGAAAGTGTAGGAAAAGAAAAACTCTTCTAGATATCAGCCTAGGCAAAGAATTTATGAAGAAGACCCCAACAGCAATCACAGCAACAACAAAAATAAAAATAAATAAATGGGACTTGATTAAATTAAAAAGTTTCTTCGCAGCCAAGGAAACAATCAACAGAGCAAATAGACAACCTACAGAATGGGAGAAAATATTCCCATATTATACATCTGATAAAGGGCTAATAACCAGAACCTACAAGGAACTCAAGCAAATCAGCAAGAAATAATCAAACAACCCCACTAAAGTGTGGGCAAAGGACATGAACAGAAGATTTTAAAATAAGACAGACTAATGGCCAATAAACCTATGAAATAATGCTCAATGTCGCCAATCATCAGAGAAATGCAAATCAAAAACACAATAAGATATCACGTAACGCCACTGATAATGGCTTTTATCAAAAAGCCCCCAAACAATAGATGTTGGCACAGATGCAGAGAGAAAGGAACACTTATTCATTGTTGGAGGGACTGCAAACTAGTGCAACCTCTATGGAAAATAGCATGGAGACATCTCAAAGAACTAAAAGTAGACCTACCATTTGATCCAGCAATCTCACTACTGGGTATTTACCCAAAGGGGAAAAAAGTCATTTTATCAAAAAGACACTTGCACTTGGATGTTTATGGCAGCATAATTCACAATAGCACAGATGTGGAATCAATGCAAGTGCCCATCAATTCTGAGTGGATTAATAAAATATTATATATATATATATACACACACACACACACACACCCACACACCCACACCCACACACACACACACACACACACCATAGAGTACTACTCAGCCATCAACAAAATGAATTAATACCTTTCGCAACAGTCTGGAAGGAACTGGAGACCATCCTCTTAAGTACTGCAAGAATGGAAAAACAAGTACCACATGGACTCACTATTAAATTGGAACTAACCAATCAGCACTCATGTGCACAGGTGGAAGTAAAACTCAATGAAAATCATGCAGGTGGGAGAGGGGAGGAGATGGGTGAAATCATACCTAACAGGTACAATGTACTCTAACTGGGTGATGGGTACATACTTTTGTATTTGATTCAAGCAGTACAAAAGCAATCCATACAGCAAAACATTTATATCCCCAGAATATTCTGAAATTGAAAAAACAATAAGTTAGGTATACTTTAAAATAACTAAAGAGTGGAACTGGAATGTTCCTAAATAGAGAAATGATAAATGATTGAGGTGATGGATACCCCAATTACCCTGATTTAATTCACATTGTATGTCTGTATGAAAACATCATATGTATGTTTATAGAGATATACAACTATTATGTATATACAACTTGTGTATATACAACTTATGCACATACAACTATTATGTACCAATAATTAAAAATCTAAAAAAATCATATAATCACTAAAAAAAGGACATAGAATGACTGAATGGATTAAAAAAACCTAGAGTTGATTGTATGTTGTCTGCAAGAAACACACTTCACCTATAATGACACACACAGAAATAGTCTTCGCAAACAGGAAGTATGGCAGTCTACTATCTAACTGTGGGTGAGTACCATGGTGGCCTACAAGCAGGTCCAAGGGGGACCCCTGAAGCTGAAAGGTGTTGCAGGTGTGACCAAGTAGAAGAAGAAAAAGAAAGACAAAGACAAGTCGAAACTCCTGGAAGTGATGATGGGAACAAGCAAAAAAAATGAGGAGGACAAGTAGCATGGCCTGGACAAGTGGACCCTCACCCAGGTGACCTTCAAGAAAATGCAGGAGAAGAGGCAAATGCAAAGGATCTTGAAGAAAGCATCCGAAACCTACAAGCAGAGAATGAGGACTTCAACAGACATCTACATACACACACACAGCATTACAACATTCCCAAAGTCAGTTGGACAAAGTAGCCTCCTGGCCGTGGGTACAGAGCAGCATCAAGGGAAAGCAAAAGGCCAAGTCAGGCTCATGTTAGGTCCCTCTGGCATTTTCTAGAAACACTGCTTTACACACATCCTTGCATCTTCTGCTGTGACAATGCTTTTTGAAGCTATGTAACCTCATTCTGGAACTTCATTAAAGTAAGACTGTCCTTTTACTCAATTTAGGTTTCTTGGCAGCACATAGAAGATACACCTTTTTGATTTGGATAGAAAGTTTTGAAGGTTCATCTAGAGGTAAAGGCCATTTCTTTGTGCCCTGTAAAAAATGATTTTACCCCCAAGTCACAGCTAACTCTCTAAGGTCAGCCATCTGTCTTCACTTGAATGAGATTGACTCCAGAGGATAAGGAGCTAATGCTAGCATGGTCTGCAGTGTGCTGACTCCCTTGGGACCTTGTGTGGGCTGCCTTTCCAAGCTTCCTCTAGCTTGGGGCTTGTGCTGTTCCCCCCTTCAGGCCCCGGGAAGCCACTCGCAGCTTCATGGCCTTCACATTGCTTCCTCAGCCACCTGGCCAGTGAGACAACACAGCCTGGGTAGCAGAACCACCACCTAAGGCAAGGATGGGGTATTGCCATGGCAGGTATTGCTAATTGATCACAGCATTCTTCGTAATGAAACCCAGACATGGCCTTCCTCATAAACCTCAACCCAGGCTCCAAGGAGCCTCTCGTGTTTACTCAAAATTGGCACATCACATGGAGCCAAGTGTTAAGTTTGGGGCTATCCTATGTAAACTGGAATAAAGAAAAAACCAGTTATTAAAAAAAAAAAGACACACACAGACTGAAAATAAGGGGATGGAAAAAGATATACTATGCAAATGGAAACCAAACAAGAGAAATAGTAGCTATACCTCTAACAGATAAAATAGATTTCAGGAAAAAAGCTGTAAGAAAGAGGCAAAAAAGGTCATTATATAATGAAAAAAAGGTCATTTCAGGAAGACAATATAACAATTCTAAATACATATGCTCTCAAAACTGGAGCACCCAGATATATAAAGCAAATATTATCAGAGCTAAAGAGAGAGAGAGAGAGAGCAAGCGAGCTCAAAACAATAATCATTGGAGATTTCAACACTGCACTTTCAGCATAGGACAGATCACCCGGACATAAATCAACAATGAAACATTGGACTTAATCTGCACTATGGACCAAATGGACCTAATAGATATTTATAGAATGTTTCATCCAACAACTGAAGAATTCATGTTCTTCTCTCAGCTCATGCATCATTCTCAAGGATAGATCATATGTTAGATCACTAAATAGTCTCAAAAAATTAAAAAAATTGAAATTATATGAAGTATTTTCTCTGACCACAATAGACTAAAACTAGAAATCAATAACAAGGGGAACATTGGACAACAACAAACACATGGAAATTAAACAATATGCTCCTGAATGACCAGGTGGTTCAATGAAGAGATTAAGAAGGAAATTAAAAAATTTCTCAAATGAAAATGAAAACACAACATTTAGAAACCTATGGGATGCAGTGCATTCCATAGGAATATGTAAAGCAATAGTTAGAGGAATGTTTATAGCAATGAGTGTCTACGTGAAAAAAGTAGAAGAGCTTCAAATAAACAACCCACTGATGCATCTCAAAGAATAAGAAAAACAAGAGTAAATCAAACTTAAAATTACTAGAAGAAATAATAAAGATCATATCAGAAATAAATGAAATTGAAATAAAATACAAAAGATCAATGAAACAAAAAGGTGGTTTTTAAAAAAGATAAAATTGACATACCTTTAGACAGACTAAGATAAAACAGAGAGGAAACCAAAATAAATAAAATCAAAGATGAAAAAGGAGAGATTACAACTGATACTTCAGAAATCCAAAGGATCATTATAAACTACTATGAGCAACTATATGCCAATGAATTGGAAAACCAGGAAGAAATTCCTAGGCAAATACAAGCTACCAAGATTGAATCAATGAAGTAATTTTGGAAGAAATCCAAAACCTGAGTAAACCAATAATAAGTGATGAAATAGAAGCAGTAATAAAAAGTCTACCGTCAAAGGAAATCCCAAGACCTGATGGCTTCACTGCTGAATTCTACCAAGCATTCCAAAAAGAATACCAATCCTACTTAAACTATTCCCAAGAACTGAGGAGGAGGGACTAACTCCCAAACTCATCCTATGAGGCCTGTATCACCCTGATAACTTAGCCATATAAAGACACAACAAAAATAGAAAACTATAGGCCAATATCTCTGATGTACATATATGCAAAAATCCTCAACAAAATACTAGCAAACTGAATTTAACAATGCATTAAAAAGATCATTTAACATGATCAAATGGGATTCATCTCAGGGATGCAAGGATGGTTCAACATACTCAAATCAATCAATGTAATATATTGTATCAATAGAATAAAGGACAAAAACCATATGATCATTTCAATTGATGCTTAAAAAGCATTTGATAAAATTCAATATCCCTTCACAATGAAAACTCTCCAAAAACTGGGTATAGAAGGAACTTACCTAACACAACAAAAGCCATATATGACAGACCCACAGCTAGTAGTATACTCAATGGGGGAAAAACCGAAAGCCTGTCTTCTAAGATCTGGAACAAGACAAGGATGCCAATTTTCACTGCTGTTATTCAACACAGGCTACTGGAAGTTCTAGTGAGAGCAATCAGACAAAACAAAGAAATAAAAGGCATTCGAATTGGAAAGGAAAAAGTCAAATTATCCTTGTTTGCAGATGATATTATCTTATATCTAGAGAAACCTAAAGACTCCACCCAAAAATTATTAGGACTGATAAAGAAATCCAGTAAAGATACAGGATACAAAATCAACATACAAAAGTCAGTAGCATTTCTGCATGTCAACAGTAAACGATCTGAAAATGAAACCAAGATAGTAATCCCATTTACAATAGTTATTAATACAAATAAAATAAAATACCTAGGAATAAACTTAACCAAAGAAGTGAAAGATCTCTATAATGAAAACTGTAAAACATTGATGAAAGCAACTAAAAAGGACACACACACACAAAATGGAAAGATATTCCATGCTTATGAATTGGAAGAATCAATATTGTTAAATCTCCATGCTATACCCCAAGCAATCTACAGATTCGATGCAATCCCTATCAAAATACTAATGACATTCTTCACAGAAATAGAAGAAATAATCCTAAAATTTATACAGAACCACAAAAAACCCAGAATAGCCAAAGCCATCCTGAGAATAAAGAACAAAACTGGAGGGATCCCATTACCTGACTTCAAATAACACTGCAGAGCTGTAATAACTGAAACAGCATGGTACTAGCATAAAACAGGCACATAGACTGATGGAACATAACAGAGATCCCCAAAATAAATCCACACATCTATAGTGAATTTATCTTCAACAAAGGTGCCAAGAACATACAGTGTGGAAAAGACAGTTTCTTCAATAGATGGTGCTGGGAAAACTGGATAACCATACACAGAAGAATGAAACTACTTTGTTGAAGATTAGATGGCTATATGAGGATGGTCAAAGCAGACAAAAACATACTCTGGGGAAAAGATTCCTTATTCAATAAATGGTGCTGGGAAAACTGGTTAACCACATGTAGAAGACTGAAACAGGACCCACAGCTTTCACCTCTCACAAAAATTAAATCACGGTGGTTA
>CM052437.1:33710202-33747023 GCA_028533085.1 Varecia variegata
GAACTTTTGTACCCCCATAATAAGCTGAAATAAAAAAAAAAATAAATAAATAAATAAAATCTCAACAAAGATAAAAAAAAAAAAAAGAAGAATGAAACTAGACCCTTATCTCTCACCCTATATAAAAATCAAATCAAAAGGGATTAAAGACTTAAATCTAAGACCTGACACTATGAAACTACTTAAAACATTAGGGAAATGCTTCAGTATATTCGTATGGGCAGGGACTTTTTGAGTAATACCCCAAACACAGGGAATCAAAGCAAAATTGGACAGATGAGATCACATCAACCTATAAAGATTCTGCACAGCAAAAGAACCAATCAACAAAGGGAAGAAAAAAACCCACAGAATGGGAGAAAATATTTGCCAACTACCCACCTGACAAGTGATTATAGAATTATAAGGAGCTCTAACAACTCAATAGGAAAAAATAAAATAATCCCATTTAAAAATGAGCAAAGGAGCTGAACAGACATTTCTCAAAAGAAGACGTACAAATTAACAGGTATATGAAAAAATGTTCAGTATCATTAGTCATCAGAGAAATGCAAATCAAAACCACAATGAGATATCCTCTCACCTCATGTAAAGTGGCTTTTATCAAAATGACAGGCAATAACAAATGCTGTTGAGAATGTGGAGAAAGAGGAACACCCTCATACACTGTTGTGAATGTAAATTAGTGCAACCTCTATGGAAATTGTATGGAGGTTCCTCAAAAGACTAAAAATAGAACTACCATATGATCCATTCATCCTACTGCAGGGTATATATCCAAAGGTTGGGAATTCAGTATATTGAAAAGATAAATGCACTGCTATGTTTATTGTAGCCCTATTCACAATAGCCAAGATATGGAATCAACCTAAGTGTCTATCAATGGATAAAGAAATTGTGGTACATATACATAAGGAAATATTATATGGCCACAAAAAAGAATGAACTCCTGCCATTTGCAACAACATGGATAGAACTAGAAAACATTATGTTATGTGAAATAAACCAAGCATAGAAAGAAAAATTGTACACGTTCTCACTTATATGTTAGAGCTAAATTTTAAAACAACTGATCTGATGAAGACAGAGAGTAGAATGATGGTTACCATAGGCTGGGAAATGTAGTGGGGAGTGGGAGATAAAGTAGGGATGGTTAATGGGTGCAAAAATACAGTGAGACAGTTAAATAGAATGAACAATGTTTGATAGGACAACAAAGTAACTATAATCAACAATAAGTTAGGGTACACTTAAAATAATTAAAATAGTGGAACTATAATGTTCCTAACACAAAGAAATGTTAAATGCCTGAGGTGATGGTTACCTCAGTTACCCTGATTTGATTAATTCACGTTGTATGCCTGTATCAAAACTTCACATGTACCCTATACAGATATACAACTCTTATGTATCCATAAAAATTAAAATTTCAAAAATAAAAAAAGAACTGAGAATTGGAGGATCCTTAAAGTTTTTAATATGCTTGCAATGGTTATCATTCAATAAATTTCTTCCTCTAAAAAGTGCTTGTGTTAACTTTTCTTTCCCCAGTGATCTGGGAGTGGAGGCTTTAGTGTCAGACCAGTGTTTTCCTTTTTATATGCAAGTAAATCACTTGATTATATTTTTTGTCCTTATGTTATCATGAATATTTCAAATGAATTTTATATGGCTCATATTTATGGGTTGGGAGCTATTTCACATTTTGGCTCATTGCCGCCTCATCTGCATATACCATATCTCAGCTGATGTTGATTGGTCTCATTTACATATTCATCATGTTCCTATTTTCAAAGATATTTTTGTTATAAACTGGCTTTTTTTCCCCTCCAGTGTTATAATAACACATAGATGTGTTTTTAAATTGCACTCATTTCCATACATAATTTTTCTGGTTACCATAAATCACCACATTGTCACTTACTCCCCCCACCCTATTCAGTGTAATCGTCACACTTTATACCAAGCTGACATATGGCTTCAAAGTAATTAAAGACAATGTAAACAGTTTACAGTGCACTTTGCAAAGCCACTTCACATTGCAGAGAGTTTAATGATTTCCTTTCCCCCCCGCAGAAAGTCCTACAGCAAGGAAGAATAGAGAGATATGAGGTAGTCATGCCGATAAAAGCTAAGGTATGAATAGTGGCTATTTCATTTCTCACGGAGAAGCTCCTTTTCCTTAGAAGCAGAGGCGGCTGGGTTAACCCGAGTTAATGAATGAGGAAGAATCAAGCAAGGATTGGGTTGTGCACTTTCAATCATTCTAATGGAAGGGGGAAGAACTAAACTCATTAAATGCCCATGTTGTGCCAGACACTGAGATTAGGTATTAAGGGCCTTGACAATCTTATGAAATATGCCTTATTACTAACATTTTACAGCAAGGAAGTTGAAAATCAGAGAGGTTTAAACACTTGTACAACATGGGGGCAGATCAAAAGGGAGAAGGAAATAAAGATGTGTGAACTCAGAATCTCTGTAAGTTAGTCTAGTTCCACACAGATCAGGTATATTCCATTCTGGAATACCTTTTTCTATTGTTTACCCACTGTGTTACCTTGGACAGGGAATTCGTTCTCTTTAAGACTGTTTCCTCATCTGTAAAATGGCACTAATGATGGTACCTATCTCTTGTGTGACTGTGAGGATGAAAAATCTCTAGAGGGAAAACTATAAAACACTGATAAAAAAAATTGAAGGGGACACAAAAAATGGAAACACATTCTATGTTTACGGATTGAAAGAATATTGTGATAATGACCATCCTACTAAAAGTGACCTACAGATTCAATGCAATCCCTATCAAAATAGCAAGGACTTTCTTCACAGAAATAGAAAAAGGTAATCCTAAAGTTCTATGAAATCACAAAAGACCCCAATTAGCCAATGCAATACTGTTAAAAAAGAATAAAGCTGGAGGCATCACACTACCTTCATAGTGTACTATACAAAGCTATGTTAATCAAAACATCATGCTACTGGCATGAAAACCAACCCATAGATCAATGGGATAGAATAGAGAACCCAGAAATAAATCCATGTATTTACAGCCAACAGATTTTTGACAAAGGTGCCAAGGACTTTCACTGGGGAAGGGACAGTCTGTTTAATAAATGGTGCTGAGAAAACTAAATATCCATATGCAGAAAAATGAAACTAGATCCCATCTCTCACCATATACAAAAATCAACTCAAAATAGATTAAAGACTAAAATGTAACACCTGAAACCATGAAACTATTAGAAGAAAACATAGGGAAAATGCTTAAGGAAATTATTCTGGTCAAAGATCTTAGGGAGAAAACCTCAAAAGTATAGGCAACTAAACCAATAATAGAAAAATGGAATAATATTAAACTAAAAGTTGTTTGTACAGCAATGGAAACAATCAGTGGAGTGAAGAGACAGCCCAGAGAATGGAAAAAACAATCTGCAAACTATTCATTTGACAAGGGATTAACATCCAGAATATAAAAGAAAATCAATTCAATAGGAAAAAATAATCAGATTTAAAAATGGGCAAAAAGTCTCAACAGACATCTCTCAAAAGATGTACAAATGGCCAACAGGCATATGAAAAAATGCTCAATGTCAGTAATCAGCAGAGAAATGTAAATTAAAACCACAATGAGATAACATCTTACCCCGTTTAGAATGGCCATTATCAAAGACAAAATAAATAAATAAATGCCAGAGGGGATGTGGAGAAAGGAGGATATTCTTATACTGTTGGTAGGAATGTAAAATAGTACAGCCATTATGGAAAAGAGTATGGAAGTTCCTCAAAAAACTAAAAATGGAATTACCATATGATCCAGCAGTCCCACTAGTGGATATATAACCAAAGGAAAAGAAATCAGCATGTCACAGAGTTATCTGCACTCCCTTGTTTATTGTAATGCTATTCACAACAGCTAGATATGAAATCAACCTAAGTGTCCATCAACAGAGAAATAAAGAAAATGTGGCATATATATAACATATTTATATACACACAATGGAATACTATTTAGCCATAAAAATAAACAAAATCCTGTCATTCATAGCAACATGGATGAGCTTGGAGGATATTATGTTAAGTGAAATAAGCCAGGCTCAGAAAGGTTCATAACACATATTCTCACTCATATGTGGGAGCTAAAATAGTTGATCTCAAAGAAGGAGAGAATATAATAGTAGTTATTGGAGGCAGGGAAGTGTGTGAGGGAGAGGGGACAGCCAAAGGTTGGTTAACAGATACAAAAGTATAGCTAGATAGGAGGAATCAGTTCTGCTATTCCATAGCACTATAGGGTGACTAGAATTAACAAATATATTGTATATTTTCAGATAGCTAGAAAAGCAAATGCTTAATGTTCCCAAGACAAATAAATTATACATGTTTGAGATGATGGACATGTTAATTACCCTGATTTGACCATTACACAATGTATATATGTATTGAAATATCACACTGTACCCCATAAATATATATCATTATTGTGTGTCAAAAATAATAACAAAAGCAAAAGAATAAAGAAAAATCCATTTAACACATAGAACAAGTAAAATACAAAAGAAAAAAAGCAGTGGTAACGTATGGAGTGTGTGTGTGTATGTTTCTATGGTGGGGCGGATGTGGAAGGTGACATAATCTGATATGAATTTGAAAATATCACTCTGGTTTCCATATTGAAAATGGATAGAAATGAATAGGGGTAGGGGACAGCATGCTGCAGGTGGATGGGGGCAGCACTAGTAGAAGGCTGTTGCTATTATCCAAGCACTATGGTTTGAATATTTTTGTCCCCTCCAAATTTCATGTTGAAACTCAATTCACAATGCAACAATATTGGGAAGTATGGCCTTTGGGAGGTGTTTAGGTCAGGAGGGCTCTGCTCTCATGAATGGATTATTGTCTTTTAAGAAGGGCTTTGGGGGTGGGTTCATGCTCTCCTGCTTTGCTGTCATCGAGGACACAACATTTGTCCCCTTTTGCCCTCTGCCTTCCGTCATGCGAGCACTCAACATCAAGGCCCTCACCAGATGCCAGTGCCTTGATCTTGGACTTCCCAGCCTCCAGAGCTGTGAGAAAATAAATTTCTGTTTTTTATAAATTACCCAGTCCATGGTATTCTGTTATAGCAGCACAGACTAAGAGATCAAGGAAAGATTATGGTAGCTGGAGGAGATAAGCTGACGGATCGGAGGTATAACAAGGAGGTGAAAACAACGGGACTTGGTGGTGCACTGTAATACAAAATTACATTACATTCTGACCTTGCCCTTAAAGAACAATCAAGGAATCTGGGAAAACCCATAAATTCTGAATACAATCTTGGAAACATGCTGGAAATTCTAGGAACACAGCACTGGGAAAGTTCTGAAAAGGCTCTATAGAGGAATCAACATTTCATCAGGTCCCTGGAGGAAAAGCAGGATTTTAGGCAGAGGGATAGCATCTATATAAGAACAGTGTGAAAGTATATTTTGTTAATCTGTTTACTCTTTCCTTCCTTCCCCTACAACTATTAATATTTTTTGATCTATCTATGCAGTAGGCATTGTCCCCAGAACCAGCTGTCACATGCTAAATAGGCAACATGATGCCTGGTAATGATAGTGCTTGGGGAATGGAAAATTGTCCCACTTGGTGAAAGCGTAGGAGATAAACGGTTTTGATTTCTGTGCTAGGGACTTAAAACTTAAGTCTGTAGTAATGAGGGTCCCCAGAAGTTACTCTGCAAGGGGACTGTTCTGGTAGCTGAGTGGCAAGAAGATTGGGGCTGGGATAGGCACGGCACCTTCATGCAGTAGGCTGTGTAAATGCTGATGAAACTTTGGACCTCACAGCAGCAGGAGTGAGCAGGGGGCTGAATTCCAGAGTACATCTGAGGGGCAGGCACTAGGACTAGAGGAATGAATACCTGGGTAGAAGGGAAAGAGAAGTCATGTGAGTCAAGGGAGGCTTGGGATTTTCTCACTCAGGAATCTGGGAAGATAAGGATGTTATTTATTGGGCAATATGAAAAGATGAGACATTTAAGGGTAAGGATAATGAGCTAGTTCTGTATATGTTAAATTTCAGGTATTTTCAGTTCAGTCTGGTGTAGATGTTTAGGCATCTCTCCATTTGAAAACAAGAATTACAGATTCAGAAGAGAGGTTGCAGATCAATGTTTAAGAGCCCTTGTAGTAAAACATTCTTTGATGAATAATGGTTTGGCGGGGGGTAGGCCTATTAAAAAAATAAAATGCCCCAAAGTGGAGCCCTGGAATATCTAAACTTTTGAGGGGTAGTTTGGGACATGAAAGATGAGAACTGGATATGGAGCAGTCTGGGAAGTAAGTGGGGAGGAGACAGGAGAGTGCAGTGTCCCAAAGTTAAAAGGGGAAAGGGCGTTGAGAAGAATGACACTAGTGGTCAATGAAATCAAAAGCTACATATAGAGTCAGTACTAAGAGGACAGAGTAGATGTCATTTGATCTGGCAGATATGGCATTGTTGGGACCTTGGATAGAATAACATGATAATATTGAAGAATTTGGGGCTAAATAGCAAGTGGGCAGGCTGGGCAGTGATTGAAAAGAGGATAGAAAGGCAGGACACGCAGGCTGCTCTTTCAAAAGACTGGTCGTGATGGGAAAGAGAAAAAGGTATCACGGCAGGAAGGTGGAAGTTATACAGAAAGCTTTTCTTTTTCTTCTTTTTAAAATAGATGGGTGAAACTTGGTCACGTGTGCAGAACAAAGAAAGGAGCTCTGCGATTTGTGGAGAGGGAGAGACTGAAGAAAAAGCCAGTATCTCGTAAGTTCAGGAAACCGGCTAACAACTAGAAGACGACGACAAGTGAAGGGGAAAGGAGATGAGAACTTGTCAGTGACCAAGAATAGAAGGTGAGGCAATGGATGGAGGTAAGCATATAGACTGCGGGGTACAAAAGTCTCCCCAGAGTTCAATTTAGTGTCAGGCCCTCTGCCAGGGATTGCTTTCGAAGCCTTAGGGTATAAAAAGTCTTAAAAAGATGAGATCAATTTAATATCATCTTTGGCATCTCACTGTGTCAGTACAGGCTGATTGATGAAGGCATGAGGTGGAAATGGACAAGCTGTGTCTGAGCGGGCTGAGTGCCCGAGCCAGCTGCTCTGCCTCTTGGATTACTGCTATGTCAGCTCTGCTCAACCATCGGACCACCGCAGGAGGGTCGCATCTGATGCTGCGCCCCCAAAGCAGGGTCAGTCACACCTGCTGGATTAAATTTGATTAAAGCGGATATTTGTGAAATCTGATATTCCTGCCTTTAGGATATATTTCTATGTAATTATAGGGATGTTCTGGAGGCACAGTAATATCCAATGGTCAGCTAGTCTATGTTAGCTCCAGGCAGGGCAATGGCAACATTCTCCAACTCTATTCCTGGAAGACTGCAGGTCTTAAACTGAGCTCTCACCCAACATAGGGATAGAAAGTAGAGATCACTTAAGTCCCCCTTTAAAGCCTCTGTTAATACAGATGAGGAAACGAAGCCCCTGGAAGATAAGGTGTTTTAATTAAGGTTTCACAGTAAGTTTATATAAAAACTAACACCCCAAACCAGCATTCTGACCACCCTCCTTTAAGCAAGTGGCTTAGTTGCTGAAAAACATTGCTACTCTCTCTACTTTGTATTCCTTTTGTTAATGGATTCCTTTCTCATTTCCTCTGACCTCAGCACGTAATATTTTGAAGGGTGGGGGAAGGTTTAAAGAAACAAGAAGAAAAATTGAATGACTCCAAGAAGGAGAAACATGTGAACTGGAGAGTTGCTTTCTTCTTACAGCAAACAAACAAACAAACAAACAAACAAACAAATCATTCCCTTTTGTATACTTCATCTACCCATTGCTTTGCTACTGGCATTTAAGTCCTAACTCCTGGCTGAGTCACCATAGAGAACAGCACATCTCCCTGGCCCTAAAGGCCCAGGAGGTGGGATCAAGAACCTTCAAAGGACGGCAGGTTACTTTAAGTGTGGGAGGATTTGTTCTTTTTTTTATTACCGTATCCCACTTTGAGAAAAGTGTATTTGGGGAAAACCCTAAATTAAACCAGCCCATTAAGGAGTCAATGTCTGCAGTAACAAAGGAGCCTTGTCTGTCAGTACCGTAAACTTTCCTAATACTTTTAATGTTTATATATCAATTACCACTTGTCTGTATACATAGCTTGGGAACAAGAAGTCTAGAGAATCTCGAAAGCACCAATGTTAGGCTCTGCTGTCAATTTAAAAAATTAATCAGAAATAGTAGAAAGTATCTCTGAAAGAGAATGGATGTCAGCAGAAAAAAAAAACAACAGGCTTGGGTTTATGAAAATTCCACTGACAGGTACTTTCGGAACAATGCTTTATACCAAAAAAAGAGGACTGCTTGAATTGGCTTTTGCTCATTTCAATGGCCACACTGAAAGATTCCACACTGTCACTTAGGAACCATGGTTAAGAAAATAATACGGGAAGAGACGCAAAAAGTTGGCTTGGCCATGTCAGTCTGGCTTCTAAGTACAGAACACGTGCTGCATGTGATCTGAGGTTGCTGCCCATAGCCCACTGGAGGCATTCACTCACAGCAGTGTCGGGTACGTACATTTTCTCCAGGTCCTCAAATCCTGAAAATGCGCCTTTGGGGATGACTCGAAGCTTGGTGAGGACAAACCTCCTGAAAAGAGAGTAGACAGAAAATATCACATAAAATAAGTAATTGAGTACCTAATGTATAATGTCGGCTAACAACTAACATACTAAGTGCTTACTACAAGAGTAATGGTTGAAATTGCTTTTGCATTCTCTTTCTTCATCCTCTCCAAGAAGCAGTGATATTGGCACTATTATTCTCTGCATTTTGCATGAGGAAACTGGAGTTTAGAGAGAATAAAAAACTTACACAGGGTCACATGGCTGATACATGGCAGAGCTGGGATATGAACCTTGCTTGTCCCCACAACTCTGTTGTCTTCTGTGGCCCTGTGTGAGGCCTCTTCTCTTTTTCTATTCCAACCCCAAACACCTCTTCCTTTATTGTCATTCTAAGCTGACCTTGCTTCCTATTCCAAGGGAAAATAAAACCAATAGAAGAAAACTTCCTCTTGATCTCAGGTGGCTCACTGCCTGAGTAATCCATCTGTACCTGTGCTTTATACTCACTGCCTTTCCTCCTGTCACCATGGGTGAACTGTCCAGGGTCCTGTCTAGGAACAGCCTTTCCGATGTGCACTAGGTCTCTTCCTCTTCTCTTCTAATCCCAGTAACCACTGCAGCAATTTTCCCCTTTCTTTCACGCATTCCACTCACCTATTTTCCCTTCTCTACTGGGTAATGCCCATTAATATAAAAACAGGCCATGATTTCTCCCACTTATAAAAGGTCTTCTCTTAACCTCAGCCACCTCCAGCTTTGCCATTTTCTTCTGCTTGAAATATTGTCTCCCACCTGCCTTGGAATTCCTTTCAGTGGCTCCTCAACTCAATCAGGAAAGCTCCAATTGTTTACAGTGGCCTTCAATACCCAACAAGAGCTATCTGCTCTCTATCCCCATAGTTCCTCTCTCCTCTCTTTTGACAACTCCCTTTGCTCATCCTGATCTTGTCATAGCACCCTCTTGCTATTCCTTGGGCGTGCCAGGTTTCTTCTTGCCTAATGTTTCTGTATTTGCAGTTCTGTCTGTCTGGAACACTGCTCTCCCAGATATCCTTATGACTTGATCCCTCACAGCCCTCTATTTGCCCAAATGTCACTTTCTGCGAGATTTTCCCTAACCACCTTATTTAAAATGACAATCTATCCAACTTGGGCCCTGGCCACTTTTTCTGCTGCTTAAATTTTTCTTTGCAGCACTTCTGACATGTTATACATTCTATTTATTTATATATTTGTGTATTCATGTATTTATTTTATTTATCTCTTCCTCACAACTAGAATGAAAGCTTCATGAGGGCAAAAAGTTTTGTCTGATTTGTTACTGCTGTATTCCAAATGCCCGGAACAGTGCCTGGTGCATGACAGTTACTCAATAAACATTTGTTGGAATGACTGAATGGCTATTGCACAATCTGAAAATTCCAGGCTTGGGGATAAAATTACAAGTGACCTTTTGGGAATCTCTGCAACAGAAATATTATTCTTTCCTCTGGCTTTTCTCCCTCTGGCTTTTTCTTGCTTTGTAACTCATTAATAGGGATTTGCTTTTCTTTCCACTTCAACCCCTTCCTTGCATAAGGCCATCCGTGAGTAGGAATTATAATGAAACACTGTGGACTTGGATTATTTCATAAACATTTTATTGCTTTAGTATCTTATTATTTATTCGTGTTAGTGAGATGCCTGTTTCAGATGGAATTGTTACTTAGGCAATCAGGTCTTTTGTTCACCTTGTTTGTGCTGGGCTACCAGATGCACCAACTCCATGGTGAGGAATCGTAAGAGTATCTTGTGTGCCATTCTTGCTTTGGAGGGGTTCTATACTTGGGAAAGCAAAACCAGAAACCTTGGAATTGCCACAAAACAATTGTGGGCTATAGTTGATGTAATAACTATAAATTTTATACAAGGATTAAAATGAGAAAGATCCCAAAGTACATAAATATATAACAGAAAAGTTGGTACGAGCAGGTGAATTTTGAGTCTGGGCCTCAAAACTAACAGGTCATACTAAAAGCATAGTCTATAAAAGATGCATTTAAATAAAAGGTGATCTAATTTAGGATCAAAGAAGAGTATCTACTTCTAGAATTTTCATCTGAAAAGAATCAAGGTTAGTTTACACTATCTTTACTCACTTAACTTTTGTTAACATATACAGGTTTCTTTTGTTCCTATTATAAGACAGAAGAATGATAAACTGAAAAAAGCAGATAATAAAACTTTAAAGAGAAGATAATCAAATTGCTTTAAAATAGTCTACAAGTTTCAAGGAAACTGAAAAATTAAAGATGTTAATTAATGACATATACAGAGTAGAGTCCTGAATAGTTGAGTTCTATTTAATAACAAGTTAGCTAGGTAGTATTTTTTGATTCAGCCCTAGTAACATGCACATTTTCTAAAATTTTCAAGGACCATGCCTGTATTAAGTGGTTCAAACTTATTAACATAATTAAATCCCTTTTGAAGATCAAAAAAAAATTCATTTATTTCAATTTCCAGGGATGTTATAAACTAGATAGTTTGAAGATATTTTCACTAAAAAGCTCATGGAAGTCTTCTATAAAACATAACAGATATTATTTTAAATGCATAGCTGAACTTGCAAGGAAATGCGATAAATCTTCAGGGGCCCAGAGTAAAAGCAACTGAGTATCAGCTGGAACCTGAGTGGTAGATGCAAACCAGAATTCTAAGAGAGTAAACTGAAGCTAAGGTAACGTGGTGGAGTTTCTGAACTTGGTAACCAGGGGATTTGTGTTTTGATGCCAAACTGGTATGTAAGATGAGATACGGAGGATGGAATGCAAAGATTCTTTCTTTCTCTCTTTCTTTCCTTCCTTTTTTCATTCCTTCCTTCTTTTCTTTCTCTTTCTTTCTATAAATCACATGCATTCTAGAAAGAAAGGTACAGAAAACAGAGGACAGGCAATTTTCAATAAAATAATATCAAGACATTTTTCATAACTTTCTATGAAAGATACAAATCCTCAGATTCAGAAATCGCAACAAATTCCAGGGAGGGAAACCAAAATAATTCCACTTCCAGATACCTGTGAATTAAAACTGCAGAGCCATAAGAGAAAATATTTTAAATGTAAACAGAGAGAAAAAGGTGGATTATCTTCAAAGAAAAAATAATTAGAAAAAATTGTAAAAAACTTCAAAATTATTAAAGAAAACTTGCAATTTAGAATGCTATAACTTAGAAAATTATCATTCAGATGTGGGGGTAAAATAAAGATACTTCTGGACAAATTTAATTAGCCACTAGTAAACTTTTAGCAAAAGAATTCCTTTAGAGAATAAGAAAATTTAATTAAGTAGGAAGGCACACATATATGAAAGGAATAGTGAATGAAGAAGTTAGTGTTACTTATTGAAGAGTTGGATTTTCATGATGGCTGGAAAACCCACCAAGTCAATAAGGAATACCAAAAAAAAAAAAAAAAAAAAAATTGACCAAGAATGAAGTCACAAGGCAAATAGTATATATAAAAAAATCAGTTCTTTGACAATGAAGCAATTAAATTACCTAGAAATCCATAATAAAGATTATTAACTCCCCATCCCTAATATACATATACCCATCTGGAAAACCAAAAGCTAAGCAAACAAAGCAAACCAACAAATCAACCAAACACCCTTTTAAGTCCTACATGGGTCAAAGAAGAAATCATAATTATAATTAGGATTTATTTGGATTGAACTATAATGAAAATACAACATATCAAACTTACAGGATATAGCTATTCTGCTAATTATAGCACAAATGTATAGCTTTAAATTATTACACCAGATGGAAAAAAGATGGAAAATTAATGAGCTAAGCTTCAAATACAAGAAACTAGTAAAAGAACAATGGAATTCTGGAAACAGGAAATTATAAAGCCAGTATTTATTTTTTTCTGGCTAGAACTTAAAATAAAACTCAAAAGCAGTTTAATAAGAAGCATTGGTAAAATGAGAGACTTTATAGAGCTGTTCTGAGAAGATAAACACTCAGGTAAACATTACAATTTGGTATTTAAAGTTTAAGTTTAATATACACTAACTTGCTATTTTGCAATTATAAGGTTAAGTTTCTTAAATTTATTACTGAGATTGGTAAGGACTTTCTTATAATAGCAAAAGTTTTAGTGTACTGATTTCAAAGGCTCTTGACTTATAACTTTAACATTAAAAATGATTGTTATAGAAACCTACACTTATTTAAATGTTTATTGAAGAAAACTGAATTTACTGTTTAAAGTTGTAAATTCTACTTATTATAGAAGGTTTATTTTAACCAGCAACCTTCTGATAATTCATTATAACCTTGCTGATCTAGTTCTAATTAATGAATTCAAAATGTATGTGCAGATTTCCTTTAAATCAGGAACATAGGTAAAGGCATTATTCTTGATCAATTTTCATTTTAGAACTAAAGTAAATGGAAGTCTAACAGATGAACTTTAAAACATATTGCAAAATTTAAATTTGCCTTGAGAGAGGAAACCTAAAGAAAGTAGAGAGAAAGAAACAAAGGTAAGAGAAGAGAAGAAATGAATTAAAAATGGCAAGAGGATCAACAAGACCAAAAGCTAATTCTTTGGAAAGATTAATAGAATAGAAAGAAAATTTGTCCATACTGAGCAAGGAAAAAAAAGTGAGAGAGGAAAAAACCCTCAAGCAATGAGAGGCATGAAAAATGGAACCTACCTACAGATATAACAGATGTTAAACTAGAGAACTCTAAGAATAATTTTATAACATTAGATTTGAAAAATCAGATAATATGCATAATTTTTCATAGAAATGTATAATTACTAAAAAGTGACTCATGAAGATATAGGAAACTGAATACATCTATAGCTATAAACAAATGGGGTTGGTAATTTAAAAGCTATCCACCAAAAAACAAGGTCGTCATCATATGATTTTTTAGAAGTAAATTCTACCTCTTTAAAGGAATAAAAAAATCTCAATCTTATACAAACTCTTCCAGAGACTAGTAAAAGAGGGAATGCTCTCCAACAAATTTCATGTGGCCAGTGTAACATACGTAACAAAACCAGACAGGGACAAGAAAAGAATTGAAACATTTAGACAATAAAAGAATGAAAATAATATAGTGATAATGTGTATCTAGTAGAGTCTAAAGAAATAATATATCATTATTATTTGGGTTTGTCCCAGAATTCAAGGGTTGCTAAATATTAGAACATCCTATCAAAGAAAATTTCTATGTAAAGAAATTAAAAGAGAAAACCCACATGATTTTCTTAGGCATAGAAAATGTATATGATCAAAACTGAAACCCATTCATGATAAAACCTTTTGACAAATAAGAAAAAGGAGAAATATTCTTAATCTGATAAGAGGTAAAATCATCAATACTAAAATAAATATACTCAGTGGTGAAATGTTAGACACATTCCATTTAAAATTGGAATGAAGCAAGAAGGCCTGCCATTACCTCTTGTGTTTGATACTGTGCTGGATGCCCCAGCTTGCACAGTAAGAGAAGAAATAGAAAAACATGTATCTGGATTACTGATGAAAAATTGTCATTATCCTCAGAAAACCCGGCAAGGGTGAGGAACCTGCAACCTTAAGGCCATGTGTCCCTCCAGATCCCTAAGTACAGCCCCTTGACTGAATCCAAACTTCACAGAACAGTTCTGTAAAATTTGGATTCAGTCAAAAGTCTGCACTTAGGGATCCAGAAGGCCACAAGTTCCTCACCTCTACGAGTCTGTAGCCAATTTAAGAAATCACTATTACAACTAATAAGAGAGTCTAGTCAGGTAGCTGGTATATGATTAGTGAACAAAAATAATACCCCTCATATTATTTTAAAGTATATCAATTATCATGGCCACAGAACTTTTATAATATCGAGAAATTAATCTAAGACTAAAAAGAATCAAGGATTTAGGGGGAATAATCAACTACTTAATTGAAAAAATTGAAACAATCCTGAACAAACAGAAATAGCACATTTATAAATGGGAAGTTTCAATATTGTGAAGATATCAGTTCTAATCCACGTTAATATATAAATTCAGTGTAAGACCCATCTGAGGCACAATAGTTTGTTTTGGTATGTGGGTGTAGAAACTGATGAGATGATTAATATTCATATGGAAGAGCAACTTTCAAAGAATAGCCCAAATAATTTTAAAGAGGTAGAACAAGGCTGGGGGAGGTGATATACCAGGGAATATGACTTTTATAAAGTTATAGTAATTAAAATGCTGTGGTACTGATAGGGATTAAAAAAACAGACTAGTGGAAGAGAATAAAGAGCACAGAAATAGACCACAAACAAAGGAAAATGACAAATGATAGGGTATCATTAAAAATCAATGGAGGGAGATATGGACTAATCAATAAGGGATGCTGAAACTATTGATTATCTTTGTGGGAAAAATAACATAAGACCTTTGCTTGTAACTATATTAAAATCTCAATTCTGAGTTTACTAAAGATCTAGCGGAAAAAGTCAAGACTTCAAAACTTTTAAATAAAATATAACATGCTGTTCAGAAGACATGGAACTTGAAATTTATGTAAAACAGAGATACATAAGCTGAGAAGATAAACTATAGAGGGGCGAAAGATATTTGCAAAACATACAAATGAAATGTATAAAGAACTTTGTAAGATAATAAGAAAATGCAAACAACTCAGCAGAAAAATTGGGAAGAGATATGAACAGGCAATTTATAGAAGAGTGAAAATGGTCAATAAACATACAAAAAGATGCTCTACTTCACTAGCAATAAAGAAAGTGCAAATCTGAACAATAAGAAGATACCATTATACACCAGCATGTTGGCAAACATTAAAAGAAAACTCTCATAATATCAGTGCTGGTGAGGCAGTGTAACATTTTCTACACTCTTGATGGAAGGGTGATTTGCTATAGATGCTTTCAAGAGTCACTTGACAGTATGTACTAAAGTCAAAGATACAAATGCCCTTAGACCCAGTTATTCCAAGTCTCTCTCTGACACATGCGAATTTGGAGACAGGTAAAAGATTAATCACTGCAGCATCACTACTGATAGCAAAAAACTAGAAGCACCTTAAATGCCCCTAAACAAGAACATGAATAAATATTAATACACTGTGGCACATCGACACAATGCAAAATTATAAAAAAGTGAAAAGCAGTGAACTGAGTACAGCTGCATGCAGCCATCTGGAAAAATCTCCAAAGCATAATGTTGAGAGAAAAAAAAAAGTTGGTGAGATATATATATATAACATGAACAGTCTGATATGATTTTTATAAAGGTTAACAATATGCAAAATAATACAGTATATTGTTTTGTATTAATCATGTCTTTTTTTTCTGTATTTTTGATGTTCTGACATCTTGGGGCTTTGCTGATTTTACAGGGACTGCCCCTTCCAGGGCTGGCTAATTCCTAGAGACAGCAAACACCTGGCCTGTGAGTGAGGCTTTCAGTGCAAATCAACCAATCCAGAGTCCATACCCAGAGCCACCTCCTTTATGGAGCCCTGATCACCCCAGGACCAGGTATCAGACAACTGGAAACAGCCCCTATACTCTGCAAGTTATTCAAACTAGCCAGTCTTAACCTGTTTACCTTGTCGCCTGCCTGTTTCTATGGAAACGACAATCAAGGTTCTTGCTCACATTTCCCCCTTGCTTCCTCTGCCTTCTAATTGTCTCAGGTGCTTCCCTGTGTCCCCCCTTCCCCACCTCCAATGCATGGTGTGAACCCCTTCTCTTGGGATCTGTGAATATGACAAACTATCTTTTTAATGGCAGTTGTCTCCTGATCTATTGGCTTCAACATACCCGAATAATAATAAAGCCTATATTTTAAAACATGTTTAGAGACATATTTTTATTTAAAGGAAAATAAATTTTTGGAATGACCAACACCAAAATCAGTATAATCACCTCTGTAATAAGAGGAGAAGGAGTGCACATCTATCTAAAATAGCCTATATTTTAAAAACTGAATAATTGTGACCAAATCTTAAGATTTGGCAAAGCAGAGTGATGTCTTATGGGTGTTTATTATATTATTCTCTACACTTCATGCTTGAAATATTTCATAATTAATTCTTAAAGACTGAAATTCTCACCAGCCATATCTCAAGCATCATTTATTAAATTATTTGTTTTTAAACAGAGCTGTTGAAAAGTATCATCATACCATTCTTGTCAGATGGCACCTTTACCCTGCTCTGTAAGGGGCATTAAGTGCCTGAATGATTTCTGTAAAGACACAATTCACTAAGGTGGGTCTAAAAAGAAATTTTTCATCACTATACGGCCAGTTACTTAAAGTCTCTTCCATGATAAATTGGGTGGGTGGGATTTACTTTTTTCTTCTCTGCAATTGGAAAGCTTTAGGATTCCCTTGAACTCTGTCTCCATTAGAAGCAATTCATATCTTGGGTAGTCCATTCACCCTTGGCCAAATTTAATTTCCCTTTCTGGCTTAAAGGAGAATGGTTTAAAAGATGCCATAAAAAGCTTTCCAACAGCCTGGAAAACAGCCAATATTCTTTTTGAGAAAGCTGCCTTTTCATGATGGCCCAAATGTAAATGACACTGGGTACTGTGTTCTTTGAATTTTACACAAGTTTAAAAATTAAAGTGAGAACAGCTTGGCAAAGGATATATAGGAAAGAAATTGATCATCTTCCTGACCTCAAAATGCCAAGAGTTTTTGTGCTTCACACTCTTTAGGTCAAACTCTTACCCTGACTAACTTTCTGGGAATATGTTTAGGAGAACTATCCAAAGAGGTTGATTGAACTGAATAAGCAAATCATCCAGAAAAAAAAGTCTAAATAACTAGGATTAGCTATTTACCATGACCCTGAGGATGACGACTTCACTCTCAAAATCATTTGGGTATCTAGTTGGTTGCATTTCTCATGTTGTTATACATGGGTCTTGAAGCCAGCTGGGGTAAGGAAGAGCAGTTTTTAGGTAGGAAAAGGTAGCTTTCATATACAACTTGATTTTAAACATAAAAAACCCCCACTTTTTCACATTTTGGCATAAGTCCTAACTGCCTAAAACAATAAAATAGATACAAGTGTCCTATACCTTAATGTGAGGTGTTGGGTCACTGCAAAAGATGGAGAAATTAGTTCAGCTAGCATTAGCCCATCACCCACCTTCCGGCTGTGTAAATAAATGCAAAGTCTCCCCAGGAGGATTTCTTAAGAGAACTGTCAGTGTTCTCTGCATCCGTCTTTCAGGCGTGGAAGGTGAGCTTGTCCTTCACCTTAAGAAAATGTGGAAGGTATTGGGAGCACTAATTAAAAGGGTTGACATGCATTTCCAGCAATTTGGGAGAGGCAGTACTGGAACATGACTCAGTGCTGAACTCTAAAGGTAAGAAGTAGCCAGCTGTTTTGGGATTTCCTCATTTCCCCATGAGCCATACTTGCACCCAGCAAAAGGATACTGCTGATCCTGAGAAAAATTAGACTTGCTTGTCTAGTAAACTGACCTCAAAAAAGAGGCTGCATGCAGTGGACTGCTGAAGCCAGTGTAAGGAGCTATTGCTCTTACCAGGAATTACCGATGGAGGGAGGTCTCCAATGCGTGAACCCCTATGAGAATAAGAATTAGCTTTTGGATACCTGCCACTTCCCAAGGGTCTCAAAGCCCAATGGCCACTGTGCCATTATTGTTAAATATAGCTTTCCCTCCAATCTTTGTCCCTCCTGGGCTCAACTAAGCTGGGCTCAGAAACAACAGTAACTAGAGGAGGTGGTGGAATAGGGAAGGCAGAAGAAACTCCTCCTTCTTCACCAGTTGTGGGTTTCCAAGCCCGGAGTAAGCCATGCAGTAGAATAGAGAAGTTTAAAATAGGATGAAAGAGTGGGGCTTTAATATTAGAGGGCACCGGACTTTTATTACATTTGTAATACTGGAACACCTATGGTACCTGCCCACAGTTTCATCTGGGGTCTTACAAAATGAGTCAACAGAGTGGGTTTGCCTCTGTATTTGTCAATATGTTATGATTTCTGAGTTGGAGAAAACTTTTCCAAGTCATCCTTTGTAATTCTTTATCTGTGGGAGAAAAGTACTGTAAACTTAAATGGCAGAAGGAGTGGAGAGACATGAAAAGCATTCTTATTCCTTATTTTCATCCCTCTTATTTAGCTCTTATTCCACTGGCTGTTGATGAGCAACTTAGGACAGAGCAGGCAATTTGGCTTTGCCTCTGGCATGGTAAACAAGGAACATTTGCAGGTCAGGGTTCCAGCCATAGAGATCGTCTACAAATTTGGCTGCAGGAGGGGAGATCCAAATGTGGAGATGTTCAGCCTCCATTAGACCATTTATTTAGCCAAACTTCCAGACAATCTGTCTTAAGTAGACGCTGCCATAGTCCTTTGTGTACTCAACTCACAATGCAGGATGTTTTGTTCAGGAGAGAAAGTTGATGGGCACAAGATAGAAACTCACGAGGCAGGCACCGCCCCAAACCCAGCTCCAATCACACTCCTTGTCCCCTGAATCTCCATGACTTCCCCTCAACAACCTGTCTGCAGCAGTGATTCTTCACTTTTATCGTCTCCTGGTGAACAAGTGCTTTCTAATGGCTGTTTTGAATCTGCTTACCTTTTATTTCCATTTATGTCCCCTTATCTCAACATCTGTGCTAGGCTGATGAAAGGGATGTAGGCTGTATATCACTCCTGACTTTATCTTCTCCTTTGTACAACCTTTACATCAAGGTTGTGGAGACTTTTCTTCCTGACTCCCTCCTCCTCCCTCGTTTGCACTGACTGGTTATGGAATTGCTCTCTTCACCACGTTTTATCACCTGTTCACTTTAGTCTTCTTCCCCGAATCCGATACCAGATTTATAACCTATTTACATATGAACGCTCTGGATAAAGAAGCCACATGGTGAAAAGATCCCTAGGCTCAAATACTAGAAACCTGAGCTCTTTTCTGGCTCTGCTACAAGGTACATAAGTGACTGGGCAAAGTCAAGTCCCATCTCTAAACTGTGGGGGTTGGACCAGATCTCTAAGGCCCTGAAAGATAAATATTACAATATGGTTATATAGTGGAATCCTCAAGTGCTCTCCCATTTCAGCATTATTCTGTTTAAAGAGATAATTTTATGTTAAGTGCTCAACACAGAATGAAGCCCATCCTAGGGAATTACTGAATAATAGCTAGCCCTTCTTTTTCTCCAGTCAAGGTCAACATCTCTTGAGCCTGCTCCTTCCTTCCCATCCATCTGCCACCACCCAGGACAGATCTTCACCCCTCATGTCTGTAGCCTTGACTGTGACCTGCATAAGGGTCCTCGTCCGGTCTCCAGTGTCTGATCTGTCTCATCTCTCATGGTGAGAGTGCTCCTCCTAGATGCTATTTGGTTTGATGCTCTCCCACTCAAAAGTGAGACGAACAAAAGCCAACAGAAATTAAAAGCATACAAAGCCCCTTCAATTGCTCATCACTGTCTTGAAAAATCTTAACTCATTTGTCCTTTACTGGAGATACTCTACAATATGCTTCTACTTTTTTTTTTTTTTTAGCTAAAAATTCTGCTTTCTGCATATAAACTCAACTCTAGCCAGCCTTCCACTATTTAGTGACTGGCATTGTATTGGTCCTAATATCCAATGGGTCTAGATCCTATCTCCCTAAGTATATGGGATGGTTCCTTAGAGTAGGAACTTGTCTGGACTCCAAAGGACCTAGGTAGTGCTTTGCATATTTCAGGTGTTAATAAATATTAGAAGGGGGATGATGTTTATATTGGCAATTGGTCTAAACTTAAGGCATTTGAGCATCTTATACTCTAAACCACAGAATTTTTAGGCCCTTTAAAATTATTTCAACCATACTAATCAGTTTTGTTCAAAATAACACCTACCTAGAGCATATATGAATTATGAAAAAGGAATCTAGCTAAGAATTTAATACAGACTTGGTGGAAAAAAAAGAAATGGTTTCTTAGGATATGGGAGAACAGTTGGTATAAGGTAAAAATTTCAAAATATTGGCCCATGAATGTAATCCAGGCCAAGACATATTTTTTTCCCCAAGCCCATACAGTTTTTTTTTAAATAAATTTGAATTGGTTGCCAGCATTTCAAATTGTGACAGTTCATCTAAAATCACAGATGTATGGTTTCTCTTGAAGATATGGAAGACCTACCAACTGGGCTGCATTCTCACATAGTCACAATCGGCTGCCGTTGAGTGATGGGTGGCACCTCAGACTGGCTAAGCTGCCAATTGGCAGAGTCCTTGCTGGTCTGCTTTTCTGTCTTGTGCCTTCAGATCTTAAATTTGGGACTTCTGGTACCTGAAGAGCTATGGTCTGAATTGCACTGAATCCTTTAAACTCAGTGATTCTCAACTCTGGCTGCATTTTATAATCATCTGGAGGAGTTTTTATATACTATAAATGCCTGAACCTCTCGCCTGGAAGTGGGTATGCCATGAGACATCCTTATTTTTAAAGCTCCCCAGGTGATTTCCGTGCATAGTCAAGGTTGAGAACACCTGCTTCAGAGGGATGGGAAAAAGAACCAGCAGCAAGCTGCTCTGATCAGTAGTCAGGGACTTGGCAGCCACCTGTGGGCATGACGGAAAAGGTTTTTGCAAAGCTGTACATGGGTAAGAACAATCTAAGCAGTCCCTTATATCCTGGGGGCAAGGGGACCCCTAGATAAACACATTGCCGTGATTCATTGGAATAACAACCGAAATAAATAGGATATGTACACGTTCTCTTGGAGACCCCCTTCTTTGATCAGTGGAGCTTAGGTTTTGGGGTACCTGGGGCTGCATCAGGGTGGAGAGGTCTCTTCTACCTCAAGTGTGTAGTGCAGTAAGAGTAGTGTGTATAATAGTAAAGAAGGAGAACTTTGGATGGAAGTGAGACAAGTAAGCCAGAGAGGGGAGTACAAGATAAAGAATTGAATCAGATGTTAAAAGAGTCAGGGAGTATCCACTTGCTTTTTTGACAAATATTCACTGTGTTTTTACTCGTAAGTCTGACACTGTTCTAGGCCCTGAGGACACAATGGCACAAAAGACAAAGTATCTTCCCTAATGAGTTTATGTTCTAGCCAGGGAAATAAACAGTAAGAAATAGTTTGGGGAAAAAAAGCATGTACAGTCATGGGGCAATTACTTGGCATGAAAAGAGGATCAATCATGCATAAAGTAACAGGGATAAAGAAGAAACAGCCCTTTAAAAATGACATATGTACATGTGTATAGATGGATGGATGCAGAGAGAGGGAGAAAGGAGGGGGCTGAGGGTGGGAGGACTAACGTGTAGTTACTCACTGACAAATTATTTATTGAACATTAACTTCATGACACAAGTCATCTAAGGTTCTAGGGAAGACAGTGGTGAGCAAGACACATTTCCTTCCCTACCAATTTTAATTCTATTGTCAGAGATATATATGTAATCTAATAACTATAGTGTGGCGAAGATGACAATGGTGGTATTTAGTGCTTGCTGTGTCTGGCACTGTGCAAAATATTTCACTTGCATCATCTAATAAAATCTTTGAAATCACCTTGTGAAGGAGGTACCTACCCTTGTGTCCACTGACAGATGGGGGCATTGAGTTAAGAATGGTTTAGTAACTTGATCGAGGACACAGCTAAAGTGGCAGATCGAGTTCTCAAGCTCAAGTCTGGTCTGAAAGCCCATGCTCCTGACACAGAGACACACACACACACACACACACACACACACACACACACACACACGGTACAGAGGGATAGGAGAATGGAACCCAAGGCTGGTTAAGTTTTACTGAGGGCAAGTGCGATGGATGGTAACAACATAGGTCTGGAGATTAGATGTTTCTTTAAAAAGCAGGACCAGGTAAGCTAGTTCAAAAGGTAGACAGCAGTCATCTGAGGCTGTGCTGGGAATTCGAGGAAACACAAAGATGTCCTGAGAAGGTGAAAGGAGGAATTTTACCAGAAATTCCTCTAAGCAACAGTCTGTTATCAAATTAATTCAGAATTGCATTTTATTACTCTAGATTCTGTGCCTTGGTCTGGATGGAATTCAGGGCTGCCCTTCCTTGTACTCTGTCAGAGTGAATAAACAGAATTCCACTTTAATGACTCTCCATAGTCTCAGACAGCACATGATAAAATGGCAAATATATTATGCCACTAAAGCAGTTCTTTGGTTCCCTCAGTTAATGTCAACCTGATTTAACTGTGATTTTTATTGACAATATTTAGCTCAAGATGTAATAATGAAAGGCGACTGTCACATAAAGGTTAGTTGGGGGCTCCTTCTGCTCAGATATAGGAGGATTAACCTAGGATAAACTTCCTTCTAGAATCTATGAACCCTGGCTGACTGACAATCACTGAAAATGAAACCACAAGGAAAGATGCTCACTGCTCCATGAACCAAAGATAAATTTAGGTCTTTCATAATGCACTTAAAACTAATTTCCGTTTTCTATTTAAAAGTTTCACACATTTAATCAGAAAGCATATGCATTGAATAATTATCTTTTACTGACTGTGTAAAATGCAAATGTTGAATGTTCAAATGAACTCTGTTAGAGACAAGAACAAATGCATAAAACTATTTAAAATAGATTCAGAGAAAAGTGAACAAGACAGTGCTCAGAATGCAGCCCTGTATCCAAATTCACTTCTAAGACTATATGTTATTTATTATAGGATTTTGAAGGATAACTTATTCAATTATTTAATCTTTGTGATGATAACTGATGCTATCTACACCTAATCCTCAAGAGCAACACGTATTTTGACAGAGGAAAAGATTTCCTGAAAATTTTAATTTCCCCTGTGAGGATGGAAAGAAAGCATTTTTTTTAGTGTTGTTTTTTTCTAATATGGACCAGAGATTTTAGCAGAAATTATGATAAATCACTTCTTTGCATCAGAGCAACAGAAAATAACATCAAACACACATTCTTCTTCTCTAGATACTTACTACTAGCACAGAGCAAGTCCTGCATAAATAGCACATATATTAAAGTAGAGGAAAAACAATGTTTATCTTTTATAACACTTAATTGGTAAAATGTAAATAGCAACAGTCAACAAAAACATGAGGATTCTTCATTTAAAAATATTGAAATCTACACATGGTCATCTCTACAGTAATTGTGTGTGACAAAGCAACAGCCCATCCAGGGTGCAGTGCAACGATGATATGAGAATGTCCATACTTTGCATTTAACAGAGCGCATGTCTCCAGTTTCCAGAGAACAGGGATATATTTCATGTTAATCTAAAAATGAGACCTGTATCTTGATTTTTGACATTTCAAAATTTGAGAGCAGCCCTTGAGCTAAGAAATAAACATTCTTATTAAAAGAGATCTTTGCACTAACGTAAGTCTGAAACGTGGGGGTGAAGAGCTGAGTCACCAGCAGTGGGGATGCAGACCTGTGTAGTCTCCACCAGGCTTTTCTAATTCTGAACTGCGCAAAGCACATAGATTCTAGCGAGTGGGGGCACTGACCTGACTCCCTGAAAGGGGATTAGCCTTGGCTAAGAGGAAGAAAAGAGCAGGAGACATGAACTAACATTTATTGAGGACCTACTATGGACAGTCATTGTTCAGGGCTGAACCACATAATCTTGCTTTTAGTTCTCACTGCAGTGCAACAATGTTTTTTTAAATGACATGCAGTAGAGTATTATGTGTGCAGTCCTATGAATTTGAACACATGCATAGATGCATGTAACCACCACAATCAGAATGCAGAACAGCTCCATCACCATAGAACTCCCTTGTGCTGCCTTTTTGAAGAAATACTGTCTCCTTTAGTCCCCCCTTTCCCACTGGCCATCACCAATCTATTCTCTGTCACTATACTTTTGCCTTTTCTAAAATGTTATATAAATGGTATTATGCAGTATATAACATTTGAGACAGGCTTCTTTCAGTCAGTACAGTTCATTTGAGATGCATCTATTTTGTTGTATAGGTGAATAGATAGTTCGTTCCTTTTTGTTGCCAAGTAGTGTTCCATTGTATGGATACACCACAGTTTCTTTACTGATTCACCTGCTGAAGGACATTTGGGTTGTTCCTGTTTTGGAGTGACTATAAATAGATCTGCTATAAATACCCATGTGCAGGTTTTTGTGTGAATATAACTTTTCATTTTTCAAGATAAATATCCAGGGATGAAATTACCGGGTCATATAGTAAATATAAGTTTAAGTGTTTTCTGGAGCAACTATACCTACTGAGTTCTTACTAGCTATTTATGAGAGTTCCAGGTGCTCCATCCTTGCCAGTGTGGGGTAGTATCAGTCTTGTTCTGGTTTGGTTTGGGTGTCCTAATACCTGTGTGGTTTTATCACATTGTGGTTTTAATTAGTTCCTTAATAGCTACTAAAGTGGAGCATCTTTTTATGTGTTTGTCATTATTACATCTTTTTTGGTGGAGTGTTTGTTCAAGTGTTCTCCCTGATTTTTTTTTTTTTTAAATTTCCTTGTTTTCTGTTAAGTTTTGAGAGCTCTTTATGTATACTTGATACAAGTCCTTTCTTAGATATGGAGTTTACAAATATTTTCTCCCAATTTGTAGTTTGTCTTTCACTCTCTTAAGATTAGTTTATACAGAAAAAAATTTTAATTTTGATGAAGTCCCATGTATCAGTTTTTTATTTTATAAATTGTGCTTTTGATATCATGTCTAAAAACCCTTTGCCTAACTCCAGGTCATGGAAAATTTCTCTAATTTTTTCTTCTAAAAGTTATATAGTTTTATGCTTTACATTTAGATTTATGATTTATTTTGTGTTAATTTTTATATATGGTATACGAGGTTTAGATAAAGGTTTTTTTTTTTGGTAAACTTATGTTCCAATACTATTTTTTAAAAAGAATATCCTGTTGCCGTTGAATTACATTGCACTTTTGTCAAAAGTCCATTAGCTATAATTGTATGCATCTATTTCTGACCTCCTTAACTAATTACATTGATCTATGAGTCTATCCCTTTGCCAATGCCACATTTTGATTATTGTATTTTATATTATTGCATTTAATAGTACGTATTATTGTATTTAATAATAAGTATTAAAACTGGCTAATGTGAGTTTTCTGATTTTGTTCTTGTCAAAATTGTTTTGACTGTTTTAATCTCTTTGCCTTCCCATGTAACTTTTAGAATCAGCTGATCTGTATCTACAAAAAATCCTGCTGGAATTTTGATTGGAATTGTGTTTAGCTACATATATATTTGGGAAGAATTAACATTTTAACTATGGTGAATTTTCCAATTATAAACACAACACAATGTGTCTTTCCATTTATTAGTCCGATTTCTTTCATCAGCATTTTGTGGTTTTCAGGATACAGATGCAGTATTTATTTTATTAGGTTTATATCTAACTTAATTTTTGAGCAACTGTAAATGGTACTGAATTTTATTTTTGGTTTCTAATTATTCATCGCTAATTTAGAAATAAAAAGAATTTTTATGTATTGACTTTGCATCCTGCAATTTTGTAGTTCTAGGAGCATTTTTTGGAGACTAAATGGATTCTCTATGTAGACAGTCATCTTATTTATGAACAGAGAAAATTTTATTTCTTCTTTTCCAATCTGAATGCCATTTTTCTTTCTTGCCCTATTGCGCTAGCTAGGACTTCCGGTACTACGCTGAATAGAAGTGTTGAAAGTGGACATTCTTTTGCATTAATATAATTTTTTTCTTTAGTCTTTCAATTATATTTCAACACTTCTATATATATCACATTTCTTCATCCACTCATCAATTGATGGGCACTTAGGTTGATTCCATATCTTTGCAATTGTGAATTGTGTTGTGATAAACATTTGAGTGTAGGTACCTTTTTAAATGAAATGACTTTATTTCCTTTAGGTAGGTATCCAGTAGTAAGACTGCTGGATAGGTTGGTAGGTCTACTTTTAATTCTTTGAGGAATCACCATACTATTTTCCATAGAGGTTGTACTGATTTGCAGTTCCAACAAGAGTCTATAAGTGTTTTTTTTTTTCACTGCATCCACACCAGTAACTTTTGCTTTTTGACTTTTTAATAATGGACATTCTGACAGATGTAAAGTAGTATATCATTGTGGTTTTAATTTGCATTTCCCTGATGATTAGTGATGGTGAGCATTTTTTCATATGTTTCTTTGGGCGTCAAAAAACTATATTCATGTCTTTGACCTACTTTTTGATGGAGTTTATTTATTTATTTTTTCCTTGCTGGTTTGTTTGAGTTCTTCATATATTCTGGATATTAGTTCTTTTTTGGATATATAGTTTGTGAATATATTCTCCCATTCTGTAGGTTATTTCATCTGTTTTTTTCCTCTGCTGTACAGAAGTTTTTTAATTAATCAAGTCTTGCTTATTTATTTTTGTTGTTGCTGTATTTGTCTTGGGGTCTTAGTCATAAAATCTTTGCCTACACTGATGTCCAGAAGAGTTTTTACTACATTTAATTCTAGAATTTTTATGGTTTCATGTTTTATATTTAAGTATTTAAACCATCTTGAATTAATTTTTGTATATGGCAAGAGATTGGGTCCTGTTTCATTCTTCTGCATGTGGCTATCCAATTTTCCCAGCATCATTTATTAAATAGGACATCCTTTCCCCAGTGTATGTTTTTGTCTGCTTTGTCAAAAATCAGTTGGTCATAGCTATATGGTTTTATTCCTGGGTTCTCTATTCTGTTCCATTGGTCTATATCTCTACTTTTATACCAGTAGCATGTTGTTTTGTTTACTATATCCTTATAGTATAATTTGATGTCAGGTAATACGATGCCTCCAGAATTGTTATTTTTGCTTAGAATTACTTTGGCTATTTGTGCTCCTTTTTAAATTCACCGGTAATGTGGGGTGGGGGGTGCACAGCTCTCACACTTGAGGCATACAACAGCATCTGCCCTCCTTGCTTCCTCCCCAGCGCAGCAGCTGTGATGTGGAGGCGACTGCAGTAAAGCCAATTCCTGTGATCAGGCACTCTTGGCCTGAGAGGTCAGCGTGGCGTCAGTTGCAGTGACCCAGGATCAGAATGCAGTGGGTCGCTGCTGTGCCTGCTCTCCAGTGCAATGTTACTGCACAGTCTCCAAGAAGCTCCCCGATCAGTTTGGAGGCCTGCCGTGGTGTCGGGGGGTGGGGGTGGCAGGGGGAGCTGCCTTGCAGCTCAGGTTACAGTGTCCATGGGCAGAGTTTGGAGCCCCAGGGTTCTCTCCTCTGACCTTTTCCCACATGCAGACTCTTCCCCCAGGTACCTTCTGACCCTGCCTCCCTCTCTTTCATTTGGAGTGTCTCCGGTTGCTTCTCTGATGATTGACAATGCCCTCTCCAAGACGGTTCATCTGTAAGTGAACAACTTGCCACTTTTGATCCTCCCCTTGAGAGCAGCACGTGTGGGCTGCTTTTAGTTCATCATTTTCACTCTGATTTTTGAATATTAAAGCAGTCCTGCATTCTTGCAATAAACCCCACTTGACCGTTGTGTATGATTCTTACTTTATATTGCTGGATTCAGCTTACTATTAGATCAATGATGTTTTATCTGTGTTCATCAGTGTTATTTCTCCATAGTTTTCTTCTGTTATATTATCCCTGCCTGGTTTTAATATCAGAATAATGCCGGCTTTAAAAAATGAATTGGAAAATGTCAATTAGATTTAGTTAGCTGATAATACTGTTCATTCTTCTTTATCCTTACTGATTTTCTGTCTAGTTGTTCTTTTGATTGCTGAGGAATGTTAAAAACCTCCAAATATAAATGTAGATTTATCCAGTCCTCATTGCAGTTGTATCAGTTTTTGCTTTATGTACATTCAAGCAATGTTGTTAAGTGCCCACACATTTAAAATTGTTAAGTCTTCTTGACCCTTTTGTCATTATGCAGTGTCTCTCTTTATTCATAATCTTCCTTGCTCTGAAGTCTATTTTACCTGATATTAATAAAGTCACTCCAGCTTTCTTTTGAGTAGTGTTTGCATGATCCTTTTTCATCCTTTTATTTTCAACCTTTCTTTAGCATTAGAGTTAAAGTGGATTTATTTTAGTAGCACAGTTAAATATTGTTTTAGTTGGTATGATTAGATCATTCATGCATAATTAAGAATATGTTTAGATTTAGGTTTACTACTTTCTAATTTGTTTTCTATTTGTTTCCTCTATTTTTCATTGCTGTGTTCTCTCTTTTCTTCCTTCATTTAGATTATATAACTTTTCTTTTCAAGTTGTATGTAATATATATCTTTGTGTAAATTTTTAAGTGGTTGCTCTAGGGATTAAAATATGTACACTTAAAATTTCAGAATTCACTTAGAGCTAATATTAATATTTTATGATTTCAATAGTAATACAAGGATTTGAAGATATATTTCTAGAGTGAAGGTATACAAAGGGCCAATAGGCATATGAAAAGATGCCTAACATCGCTTGTCATTAGGGAAATGCAAATCAAAACCACAATGAAATGCCACTTTACATTTCACAAGGATGGCTATAATCAAAAACACAATAAGAAGTGTTGATGAGTATAAGGATAAATGTTCTCACATTGCTAGTGGAAATGTAAAATGATGTAGCTGCTTTGGAAAAGTTTTACAGTTCCTCAAAAAGCTAAATATTGAGTTCCCATGTAACCCAGCAATTCCATTCCTGTGCATTTACCCAAAAGAAATAAAAAAAAATGTCCAGACAAAAATATGTGTCTGGATATTCATAGCAGCATTATTCATAACAGTCAAAAGTCAAAAAAAAAAAAACAAAACTCAAATGTTCATTGATGAATGAGTTTATAAGCAAATGTGGTATATTCATACAATGGACTATTATTTGGCCATAGAAAGAAATGAAGTACCAATAAATGATACAACATAGACAAACCTTGAAAACATTATGCTAAGTGAAAGAAACCAGACATAACAGACTGCATATTAATATTATATGACTATGTTTACATGGAATGTCCAAAATGAGCAAATATATAGAGACAAAAAGTAGATTAGTGGTTGCCAGGTGCTGGGGGTGGAGAAGGAAATGGGGATTGACTGCTATAGGGTATGGAGTTTCTTTTAGGGGGTGATGAATATATTCTGAAATTAGATAGTGAGGATGGTTGTAAAATCTAGTGGAGGTACTAAAAATCACTAAATTGTTTACTTAAAAAGAGTGAATGTCATGGTATGTGAATATCTCACTCCAACAAAATATTACTATTATAACAACAACTACTACTACTACTGAAATGTTTCATTTCTTTCTTATGTCCATGGCTTCTGATGAGAAATGTGTAGTCATTTGCATTAAGTTCTCTTATCTGAAATGTGTTGTTTTTCTGCTTTTAGTGTATTTTCTTTGTCTTTAGTTTTCATCAGTTTGATTATATTATTCTGGGTATGGATTTCTTTGGATTTTTCCACTTGGAATTTTCTAAATTTCTTTAATTTTCAGGTTTATATCTTTAATCAAAATTGAGAATTGGAGAATTCCTATTAATCTATCTCTAAGCTCACTGAAAATATTTCTCTGTCATCTTTATTCTTCTATTAAGTACACCAGGGAATTTTAAAATTTTGGTTATTATATTTTTAGTATAAGGCCTATGTGAAAGTTTCCAACAGTGGAGACCAAGAAATGAACTATCCCGTCTAAGGATGGAAAGGAGGACATGGTTTATCTTGGATGAACTACTATGCTAGAGAGCTAAGAAGAAACTAAGTAAAGGTTTTTAAACCTTTTGTCCTTCTGAGGGAAGGCTGTGTATTGCCTAAGAATCAACTTGGAAAATGTACCTCTGAGCAAAGGTTGAACAGAATGAAGGTAGGACAGAAAAAAAATCCAGAAGCAGATGATCATTTACCACTTCCCTATAAGAGGTGATGATTTCTGAAGCTTAAAGTAGATCCTGGAGTGGAGAGGGAAAGAGAAGAAACTAGAAAAGGAATTAAGTTTTGAACTGAATTTTAAATTTTAGTTGATAAATTACTAGATTGGTCTAAATTTTTGTTATTAGAAGTAGAAATTCATAATAGAGAATACATTTAGTTTTAAGAATATTATGATGTCTTTATTTGTACCCATGGATTTTTATAAGTGCTCATAAATTTATAACCTCTGCCTAAATTTTTTTCCTTAAGTTTTCTTAGTATTTGGTATCTATTACATATCTGTATTATATCATTCATTCATCCAATAAACATTTACAGAAGTGTTAAATTTTGACAAATACATGGCTAATAGGGTTACTAGATTACAGATCATCCACATAACTTTTAGCTTAAGTATATCCAAATATTTCATGGTATAGTTAAATATTTCATGGAACATACTTACATTAAAAATTATTTATTTTTCTGAAATTCAAATTTTAACTGGGTGTACTATATTTTTATATGCTAAAACTGACAAATACTAAAATACAAAGAAGGACATGCTATATTTTATGTCCTTAAGGAAATCTCAGGTCAGTGGAGTAATCATGCATAAAAGTAATTATAAAGGAATGTGATAAGTACAGTGATAGAGATAAGTACAGATATTACAGAAAAACTGAAGGTTGGATACTTCATTCAATCTTTGAGGATAGGGTGGGTTTCTAGAGGAAGTGATGTTTAAATTGGGTTATAAAGGGTGAATAGAATTTGACCAAGCAAAAGGGAGGAATGGTGAAAGACATTGCAGGCTAAAGGAACAATTTTGGGAGTGGTGGGAACTAGCATACTGTCTTCAGTGAAAAACAGGTACCAGATTTTAGAGAACATACATGCTTTTCTGCTTTTAGTATATTTTAGGTTATAGAGATTTGATCTTACCACTTGAATGGAGAGGAGAGCCTGAGAGAGCAGGGGTAGAAGGAATTAAGAGGAGAGAATAATGTGTATGTATACACATATTCATATGTATTATACATACATTTGTGTATATACACACATACACACACACACACACACACAAGAACCAGCAGGACTTGGTGATTCATTTGAATATGGAGAGTGTGGGAGAGGAGAATCATGTCTATTCAGCATTATATGTAAAGTACCTCTGTGAGATATGTGGTGGGTGTCTGTTGGGGATTGAATTGTGTCTTATCAAAAAGATATGTTGAAGTGCTATCTCATACCTGTGAATGTGATCTTATTTGCAAACAGGGTTTTTGCAGATGTAATAAAATTAAGATTAAATCATAACTAGGTCATTGATTAGGGTGGGCCCTAGTCCAATATGACTGACGCTATCATAAGAAGAGAAACTAGAGACATTGGGGAGGAGAACATCATGTGAAGACACAAACATACAGGGGAAAGACGGCTATATAAAGATGGAGGCAGGGATTGGAGTGATGTGTCTATAAGCCAAGGAATGCCAAAGACTGCTGGCCATGATGAAAAGCTAGGAAAGAGGCAAAGAACTGAAGGGGAGGCTTCAGGAGGAATCTATACTACTGACAGCCTAATTGTCGAGGTCTAACCTCCAAGAACGGTGAAGAATAAATTGGTTGGTTTAATCCACCCAGTTTGTGATACTTTGTTATGGAAGTTCTAGACAACTAATATGAGGCCGAGGTGGGTGGATTGTTTGAGCTCAGGAGTTCGAGACCAGCCTGAGTAAGAGTGAGACCCCGTCTCTACTAAAAATAGAAAGAAAATTAGCTGGACAACTAAGAAATATATAGAAAAAATTAGCTGGGCATGGTGGCGCATGCCTGTAGTCCCAGCTACTCGGGAGGCTGAGGCAGGAGGATCGCTTGAGCCCAGTAGTTTGAGGTTTCTGTGAGCTAAGCTGACACCACGGCACTCTAGCCTGGGCAACAGAGTGAGACTCTGTCTCAAAAAAAAAAAAAAAAAAAAAAAGAACAATTTTTGTGAACTGTTAGGGAAAACACTTAGATTGCACTGAATTAAGGCAAGATGTAGAAAAGTTAAGGCAGTAAATACAGCAAGGGTAAAATAATCTCCTCAAATTTTTGGGTGAATCAGGGGAAGAGATGTTGGAGTGTAGTTAGAGGGAAAGTCAAAGAAGGGCTTTTTTCCCTTCTCAGTGTGAGCGACTCAAACATGTTTATAGGGTAGAGGAGAAAGAGCAAGTTAAGAGAGCAGGCAGTACGATGGAGTGGGTTCCTCCAGGACTGGGAGTAGACAGGGTGAAGGACATTAGAAGAGATGCTGATCATGAACAAGACTGAAGGACTCTTGTCTACTGAGAATAGACAATATTAAATAGAGAAGGGAGAGATTGTAGTTAATTCTAAGAAAGCAGGAAATTAAGAGAGAACGATATCAGATGCACTCAATTTTCTGAATTATATAGGAGGCGAGGCCATTTACTTCAAGTGTGGAGGTGGAGTTCAGAAGGGCATATGAAAAGAGTGGTAGGGATTTGGACTCTCGAAGGGTGTCTTAGTCTATTTTCTGTTGCTTATAATATACACCTGAAACTGGGTAATTTATTTTCAAAAAATTTCTTACACTTATGGAGACTGAGAAGTCCAAGGTCAAGGGATCCTATCTAGAGAGGCCTTCTTGCTGGTGGGCACTCTCTGCACAATCTTGAGCTGATGCAGGGCATGACATGGTGAGGTGGGTGAGCATTCTAGTGTATTTTCCTCTTCTTATAAAGGCAAAAAAAAAAAGGAGTAATAGGCCCCAAGCAATTCTGAAACCCAGCAGGGCAGATGTTAAAGCTTTTGGAGAATAATCTCTTTTGACTCCATATGCAAACTCCTGCATACACTGGGGATGGGGGGATTGGGCCCCCAAGGCCTCTGGCAGCCCTGCCCCAATGGCTTTTCTGGGTACAGCCCATGTGGCTCCTCCTATGGGTTGGAGTCTGGTGCCTGAAGCTTTCCCAGGCCAGCATTGCATGCTGCTGTGACTGTACACTTCTGGGGTCTCAGTGACAGTCCCACTCCCATGGCTCCGCTAGGCATTGCCCTGGTGGGGACTCTCTGCAGCAGCTCTGAATCTAGATTTCCACTTGGCATTGCTCTAGTGGACACTGCCTGTTGTAGTTCCTGCCCTACAACTCCTCCTCAAGTCTCTGCCTGGGCCCCCAGGCTTTTGACAACATCCTTTGAAATCTAAGTGGAGACTGCTAAGACTCCACAGCTCTGGCTTTCTGTAATAGCCTGAAAAATTAGCACCACATGGATGCTGCCAAAGTTTATGACTTATGCCTTCTGGAGCTTCAGCACAAGCCACACCTGGGGACGGTTGAGCCACAGCTAGGGCAGCTGTGGAGCACTGTGCCAGGGTGCAGGGAGCAGAGTTCCAGGGCAGCCCTGGGCAGCAAGCCTGTGGAGAGCACCCAGGTCTGCCCTCTGAAACCATTCTTGCCTCCTAGGCCTCTGGGCCTGTTAGGAGTAAATGGCCAAAGGTAACCATGTGTCTCCTTCTATGTTTTATTTAGAAATTTCTCCTGCCAGATACCTTAGTTCATCACTCTCAAGTTCAGCCTTCCACAAGCCCTCAGGGATAGACACAGTTCAGCCAAGTTCCATGCCAATTTATAATAAGGATGGCCTTGAATACAGTTTCCAATACCTTGTTCCTCAGTTCCAGCTGAAACTTCATCAAAATGGACTTTACAGTTCATATTTCATCAGCATTCTGGTCATAACCACTTAAAAAACAATGTCTAAGAAGTTCAAAACTTTCCATAGTCTTCTTGAGTTCTAAGCTCTCAACAGAATCTAGGCTTTTTCTAGCCTGCTTCCCCAAATTCTTCCACCCTCTGCCTACTACCCAGTTCTAAAGCTGCTTCCATATTTTTAGGTATTCATTATCAGTAACACCCTACTCCTGGCACCAATTTTCTGCCTTAGTCTGTTTTCTGTCGCTTATAACAATATCTGAAGCTGGGTAATTTATAAAGAAAGGGAATTTGTTTCTTCCAGTTATAGAGGCTTAAGGTCAAGGGGCTACATCTGGCCAGGGTCTTATTGCTGTTGGAGACCCTGCAGAATCTTAAGGTAGCGTAAGACATCACATGGTGAGAGGGCTGAGCATTCTAGCTCATGTGTCTCTTCCTCTTCTTCTAAAGCCACCTGTCCCACTCCTATGATAACTCATTAATCTATTAGCTTATTAATCCATTAATGCATGAGGGCAGAGCCCTTATTGCCCAATCATCTCTTAAAGGTACCACCTCTCAGTACTGCCATATATTTGGGATTAAATTTTAATATGGGTTTTAGATGGGACAAACATTCAAACCACAGCAAAGGGAAAGGACAAAGAAGCTAATCAAGGACATCTAAGCATGATGGGCAGTGCAGTGGGGCACTTATAGTTGAGGACTATATTTTTTTATATTACTGGCTATTTGCCCAGGTGTGTGCATTTCTATCAGCAGTGCATAGTCATTTGGGCACAGGGGAAAAGAAGTTGAGTTGTGGCAATGATTTATAGTCATCTTTCTTCATGGTATCTTCTCCCTTTTGTCCTTTGCTGGGAAGTTGTGGGGCAGCATACGGGTGCAAAG
Source organism: Varecia variegata (assembly GCA_028533085.1). Classification (NCBI taxonomy): domain Eukaryota; kingdom Metazoa; phylum Chordata; class Mammalia; order Primates; family Lemuridae; genus Varecia; species Varecia variegata. The sequence continues at coordinate 33,745,347 of CM052437.1, forward strand.
AAGCAAGAATGCTGGTGAGACAATAAAGCAGAAGTTCAACTAGGGAATCTAAGTCTGTAAAAGGAAGAGAGGCCAAGAGGCATGTGACCGCCTGGAAGAAAATTAAGGGACTATGGGTGAGAGTTTGGCCAGGAGGTCAAAAATCAAGAAGTATGGTAGTAACAAAAGATGTGAGCACTGGTAGGATAGGAGGTGTGGGTCATAAAATGGAAAAGTGGGGTTAAATGCTCACTGTGGCAGACCAGTACCCACCAGTAAATAGAATGAAGATATGCCCTGACAATGAAAGCTAAATTCAGTAAAGTAAAAGTCTTTAATATAATTATCATACTCCAGTAAATAGGAAGTCAGTTGCTGAATGGATTAGTTTTGTGGACATTGTAACCAAGGATGATGTATAATCTAGTATAGCGCATAATCTTATGCTGAGTCGTATGTGAATAAAATATTACAGATTTGTTACTTTAATTCCAACATGTAAATATTTCTACAAAAATCGTAATGCTTATCAGGATCTCTGCCACCTAAACAGTTAGTCTCTGACATAAAGGTTAGTGAGAGAGAGGATGCAAAGTCATGTTGAAATCAGATTGTAAAAGCTTTTATTCTATGTCAGTGTTTCTCGACTTTTTTTCCCCATTATTGCTTTCCTAAGGAGTCTTTTTAAATAGACATTTTCCCTCTAATCTTCCCCCTCCCTGCTCTCATGAAATTTTGATACCACAGATATACCATGTATCTGTTTATATACTGTAAATCTGTTCTTTATACAAGAAAGGAGAACTGTCTCATCTCCCCATCCCTCCCCAGAACAATTTTTGCCTCCTTAGGGTTAATACTGCTACATTGAGAAGGAATTCTCTAGGTAAGTTTGGACTTTACTTGGAAGGAAATAGGAGCCCCTGAGGATATCTAGGAAAGGATAGAGAAATGTTGGTGTGGCTCCTCTAATCTATTAAAGAAATTAAAGAATCATAAATAAACTCAGGCTCAAATCAAGAAGAAACATTGGCAAATCTCTCACAACAGGGTTACAAGACAAGATTTCGAAACAAACGGAAAGCCTGCTGCAGGTACAAGCACACTGGCTCCCCTCTGCCAGTCTGTTTTCTCCAAAGCCAGGAACTCAATGTGCTTTGCAGTGCCCCTGGTGAGTAGAAGTGAGCCTCAGCACAGATCTGGAGGCAGAGGCCAGCCAGTCCCCGACATCTCAGGACAAAGGGCACATCCTGAGATGGCGTCCCCCAGAACCGATGGCCTGCCTCTAATGGCTGGCTCATCAGTAGAGTGAGGCCCTGCCCCCTGTCTTTTTAAATGAGTGTGAAAGTGGTGGGGAGGGCGACAAAACCTCTAAGGAGTATACCTGACTCTCCTGCACTCACTGATACAATAACCTACATAAGGGTCAGGGTTTTCCTCTCATGATGTTACAGATCAGGCATAAGAAAGCCCACAGTCATGACTCTATGCCTAGGATGAAATTTGGAGGAAAGACAGGTCAGTTTATTGCACAGCGAGTAGGGCACAGGAGATGCCTTGCTTTCTTTTAGTGTGACTTGGTGCCCATTGGTTTCCTCCAAAGCCCAAACGCCATATAGATTACTGTGACTGGGTGGACTATGTTCTTTTTTTTTTTTTAATCCTCTAAAAAGACATTGAAAGAACTCACCATTATCA
>CM052437.1:33747523-33777808 GCA_028533085.1 Varecia variegata
AAAATAATTTACTTTAATTGAATTGAATAGTCCCATTCAAGACATAGCTTCTGGTTTCCTGTTTTTACAGTTGTATTTTGTAGGAGGTGGTTTCTGAACTAAAATTGGGCAGGAAACGCCTTAGGGCATTCTGAAGGAGGCCTTGGCACCCAGGTACATAGTCCCCAACAGATACCAGATATGTTGACAGTAAACTCTGGTTCTGTGTTGATCACAAGGACAGTGCCTTATGTGCTTTCATGCCCATTACCTCCTATCACCCTCTAGTGACCTCAGAGTTGTCTCGAGTGATCCTTATTACCCCCCATTAAGAAGATGGAATAATTAAGGCTTAGAGAGATGGCAGTCTGTCAAAAGCTCATTTCTCCAGCCTGGTCACACCAGCAGGGCACGCTGCTATTCCCACTGGCAGGATGGTTATAACCTTGTGCCTCTCTCACAGCAGACTTGCTCGCCAACAAATCCATCTTCTGACTCCCCCTTCTTGGTTACCAGAGGATAACGTGGAAACCACTGTGCAAATGCATAACTTTGGAACCCCCGCATCACCACATCTCCAGCACAGCCACTTGCACTTATGGAAGCTTTGCTGGTTTTCACATTACAGGGCTGGGTATTATCTAAATGCTAACCATGGTAATGGGGGAACAATCAACTATGCATCCTGGGGAACCTCTGTGGACTCATACATTCATTCTAGGCCAAGACAATATTCTCCTAAGGTGTCTCTTTAACATAACATGTTAGTACCAGCAGCCCGCTATGTTTCCCTTTCTTCATAAACCATAGTCTTGCCTTTGAGGAAGTGCTTTGGAGAAAAAAAGAATGAATGAGAAGCTTTTCACATTAACTTAGAGTCCCATATTCAGACTTTGGCTCTAATACTTAACAGCTGCATGACCTTGGATGAGTGAGTTACTCTTTCTGAGTCTCAGCTGCCACAACTGTAACAAGTAAAAAGAAGAGTAAGAACCCTCATAGAGTTATTTGGCACTCAAAAGGAACACCATGTATGAAAATACACTTGGAAAGCATAATAAAGACAATAGCAACAATCATAATAGTTGTATACCATGGAAGAAGTCAGAAGTTGGGATGGTTTCTTTCTCACTCTGCCTTGGGGAAAATGAGGCACCCAGAAATCAAATAAAAGCAAAAATTGTTGGGGAGCTGGGGTGTTTAAAACATAATAGGCTCATTATATGGACATTGTTACAATGATCATACAAGTCTTTGTGGTAGAATCAAGGTCACATGAGGGAATGAGGATCCTTTGAAAGTAAGAAGATATACAGAAAAAGTATCACTGTCCAATGCTAAAACAGAGGGCTAGAATTTGGTTGAAGTCATTTGGTTGAAAAGTTTTCTTGTACCATCCCTGCCCTTAGAAGATGATCCAATGAAAGCCCAGTTCTAGGGGACAAGCTGCGCATGGAAAGCACCTGTTTCCGTCAAACCCTAGAGTGGCGTGTGGGGAAAACCTGACTTACAGGAAGAAGGGTAGATGGAAAGACTGCACCACTGCATGACCCTTCACAGGGTTCAACCATCCCAACTGGTGGGAGGAGAGCAGAGAGAGATCATTGCAACTGGACACACTTCCTTAATCCCTCCAGAAATGAACACCAACTCTGAACCTAGCATCTTATACATGTGAAATGTGACAATTCCATGTGATACTTATCTCACACCAAAGTCAAGGTCTCTCACTACATATTGATTGAGCACCTTCTATGTACCAGACACTATTATAGCTTGGTAGAAAGAGGGAAGAACAGGGCCAGCATAGTCCCAATTTTTACGGACTGGGCAATCTGGTAGAGCCATAATTGTAATTTGGATTAAGCACTAAGGTGAAAACAAATATGGGGCTATTGATGAGAAGACGAGAGAATGGCAAGGAAAAGCTTCTCCTGGAGGTGGCTTATTTTAGACAATTTTTAGTGACAAGCTGGGATTTGAACCTAGGGGCTATATGCTTCTAAAGACACATTCCCCTTAAATCATGCTGTGCTATATCATGAAAAGGGTAAGGAAATCATGCCTTCATGATCTACTGGCCTTGTTGCATCATTAGTAAGAATCAGCTGCAGTGCCAAGTTGTCTTCATTCACTTTACTGATTTATGGAGGGCCATTCAGGACTGAAACCATAACCATGTTTATGATACAATAACTGCTCTCAAGGACCTCAATCTAGGGGTAAGAGAGGAAACTTCAATGTGGTGTGATATATGTAATGACACAAGTGAAGGTGTGGCTATAGGAGCCTAGAAAAAAGGGCAGCTAGCTCAGCCTAGCGGGGCTTTGAAGACTTATGGGAAGAGGTGAGTTTGTATTAGAAAAAAACAGGCCATGAAGGCTAGGATGGGACGAAGGAGACATTTTGGTAAGGGGGGGCATCTCATATCAAAAGCTGCAAGTAAGAGGAATCCTGGCATTTTCCAGTAACTGTAGCAGAATCATCATGGGTAGAACAGAAGCATGAGGAGTTTGCAAGAGCTGAGTCTGATAATGTGGGCACTAGTTAAGTCAGGAAGGCTCTCAATAAGCCACATGGGGGAATCTGGACTTTGTCCCAGAGGAGAGTAGGGAATCATGAGTGGTTTTAAACAGGGGGGTGAAATGATCAAACTTGAGTTTTGGAAGTTTGTTCTGCTCCCTTATGGAGATGGGGTGCCTTATCAAGTGATGAGACAGCGGCATTCAAGTAGTGCGAAGGCTCTGACCCTCATGTTACCTGGAAGCAATATGGCCAGGTAGAGAATGTAGGCTTTAGCCTTAGGTAGATCAGGGTTTCTGTCTTTGTCATGCTGCTTATAAGCTATATGTCTTGTGAACCTGAGTTTTCTCCTCTATAAAATGAGGATAAAGATAGTACTTCCTAATAAGGCTGCTGTGAAGATTAAATGAGATAATGTAAATACATGTAAAGTTCTCAGCACAGTGCCTAACACATAGTTAAGTACTTCAGAAATGATAGTTGAAAAAGTCAGCTGGAATTTTTCATGACCTCCAATTATATCATCAAGAGCTTTTTATACACCTACATTTTGCTACTGTATTTCTTTTTTAAATTGAAAAAATGTTTATTTTATTTTTAATTGACAATAATAATTGTATATATTTGTGGGTTACAATGTGATGTTTTGATACTTCTATACCTTGTGGAATGATCAAATCAGAGTTCTTAGAGGAACTCACTTATTTCAAGTTTCTGGCCTCCTTTCCCAATATCTGCTCTGTTGGCTCAAATAGAAGGCAAAAAGAAAACAAGGGAGCAGTCACCCCCCACCCTATTCTATTTCTGTTTGAGACTGATAAGAGTGGAAACATTTTCAATGCAGCAAGCTCTAAAAGGAAGAAGAACATGAGAAAGGAGAGCTTGGGAGGAGCAAGGGTTGGGTAAAACATGGCCCTGGCACTTTGAGAGCACCAATCAACATTAGCTGGAATTGTGATTGGCGTGGTTAGAGTTCGTGGGCTGCCAGCCCAAAAGCAGGCCAACAAAAATAGTTCACAGGAGAAATCTACTTCTGTTTTAGATTTGAAAAAAAAAAATCACTCAGGGCAACTATGGAATATCCATATTCACCCTCTTAGGCTTCCAGGATCCTCTTTTCAAATCAAAGCAACCCCTTCACCACCCAGCACACACACACCTTTGCATCTCTGGTGTGTCAGCAGTGACATTAAGAGAAACCTCTCTTGTGAATGGGACACACCATACATATTTAATCTGACAGGGCTTGCTCTGGCTCTACTTTCTGCATAACAATAGTTTATTGATGACAAGGTGAGAGCAAAGAAAAGTTAGAAAAGTGGATAGTCATTTTGCCTTTTCCTTCTCTGGAATTCAATCTGACTCATAAAAACTAGCAGCTGCCCTTTTTAGGTCTGGAGGAGGGCAAATGGGTGGCAAGGCAGGCAAGGAAGTGGCTGAGGGCGGAGAGCAGGAACTGAATTATAGCTAGGAACCAAATTGCGGCTAGGAATTGAATTATAGCTAGGAACCAAATGCAGCTAGGAACTGTTCCCTGGTGGGAACATACACAGTAAGGAGCTCCTAGTGACCTTTAACTGACCTGGGGCTTATTACCATCTAATTAGCATAACATGGGTGGAGTTTTTGTGAAGGATTCTGGGAAAGATGCCTGTGCAGAAAGTGAAACAGTTATATAACCAACCTGTTCTATAACCTGTCATGTGATCTGTTATATAACCACAACCTGTTGATCACCCCAAAAGGCGGGAAACAACCAATCCGACCAGGAGAAATCCGGGGCAAACTAGTGAGCTTATAAAAGGCAGCATGTGCTCAGACTTCGGAGTGTTTCTCCACTTGTGGACACTGACCTGTTCTCTCTCTCTGGACTGTATTTTAACTTTGTGTAGCTTCCTTCCTTTCTTTCATTCTTTCTTTTATGTGATAAACTGTTTGTATAAAATTGCTCTGTGTTTGTGATCACTGAGTCCTTGGCTCAACTTGGTATCAGTACTCATTCTTGACTCTGGGAACTGGGGGACCAGGGAAAATGCAGACAGACCTAACGTTCCTGTTTATCTATGCTGAGGACCTGTAAGAGTTCCAAAGAATGGAACTCTTCCATTCCAGATAAATGGAGTGTTTTATTCCAGATAAATGGAGTGTCCTTATTGGAAATGCCGAGCAATGAAGCTAAAGGGAAAGAAAAAAGGTTCAATGATGTTAAAAGGCCAAGAATTGTGGACCAATTAGTTAGATTGAGTATAAGCACCAAAGAGAAGTATTATAAGCTTCTCACTTCTGGCTCTCTTTTTGTTTTTCAAATTTCTTTCCACACATGCCCCTATCTCTACTTTTGCTGTTTATTTTACTTGATCTTTCATGAAAGTAAATTACTTTATCTCAATTTTTTCACCTGATGTCATGTTATCATTTGTATGTACCTCTATTCGCATCACAGTGATGCAAACCCATTGTAGCAAACAGGTATAAAATGCAATGCAGAGAAGAGTTTGTAATTATTTTAGGGAACTATGAAGTGACACCACAACTTCATTTAATATTGCTGAGCACTGGACTAGGAGCTAGGGTGATGAACAAATGTATGAGATTCAGATGACTTTAACATTTAGAGATTTAGAAGTGTCTGGGCACAGCTGATGAGTAGGTGTGGCCAATAGCCCCCGGGTTTCTCTTTGAAATTTGATGGATGGTTGGGTGGAGACAGAATGCCTTTAAGGAACAAAATTTACATGTGTGTGGGGAGGGTGGGGGGCGGGGGTGATGCCTGGAAACACATTGGCAAAGGGAAAAGCTAGAACTGTGTCTATCTGCTCCCAGGCTGTAGGCTTGTGTCTGAGTACCCTGTGGAGAGGGACCCCAAAAAGAAGTTGAGGAAGCTATTTCCATGGAGACAGAGGGTTAGGGAAATGGGGAGGGGGTAGGGGCAGAGGGAGTGAGGGAGAGGAGGGCAGAGAGGAGGTTTCTGTGACACAGCCAAGGCAGGAGGCTTCTGGAGTGGCTGGCTGAATGGGGCCAAGAGGGGGAAAAGGTGCTTTCTCTCCCACTCCTCAGCACAGTAGTGAGCTCAGTCACCAAGGGGACACAGCGCTAGTTGTGACTTGAGAGACAGTGGCTCCTACACCCCCATGGCTCTCATGTGGCAGCAGCGGGGCTGAAGAAGTGTCACATTAAATGGCTTCATGGGCAGTGGACATCAGTGAGTAAAATAGGATTACTTGTAAACACAGGTGATCCACCCCCAGGAATTTCCAGTGCAACTCAGGAACCCTTTACGGGTGAAGTGAAGGCTGGCATTGCTGGGGAAGGAGAAGGTGGAGCAAGAAGCCAGAGACTTTATAATTTACTGTTACTTCAGGTGATTTGTCACTGCTGTGCTTGTGGAGTGTGAGGAAATTTAGGTTACATGTATTGGTAAGTAGTATTCCATAAGCAAACAACACAGAGTTTGGCCAAACATTAAGACAAGCAGCATTTTTCTTTTGTCATCCCAATTATCTTCTCTTTTCTAGAAACTTACATGCTGGAAACCTAAAATATTAAATATTCCCTTAAGTTCCCCTTCAAACCCATCAATTCAATTTTCCCTACACCTGCACAATTTCATTCTTTTTTTAATGGCACATTTTAAATCACTGCTTTGTTTTGCTCTGACAAAATATGTTAGCACTGAATTATCTTACAGGAGTCTTGTGCAAATATTATATAAACATTTGTAATAGATTGCCACTGAAATGCCAGGTAACATATATCGCCCTTGGACACTCTGCCTTTATTGACTGCAATTCTCAACATAAAACAAGTGGACAGAACTACAAAAACAAAGGAACCCAGACTCAGGGTGTGTATCCCATTTCACACTTAGAGCTGTGTGAGCCAGCATGTTGCACAACCTCTCTGAGTTTCAGTTTGATCATTTACAAACTGGGGCTAATAATAGTCTCTACATTGTAGGGTCTCTGCAAAGATGAAATGAGATAATGCAATTATAGCAAGTGACAGTGGCAAGCACTGTCACTCTATGATGGCTCTTTAATGCAGAAGGAAACAGTTACAACCCTGTGCTTTAGGTACAAAATTTCATCATCTAAGTCAGGATGGTAGTAACATTCATTATGAGTCAAAATTTGGATGGAAATGCATTATGTTCCCCTTTGGATGATACTGATGAGTTCTGGTTTCTGTTGTTGGACAGGATGGCTTTTTACAGTTAGCTGATGCTTTAAAATAAGTCAGAGGAAAATCTAGCACTTTGAATTGTATCAATGTAGTGTTGTAATAATTGTGTCCTTGAACAAGCTAGAATTTGTTGGCATAAATTTCACTCCATAGCATTCTAGCAATCTCTATAATCAAGAGATACTGTGCTATAGATGAAATAGGATGTACTTGGAACCAGACACATTTTCTGGGGTCAAATCCTGCCTTGATGACATACCAATTATACCTTAGACATATTACACAACCTCTCTGAGCCTCACTCTCTTCCATACAAAGAGGTTGCTTTTCAAAGTTGTTTTAAAAAGGCTTATCACAGTTGCTGACTATCATAGGTGCTGTGTATGCCTTGGTTTCCTTTCCATTTTGCTTCCATATTTTAAGTTCTAAAGCAACATATTGCCAGTGTAATTCAATCAGCTATTAGAATATAAAAGCCAGACACATCGTAATATACTAGAAGGACATTGGTGAATTTGAATTTTTCTTCATAGCCTAATAAATTGTCAGGAATTAGAAGTTCTTTGGAGACTGCCAGACAGTAAGTGATAATGAACCAAATTATCTACTTAACATGGTCATCCTCTAAAGGGAGAATTGCTAAAGTATTTGACAAGTTGTTTTGGATACTATGTGGTCAGTGAAGTTCTTGTGTGTTGGGGAATAAGGTGCTATACTATTTATTGACAAGCTCCTATGTGCCAGACACTACTGAGTGATCTCCATAACTCACCTTCGGTCTTCACAACAACCTTGGATTCACGGTCTGTTTCATCAGTTATGAAGTGTATACCTTTGGGCACATCATTTAACCTCTCTGACCTTCAGTGCTCTCATTAGTGCAGAATAATAACATCTATGTTCCTGATGTGAGAATCAAATAAGGTTAATATTAAAGTACTTTGTGAACTGTAAAATGCTCTATAAATGTTAGCTATTGTTGTGAATTAAAATTGACAGTATTGATGTCTCTGTAAGCCTCTAATCTGGTGCATCTCTATAGTTGAAAGCAGCATGGGAAGGGGGCTAGTCATTTATTGGCATCTATTATAATACATTCCAGATGTCCTGTGGGGGCTTTGCCATACTGACTGAGGTCCTGGGTTTCCGTGAAAGACTTCTGTATAACTTTTTAAGTTCCTTTGCACATTACTTGTTGTTGTAGATGTCTTGGTGCACATGAAAACAGCAACTCAGGGAAGAGCTAAGCTACATGCATAGCAGTCTTAACTCCAACCTTGGAGCCTGTCATAGAAAGACTGGTGACCACCACATCAAAGTCCCCAAGTCTTTCATTTTTAATACTACAGATTTTTTTCTTAAGAAAAAAATCCATAAAGGTAGCATCTCTTCTTTACCACATCCTTTTGTGATCTGTGTCTTCAGGACAAAAATAAACACCCTTTCTCTTGAACATGATGTTTCCCTACTTATTTATTTATTTGTTTGAGAAAATTGTCATCCAAAGCACTTCAATCAAATCTCCTTTGTATTTACCCTCCCTGATGCCTGCTCAGTCAGGTGACACACATGGCACTGTAAATTGTGCATAACTGAAGAATCCAAGCCCTTACTGTAGGTTATTTTCTTTTATCCACTTTTTAGTGCTTTCAAAATCCTGGCATTGATGGCGAGAGAGGTGAACTTTTTCTTTCTCAGCTTTGGGATAAAATATGCTTTGCCTAAAGCACGCTCTGAGTGTTTTTCTTTGTACCTTCAAGATGGAAAGAGTGAGCTGAAAACAGACTGACAGACCCACATGGGCATGTTCCTGGCTTACATGGGAGCGAGCTGGTGCCTTACTGATAATGCTGACAGAACTGTCATCCTTCTAATGCATGGGTTGGGGAAGGCTCTAGCATCCTCTAGGAATGGATCCACAAGGTTAGAACAAGCTTGTGAAACAGTGAGTCCGTTTCCATGGCCACAATGGACAAGATCTTCTCTGACTTGTCTCTTGCTCTTAATCCTCATTACGTCAATGTCTGATCACTTCTTCCTTGGAAATGCATCTTAGACCCAGCCCTTTTTCTGCACTTCTAAGTTTTATTTTGGTCAAGAGTCTTGGTCATCTCATGACTGTATAACTAGAATGGCTCCCCTCTGTCTCCATTTTACCAAATTAGAAAAGTCTGTCTGTTTCCCTTTTCTAATTCGTCTTGGACACTTCATTTCAAGAGAATACTCCAAAAATATGACTTTCCACTCCTGCTCCAGGGTATGCAATGGCCTTCCACTATCTATCATATTGAATCCTCTGCCTTGCTTTTCAAGTTTCTCCTGGTAAAGAGGGCTCACCACTTCAGCTCAAGATTAAGGGCCAAAATCTCAGGCTCCATTCTTAACCTTGCCAAATCCTATCTCTGTGTCTTTGGGAATTTCACTTTAACTCTTTGAAATGCAACTTCTATAATACATTTACAAAATTAAGGGTGTAGTAGATATATTGGGGTCTATCTACCTAGTCCACGATGATCTTCTTCTCCCAAAACTGTAGTATTCCCTTCTCCGCACTCCCCTCTCTCCTCCATTTCCTTCTTGATTTCCTCCCCCATTCCTTCCTTTTCTCTACATTTTGATTTGATAAAATATTTCCAGGGCATGAAGAATTTAAGTGACTTATAAACTTGAGTCACATACCGTCTATCTTCCCATATCATATCTATAAACTCTGTTTTAAAAGGAATCATGTAGTGTGTATTTCAAAATAGCGAAAATAGAAGATTTTTACATGTTTTCACCACAAGGGCATGATAAGTATTTAAGGTGATGAATATGTTAATTAGCCTAATTTCATCATTCTACAATGTATACATGCATGGAAACATTACATTATTCCCCATAAATATATACAATTATCATTTGTTAATTAAAAAGAAATTAAAACTTAGAAATAAAAAGGAATCATGTCTTCCAAGCAAGGTTTAGAGATCAAAGACTTCCATTCAGAATTGCTGCGCAGTGGAGGAAGAGAGAGGACTCAGGAGAAGCACCAGGACTGTGCTAAAGGCTGGGACAAAGCAGACGGGTGCAGAATGTTGAAGATAAAACAAGTCATTTTCATCAGGGAAGAGGGCGGTCCTCCCTGCATCACCACTACACATGCTAGGGCACGTGGCTTAAGTCTGTAGCTGCAGGGATCTTGTTTAGCTATTCGGAGGTATTTTTTAAAGCTATCACTAAGGTATGATGTAATTATTCAGGGGCTCCTCAAGTTTTCTTTGTTTTTAATGGAACATTCTAAGGAAAAGGGTTGGGCAAAAGTTTAGCCTGGGTGGCATCAGAGAACAGAAATGTAGTTAAATATCCAAATCATAATCCTTAGACTGTGGAATTATTTTTAAAAGTATAAAGATCTGTTTTCCATAGGATTAATAATTCTATCTCATGACCTTTATTCCCCCATTTTTGTTTCTCTTGCATTCTTCCTCATCCTGGGAAATGGAAGCTCCATCTTTCGAGTTGTTCGGGTTTATAACGCTATAGCCATCTTTGGCACCATTTTCCCTCACACCATACGTTCAGTTTGTCAGCAATCTTGTTGCCTCTACCTCCAAAATATGCCCAGAATCTGACCCCTTCTCATCACCTTCACTCTTATCACCTACATGTGCTATGTCATCTCCTCTCCAATGCATTATTTTGATAGCCTCCTAAATGGTCTTCCTGCTTGTGTTTTGACCTCCTTTAGTGCACAGTAATTTTGTTAAAGCTTAAATCACTTCCCTCCAATAGTGTCACATCTCACCCTCAAGAAAAGCTGATATTCTTATGTAATAAGGGTCTACTGACCCTTTATTACGTGCAACCTTCTCTGTTACTCTCTGACCTTACCTTACACTCTGCCCTCTCTACCCATTCATTCCAGTGTTTAAGTTCTTTGCTACTCCTCATACATGCAGATGTGTTCCTGTCTCTGAATCGTTGCCCTTGCTCTTCCATCTCCTGGAACACTCTTCCCTTAGAAGTGCACGTGGTTCAGTCCTTCACCAACTTTGGGACTTTACTCAATTGGTTCCTTCTCAGATGGGCTTCCTGGCCAGTGTATTTACCATGTCTAACCCTCCCTATTCCCTTTCACTCTTCTATTATTTTTTAGTAGCATACATTACCATCTAGCAAGCATATCATATGTCTTATCTATTTTTCATGTTCGTTTTCAGTCATCTGCTATAGAATATAAGTTCTGTGAGAGCTTATCATCTCTTCCTGTAGTCTGTTTTGTTCTCTGATGTATTTCCAGCATAGAGAGCAGTATCTGGCACATGGTAGGCAATCAGTATTTGTTGAATAAATGAATGAATGAATTGCTGAAAACCAATCTTTGCTGTCTTCTTTCCTTAGGAAACGACATTCAATAACCTGAGGAATTTTAAGTTCATTGCTGCCTCAGATTTGCAGAGTCCAAATTTGGACTTAGATAAGGAAAGCTAGGACTGATCATACACTTACATTTGAAGTGACCTTAACTCTGCAGTCTTGCCACTAGCTGTAGTGGTGCCGATGAAATGTCAGTTGCTAACAGACCTAAAGACTAGGAAACTGTGGATGACTAATGAGCTCAGTTAACCTCTGCTCTTCCTTCTGGGGCAGGGTCTAGAGGGCAAACTGTCAATAAATAGACACTGGGTCCTCTAGCTTATTCCTGCTGCCACTTAATTATAATGAACCAGAAGACAGAGGCTGGCAAGAGAAACAGGATTTTCACCACTAACATGGGATTCCTAGAGTCACAAATGACAAAGCTATAAAGGGTCTCAGGAAGCAGTAAGCTGGGAAGGTCTGTTTGGTGTTGCTATAACAGAATACCTGGAGTGAGTAATTTGTAAAAAAACAGAGGTTTATTTCTTACAGTTTTGGAGGGTAGAAAGTCCACAATTAAATGGTCCACATTTAGTGGGGGGCTTCATACTTCCTCATCTCATGGGGGAAGGTGAAAAGGTGAATGCACACAACAGAGAGAGAGAGCGCACGAGCATGCATGAGTGTGTGAACATGCAGGTTTCGAACTCATTTTGATAAACTCTACTGCAATAATGCAATAACGAACACATTCCCATTATAACATTCAATTATTCATGAGGGCAAAGCCCTCGTGACCTAAACACCTCCCATTAGGCCCACCTCCCAACACTATTGCATTGGGGATTCAGTTTCCAACACATGAACTTCGGGGAACACAGTCAGACCATAGAAAAAGAACAGTGAACAAGACAGGGAGCTGGTTCTAACATTGAATGGTTGAATGACCTAACTCATAGTCATTTCCAGGGCTCAAGTTTTCCTTCAGTTTCATGGGGATGGAGATGACGGGGGATCATTGTATTCAACTTTGTTACTTTATAGGGAAGTAAGCTGAGGCTCAAAGATGTTAAATTATTTTGGGTTGTACAATAATAGACTCTTGGTACCAGAACTACAACCCAGCTCTTCTCATTCCCAATCCTGGGCTCACTCTTAGCCCTTGGGCACATTCTCAGGAGGTGGAAGTGAAGGTTGCAGAGATGGCCTGCAGGCCTCCTGCCAAGGAAGCATCCCTCCAATATTTCTGAATCACCAAACAGAAAGATTATCTACCTCTATTAAGCTCGTACAGAAAGGTGGGCAACCAAGGATGAGTTTAGAAAAACTTAGCACAAGGAAGGGGAAGCATTTGGGAAAGGCAGAGAATAATGATCCTGGATGCAGAAGAGTCCCGAGTGGCAAAATAATTGGAATATCTGAGCATAGAAAAGGGTAGAGATAAGAAATAGCAAGAAAAGTGCACTATGGAGAAGGAGGAATAGGAAATGGAAGGGCACAAGTATATACATGGAAATTTGCTGTATTCCTTAAAAACTGATATTTGATAACATCCTTTCTTTCTTTCTTCTGAAATATCCTGCTTCTTTCTCAGTGACCACTACCACAATACACACACACACACACGCACACACACACACACACCCCTTTTCCTCTTCTCTTATCTAAATTACTCAAGGCACAGATCTACTGACATCCACACTGTGAAGCTTTCCTTCTCCGATACACAGTGTCATCTTTCCAATGCTGCCTCTGGTACCTGCCCCCTTTGAATTCCCAGAGACTTGTATATCTCTTTTGGAACTTTTGATTTGTACGTGACTTATTCGTGAACTCAGATCAGTGTCTAGTTAGTCTTTCTGTGCTTCACAATGATTACCTCAGTGCTCTCAATAAACAATTGTTGAATGAATGAGTGAATGAATGGAAGACTTTCTTAAGGTAATAAAGACAAAATTGTGAGCATTTCTAATAGATACTACACACACACACACACACACACACACACACACAAATAGAGCAATGCTGAGAAAATAGCTTGAAAAATAGTGTATTACCTAAGAAAGTTATACTGTGTACAAAATAAAGGACCACAATATCAAGGATAAAGACAGAAGAGTAACAGGAACCTAAACCCTAGAGTGAGGTGAGGCTTGGGGAAAAATGTTAAGGCTTACAAAAATTTTTCATGTACATTCAGGTCAAGAAGAAAAACAAGGGATGATCAGCCTCCTGCTACTTTAACACTCACAGATGACAAGAGAATACTAGAGTACCTACCTTCTATTTGACTTGTACCTTTTAACCAATGAGAATTGTCAAGGAAAGTGTTGAATAATCTTCATTATGTTGAAGATGGGTTCGATATATGAGTGGAATGAGGATGGAAACAGCTAGCTGCTTTAAATGAGAATCTACTTCAGACACAGATGAGTGGTATCTCAAAGCTCTGGAAAAACCTGGCTAAGTGAATAGAAACTCCTTAATCTTTGAAGAATTATGTAGAATAGAAATGAGATCAAAAGACTTAAGAGTAATACATAATGGACCAATTTTTCAGAAAGGTGAAAAACAGATTCTAGAAACTTTAGACCAGAAAACTTAGCATCAATCCTATCAATAATTTCTTCACAATCCTAATTTCACATCCTCATCTCAGACGATGGTTAAAGCATATGGAGCATCTAGAGCATTTATCTATTTCCTTGTTCTTTCCAGTTTCCTGTTTCAAATTCATCTCAAACTTATGTCCTAAACTGGACTCTTGTTTTCACTCTCCCTTCTGTCCTGCCAATCTGCCCCTCACACAATCCAGCAAATGACATTTCCTCTCCTTTGATTGATCATGCCAGAATAGGTGTTATCTTTGCAACTGGCCTCTTCCTCATGCCTCACACCATCCATTATTAACATGATGACCCTGGACCATCCCTCGTCACCCTGCCCCCACCGCCAGGCCAGGTAGCCTGATTTCTATTTGGCTCCTAGCCAGTAGGGACTGCTAAGTAACCTACCTAGGGAATGACTTCTATGTGCTCTGAACTCTAAAGAAACTCTGCTCTTCAGGACTAGAATAGTCAATAATTAGAATCACTTGTGAATTTCTGATTCCAATAGGATGATCAGAACCCCCTACGTGCAGGACTCAGCGGAGGCACGCAATCAATCCTCACTGATGGGAGCTCCAAATCCAGAGATGGATGGACCTTTCTGTGCACAAGGCGGGGAAATGACACCAGGTCAGGATTCCTGGTCATTCTGAAGGTGAGGGTGCAGTACAGTGCCCTGCACTGACTGGAACCTCAGAGTTTGCAGACACTAACTGAACATTTTCAATGTTGTGGGACTATGTTTTCACATATAAATTATACATAAATTTAAACATGAGATAACAGTATTTCAGAAAGCCCTTATGGTATTCCCATAAATACCTTTAAATTCTCTGTAATATGATCTGACAGACTGTATGAAGGCCAAACTTCAGGAAACTGAGAGAGAGAGAAAACCTAGATATTTTTAAATGTTTAAGTTCAGGAGATTGGAAGAGTTTATAATTTCAAGTTTTCAAGGGGAAAATGTTTTTTCTATTTCTCCATTTCCTTAAAATTGTATTATTTTGTTTTAAACTCTTTTTAAAGCTATATTGTAAACTCTCTTCCTCATCTGACCATGATGTCTTGAAATGGTTATGAGAAATGTCTCGAGGTCTTGCTTTCTGGGTTCAAATCCTGGCTGTACCACTTAGGCAAGGTACTTAATCTCTTCCTGCCTCAGTTGTTTTATCTGAGAATGAGGATTGTAGAGGGGCCTGCCCTGACGGGTTGCTAGCAGGAGTAAATGAGATGATACTGTGAACACTCAGAGTTGTGCCTGCCATGCAGTACTCGATACGTGTGAGCCCAATCACTTGTCTGTGTTGTTATCATGACTGGAGTCTCAGCTCTGCTCTCGTTTTGCCATCTGTCCTTGGGGAAGTCACTTAATCTTAGTTTCCTCAATGGCCAGGAGGGCCTGGACTCCCTGATCATTCCCAGTTCTGGCCCCGATTATCTGGTGAACAGAGAACACTCCGGCCTTCCTGCTGCTCACGATAGCCACCTTGTTAGGCCAGAGAAGCTCAATTGAATTTAGTTCAATCCAGTCCAACTCCATTCAACTCATCACTTCAATTAAGTACAAGTCATTAATTTCATGTATTCAAAAATATCTCCTGAGGTTTAAGGCATGCACAACACTTGCAGACCTGTGGTCTTACAAATCCAAATGCTTTCTGTAGCTTCACGTCTTTCTTAGGGAGAGAAAGTAAGAAAGACTCTATCCCCCTTAGGGGTTTAAGGGGCTTTTCCTTTAAACAATCTTGAGGAAAACAACATCTAGCCAGTTGCTGGGAAATGTACTTTTGATGTCTAAATGGTTCTAATTATTCCCTACTCCAGGGGGAAGTTCTTAAAGGCTGGCAAACCTTCCCCGGAGGCTGCAGCAGACAAGCTACTCAACTGAGGTGAAAACAGGAGGGTGGCTGTCATCACAGAGTTCAAACTACAGCAAAATAAACAAAGCCCCAATTATAATTCCAGGGAAGTAAATGGGCTTTTCTATTTAGTCAAAAGGAATTGATTTCCCCTGGAGTGTCACTTACACCATAACGATTATTGGAAGGAAGACAACTTAATAGAGTGAGTGACGCAAAAATAAAATGAGATGGGCTGCAGATCAGTAGCTATCAACTGCTCGCCTTAAAGGCAGAGTTAGAAAAAATTCAATAAATGTGGAGGCAAGATATTGAAAACATTTTCTTATTTTTTTAATACTCATTCTTTTATTCTTTTTTTCCTTTCTTTAAAAAAGGTGAGTTGAAGACCCACAAACAAAATGGTAAACTTAAATTAATTCTGGGAAAAGTTGTTTATATCTAATTGAGGCCTATTTGCTTTTATGTGTAAAAGACTAAATTTAACCCAATGTGTAAATAAGTTTCTCTGAAGGAATTCTTCATTTCAGAAACATGTGGCTTCAGACTCAAAGATCTTCTAGGCATAGTGTGAGCTTAGCCAAGTCCCTACTCCAGGCAAGTGAAACAAATAAATGAATAAAAATTAATTCTATGCTAAAAGGCATTTGTATTTCTCAATTGAAAACTAAAGTAGGGTCTAATAATTTGTTCTACATTCAGTCATAGAGATTTTTGAAGTCATTTATTGTACCACACTAAATTTCTCTGAATTACACTTTGGTCCTTTATACCCAAACCTCCACAAATTATTAAAAGAGAAATGCATTATTTTTTACTAGATTATCTTGAATTTAAAGATCTGGAGCAGAAATACTTCGACTTCCCTTACCTCCACCCAAGTGCGTGTACTTGGCACATTTCTAGAAATAAAATTGATAATTCAGAGGTAATACTGTTTCCTTCAGGACTGAAAACTATTTCTTGGATTTGATGTTGTTTGACTAGCTCTCCAGGTGTTCTTTCTAGCTACTATGCATTTTTCCTCACTATTGTGTATTTAAATCTTTTTTATACCCAGCACATGTCTTACTTTTTTGAGGAAGTACCTTCTATGTTTATCCTGATGCTGTTACCTCTTCTTTTAAAGCACTTACGCAGGACTCAAGTATTGTTCTGCCCATTCTATCCTTACATTAACACATAGCTTGAAAAGTCTTGTTCTCTTGCTCTGTGTCTGCATATATGTATGTCTATTCTCTTTAGTTGTGATAAAAGGGTCTAAGTGTCAGGGCTTCATCCTTAGCTCTTATATCTCACAACAAATGGCTGTACACACTCTAAGTGTTCAATAAAGATGTGTTGCCTGTAGTTACACATCACAGATGATGTACTGCTTTGTTTAGAGTCTCAATGATCTGCTGTGAAGATGCTGAACTCAGGACTTTGACATCACTTTTGGCTTGTTTTCCATTTGGTATAACTGCATGCTCTCTGTTGTTGAATTTACTTCAGTCAAATGGTCAGGACTGTAAATACTCAGGGAGAAGGTCATTTTGTCTCTGTCCTACCCAGGAGAAAATAGTCTGTTCTTTCCCTTTAATCTAACAAACCAAAGCAGCCCTGAAAAGCATCCTTTCAGTTGTAATTCTATTTTCATGTGTTTTGCTCATCATATCACAGTGTTTAAGAAACTGTTACGTCTGCCAAAAACAGTAGTTAGTGGCCTTATTTTGTAGGTGATAGAGCCATTACCATTCACCAGACCAGTATTTAGGACATGTGCACTGAATTATTTAAAACTAATAATGAACATGGAAAACATTAAAGTAAAAAATGGGATGAATAACTTCATTGTGATAACATATTTCCTCCTGGCTTGCCCAACTGTTCTTTTTTGTTCAAGGGCATACCAAGAACTTCAGAGATGATAATTCTGGGTACTTGACTGTTTTGCTGCTTTTAGCCACAACTCACTCACTCTCTGCTTTGCTTGCTCAAGAACATAGTGGTGGGATTGACTTTCAGCTTGACAGTGGAAGTAGCTCTGCTGTTTTGTTCTATGGTAAAACTGATCAGAATTACAAATAAACAAAAAACCAAACTATTCAGAGCCTCTGGAAATGTTTCTAGGAGCAAAAGAATAAAGAAGAAAAAATCAATTCTAGAGAATTTATGAAAATTCAGTAGAAAAGAGTCTATGGTATTTGAACCAAGGCCACCAAGTCTCCGTCCATCACCTCCCACCCCACTCCAGACTGCTGGAGTAAAGAACCAGAGTTCCCTCTCCCCTAGCTCCTAACTGTAGAACTTTCTTCCCAGCAAAAGGAGGACTCCAGCATTTCTCATCCCACCCCCAGCTGCCTATTGCTGAGGCTAAGTCCTGGGCAACTGTAGTTGAGAAGCAGAGGCTCCCTTCTGCCCAAGTCACACTTGTGCAAGAAAGGTTCTACCTTGAGCATGGCCTGCTAAGAATACTGAGTCACTGACAGCTCTTGCCCCAGTTCATGAGGCAGTGGTTCCATGTCAGGAGAGTCAAGCTAAGATCTCTGGCTACTACCTCCTTTCCACTGAGTGCTTAGCTCCTAGAGTGATGGTTTCAGAGAGAAGCTTTCCATCCCCAGCTCCAGAGCCCTGGCTCAGAGATTTTGCCTCAGAGGAGAAACAAGCTATAAAAAAGACTACTGGCCTTTTTCCCTAAAAGGACTGAATAGAGAACATGGAGAAGTTTAAGCCTTAAGAGTATGCTCAAGAAAAGTAGAGGTTGTGGTGAAAGGCACATGCACGACTCATGGAGTTAGTGAAGCTCTAATGTAGGTCAGCTAGATGGAGCTGGGGAAACCAGACAGCTGGAAGGAGTCCTCTGGGGGTCACAACAAATATTAAACACAAATATCAGAAATGATTTCTTTAGGGAAGCCACAATTTTTTTGAATTAATTTGCAGAGAGATTTATGTCACAGAGGACTGTTTAGACAATAGCACTGTCTGCTTGCAATTAGTGATGTTTAACAGCTTGGTGTGGTCAGGGAAACAGTGGAAGAGAGCCCCACCAGTGCCTTCATCATCTCAGGGCATATCCAAAGCTGTGCCTCCTTGAGGAGCAACATTAGAGTCTTTCACTAAAATAACCCAGCAGGTCACTAAATCAATAAAACAAATAAATAAAATTAATGAGCCATGAAGGGGGGAACCAATACTCAGGAAAACTATAATATATTATCTAAAATGTCAAGTTTCCAGCAAAAAATCACAAGGCATGAAAGAAAAAGGAAAACATGCTCCATACATGGGAAAGAAAGCAGGAAACAAAGTGCCTATAAGAATGATCAGATGTCATATTTAGCAAAAAATATTTCAAAATAGCTATTATAAATATGTTTTTATAAGCAAAGGAAAGCATTAAAGACACAAAGGAAGGTATTATGACAATATTGCCTCAGATAGTGAATATCAACAAAGAATTAAAAATAGAAATTCTTGAGTTGTACCGTACAATATCTGACACTTTAAAAAAAATCACTGAATCACTAGAGGAGATCCATCATAAATTTGACACTGCAGAAGAAAGAATTAGCAAACTTGTAGATCAATAGAGATTGCGGAAGCCAAAGAAGAAGAGAGGAAAAAAATGAAGAAAAATGAAGACAGCCTCAGAGAAATGTAGGACAAAATTAAGTACACCAATATATGCATAATGGGAGTAATAAAAAAGAGAGAGAGAAGGGAAAAAATAAATAATGGCTGAAAACTTCCCCAAATTATTGAAAAATAATATGCCACACCTCTAGGAAGCTCAGTAAACACCAGTAGGATATACACCAAGAGAACCATAGACAGACACATCCTAGTGAAAACGTTGAAAGTCAAAGACAAGAAGAAACTCTTGAGTGTAACAGGAGAAAAATGACTCATTACTTATAAGGAAATCCAATAACATTATCAGCTCACTTCTTATCAGAAATATTGGAGGTCAGAGGCAATGGGATAACATATTTAAAGTGTTGAAAGAAAAAGAAAACACAAAATAAAACAAACAAAAAAACTCCAAACCCTGTCAACCAAGAAAATTATATCCAGAAAAGCTATCTTTTAAACATGAAGGCAAAATGAGGGTTTTCCAAGATAAACATAAACTGACAAAATTTGTTGCTCACAGACTTGCCTTATAAGAAATACTAGAGGAAATTCTTCAGGCTGAAACAAATGACCTCTAACGGTAATTTGAATCTACACAAAGAAAGAGCACCAGTAAAGGCAATTATGTAACCTTAAAGACTCTATAAATGCATAGTTTTCTTCTTTTTGCCCTTACCTGATAGGAAACAGAGCAATATAGGTGTAACAGTATCTCTCTCCTCCTCCCTCTCTCTCTGTCTCTTTCTCTTTCTCTAATTAATCTATCAAAAAACCAAAGCTGATTCTCATGAGATAATGTGTATATGATAAACCTTAGAGAAATCACCTAAAAAAAGCCCCTAAACACCATGATGAAAAATCATTAAAAAATTAAAAAGGAACATTAGAAAATATTTACTTAATGAAAAAGAAAGTAATAAAGGAGAAATAAAGAAACAAAATACATGAGACATAAAGAAAGCATATACAAATGAAATGGCAGATGTAAATCCAACTATATCAATAAAACATTAAATATGAATTGATTAAACCATCTGATCATAAGGCAGAAAATTTAAAACTCAATAAAAAACATGATTCAAGTATATATTCTCTAAATGAGATTGGAAGTAAAAGAATTCAAAGTGGTATATCATGAAAATAACCACCACAGGAAAGCTAGAGTGGTTATAATAGCAGCAAACAAAAAAGATTTTAAGGAAAAACATATTAATGGAGATAAAGAGGAACATTTAATGATAAAAGAGTCCATCCATCAGAAATATAAAACAATTATATAAGCAACAGAGCACCAAAATAAGTGAAGCAACAACTGATAGAAATTAAGGGAGAAATAGATAACAAAATTTGAAGACTGCAATAAACATTTTTAATAATGGATAGAACAACTAGACAGAATATCAACAAGGATATAAAATACTTGAACAACATTATAAACCAACCAGACCTAACAAAAATGTTTAAAATACCCAACAGTAACTGATACCCATTCTTCTTAAGTTCACATGTAACATTCTCCAGGACAGACCATATGCTAGGCCATTAAAAAAAAAACCCTCATAATTTTGATAGGATAGAAATAATACAAAGTATGTTCACCAACTACAAGAGAATGAAATCATAAATCAACAGTAGGAAAAAATTTGGAAACTCACAAATATGTCAAAATTAACCTGCACACTACTAAATAACCAATGGATAATAAATATAATAAATAAAAAGGAAAACAGAAAATACTTTGAGATGAATGAAAATCAAGACATAACTTACCAAACTTATGGGATAAGCTAAGGCAATGCTTATAGAAAAATTTATAGCTGTAAATATCTATATTAAGAAAGAAGAAAGATCTCAAATCAATAACCTAAACTTCTACCATAAGACACTGGAAAAAGAAGGGCAAACTAAATCTAATGCAAGCAGCAGGAAGGAAATCATAAAGATTACAGTTGACCCTTGAACAATATAAAGGTTAGGGTCATCAACCCCCCATGCAGTAAAAAATTCATGTGTAACTTTTGATTCTCCCAAAAGTTAACTACTAATAGCCTCCTGTTGATCAAAAGCCTTACTGATAAAATAAATAGTCGATTAACACATATTTTGTATATTTATTATGTACTGTATTCCTACAATAAAGTAAGCTAGAAAAAAGAAAATGTTATTAAGAAAATCTTAAGGAAGAGAAAATATATTTAGTGTTCATTAATGTATCATCATGAAGTTCTTTATCCTCATATCTTCACATTTATTAGGCTTAGGAGGAGGAGGAAGAAGAGGAAGAGGAGAGGTTTGTTTTGCTGTCTCGAGTGGCATAGGCAAAAGAAAATCCACATATAAGTGGACCCACATAGTTCAAACCTGTGTTGTTCTAGTTTCAATAGTACAGCAGGAATTAATGAAATAAAGAGTAGAAAAAGAAGGAAAAAAAATGAAACCAAAATAAAACATATTTTAAAGGAACATTATGAATAAATGCATACTAACAAATTAGATAGCTTGGATAAATTGGGGAAATTTCTAGAAATATACAAACTACTGAAAATGACAAGAAGAAATATATATCTATTTCGAATGAAGATATTGAATTAGTAATCAAAATATTACTCACAAAGAAAATCCCTGACCCAGATGGCTTCACTGCTGAATTCTACCAAACACTTAATGAAAGATAAATACCAATTATTCACAAACTCTTCCAAAAAACAGAAGATGAGAGACACTTTTGACCTCATTCTATGAGGCCAGTGTTACTCTGATACAAAAACTAGACCAAAATATTAACCTTCAAGGTTCATCCATGTTGTAACATGTATTAGTACTCCATTCTTTTTATGGTGAAAAAATACTCCATTTTATGGATATACCACATTTTGTTTATCCATTCATGTGTTGATGGATGTTTGGGTTGTTTCTACCTTTAGACTATTATGAATAATTCTGTTTTTAAAAATATGTATACAAATTTTAGTCTTGACATACGTTTTCGGTTTTCTTGGTATATACCTAGGAGTGTAATAGTTGGGTCGTATGTTAACTCTTTGTTTAATCCATTAGGGGATCACCAGACTGTTTTCCAAAGTGGCTGAACCATTTTATATTCCCATCAACAGTATATGAAGTTTCCTATTTTTTCGTATCCTTCTCAATACTTAGTAACTGTCTAGAGGTGCGGTTGTGGGGGGAGGAAGGTACACTAATGAACACATTCAAGTTGTAGTAAGTTTATGATAAAAGGGTTATATGTGAGAGCAATGGGGTATGTTACCACAGTGGAGTGGTCAAGACAGACCTCTCCAAGGAGATGACATTTGGGTAGAGACTGAAAAGATGAGAAGCCATGTAGAGAGGAGAGAGAAAAACAGTCTGGACAGCAAGAAAAGTGAAAAGACATGACGTGGGAAAGAGCTTGGTGTCCTTGTAGTCATGGCAAAGCTCCACCAGGACAGGGATTTTGTCTGTTTTGCTCACTAGACCTCTGGCACCATGAGCAGTGCCTGTCATAGTAGGTAATCATAAGACGTGGGTAGAATAAATTTTATCTCAAGTGCGAGTCTATGTTATTGCCATATTCTTTTGAAAAGCCTCTAGCTGCTGCATGGGGGATGGACTGTAGTAGGTTCAAGTGAAACCAGGGGACGGAAGCAGGTGCAGGGGGCAGTTTGCAGTAGCCCAGGTGAGTGGTGATGGTGGTTTGAGCTAGGGTGGTGGTAGGGGAGATGTGGATAAGTAGAGACTTTGGAGCTGTATTTTAGGGGTCAACTCTCAGCACCTATTGATGGATTGGATTTGGAGGTGAGGGTTTGGAGACATATGCATTTATACAGATGGAGAAGACTGGGAGAAGAGATTCTGTGGGGCTTGAGGGAGGGAAATTTAGTGTACTATTTTCTACTTACTGGTTTTGAGATGCTTATAATGGATCCAAGAAGAGAAGTCAAGGTTTTAGTTGGGTGTTACATGTCTGGGGCTACATAAAGTGGTCAGGCATGGAATGTACATTCTGAATGTTAGTTATTTCTACAGCCATGGGACTGGAGGAGCTCACCACACAAGAGAGTACAGATGCATGAGGAAGGGAGTTCAGGATGAAGCCTGGCAAGAAAAACTAGTGTGATGTCACTGAAGCTGGAACACAAGAGGAAAGTATTTCAATCACTCGGGTGGTCCACTGTGTGGATTGTTCCTGAGAAGTGTGTAACATGTAAACAGAGAAGTGATCATTGGATCTGTCACCTGAATTCAGGTCATTCATCTTACATTCAAACTTTTATGTTTTTTATTTAAAAATAATATAACCATAGTATAAAACATACTGAAAGTAAAGAGAAATTTATTGGTACCTTTGACAAGAAGAATTTTCAGTGGAACCATGGAGACACAGCCAGATAGAGTGGGTTGAATAATGAATGGGGATTCCTGGGTGGAAATGGCATATTAAACACACAACTATTTGTTTCTTCCTGAAACCCCACAGAGAAGACAGTAAGGAGATTTGTTTTTTAAAGGCATAAAGCAATAAGGACAGAAGAAAAAGAACAAGAGAAGTTTAGGATTGTAAAGAAGATGGATGAATGTGGTTCTGGAACTAGTATTACCAGCATCTCCTGGGAGCTGGTTAGAAATGTAGAATCTCAGGCCCCATCCCAAACTTATTGAATCGGAATCTGTTGCACAATATGTCCTTCTGCTCTGCATGCACATTGGAGTTTGAGAAGTGTAACTTGGCAGACTTTAGAAAATCAAATCCTAAGCCAAAGTGATTTACACTGCACCATTCCTAAAACACTCAGGAATTGGAACCACTGAGTATTCTCTGGGAGTGGACCAGGGACTGGAAATAGGGTGGGGTGGACAAAATATTGGTGGAAAGTTTATTTAAGTGGCAGTCAGACTTCCCACTCAGAGCAGTCAGGTGAGTGCCTCTACCTACCTGAGCAAAATACCAAAGATTTATTCTTTAGAGAGAGTAAAACACAGTTTTTGGACTTGAGAATGTCAGATACCCTTAGGACTGCTGGATGCTGAGACCCCCCAGCCCTCGTCCACCACCAGAATGCGGGCAGTTAGAGCTTCACCCTCCAGCTAGGAGTTTGGAAGAAACTTCTTTATGAACTTCACCCAGACCAAGAGTCAAGACCTAAAGATTTTGATGTCGCAATTTTCCAATTTAATGGCCCACTTGTTTCTTTTACTGAAATTCCTATACTTTCTGTTGCTGCTCTTCTTTTTCCTTCCTCAGTCTTACCCTAGAGATCTGCTTTCAGACCTACTTTGTAATTTTCCTATCTATCATTACTGTTTGTTCTCTTTCCACTTGTGTCTAGTATTTGTTTGGGGGAACTGGATGCCATTCTAAGACTGTGTGTTCTTACTGAAGGAGTTCAGCAGATTTTTATAATCAGGGGCATGATAAGCAATTTTGCTACTGTAAGCAGGATTCCAGAGGACTACTTTGCTGTTCATCATAATTCTCATATTTTCTTTGTTACCTTCTCACTTCATTTTCTAACTTAAAAGTGTTTCTTGTTGCATTTTCTGCTGCCCACGGCTCCCAATATATTTACTTACAGAAATGCTACATTGCTTGCCCACAAAACACACACCAATTAAATGAAGGTTTCTTCCCTTCCTGCCCCGACCAGAAATTAGCCTTGGTGGGCATATGGCAGTGGCAAGGCTGTAGGGCTAACTGCTGATGCCTGCTCAGGCTATGATCTGATGATGGAGAGCGAGCGAGCATTCTCTTGCATTTGTTTTTTTATTCAAAAGCTAACACAACCATGCGAAATTGTTTGAAATTTAGAAGAAAGAGAAATTACTCATAAGTTTAAGAGCATTCAATAGTTCCTTATTAGTGTTCTCTTATGCCAAAGCAGAAATTTTTAAGGTGTGTCATTTTCAGAGGTCTCCGTTAAGGGTAGCTCTGTGTGATTACCAGATTTCAGAGGTTACGCCCAGCTGGTTTGGGGGGAAGCTGGCATACGCAATCCATTGACAGGGAAAGTTTTACCCAATAAATGTATAATAGTATTTATGAACACAAGCAGCTTTAGGAAAAAGTGAAGTTAACAAAGAGAACAGCACAGCCTAAATTTCCCCTTTTGGTCCTCTTTTTCACCTTCTGTGTCAACCTCTCTTATCCAAATACAACAGATCCAGTCCCTTGTATTTTTGCAATTTGAAAACTTCTAGTCAAACATTTGGACACCTGCCAGTTAAACCCCATCATTAATTGGCTGGTGTTCATTTGACATTCTATTTTATTTCAGGTCTGTTTCTCCTTATAAAATAAAGCAAGTACTTGCTAACTTTTAAACAATGGGGGTATTTTGGAAGTGGCCCTGCACAGCTCCTGAAATCTCCCTAGTGTGGTCAGAGGGCAGATGGAGATGGGACAGGCAGATGCCCGTCTTAACATCAACTTTCTCCTGGCATCAGGCAGGCAGTCATCCACTTCTTCTAGCTCTCACAATCTGTGGTTTCAGATTGCACTAAGCAACATGCAATTAATTGTCAAATTAGTGGTTTTGACAATGACAATTCTGGGTTCCAAGGGAGATTTTGATTGTTGTGGGCAAGAGTGAGGAAGAACGTTATTGTATCACCTGTTTGATGTTCTTTTTTAGCAACTCCGTGAGGACAGGGACCTTGCCTCTCCTACCGATTGTTTTCTCCCAAGTGCCTGGTATAGTGCCGTGAACATTTACAATCGATAAATATTTGGTGTTAAAGGAAAACTTCATGAAATATGAGCCTCTTTACTTGGTTGCAAAGGTTATCTTCATATTGGGGTAGAATATATTCAGGTTGAAGAAAATAATACTAATACTCTAATAGTTTAGGGAATAGAAAATAGTACATAGAGCATAGGCTTGAGAGGATGGAAGAGGAGAGAGGAGATTGAGAATTACTTTCAGGCCAAAACATAGAGGACCTTAATGCCAAACTTGTAACTTTGGACTTTTGTCCTCAATCTTGGCATTGGAGCCCACAGAGGTATTAAACTAGGCAAGTGCTCAGAGCAGGAATCTTGAGGGAAGGAGATGAAGGCTCAGAGACCAATTTGGAGGCTATTACAGTGAGGCAATGAGAAAAGCACACGTACAGGTAACTCTGTCTTCTAGGGATGTGATCCTATCTTATGAACCAAAATGTAGAAGACTTTCTTAGAGGGGACTAAATATTTTAAATTGAGACCACTCCAGAACCCTCCATATAAGGGGCCTTTCTTTCTTATGTCTTTATTCCAAGAGGATTCAGGAGGAATGCAATGCTCAGTGACCTGTTTTTTAGATACAGTTTACCTTTGTTTATTTAGTTACAAAATCATTGCTGGAGCTGGGATCCCTCACAAACTCCTTGAGTGAGGTTTAAACCCCCTCAACTCAACTGAAAATAACAAGATAAAGGTGTTTGTGCGAGGGTTTTCCATGCTACATTTCAAAATAACAGACCTGTCTATGAAGCCCTAGGGAAACAGCCTTGCTCCCTATGTCCCACAACTGAGATCAGCATGGTTTAAGAATTACGCAGCTGGAATCTGAGACCCAGAAAATGCCTATTGGTTTTGGGAAGTTTGGTGCCTTGAGATGCTTGTAAAATCAAGCATTTTAGAATTGAAAGAGCCTCAGAATTATTGTACCTCAATCTTTCATCAATCTTCTGATGCATTTTCCCTCTGATATCCTCAATTTGTTGATTTGTTTCATTGAAACTTAAACATTTGGGGTCCCTATTTCTTCGAGGTTTTCATCAAGGTTGGCATTAGAGAGATACAAACACTGGGTCATGCTGTACATTCTCCATGATTTCTGACACAGGATTCTATGATGACTCTATGTTGGCTCTTGCTGAGAAAGGTCTGGGAGAAGAGATAAAAGATAGTGGGCTCAAGTCACTCCAAAGACTAAAAATATAATTGAGTTCAAGTCCATGGCAAGGGTTTGACGCCTTTATGTGAACATTTTTTGCGTATCTCTTGACGATCTTTAGATCAGTCGGCATATTCCGTATGAAAGAACAAGGTAGTGGCATGTTCAGGTCAGAGATACAAAACATTCTCTGAGATACTGCAGGGAGAGGTCAGATTAAGAACAAACAACCAAATCTCATTATAATCAGATCCTAGGCAATTAAAAATAATTACTCTCTTTCCCAGCTGACCTTGTGGGATATATAAGCTAGAATCTAGTCTAAGTAAAGCTAAATTGGAGAGTCTAAATCTAAGAGCCTAAAAAAAAAGTGTTAGTTCAATCAACTACAGTGACTAGATAACACAATTAGTGGCTTTGGAGAAGGATAATCAAAAGTTAAATGAATTTCCCACTTGCCGCCAAGATGTCCTGCTTCTGAAGCTTAGGCTTCTTTACTGGAAGACATGGGTGAGGAAGGGCAGCATGCACCTTTAGGTAAACAAGGGGATTTTATCATCACGAAGCAAGTACAATTCTGCACCATCAAACCCCTACTCTTCAATTGTTGATAATGACTCTGTAAATTATAGCTCTTAGCCAATTCTCAGGGTAGAGTTCATCTTCTACTTTAAAGGATTCTTTCTCTGCAATGTAATTTCCACTTTTTCTCCTTCAAGGTACTGCATTCTATAGCTGTTCCTTTAGTCATTTTTCTGATTCCTCTGCAGGGAATTATAAACCTCCCTTTCCCCCAGCCCAATTAAATACCAAATGTTGAGCATAGACATATCATTTCTCACTAAAGTAGGTGCAGGATTCTGTGTCAAGAGAAAAAGATTATGTATGCATTAGCATGAACAATGTAATGTTGTTTCTTTCAAAGAAGCATCTAAACAAGGCAGTAGGAGTCTCCGAACATGGGCACCCAGGGCAATTTGCACAGTGGGGTGTTTGGTTTTGATAACTAGACAGAACAATCAGAGTATATCTGGGGAATGTGGAAACCTAACATTCAGGTTTTAGGATCTGACCCTAATACGCAAAAATTAGATTTCTTTGTACATTTCTGTCTGGCTTAAAGTGATTTTGTTTAGGCAATTTCTTTCATCTTTTCAATATTTTTGTTAGGTATAGAGAGGTAGGTATTATTACTGAGGTCAAGAGAATTGAGTGATGTGCCTAGAGTATAGAATATTGAACTTTTAATTTAGGAGACCTTGTTTCTAGTCTATGTGCCTTTCTTTCTGAATAAATGAATGGATTCTGGAATGACATAGAGGCATTTTCTTAAAACAAACACATTAAAAAACAAGGAAAATAAGAAAACTATCAAATCCTGTAGTAGTTCACTGCAGGAGAAAACAATAATCATCTTTTATAAGAATCTTTCCCCTTCAGTATGGAGGAGCAGAGCAAATAAAGAGGTGTAATTCCTCCTGATTTATTGAATCATTTGTTCTACAGGTAATCAAGGGTCCAGAACACACATTGTATTGAACCAGACACAATAAAGAGTACAAAGGAAATTTTCACTGCAGTTGAAGAAATAAGACACACATGAAAAATTAAATGCAAAGCAAGATTAAGCATGAAATGAACTGCACAATGGTTCGGATGAAGGCAGGATTGAATAAAGATGGAGTGGTTAAGGGAGGCCTTCATGAAAGAGGCAACCTTTGAGCAAGATTATGATAAGTAGGTTGGATTTCAAGAGACAGAGAAGAAACTGGGAATAGCATAAGCAAGAGGCATGACACAAAGATACAGAGAGGTAGAGATGCGCAAACTCTGCTTGAGAACACGTCCGTATGAGCCTGTGGACAAGGCTGCTGCTGGAGAATAGCTTGAAAGATGAGGCCAGAAAGATGAGCTTTTGAAAGATTCTGAACTGGGAAATCATAACATGGCAGCAGTGGCGTTTTATGGAGGAAGTAGAATGATGGTGTGCAGGCTGGTTTGGAGAAAAGAGAGATTGGTAGGAAGGAGATAAATTAGAAAGTAATTATTTTAATATAATCTGGGCCTTAAATGGTCAGGGCCCAAGCAAAGATGACATCCATAAAAAGAAAGAATTACTGTTAGCAGCAGTTTGAAAGGGTTGTAATTGTAAACTGATTAGACATGGGTGATTGGGAAAGTTTGAAACCTACATGAGGAGGAGAATTACAACATCAACGTTCATCAAATGAGGAAGTTAGGAGTGGTTTTACTAGTTTTATAATCCATTGTTTTATCTTTTCTTTCTTCACCTCAGAGCAAGTAACGCCTAGTTACCTCATGGTTACTTATAATCTATACTTCAGAACCGTCTCCTTCATGAGAGCACAGCGCATGCTTAAATGGCCACTTCTCAGACACAAAGCAATAAACTGCTTCCCTGCCCCAGGGTCTGTCTCTAGCTGTTATTGAGCACTGAATTGTTATGCAAGAGGTCTGGGCTGTGGTTCAGACTTCAGAAGGGATTTGTTCTGGTGGCTGGGGTTGGACAGACCAGCCTCTGACCAGCCTTCCCCAGAATGTGTTCTGTGGAATGTTAATCCCCAGAGATGCTCTTAGAAAAAAGGTTCCACAATTAAACATGTTTGCAAACAACAACAATTCTTGGAGATCACAGAAGTAATTGGCATAGCCAAGGCTTCCCTTTTTGTATACAACACCGATACCTCCCTCAAAACCAAGGACCCATTAAGGACAGACTAAACTAGGCATACTTTAAAACTCCTAATTAAATAATAACCGATAGTTATGGAAAATGATCTAGACCAAGACAACAAAATAAGGATAAGAGGAAGAAAGAAAATAAAAAGAAAAAAGATATAACTAGATAAGTAAAAGTGCTAGTCAAATTAAAAAAAAAGATATAACTAGATAATTAAAAGTGCTAGTCAAATGAGATTGCAAGGAGATATGGGAACTTGCTGTGAGGAGGGGGTTCGACACAGGCAGTCTACAATATAATCCCAGAACAAGTCTCCTAAGCCAAGGACGACCATCAGTGGATCTTTCTCTTCTTTACTATTATGGTCACCTGGCCCTGCTGAAGAAAAAGATCATGGTATCCATACTGTTGCTTAGACTTAAGACTTCAGATTTAGAATGAGTGTTTGTATTCTTCTTAGGAATTCTAGCTCTAGGAAGAATAAAGCAAGATCAAAGGGACCTTCCTAGATTCACTAACTGCCTCCAGGTGAAGCTGAGTTTCTGGGATAAGTCAGAAATCAAAATTCCTTTGACTATGGCCAGAATGAACCTGCT
>CM052437.1:33778308-33801925 GCA_028533085.1 Varecia variegata
CAGCTCTGAAATTATTGGTTGGTGGCTTCAAAGCTACAAAGACTCTGACATTCTTTAGCTCAGTGTCCTCAGGAGACACAAATCGTGTATTCTGGTTACATCAAAGCCATCTTTCTGCCTCTAATTCTACATATCCTAAGTTTCTACTTTGCCTTCATTTTACTCTTCTGCTTTCAGTAAAGAGATTACGAAACCCCAAAGAACATGTGTTGAAATGATTAAAAACTCTTTCCTTTGCCTGTAGACTTAGGTTTCTACACTGCCCTTCCCCAACAAATGCTGATACAAACTCTCACCCTTAAGATACTTGGAAAGCCACAGGCAGGAGCGTGGGGCTGGGGGAGTTTATTGTTTTATTCAAGACTTCGGTCAAGGCAGAAATATTTCAGCTCAACAGATACCAGCCTAATGTGAAAATAATAATAGCACTCAATGCACAAATGCCGGCCACGCAGCTATTCCCGCTCCGTCTGATACTCACAGTTCAACCGCATTCCTGGGGAGGTCGGGGGGAATCTCTGTCACCTTGCTCTCTTGGCAGAGAAAAACCCTGTTAGAGCAGTGACAGATCCGATGATGACATCCTGAGCCCATGCTCAGGAATGCTAACAAAGAGACCACGAGCAAGGCCATGCTTATGTATCCATCCACTTGCTGTCTTCCTGCATTTGCAGAGAAAAACCTCCGCAGATTTCAGAGGCTCCACGCAGTGCCCCTATGAGAAGAGATCTGCCTTGAGAACAGGCAGGGTCACGTGACCCACCAGGGGCTGCTTTTTATTTATTTATTTTGGTCATTTCCAGCAGCATAGTGAAACCCCTGTGTGCCAGCAGTGATTTCTAGGACTAGATAAGCTACTCCCTTATCCTTTGACATTGGGTTTCTCATACCCTGACCCAAGTAAGACAGCCAACAGAACCTTGATACACGTCTGGAACAGTTTGTATTATTTCACTGCAGAAGTGTCCCTGCTGGTCACCAGTCTCTTCTCAACAGTGTGACATGATTGACTTTCTCCAAAAAAGACAACCCACAATATGACACATATCTACAGGAGTATTGATAAGTGAAGGGCTGGGACCTAATCTCAGTTTTTAGCATCTACTTCTTCCTCCAACCCATGTGATATAAAACCAGACCTTCTGGGTTGCAGGCATTGATCCTTTTTCTTGCTGTAATTAATAACCCAAAATGACATTACTCAGAAACAGGCAGGTGGGTTAGCAAGCTCCAGGCAGATCTCTGTAGGTGGGAGACACTTCTGACAGGGTTATCTGCAGAGATAATTGACTGATCTGATGACCTAAGGAATAGGCAATGTTTCCAGCAGAGGCTTAGTAAATGCCAGCACGTCCACCCCTCGTGCATATCCCCTCTGGCTTCTCTCATTTCCAGACTCTGAAGACTGCCCTTGCCTCTTGGCAGTTGGCACAAGTGAATTTATTTAATCGATGCTTTTAACTTAGTTTTATGTGTCCCCTGTAGGTGACAGCCCTGGCACTTTTGTTGGCATTCCCAATCTCCTTGATGGTGAGGGATCTGAGGAACGTTTGGCAACACTTTTAGTAAAGTGGCTTTCTACTTTCAACTCTAGATTCTATGAAGATTAGAAAGCAGAATATTCTCTAAGATCCTGGCTACAACTTATTACCTGCTTAAATTAGTTTCAACACCATCTTTAGATAATGAGTTACCTAAAATTGAGCTTCATGAAAATGTTAAAAATATATCCCTATCCCACCCTTCCTTCCCCTCTTCCCTGCCTCAACAAGGAAAGGTGACATGTAATGAATGGATTAAATCATCAAGGGACAAACAGAAGCAAATGATTTTGAAGGTGAAGTTCTTCCCTAGCTTTTGCTGGGAGCAACTGAGTCATTCTAATTCTGGAACTGGAAATTAAGGGCAGTATCTATATGGACTTTATATGGTTAACAATTTTGGCTAACATGAACAGTTAAATTAGTTCACTCAAGAATTAATTCTCGGGGCCAGGCGCAGTGGCTCACGCCTGTAATCCTAGCACTCTGGGAGGCCGAGGCTGGAGGATCACTCGAGGTCAGGAGTTCGAGACCAGCCTGAGCAAAAGCGAGAGCCCGTCTCTACTAAAAAATAGAAAGAAATTATCTGGACAACTAAAAATATATAGAAAAAATTAGCCAGGCATGGTGGTGCATGCCTGTACTCCCAACGACTCGGGAGGCTGAGGCAGAAGGATTGCTTAAGCCCAGGAGTTTGAGGTTGCTGTGAGCTAGGCTGACGCCATGGCACTCTAGCCAGGGCAAAAGAGTGAGATTCTGTCTCCATGAAAAAAAAAAAAAAAAAAAGAATTGATCCACGGAATAATATTCTTTCAGACATAGAGGGGAATTAATTCAATCAACTAACTAATCTTTAAATTTATTTTAAGATATTCAATTTAAAAGGGATTTTTTACCTGTGCTTGAATAACTCCAGTGCTGAGAAACTCATTACCAATTGAACTTCCTAGCCATCCTTCTGCCCCACAAACCCCACTTAGATTTTGAAGAGCTCCAATTATAACTAAATTAGTCTTTGTATAATGAGCAGAAATATTTAAAATTGAGATTTTGATTTTAAAAGCTATTTAATATTCACAAATTATAGATAATATATGTATTATAACATAATTTATAAAGCATAATAATAAACAGTTGTGGACTACAGAAAAAAAGAATAGCCAATGTTGTTGCATCTACTTAGTAGATCCTCATTTATCCCCTTATCCACTTATGCTCAAAAGTGACCAGTAATCTGAATTTTGTGTTTATTATTCTTTTTATTTAAAAAATTGATTTTATGGCCGGGCGCGGTGGCTCACGCCTGTAATCCTAGCACTCTGGAGGCCGAGGCGGGTGGATCGCTCGAGGTCAGGAGTTCGAGACCAGCCTGAGCAAGAGCGAGACCTCGTCTCTACTAAAAATAGAAAGAAATTATCTGGCCAACTAAAAATATATATAGAAAAAATTAGCCGGGCATGGTGGCGCATGCCTGTAGTCCCAGCTACTCGGGAGGCTGAGGCAGGAGGATTGCTTAAGCCCAGGAGTTTGAGGTTGCTGTGAGCTAGGCTGATGCCACGGCACTCACTCTAGCCCGGGCAACAGAGCGAGACTCTGTCTCAAAAAAAAAAAAAAAAAAAAATAATATTGATTTTATTAACAATGTGTCTATCCTCAAATTATTGTTTAATTTTTGCTTGTTTTTGGATTTTATACAAAATGCATCAGTCTTTAATCTTTTGCTACTTGCTATTTTATACTAATTTGACATTTTTAAGACTGACCCATGTTGTTAAGTGTAGTTGTAGTCTTAATTTACACTACTGCATAATATTGTATAAATATACAATTTATGTTTTCATTCTCCTGTAATATTTCTGTCTCCTGAGTTCATGAAAATATTCTATGTTTTCTCTTAAAGTTTTGTAGTTTTGCTCTGGACATTTTAGTCTTTGATCTGTTTAATATTGATATTTATGTATGGTATGAGACAGGGATTCAATTTCAGTTTTAATCCAATGGGATAATCGGTTCTATCAACTCAATTTCAGTTTTTATCTAATGGTATAACAAGTTTTATCCACATAAACAATTGTCTCAAAATCATTTATTGAATGGATTCTTTTCTCCTTTTATTTGTAAAACTACCTGTCTCATACCTCAAGTAGCTATTTTGCATGGGTTTATTATGTCTAAGCATTTTTATATTCCACTGTTCTTTTTAACTACACTATACCAACACTATACTGTCTTAATTACTAGAATTTAAAAGTAAGTTTTGATATATAGTAAGAAAATACTTCTACATTATTTTTTATAGGAGTATCTTGCCTTTTTGGACTTTTATGAATGAGCTTTAGAATCAGCTTATTAACTCCTTGAAAAAACCCTGGTATAATTTTGTTTGAAATTATATTGATTATATAATTTTGGGGAAAATTGTCACCTTTAAGATACTGTGTTTCTATCCATGAATATGGTGTATCACCATGTTATTTGAGGCTTTGTTTGGTGTCTTTCAATAAAGTTTTATACTTTCCATGTATATCTTAATATCTTATATTTATTTCTAGGTAACATATACATGTTTTATGGTATTATAAATTATACCAATATTTAAAATCACATTTTCCATTTGCCATATTGTAAAAATGCAATTGATTTTGGAATATTTATCTTATATCTAAATTACCTTGTTGCATTTTCTATGTAGACAATTACCCACATGTAAATAATTCCATGTGTGTATGAGTTTATTTCTTCATTTTCAATTCCTTCCTCTCTCTCCCTCTCCTTGTGCCCTACTTCCTCTCTTTTTCCTCTCCTTCTATTTCAATAACATTTTTATACAATTAAACTATTCATAGTCCTGGGATTAACAAACTTGGTTATGAGTTATTGTCATTTTATACACTGAGAGATTTGATTTCCTAATATTTTATTTAGGATTTTTGAATCTATGTTCATAAGTCATTTATAATTTAGTCACAAGTAATGCTTAGTGAATAATTTGATTTCTAATTTTTCTTTCTTGTGTTGTCCTTATATAGTTTGGTCTCCAGGTTATATTTGCCGCATAGACTGAGTTGAGGTATAATGCTTCTCATTTTATTCTTAGGAAAAAACTATTTCATATTAAAATAATCTGTTCCTTGAAAGTACGGCCATACTTGCCTATAAAACCATTCAAGCCTAGTTTTATGTGTGTGTATATGTGTGTGTTTATGTTTGTGTGTACGTGTGTGTTTATATTTGTATGCATTTGTGTGTATGAAAATTAAAAGTATTGATTCAACTTGTTTGTTATTGGACTATTTAGGCTTTCTATTTCTTCTTAAATTTATTAAGTTATAATTTTTCCAGGAATTTTCCATTTTACTTAAGTTTTTAAATTTATTGTCATAAAGGATTTTAGTATTCTCTTTTTAAATCTCTTCTAAACAATTTCTAGGGTTTATTTCTATCTAGTTTCTTTTTATTAATCACCCTTGCCAGAATTTTTATTATTTGTTCTCTCAAAGAACCAACTTTTTTGTCTTTGCTGATCCAGTTCTATCTTTATGTTTTTGTTCTACAATTTTTGCTGTTATTTTCTCCTGTTTCCTTATTCTTTTTTAAACTTCTTATTCAGATATCAGCTCATTAGTTTTCAACCTTTCTACCTTTCTAATATATACACTGAAGCTTTAAATCTCCCTATAATCTCTGTGTTGGCTCTATTCTACAAATATTGATAGAAATAAATTATAATACAAAATTTACTTAAGTATTGCTCAATTTTCAATTACAATTTCTTCTTTGGTACATAGATAATTAAGACATGTGCTTTTGAAATTTACAAATTTCAGAAATATTTAAATTTATTTCTTTGTTATTGCCCCCCACCTTAATTGCATAATGGTTAGGGAATGTAGTTTGTATTGATTTTTTTCCCCAAACATGTTATTTTTTACAGCTTAGCACATAGTTAATTTTTGCAAATATTCAATGCAAGTTTGAGAAGAATCAATATTCTCTGTTTACTTGTTTCCAGGTTCTATATTTTCCCCATAAATTCAGCTTATTGTTTTCCTAAAATCTTTTGTATATTTACTAACATTTTATATATTAAACTAATTGAGAATTTCTGTTGAAATTTCACATGATCCGAATGACACAAGTTGTCTCTATAGTCCTGTCAATTTTTGTCTGTATTTTCAAAGGCTATTCTATTTGGAACATACACATTTAGATAATATACCTACTGAATTAAACCTTATATATTTTGTCACATATTATTTTATTTGTAATATTGCCTTTTATCTTGAAGTCTATTTTATCTGATATTAATATAGACACACCAGCTTTTCATTTGATAAATATAGTACTGGTATTTTTTTTTTCTACTTTTGGTCTTTCAGCCTTTCTGTGTCTTTATGTTTTAGGCATGTCTTTTATAACCACTTATCAACTGGATTTTGTGTTTTAATCCATTTTTATAATCTCATTATTTTAACAGATGAACTTAGTTATTTACATTATAAGTATTGAACTACGTAAATGTTTTCCTTTCATGTACCTTGTTTTCTATCAGTTCTAATTGTATATGCTTCATTTTTTCTTGCCTTTTATTTGTTGAACTTTTTTGTTTCCTTTGTTGGTTGTTTTGTCTTCTTATTTCATTTTGTTCCATCTACTGTTTTGCATATTATATACTCTTTAGAAGTGTTTATGGTTACTCTCATATTTTTACTTTTTACTTTTACTGTATACTTATACCTTTTACTTAATACAGTTTAATTTTTTCAGGGTTTTAACTCCTCTCCTGAAAAATACATGGCCTTTAATTTTTAAAGACTACTCACTGATTAGATAATATGTACTAATTGTTACCCAGTATTTTAATTCTGTCATTGTTATATATCCTTGTTATTTTACACATTCAATGTTTGCTTGGATTCTTTGCCACTTTGGATTATGTCACTGGAGCTCCTAAGAGTTGGGTTTTCTTTTTTTTTTTTTCTCATTTGCCTCTGCAGATGTCATGTTGGAAACCTTTGAGAAGCATTGCTTATAAACAAATATAAACTCTTTCCAAAGAAAAGCTTTAAAATTATTGAAGACAGTGAATTTCAGTGAGATGCTAGTAAATATGTAACAATTAGCTCTCCAGAAAAAAAGTCTTATTTGTAGCATTTATTAATATCCATGGTGTAAATTCTCCCACCATAGCTTCTGTCAAGCTACCTATATGATTTCACCCAGCTTGCAAAATTCCTGAACATTTATCTATCTGCTGTTAGGAGCTGGTAGAGTAGGTTCCAGCACATCACTGGCTATTTTGTATTTCTTAAATCATCTTTTTGCTTGTTGGGGTAATCCCCAATTCCTTCAGCCATTCCTTATCTGACACAGTTTTAAATGTGCTACAGTTTAACTGGATCTTCATTTTAGAATCACCTCCAACCTGGTCTGCTTTACCTCAGGGGCTGAAGTTTAAAATGTTGCTCGGGGTTGTTTAGTTCAATCTTTAGTTGCATTGTGTGAGCTTTATGAGAATCTGGCTAGATAGAAAGTGTTTTAGGGTGTGAATATACATGACCTGCTCTTGGAAGCAGCTATCTGGAGTTGTACTCTTCTCCTAGAGTGAAGAGAAAGGCTACTCATACCAGAATCAGAGAACTTGGCATAGCAATTGGGGCAACAAGATTTGGCTACAGTATTAGATGCAAAAGGGAAAAAATCCTAATATAAAAGGGAATCACATATGGAGAACGAGGCTCTAACAGCTTACCAGGATATTAGCGGTGATAAACTGGAAGCCAATGCCTGATTACTACGTGTTCAACCTCGAAAAATTATGTGGAATACAGATCTTTTTTCTACCTCTGTAAATCTACCACCTGAGCTTCTTTATCTTCATCCTGTTTATCCTATCACTAGCTTTCCTTGTTTTTCCTCTCACTTATTCTAGTTTATTAAGAGCTTTCTTTTGAGGTCATTTGCCAGTTCTTCCTTATATCAGAGGACACCTTGTATTTTCCACTGCCTGATTCAGGTTGCTCAGGCTTCCATAGAGATTAAGAACTACGCAGGCCGGGTGCGGTGGCTCACACCTGTAATCCTAGCACTCTGGGAGGCCGAGGCGGGAGGATCGCTCAAGGTCAGGAGTTTGAGACCAGCTCTGAGCAAAAGCAAGACCCTGTCTCTACTAAAAATAGAAAGAAATTATATGGACAACTAAAAATATATATAGAAAAAATTAGCCGGGCAGGGTGGCGCATGCCTGTAGTCCCAGCTACTCGGGAGGCTGAGGCAGTAGGATTGCTTAAACCCAGGAGTTTGAGGTTGCTGTGAGCTACGCTGACGCCATGGCACTCTAGCCTGGGCAACAGAGAGAGATTCTGTCTCAAATAAAAAAAAAATATATAAAAAAAAGAACTATGCAACCATCAGGTGGTGATGATTATGAGTGTTCTCTTAGAAATCTATTTCTTAATAATTCTACTAGAATATCAAGGTCTGTTTTAACTTCATGATTTCATAACTTAAAAGTTTCTCAAATCTCAACAATGAGGCAGTAGCATGCCTTTACATTGCTGGTTTGGGAGACTAAACACAGTTTTTTCAGGCAGCTTTTATTTCTTGGACTTTCATGGTTTCACAGAACTGTATATAATTCTTAAGAATTTGTCACAGGTTAGAAATTTGAAATGGCATATAAATAAATCTAAAAAATTGATTTCTAAGCCAATTTTTTTCTTTATAAGGCAGTCCTGTGAAGATAAGGTCTCCGGGGTCAGTGGAAAAACACCTGTCTGTGTATATTTGGCTGAAAAGAAAACTGTCCTAAAGGTGGAGAAAGTAGCTACATAAAAAATAAAAAATAAAATCCTACAGATAGAACTATAAAGTGAGTTTAGGTAGAAACATTTGTA
This sequence comes from Varecia variegata, assembly GCA_028533085.1. Classification (NCBI taxonomy): domain Eukaryota; kingdom Metazoa; phylum Chordata; class Mammalia; order Primates; family Lemuridae; genus Varecia; species Varecia variegata. The sequence goes on from CM052437.1 coordinate 33,786,746, forward strand.
CTAGGGACTCTTCTGCAGAAAGGAAACTAGATCTAAAGAATAGAACATGATGTTTTTCTCTCTCATATATTGAGACAGATTTTGATACTTAACAAACAACCTCAAATCATCATGTCTGAAAAAAAACCCACTATTTTGTTTTTGGTTCTGGGGTTCAGCAGTTTGGTCTTGGTTGAGAAGTTTTAGACTTGGCTGGGTTTGCTCATGTGTCTGTGGTCAGCTGGGGTCTAGCTGGTCAAAGATGGCATCAGCTGGGATGACTTAGCTCTGCTCCACACCCCCATCAGGCTACCTTGGTGATATTTACACAGTGGCATTTCAAGGGGCTCAGAAACCATAACTTCTGCTGTGGTCTCGTGGTCACTCCAAGACACAAGCCCAGACCAGATTCAAGAACTGGGGAAACAGACACCACTTCTTGATGGAAGAAACACAATGTTACTTTGAAAAGTGGTGCACCCACTTTTGCCAACAATTTATCATAGGTACCTAAGCATTTAAAGGACACCATTGTCCATGGTAGGTAATTTTTACTTTTTTTCGTATTTTCAAAGAACAAGTTACTCCAACTGAGAGGCTGACAACAATAATGTCGAAGATTCATTATCAGCTGTTAGTAGTTCATTCAGTTACTAATTTACCATATTGGTAACCCAAGAGGGAAAATAATGTACGCTGGTATTTTTAAAATTATGGCATTATAAAATAATCAATGACATTTATTCTCCTTTCAGCAATTCTTATTTGGTAGGTTTATGTTTATTTTAAAAAACAAATTCTCTCTTTTACACATTATCATCCTCTAGTTTCAATTGGTTATGTGAGTCTAACGTAGTCTTGCTATAATAATATAGGCTTTAGTAAAGTATACGATGAGATTTATGGCACGAATAAAAACTACTTATAATATGGTAAGCCTATAAAGGTATAGCTTATGAATTTTCAATAAAACATGATGATCTTTGAACACTAAATCTTTCAAGTTAGCATCCTTGAATCCACATTATTGATAGTAGAATATTAACTGTAGTTCTTAATGTACTCTCTTTTACACATTAGGCTTTATTTATTGATATTTTATTGTTCTATCATATAAATTATTGTAAGGATCAGATAAGATTATGTAAGTATAGCAGGATACATGAGCCTAGTAGACCATGTCCACAACCAGCCACACCTGGCCTGATGGGCCATGGCACACCTTTTGCATACTGAGACAGGACAACTATGTGAGCCATAATGTTAATTAGCCCTCTTGGGTTGAACAGCGCACAATCCATACAACTGCACCCAATGGCCCTGCACTGGGGGCTCAGGATGGGTGCCAGCGATGACTGCTGGACCTGTGGAGGATAAGTTCATTGGATACAGTCAGTGGAGGCTAAGAAGAGGCACTTGGGAGGGTACTCAGAGTGTTGGGAGGTATGAAAAGGGACATTATTAGGATGCCATGCAGCTAGCTGATTGTCTGCATTGCCTATTCTTAAGGCCAGCAAAGGAAGGAGCAGTATGCTGGAGTTGTGAGACCTGGGCTCTGGTCAAAGCTTTGTCACTACTGTGGAATCTTGGGACATCTGTAATCATCTGGAAGTCAGTTTCTTCTCTAAAATGGGAGTTTGAACACAACTTACTGGGCTCCTCTGAAGACAATGAGATGCACGTGTGAAAGCGCAGTGAGGGAGCCTGGTGTGAATGTAGGATCATACCCCCTTCACAGCTATTGTCACGAAAAGGAAAAGTAGACTTTTCGTTACTGCAAAACTGAGTCTTTTTGATGGCAATTTCCCATTTTCCTATGTGGGGAAAGGGTTTGCAGACAACTTTGGTCACATGATTATTTGGACCTACATGCCACTGACCCTGCCTGAGCTGGTCACCACAGTGATGCCACTGACAACATTTATCCTCACTGACCTGAATTTCCCCTTTTGGAGCCATTCTCCCACTCAGGACTTGAGGAGATCAAGGTCACCCTACTGTGGGCCCAGTGAAGATTTGCCTTCTCCGACCTGTCCTTGACCACTTCGGAGAAAAAATGAACTGTATGAGCGCATTTATATCAACAAAAATGTTACTATGAAGACTAATAACAGGGGAAATAAAAGTGTTTTTGTAAGCTTGTTGGGGAATTTGGTGCTTTTGAGTGAACAAGGTGGATTTTGAAATTCTTGCATTAGTTTAATTTCTCATATAGAGACATAGAAAGTCCTAGTCTCCTTTAAAAATAAAGTGGAGTGAATCTGAATCACAGTTTAATGGTAGCAAACTCTGTTTGGGTCAGTGTTTTGATCCTCACATTTCTAGGTTTCAGAGTAAGCAGAAGTTAAAGGAGAGTATGCTTGGGAAGTGGGGTGCACTGATATGAAAGTCATATGTTTCATATGTTCTGACACCAGGAGCCAGTGGGATGGAGGGGAAGCAGTAGACTCCGATTTGATCATGGAAAGTTTCATTAAAAACTCAAGGAATGCTTGTAATCAGGCCAGTATTAATATAAATCTATACCCAACATCTACCAAAGAAGCCTAGCCCTAGGAGTTGATGTGTACCAGTCTGGTACACTGCCTCTTCCCTTGGAAAACTCAACCATTTAGCTCTTACATGATTGAATCATATTTCCTTATTTCACAAGAATATAGTCAAATTAAAATATAGCATTATAGCAAACTATGTATGCTGTAGTACTTGTAGAAACACTGATTTTAAGCTGAGTTGGCAGTGAAGATAAATAGATTTGACAATTTCCTAGTTTATCTGGTTCTTGAACCCACTTAAACCTATCAAGCTTCTAGTTAAATAAGATATTTTAAATATGTATATATATATGCAGCATATACACATATTCAACACATAATAGCATTTTGGGGTAGGATCGTCATTGATGAAAGCAGGAGTATCAGTTGTTAGCACCACAGAACTGCAAGCTGAAAATCCAAGGCCAATTTTTTATTTTCATACTTTGGAGTGAAGCAAAATAGTACTAAGTTTCCATTATTTATAATTATAGTTTAAAAAAAGAGAAGCAGTGAAATTTCACTGCTTTCAAAGAAAGAATTTATGAAGAAGACCTCAAAGGCAGTCACATCAAAACAAAAATAAATAAAGGGGACCTGATAAAATTAAAAAGCTTCTGTACAGCCAAGGAAACTATCACGAGAGCAAACAACCAAGCTACAGAATGGCAAAAAATATTCGCATGTTACACATCCGATAAAGGGCTGATAACTTGAATTTATATACAACCCAAGAAAATCAGCAAGAAAAAAAATCAAACAACCCTATCAAAAAGTGGGCAAAGGACATGAACAGAAACTTTTCAAAAGCAGATAGACTAATGGCCAAGAAACATATGAAAAAATGCTCAACATCTCTAATCATCACGGAAATGCAAATCAAAACCACAATGAGCTATTACTTACCTCCAGTGAGAATGGCCTTTATCAAAAAGTCCCAAAACAATAAATGTTGGCGTGGATATGGAGAGATAGGAACAATCCTACATTGCTGGTGGGACTGCAAACTAGTACAATTTCTATGGAAAGTAATAGGGAGATACCTCAAAGAGCTACAAGTAGAACTACCATTTCATTCAGCAATCCCATTACTGGGTATCTATCTACCCAAAGGAACAAAAGACATTCTATAAAAAAGACATCTGCACTAGAATGTTTACAGCAGCACAATTCATAATTGCAAAGGTGTGGAAGCAACCCAGTGCCCATCAATACATGAGTAGATTAATAAAATGTGGTATATGTATACCATGGAGTTCTACTCAGCCACAAAAAACAGTGGTGATAGCACCACTTGTATTATCCTGGATGGATCCATGCTGCAACCAAATATTGAAATGCTTTCTAGCAAAAAGCAGACAAAACAAAGTCACTAATCTAAGTGAAGTATCCCAAGAATGGAAAAACAAGCACCGTATGTACTCACCATCAAATTGGTATTAACTGATCAACACTTAAATGCACATATAGTAATAACATTAATTGGGTGTCAGGCAGATAGCAGGGGAGGAGGGGATGGGTATATACACACTGAATGGGTGCGGTGCGCACCATCTGGGGGATGGACACGCTTGAAGCTCTGACTCAGGTGGGGCAAAGGCAATATACATAACCTAAATATTTATACCCCCGTAATATGCTGAAATAAAAAAATTTCAAAAAAAGGATTAATTTATTTTGACTTCACACAGGGCCTTTTGCCTTTCCTCACAACAATCTCCCCTTCCCTGAGGATATCTCAGGTAACTCTGGTGCTGTGACATGTTGGCCCCTGCTGGGACAGGGGAAAGAGCTCAGGCCTGGCCATGGGTGTTCACTGGGCTTGGGAGGCAACTGATCACTGATCAGGAATGTGTTAAAGGGCTGCTCTGTGCCTGGTGGTACGCAGCAGTAGGTGCTGTGGGTGAAACTGAGGTCTAAAATGCAGACTGTCCTCAAGGGATTTACCGACACATAGGAGAGAAGAGAGCAAGGCGTATAAAAATAGGAACTCATTTATAAGCTGTGGAGAGTCACATCCCAAATTGTTCAGAATTCAGATTTTGGCTATGAAACAGCTTCTACTTATTTTGTGCTAACTCTATGCTAGACATCAGGCTCAACACCTTACTTATGTAATCTCTGATCCTTACACCGACCCTACAAGGCAGCTCTGATTATCCTCATTTTGTGGAGGGAAAGGTTGAGGCTTAGAGAAGTTGAGTGAATTTGTGCCAAGTCACACAGTTGCTAAGTGAGAAGCCCAGAAGTGCCATGGCGCTAAACCCAGAGCCCCACTACGTAGGGGCAGCCCGAGGGAAGGAACGGGAGGCGGCTGGCTGACTGGCAGGATGACACCGGCTTCTGCAGGACTGTGCTCTGCCGCCCTTGGTGGGGAGAAGAGCCCCTCCCTCCATTGCCGTGGTGACCCCGGAAGAGCCCCAGTCTCTCCTTTGTTTCTGCCAGATGGTCCTGCTGAATCATTCCAACCTCACTGTGGCTGCATTGCTTTCATTAATTCTATATATATATATATATATATATTATTTAAGCTTATTATGGGGGTACAAAAGTTCTGGTTAAATGTATTGCCCATGCCCCTCCCATCTCCCCGAGTCTGAGCTTCAAGTGTGTCCATTCCCCAGACAGTGCATGAATGGATTAGTAAAATGTGGTATTTGTATACCATGGAGTATTACTCAGCTGTAAGAAATAACGGTGATACGACATCTCTTTGGTTCTCCTGGGGAGAGTTGGAACCCATTCTATTAAGCGAAGTATCCCAAGAATGGAAAAATAAGCCCCACATGTACTCACCAGAAAATTGGTTTCCCTGATCAACACCTAAGTGCACATTTGGAAATAACATCATTAATTCTGTATTTTTATTTCTCTGGCTCTGACTTAGCCAGAAATAGCTCAGCTTTAACACCAGTTTTCAATACAGTGAGATTTTTAAAGAAACGATTTAACTTATGATGTAAACCAGGACAATTTTGACAATGAAAGGAGACTCTACTAGTAATTATACCAGGACTATCCCAGGCACCCAGGATTTACAATCGCTCCACCAATATGGGACCGAGGGATATGGTTAACATGGAACTGAGACCCACATTATTCAGGCAAGAGCACCTTTGGGGCAAAGAGCAGCCATATGGAAGTGAACTTAGTCTTCAGCAGAAATGGTTATCTCCTGCCCGATGTCAGGGCACAAATTTGGGCAACTTAGTCCCTCAGCCTTTCCCTACTCCTTACTAAGCCAAGGCAGCTCTGATTTACTGTGTCAGGGTGGCATTGCCATGTGGAAACCTCTTGCTTACTGCCAGAGATGGTATTAATAAATTTGGACTGCTCTAACTTATAGGATTTAAAGAACTTATTAAGGCCTTTTAACTCCTGCCTGCTTAAAATTTACAAATTGGACTGCAACCAGCAATACTAGTTTCTCCCAACAGAAAATCTGGCAAGAATCTGGAGAATAGCACACACTGCTGATCTGGGCTCCAAAAGGAGGGAGGGAGGTGAGGGAGGTGAGGCGTGGGAGGGGAGGAAGAGAGGACAGGCTAGGCGGCTTTAAACCAACACAGTCCAGAATCATCTTCCAACGTGACAGTGGCCTTCTAACATAAGCCTCTCCTCTTTTCAATCCGTGACCCTCTCGTCATTTGTTCTTTTCAGGCTGACAAATGGATGTTGGTTTATGACAGCATCATTGATCAAATGACACGTTGTCTTGTGTTATGTCTGGTAATAAAGAAACATAAAAATGCTTCTTGGATTGACGTGACAGTATCAATTTAGATAGTAACTTCCAGTCCTAAATCTCTCTGGGAATGACAACGAATTCCAGTTGTCTAAAAACCTGAGAGTTTTGCATTACTAATGCCAAAGGTAATGCTTACCCTGAGACGGGGCTCCTCCGCAATTTCCATCAAACTACCCCTAATGGGGGAGGGGTTTTCTCTCCAAAGGGATCCCCAATAAGGTCAAAATTTCTTTGGAGTCTTTCATTGTATATTATGTATGCAAATTTTGCAATCTATTTTACAATACAGTAATGTTTATTTTACAGTCAAATTTCTGGACATATTTTTAGTAAGAGATACGTGCAAAGGAGAAAAGAAGATGAGCCCTTTTTATCCTGCAGCTTCATGCTTCCCTCTGGCACAATGCCACATCCTCCAGTTTGGGCATGTGGGGATAAAACCACCCCAGAGCAGCTGACAGAAGGGAAGAGTTAATTGTTTTTAGAGTTATAGACATAGATTTTTGATTATAAAAGTCAACTGAGAATCTGGAAATATTAATTTTATTTCAAAACTTTTTTTTTTGAATAGTTCGTTGAACTAGAAGTATAGTACCAGATAAAGAAGTTACTTTGATGAAGTTATTACACACAATATTGGCCTTCTAGGAAGCCAGGGAGAGGACACAAGGAGAGAAATGTCATACTAAAGTCTTTGTACTGACCAAATACTATAAAGTCTTTTCTTCCCAAATGCTCTACCATCCATAAATGTTTCATTGATTTTTATCAGAAAGATAATGTATAACTTAAAATGTCAGGATAAGTATAATTAAAATAAAGTCACAAAATTTTATGTGAGGACTCAGTATCTCTGAATTTGCTCTTCCCTTTCTATAGATGGAAACTTGTTTTTTTGTTCACTGAGATGAAGACAGATACTATGAACTTTAGCATTCTTGGAAGAGACTTAGAAAACAGATGTACCTTCAAACTCATTTTGATTTTCTGATAACAACCTCAGAATCAAATTTGTTGACATAGTATGATCCTTCATTACATGTTGCTGTCAGCATCCTAGAAAAAACAGCAGCAACAAACAGAAAACAAAAAAATGAATGGCCACCCTCAAACCAAAACAAAACACAGTAAAACTGAAGATGTTGATAGCATTAAAGGGAAAAGGCAAGTTTGATTTTATATAACATTTCCCTATGTTCTTTAAATTTCAAGTAAATATGTTGCTATATTAATAGCTAATTAAATTTATCTTCCACAGTGGAATCCTTCTGCATTCATTCACTGGAATCCAATCTTGATGCGAGAGATTTTAATCCCAAGAATGCATAGCACCATTTCCACCATGTGCTCTAAGAATGATTGGAAACCCAAATGCCGTATCAGCCATATCAATGCTCTTCATTCACTGCCCAGACCTCTACTGAGTCTGTATTTCAGGTACTGTGCCTGATGCTGAATAGTTTAAAATGGAGGTGACATATTCCCTGTCCTCCGATCTCACAGCCTAGCGTACAGGCAGATAGCTAAGGGATACCAGGCCGTGTTAGGTGAACTTGGCTAAAGCTAGGAAGTATGACCTTCTCTGACTGGTTTTCCTAAAGAAGAACTTGCTTGAGATTTGGCTGACAAATAAAGCAGAATTCATTGCTCTCAGAAGGTTGTCACCATCAACTACGGTGACAGACAGATGCAGAAGTGCCCAGCTGTCTCCACTCCCTGTGCTGCTTGTCTTCAAGCAGTGCCCCAGGTCCACCACCAGGGGACACACCAAAGCTGCAGCTCTGCAGAGGCAACTTTTTCCCCAGAAGGGACAGTTTCCATAGAAACTGTCCTGAGTTTTCCCTGTATGGTCCAACTTTGGTTGGACTTCTTTGGAAGACTTCTTAGACTTCCTTTCAAGCTCCCACTGGTCCACCTACACCTTTGCTGCAGGGTGCCTGACTAGTGACTATTTTTTTTTTTGACCCTTTAACTCCTCCTTCCAAATTTTCTCTTTCTCAGCTCCTCCCATATTTGTATAAGGTCTAATTCCTGCAATAAATCCTTTATTTCCATCATACTGATAGTGAATTTATTTTCCTGTCTGAATCCCATACACATTACTGCCAGAGGATGTTATAATGAAGACAAGTAATGGGCACAAAAGAAAGACTGGAAAGGGATGGCATCTTACCCAGACTGGGTGATACAAAATGTTTTATGACTGAAATTTTTTGAAAGTCAATCTTTCTCCCAGATTTCCCCTCCAAGGGGGTCCCCTGATGAATGCTTAGAGGTTTCTCACTTGTTACCTTGTCACTTGTTACCTGGTCCACCAACCTTTCCCTGTAAACCATTGCTTTCCCCAAATGCCATATTATCACGCTATCTCATAATTTGCTTCTCCAGGCTGCTGGCTCTCCCTGTGCTAGGGACAAGTGCAGCTTCCTCCGTTAAGTCTTCAAAAACACAGCGAAGGCTAGACTCATTCACTGATTGCTGATAGAATAATGGAAGATCAGCCCCAAGTTCAACACGCACTGTCACAGCAGTGACCACTTCTGGAACCCACAGGCACGAATCCCTGAGCCTAGATTAGGTCGTATCCCCTTTCTAATACAAATTTCCATTTGTTTCAGGGGAACTCTAGAAAAGACAGTTGCAATAGTCAACAATATATTTTCCCAAGTCTGAGATGATTCTAATTTAAATAACACCATTTAAGGAGCATTAATTATTAAACATACTATTTAGAACAGTTATCAAAATCTTTAAGGGCCCAGTCTGGCTCACCATGGGTGTACCCAATGTACCCAATGAAAACAAATGCAAACTTCAACCTACATCATCTGCATTCATATTTGTGGGGAAATCACAGTTTTCTCTAAGAACAATTATTGGTATTTGTACTATCTACGTGTAACTAAAGAGGTCCATTCTGTTGATTTCCCACAAACTAAGGAAGTCTGTGTCAAAATATTCTAATGATTCCTAAATACTTTTCTCATTAAAATAAAAACATGTAAAGTTTGTCTTTATCAGTACCCTATTACATAAGTATTTGTTGAATAAATGGATTTTAGAGTCCTGTGATTTAAAAAAAAAAAGTGCCCTTAATTATTGCTTCTCAAACCAATGGCAAATAGAGCAAATGACAATAGTCGGAGAATTTAATCTAAAATTCTGCATCATCAGTATTATTGTTATTGTGGTTATTTGAAAATAGGAGGTGCCAGTGTTAAATCTTAATAGAGACGCAGAATGGCTTCTGCTTCTTTCCTTGTTCTTGTGCACATTCTTCCCTTTATATTTAATTGTATTATTAATGCAAGAATCTCCTGCTTCAGTGTATCTTACTCAGATGAAGCAGTGTGTTTTAATGAGAAAAGCATGAACTGGAAGATCTGTAACCTCTCAGTGATTTTGGAGAAGTCAATTCTTTGGGCTCTAATTTCCTCATCTATTCACAGAGGGTGATGAGGCTTATGTTCTTACAAGGTAAAACAAGTCCACACAGGGCTCAGAGCCATTACTTTACTTACTGATGGACTTCTCTTGGGAAAATATGGGTGCTGGGAAACAAGAGTTTCTATGTCTGTGGATGGGGCATATGGACATAGGAATGTGGGCCTATGATTCAGTTCCAGTGGAATGGAGCCTCTGCATGTATTTTGAGAGATGACTCCAGGACCAAGGTTTTCAGTACTGGAGAATCCTAAAGAACTGTGCCCCTCCTGACTTACTGGATGCAAGGAAATCAGCAGACATGGTCCATGATTCACAAACTGGAACCCATATACAAATTTTCAACAGTCCAAATGTTTCATGAAAGAATTTTTAAAAATTATATTGCATTTCAGTGATAATCTGATGAGTTACAGGCATAGTCTAATCATTCTAAAGATCACTCATTCCAAGAACTGCCATATGATTTCCATGGGGACGTCTACATTTGTTTCAAAAAATGTTATTTTCACTAAGTGAAAGTCAAATGATGTCAGGAAGTGATGCATTAATGAAAGTATCACAGGAAGAAATGTGACGGGAGATCTGAGCTATCGTCGGGCACAAAGGCATATATGCAAATCAAACTCACAACCATATGTTCCTGAGCAGACATTCCCAAACTACAGAGCCCATCTTTGAACAAGCCAAACTGTCGCCACTCATTCATGGTAAGCATGGCCAGGCACATGGAATGAGACCTGCTTCTGACAATCAGGGTTTATTTAATGAAAATTTCAATAATGCTGTAATCATAACCTTCTTTTCAAGTAAACAAGACAGCATTACAGAGTTATCCAATGACACTTAATTAAAATTGACACTTGAAGATTGTTTGTTGGCAGTGTTTTGAAAAAATATGAGGTCTATTTATTGTGAACCAGCAAGCAAAGCCTTGAAATAATTAACACCACACTTATACTAACAGGCATTATCTGAATTACTTCTGAAGCCAAAATACACACAAAAAATTATTCAATACAGAAGCTGACCTGAGGCTTATCTTTCTTGTATTAAAACCGATACTGATGATCTAGTTTTAGCAGAATAGCATCCTTCATCACAGTGAATTAATGTTTTAATTTGAATTTTATTGGTCTTACAGTTTAGTTATTAAGTGTTTTTAATGTATATGTTTGGCTTTGGTTTAGTGAATTTAGAAGGAGTTTATAGCTGGTTTTAGTCAGTACTGGAGGTTGCTAAGAACTTTTTTCTCTTTCTAAGGTATCTGTGCATTTTTCAAATTTGGGAGGCACTGCTATAGGGGTTGAGAGCATAGAGTTAAAAATCAGACCTGGGTTTTTACACACTTAAAATCTGTGTAAACTTGAATATATTATTTAGCTGAACTATACTTCATTTTCCTGATCTGCTAAAATGAATATAATCATCATAATTGTAATTACAATAACCTACATCATGGAGTAATTGTGAGAAATAAATACAACAATAGCTTCACAGTATAAGGATCTCTGGTACATAGGAAGTGCTTAGTAAAAGTGAGCCATTATCATTATCATCATTATTTTTAAACTCTGGTCTGAGGGCCCCAAGAGCTGGTGGAGGCAGATAAGGAGATAGAAGCAGAAGGAGCAGCTGCTAGGAGCCATTGCTTTCAACAGGAAAGATTCTTTCCTTTTACAGGTTGTTGGGCTGGAGCTACCACCCTCTCTGGAAGAAACTGAGGGTGCCTGTCTGGTGAGGTCTCATTGCCTGGAGGTCCTGCCCTAACTGCCCTGTAGCTATAGCATGGGTCACCTTTGAGGAGGAAAGCAGTTGTTCAGTCCTTGTGTCTTAGACTGCTATTTCTAGAACTTTCTTGACCTACTCAGCACAGCTGCTTGCCCTGTGCTCTCACAGCTCCCCCTTGCATCTGGCACTTTATATAGTTTTTCAGGTCTTGACTCTGGATTTTCCTCAAGGTATGTTTGTTGTGGCCATTCCAGGGACACCCAAGCCTCACTGTTGTGTTGCCTGGGACCCCAGTGGCTGCCGTTCTCTGTGGGTTTCCGCAGCTCCCAGGGAGGGAATGAGATGGCTGGCGGGAGGACTGCACAGTGTAAATTACTTCCTACCATTGTTCTCCTTTAATGAATGCCTGGGGGTTTGTTGAAATATATCTCTGAGGTATATTTCACAGAAGTCCTGATCAGATCATCCAGTGGGCTTCCCTCAACCTTAGCTTCCTCCTGCAGTTGTTATCACACGTTTTTCAGATTTGGTTCAGACATCTTAGAGCTACTGCCTAGCGAATCGCTGGGGGATGGGATAGGGTGATTATCAGTGGGTAAAGCTGGTCTACGGGGAAAGGAGACAGAAACCTATAATGATAAGGAGAGAGAGAAAAAACGGGTAGGCTGTTTCAGCCTTGCAGACCACACAGAATATATGATGATTTAAAAAAAAAAAAAATCATTTACAAACCTGATTCAACTTCCACAGAAAGCCACCCTGATTCCTTATCACATGGTCTGTGGTGCGATTTGCTGATCGGGACACCTGGTTAGAGTTGCATTAACATGTAGCATGTACCCTTCTCTTCCCCAAACCACAAACCTCTCTGGACAGATTCCACCCCCTGACTCCTCCCACCCCCCCCACCCCCGCTTCTTTTTCCTAGAGCATCTCAGAGCCTTTCTGTGATTCCAAAGACCATGAATTATTCACTATATATAGCATCAAGCACCGAAGTATACTTTTCAAAAAAGTAAAACTCCCTAAACTACCCTATATATTGCTTCATTTTCATTAACTGAACATCTTAGGAATCATTACTCACTTTCCTTTCTGGCCATCTTTTTCTTGGTTTGATTCTCTCCCCCACTTCAACACCCCACCCCCTGCCAGCCAGCCAGCGCCCCCCCAACCCCACGTCACCCCTGCCACCCCACGGAATAATGTAACATGGATTCATCCTCTCTTGCCTCAGGTAAGTTGAGCACAAGGGTGTGGTTTACACATACAGTCATATTCCATGTAAGTGTCATTGTTTTCATTTGACCACACATAAAAAGATACAGTATCTCTCTCATATAGTGTCAGCCCAATTGCAAATTCTACTGACAGAAGTTATCGACCACCTACCTGTACTCCTTTAGCGTTTGTTCGGATTCAGGAAGCACCACAGCTTAGGTTTGCAGTCCAGCCCTGCCATTCGCTACACCAGGGACTTCAGCCAACACCAGAAGCTTCCTAAGCCTCCATTTTCAACTACCCAGCAGCATGGCGAAGGTTAGAGACGCCTACCCAGCACCTGGCATAAAGTATTTAATTAGTGGTGTAAATAATTTACTTAATCAGCTGCAGTTGTTTGTTTGTTAACCCTAGTCCAGGTTAATGATATCTCAGCTCCCGGATCCAGCAATTGCAGCCCTCCCATATAAAAACCCTGGTGTTACCCTTTTGTGTTTGCCACAGTGTTCAGCACATGCCAAGTGTACCCTGTAAGTAAAGACAGGACCAAGAGCAGCAACTCGAATAGAAACATTATACCTCAGGTGTTAGGAGCTCAGGCTCTGATACTCAGCAGATTTCAGTTCAAATCCTGTCTTGGCCACTTACTTGACCATGTGATTTTGGGTGATTTAATTCATCTGTGAGTCATTTTATCTCTCTCATGTGTAAAATGGGGACCATGCAAGTGCCTACCCAGTTGCTTCTTGTAATGATTAAATAAGAGATTGGATAGAAAGTATTTAATCCATTGCTTGACACATGATAAATGTTTGTTTTTAAACTGCAACTTATACACAGTAAGTCTGGCCGTTCTGTCTTTTCTCCACAGATACAGAAAAACATTTAAAAACCTGTGAAAGAGAAGAGGAAAATGGCCACAGGCACAGCGATCTTGTGTTTTCCATGTGGACTAAAATAAAATATGAAGCCCCCCCAGCTGATTGAATGGACCTCCTCTTGGCCAAGGGGACCCCAGAAACACCCTAAAGCTGAGTTACTGGCCACGAGAAGGGAGGTCAGACGTGCCTCGTTATGCCCCCCTCCCTTCTTGCAGATGTCCTTTGTGACTCGTTAACAGGCTTGAGGCTATGCAGGACAAAGCTTGAACCACACCTGTGGGTCCTCAATTTACTTGACAGATCATGGGTATATGTCCAGTGGCTTGTCTCTGATTAGCAGACTTCCTAATCTTAAAAAATTTCAAGCCTTTAGACAAAACTTCATTTCTTTAACCAATTACAAGTCACAGAATCTTTAAATCTACCTGTAACCTGTAAGCCCCCCACTTGGAGATGTTCTGCTTTTTTGGGTCAAACCAAAGTACACCTTCCATGTATTGATTTAAGACTTTATGTGTAATTCCTGTCTCGCTGAAATGTATAAAACCAAACTATAACCCAACCATGGCGAGAGACCACTTGCTCAAGGCTTCTTGGGCATGGCTCTGGGCCATAGTCCTCCCACATGGCTCAGAATAAACCTCTTTAAATTATTTTACAGAGTTTGGGTTCTTTTCCGTTGACATCCAGAACTTCTTTAATTTTTCCCCTCATTTTATTATGAAGAATTTAATATACACAAAATAATGACTGTGTTAGCTATGAATCAGAATAATAAAAAGATTACCTATGAAAACGCCTGTAAAAATGAAAAGTTACATAAACCCTTGAAACTTTCATAATTTTTCCTGATTCCATTTTTCTGTCTTCCCTCAGAGGTAACTACTATCTTTGTTTTTTATTCCCTTGATTTTTTTCATAGTATTACCATGTGAGTTCGTATCCCTGAACAACATATTGTTTAGTTTTCTTCCTTTTGGGCTGGTTTAGGGTATGGCTAATATATCCTTAGCAGTGGAATTTCTGGGTCCTAGGGAAAGGTTCATCAGCTTTACCAGATGATGTCAATTGTACTTCCAATTGGTTGTACTAATTTGAATTTGTGTATAATTCTCATTGTTCTACATTCTTGTCATACTTGGCATTAACAGATTTTTAAAATTTGTCATATTGGTGATTGTAAATTGTATTTCATTGTCTTTTTTTTTTTTTTTTTTTTTTTGCAATTCTCTGATTACTACTTAGGGTGAATATTTTCCCACCTATTTATTAGTCATTTGTTTTTCTTCTGGGAAATACTTATTAATATATTTTGACCATTTTAATGTGGGATTTTTTGCCTTTTACTTGACTTTTTAAGGTATTTTAAAACATAATCTTTGTTCTTGGCCAGGTGCGGTGGCTCACGCCTGTAATCCTAGCACTTGGGAGGCCGAGGCGGGAGGATCGTTTGAGCTCAGGAGTTCGAGACCAGCCTGAGCAAGAGCGAGACCCTGTCTCTACTAAAAATAGAAAGAAATTATCTGGCCAACTAAAAATATATAGAAAAAAATTAGCCGGGCATGGTGGCGCATGCCTGTAGTCCCAGCTACTCGGGAGGCTGAGGCAGTAGGATCGCTTGAGCCCAGGAGTTTGAGGTTGC
>CM052437.1:33802425-33895777 GCA_028533085.1 Varecia variegata
AGGAGTTCGAGACCAGCCTGAGCAAGAGCGAGACCCTGTCTCTACTAAAAATAGAAAGAAATTATCTGGCCAACTAAAAATATATAGAAAAAAATTAGCCGGGCATGGTGGCGCATGCCTGTAGTCCCAGCTACTCGGGAGGCTGAGGCAGTAGGATCGCTTGAGCCCAGGAGTTTGAGGTTGCTGTGAGCTAGGAGGATGCCACGGCACTCACTCTAGCCCGGGCAACAGAGTGAGACTGTCTCAAAAATAAATAAATAAATAAATAAATAAAAATTAAAAAAAACATAATCTTTGTTCTAATCCTTCTTACAGTTTATGGCTTATATTTTGATGAGCAAAAATTCTTAATGCAGTCATTAACATTTTTTTAATGTAGTAAAATATGTTCCTTTTATGGTCAACCCTTGTTTCTCTTTCCCAAAGTCAGAGAGATATTTTTCAAAGTTTTGCCTTCTACATTTAAATCTATAATCCATTAGCAATTGCTTTGTGTGTGTGTTGTGGCCTTAAAGGTATAATTTCAATTTTTCCATATGGATAACCAATTTTTCTACTTCATTTATTAAACAGTCTCTTATTTCTCCACAAGCAATGCTAGATACATCAGTATAGTAAATTACAGATATGTGAGACTTTGTTTCTGTGTTTTTTCTGTTCTGGTGTTGCATTTATTTATCAATGAATTCTCATTTTTTAATCTATTATAGCTTTATGATAAATCTTTTTCTCTGGTAAAGCAAGACTCCTTTCCTTAACAGTATTGGCTTGTCTTGGCCTTTGGTTATCACATAGATGTTAGAATCAACTTGTTGAATTTCTTTTGAAAACTTCTTGGGATTTTGATGAAATTGCATTCAAACTATGGATCAATTTAGGGAAAATTTATGTCTTCATGATATTTAGTCTTCCAATCCAAGATCATCATATATCACTGACCTCTGACATCATTTATTTAGTTCTTATTTAATGTCTTTAAATCAAGTTTTATAATTTTCTCAACAAATGATTTGCATATTTTTTGTTAATTATGTTCTTAGGTAAAATACATATTTTTTTACTGTTGTTAATATAAGGCTATCTTTTTAAAATTGCATTTCGTAATTATTGTTGGTGTACATAAATGCAATTAATTTTATGTCAATCTTTTATCTAATTATATTTTAAAACTCTTACTAATGCTAACACTTTGTCCTTAGACTCTTTGATTTTCATTATAGACGATGACACAGTTCTTTAATTATAAGATTTTGTGTCTTCTATGCCAATCTTTGTACATTTTACTTTTTTATTCTTATTTCCTAAGATCACTAATACCTTCAATACATGTTTAATAGAATATGTTGAATAGTAAGCATTCTTGCCTTATTTTTTTATTTTAAAGACAGTTCCATTATTTGAATATCCAGTGGATCATGGCTGTATATTATTTTGGTGAACACACTTTGTCAGTTTAAGGAGTATCCAATCTTTTATTAGTTTGCTGGAAATATTTATTATGAATGGATATTGAATTTTATCAAATAATTTCTGTATCATTAATATGATCATTTGATTTTTCTCTTTTAGTGTTCATATGGTAAATGCCATAATAGATTTTACAATGCTATATTAGTCTTGCATCCCTGTGATAAACCCAGTTTGATCATTATATGATTTCATTTTCAAACACTGCTGAATGTAATTTGCTATTAATTTGTTTATGATTTCTGTATCTATGTCCAGTTATCCAGCCCTTGTCCTTCTTAGTCTATCAAATGCATTTGATGAATTTGGCCACTCTGATTTTCTTCTTGCATGACTGATCATGCCACAGTCAGCATGGCTACTTCCTCCTTAGCTTCCTAACTCTAATAGTGGGTTGACCCCAGATTAAATCCTTGGACCCCTTTTCTTTTCTATATACCCTCACTCTCTCCATGATCTCACTCAGTCTCATGGCTTTAAAAATCACCTGTATACTGATGACTGTCAAATGTATATCTCTAGCCTGTCCCACTCATCTGAACTCCAGGTTCATATTAAATATATCCAGCTGCCTACATGATATGTCTCCCGCATATATGACTGACATCCAAAGGTTGATGTGTCTAAAATGGAGCTTCTGCTCCTCCCATAGCCTCCCATTTTAGGAAATGGCAGTGCCATCTTTCCAGCTGTTCAGACCAAAGAACCGTGGAGTCTTGCTTGACTTTAATACATGACATCCAATCTGTCAGCAAATCCCATTGACTACTTCACAATAAATCCAGAATCCAGCCATTTCTCATCACTTTGAGTGTTACCACAAAGTTCCAAGCTACTGTGATTTCTCATTTAGTGTTTTAATAGTTTTCTAACTTGATTCCTTGCATCTGTTTTGCTGCTTCAGTCTATTCACAGTTAAAAAGTCATAGTGGTATTATGAAAATGCAAATCAGATCAAATCTTCTTCCAATATTGTCCTTTCTCACTCATAGGAAAAATTAACATCTCTTATTAATATTAATAACTCTGAGGTCCACCTGAGCTGGCATCCCACATCTCCCAGACCTCATCTCCTACTACTCTCCCCCAGAGTCATTCTGCCCCAGCTTCCAGCCACACTGATCTATCCTGTTGGAACAATCTGGGCATGCATTAACCTCAGGCCTTTTTCGTTTCCTTCATAATCTGCCTGGAATGCTTGACCCCCAAACACCACATTGCTCCCCATCACCTCCTCCTGGTCTTTATGCAAATGTTTCTTTCTCAGTGAGGTTTGACATGGCCTACCCATCTAAAATTGATATTCTTTCCCCCCCTTACTCCCTTCCCTCATTTCCAGTTTTATTTATTCTCCTTATTATTTATTATCTCTTATACTATACACTTTATTTACTTATTTATTGTCTGCCTTATAGAATATAAAGTCTTCCATGAGGTGGGGGTCTCTGTTAACACTTGTAAATATTCCACGTGTGCTTGAAAATAAAGTGTTAGACACAACATTCTTCATCATCGTATTCATTAATTAAGCTTATTAATATTTAAATCTTCTTTACACTTACTAATTTTTGGGCTACTTAAGCTATAAATCACTAAGAGAGGATGTTAATATCTCCCACAAATGGACAGATTTGTCAGTTTTTCCTCATAGATTTTTCAGTTTTTGCTGTATATATTTTGGAGTATGTTAGGTTGATACAAATTTAGAAATGTTACATTTCTCAAGAAAAGTGAACCTGTTTTCATTATGGTGTAATCTTCTGTAACTCTGGTTTTATACGTATATTTGCAGTAAAGCCTATCTTGACGGATATGATATAGATATACTAGATGTCTTTGACTAATATTTGCCTAGTATGTCTATTTCATCTCTTTATCCTCAACATTTCTCTGTCTTTATTATGAGGCTTATTTCATATAAAGAGCACATATTCCTCGATATTTTTGTAATCAAGTATGACAGTTTATGCCATTTACCTGGAGTGTTCAGTCCATTCTCATTTACTATAATTTCTAAAATATTTTGACTTATTTTTACTACCTTATTTTCAAGCTTTCTATGTTCCCCTTTTTCTGTATCTCAGATTTTCCTTTCTTGCTTCCTTTTAAATGATTGATTTTCCCTCTCATTCCATTATCCACCCCTCCTCATGTGTATGTAGAAGATATATATTCTACTTCTATTTTTCATTTTTAAAAAGTTAACATCCACACTTCATATACATAAGTCTAAATTTAATTAAGAGTTTCCTTTTCCTTCAAAAATTTGAAACATATAATTTTCTATTTATTATAAGTTTATAAAAAGAATACATG
This sequence comes from Varecia variegata, assembly GCA_028533085.1. Classification (NCBI taxonomy): domain Eukaryota; kingdom Metazoa; phylum Chordata; class Mammalia; order Primates; family Lemuridae; genus Varecia; species Varecia variegata. The sequence goes on from CM052437.1 coordinate 33,806,209, forward strand.
GACTGTAAAAGAGATATAAAAGAATAAGAATATAAAGGAATAAGTGCTCACACTCCTACTTCTGTTTTATATTTTTCTCCATAGAATTTATCATCATCTGACTTTGTCATTTGTTTGTTTATTGCCTGCCTTTTTCTACTAACATGCATATTTCACAGGGGCAAAATTTTTTAACTCTTTGTTCACTCTTATTTACCCAGTGCATCAAATAGTTCTGGCTTATAATAAGTGCTTACCAAACATTGTTAAATGTATGAAAGCTTCAATTGCAAACACACACTCCAAACCTACATAATATTATTGTTTAGCCATTTTAACTCTCTCATTTGTTCTTAACTTCATTATTTTTATGATTTTTGTACAAGTAATGTTTAGTTTAAACCACGTCTAACATTTTTTTTACCCACTATTCATCCTTAGGGTAACTTTTCTTTTTTCTTGTAAAACATCCTTTTGAAGCTTTAGTATAGGTTTGTAGATGGCAAAATCTTCCATTTTTTGTTTATATGAATGTATTTTTCTTTCATGCTTGTTCTTAAAAGATACTATTTAAGGGGATACAAATGTAGGTTGACAGTTCTCTCACAATTTGAAAATATTTGAAGGAACTATTTTTTTTTTTACTGTCTTTCCTTCCTCCATTGAAAAGTTAGGTATCAGTCTAAATATTGCTCTCTGTACATCGTCTTTTCTCTGTCGTTGCTCTTAAGACCCTCTCTTTATTGTTGTTGTAATTCAATTGCATTGTATCTAAGAATGGATTTTTTTAGTATTTACTGTCCTTGGGGATTCAGTGACTTTCTGGGTCTGAGTATTCATGCCTCTCATCATTTCTGCAAAACTCTCAGGCAATCTCTTGGAATATTACCCATCCCCCATTTTCTCTTTTCTTATGCTACAGTATTTTGCTGGATGTTGCTCCATTCTCTACGTTCTTAACTTCTCCCTCCTATTTTCAATGTTGGCATCTGTCTGTGCTTCATTCTGTTCAGTTTCATCATACCTACTTCCAGTTCCTTAGTCTCTCTATAGTTGTCTCTTCTACTGTTTAACACCTCAATTACATTTTTTATTTCAGTGTTTATATTTTTCAATTTTAAAAGTTCTACCTGAATCTTCATCAAACCCATTTGTTCATTTTTAATAATCTCTTGCTATTTACTCTTTTGTTTTCTCTTTTATTTCTTAAATGTGGTTTTTGTGTGTCTGATTTCTTTTATTTGTGTTTCCACTGCCTTTCCCTCTGTGTAAGAGTGTAAGAGACTCAGGCCGAGGTGTGCTCTTCCTGAGAGATGCGCCTTGATTCTGCAGGCATCTAGGGGCACTACTACAGACCCAGGTTTACTTTAAATCCAAATTCTTGGATTGTGGTTTCTTCAGTTGAGAAAAATTTTAAATTCAGACCCAAACGAATGTAAATCTCAGGGGATCCAGAGTGAAGGGCAAGATGGAGACTTGCTGTGGTTTTTTTGTTTGTTTGTTTGTTTTTTTTTGCTACTATTGGTGGGTTTTCTTTTGATTTACCATGTATACCCCTTCCTGAGCCCTTGTTCTGTCAAAGGTAATCTGAGGTTTGGTGCCCTGTTCTGCACAGGCACGAGGCTTAAACTTTCCCCTTATCTGCTGATGCTATAGCCCAAGTGGATCCTTAGATGTGTCTTGGGTTTTTCATAGCTACAGTTCTGACTTAACTCCCCAGACTCACATTTCCATTTTTTCCTGACTTTAGAGGAATTCATTTACTGTAATGTAGACTTATTCATGAATTTATAAAGGTCCTTTAAAAATATTTCGACTAACATGTTTAGATTTTTTGTAACTATTATGTTGCAAGATTTCTGATCTATTATTTTGAGAAACACAAATTGTAGAACAATCTTTCTTGATATTTTTTCCTGGAAACTTAGTGCCATGCATCAAGATAGGAGAAGAGCAGGATAAATAGCTCTGTGGGATCTGTGTTCGTGAGCTCATGGAGTCCAGACCAGACTATTCAGACTATTCAGAGTCTTCTCTTGGTTTGTCAATACTGTACCTTCAATCACTGCCTTATTTACTTCTACAGACCCCAATAAATTTCTGCTGCTGCACAATGCTCCCACCCCACCCATGTGTCTCACCATGGGGTCTGATGTAGCATCTGGAGTTAAGCAATAGCCCTTAACATTCTTGTTGATTTAAAAGCTTGCTATATTATAATGCTGTAGCAGCCAACACTCCGGGAGACCAACAGAGATGGTTGAGCTTGCCTTTCCCAGCAGCTCTTTGAGGTCTTAAAACCACTTCTAAAAGGGGAGGTGAAGTGAAGTGACTAAAAATATTTGCATAAGTTAACAGTTATATTTTTGGAAACTGCCTGTTATGACTCTTCTACTCTCTACTTCTCAGCATGACTGCTGGATGTTTCTTTGTGTGGCAGGGTTGCACTTGACCAAAGCAAAGAAACATTGCTGTATGATGAACAAGCCATATGTTGACAATCTATTGCAGAAATTACTGCAGCCTTTGGGTGTTTCTTTCTCAGAGGCTGCTGCTGCTGCCCAATCCCCAGAGAAAATTGAACTCATATGAGAATTATTTCCCAGGTCTTGGTTCTGAGGGACAAGGAGGTAGCCAAGGTTGTATAGACAATTACCACCTAGCTCTATAAGTGAAGGACTGTTTCCATCTTCAGGGCTGCTTCTAAACTCAAGGAAGAAAAATACTCATAATTTATCTGAGTGTTAAGAGCCAAAGTTTTATTGAATCATGGAATATCTCAATGTTCAAATTGATATTTTGGCAGTGAATACCCTGGCTTCTGGGAACTGAAGAACAGAAGAGAGTGTGTTCTCCTAAGCTGGCCTCCTTGCCTTGCTTTTCTGTGTGCATATGCAGCTCTTTCCTCTGTCATTTGGTGCCAGAATGTCCCAGTAGGAAGAAATAGCAGAAGCCATAAAGTGTTTAATTTTTCTCTTTCATTTAAGAGCAGAGTTGTAGACCTTTGATGGGGTCTGAGGATGCCCTGCTGTCCTCTTTTCTTGGGAAGCTGCTCCTTTCCCATTATATTCTGTGATCCTGGTAGGGCTTTCCATCACAGCACCTGGCCTCACCAGCCTTTGGGATAGACATGAGACCAAGACCAGTAATTTCCATATCTTTCCTCATAGTATCCATAGTGCCTGGTTGAACTGGAGAAAGAAGGGTCCTGCCTCTGAGTTCATGGACTAGGAAGAGTGTGAACCAAGGTTTGTTTCTCCTGCATTGGGGGGAATCACTGTCTATAGAAGGAGGGAATAAAATAAGACAAAGTAGATTTGAGAGAGAGATGCACAAAGAAATGATCATGTTAGCATCAACCCCTTGTTCTAGTTCTCATTAGTCCTAGAGCTGCCCTGTTACCTTAGCTGTACTTTGTTTCTGTAAGTCCACCTAGTTAAATGGGACAATGAGGTCCTTTTAGTGCTAAATATAAGTGACTTTGTGTTGAATTTCTGTTGCAGATACATATTCCTTGAAAAATAGAAATTAGTCATTAGAAGTAGAGTGTTATCAGGCTCTAGAATTCAGAACTGGCTAATTTCAGGTAGTGTGGTTGATAAGATTGCCTTCATCTGGGCTGGAAAAATGGGATTATCATTATGTGATCCCATACCAGGTGGCTGAGTGTTTGTCTGCCATCTCTTGGTGTCATAGACCAATGAAACATACCAAGACACGGCCTTTAAGGACTCCAAAGAAGATTGTAGGTTTATTAGAGGGTTTTGGTTTCTTCTTATGGTTATCAGTGCATACAAATAAAAGAAAAATTGTTATTACTAGCTAACATGGCTAAAATCGTAAAAGGAGCAGTGTTCAGTATTGTTAGGATAAGCCCTTTCCACCTGTCACCAGGATACTTCTTGCTCCTGTCCAAACCCCACCTCCTGCAGGAAATCTTCCCCAACTACCCCAGGCCACACACTAATTCCTCAGGAGTTCATTCTGCAAATATCTATTTAGCACTTACTGTGTGTCAGATATTGGGAAGGGGTCAGACATTTCTACTGACTCTGCTGTTTCTAGGATATGGTATGTTAATAATACAGTTATTTACTGAAGTTGCCATTTAAAAACATAATGAAACCATAAATCCTTGGCAGCTAAATGAAGGAGCTCTGGCCAGATGATATTCTTACAAAAGGAGCCACAAAAAAAGCAAGATACACATTCAGCAACATTAATTGAGTGCCTGCTATGCAAATTTGACATGACTTCTGCCCTTGGGGAGCTCCACAGATTCCTAGGAGCATTGTGACAGTCACATGCTGGGATCATGGTGAATTCTCAGGAAAACCAGCTGCTAGATTTCCCTTCACAGAGATTATATTTTCATCCTTTACTAAAATCAAATCAGGCTAAGGAAATGATGATATATTCTGAACCTTTGGGCAAATGCCAAAGCTACAAAAGCACCTTGTGAACACGAAGAAACCTTTTTGCTGCTGAATACAATTCCTTTGAAGGTTGGTATTCAAACCTCCCTACTATACCTTTCCTGGTTCTCTGTGTTGTTAGTATAAGATTACCAAGAATCAGCTTCAATCACCAAATGAATTTGTAAGTTTACTATTTCATTCATTCGTTTGTTCATCATATATTTATTAAACTCATGCGATGTAGCAAGGTGTATGTCTGGTGAAACCAGAGACAGCATGAGCTGAGAGTGAAGAAACTTGAACCACAGATCCTGCTTGGAACTGAGTGACTGTGTGATCCTGGGTGAGTCATGAAAAATGTTTTGAATCTCAATTTCTTTACTTCTAGAATGTGGACTAAAATCTGTACCTCACAATTAGAAAATGAGCCAAGAGCATAAATGAGATAAACATCTATGCATCCAAAATGATATAAATTGTCAAATAAATAAATGGGGAATTAAGCATATCTGAAGAATCTCAAATAATAAATGTAGAAGGAATTGGATAAATATAAATAAAATCATCATTAGATAATTGCTTCAGGCAAGATCCATAAGTAAATGCTAAAACCAATGGGTACAACTTAAAACAGGATATTTGCATAGCCTCAAAGTATCTTCTCCCAAAATTTATTGAATAAATTTGTGCTTTTAACATACCTACAAATTTTTGATATTCCTCCTCTTAGAAGGTTGGGCTTAATTCCCCTCTCCTTGAACGTTGGCTGGACTCTAGACTCCTTCTAACAAGGAACAAAGACAGGAAAAGATATCGATTTGAGGTGGACTTTAGCCAAATGATCACAGTTAACATTACCAGTAATAAGTCATGTTGACATTGTGTATCCCCTGATATGATGCAAAAAGAAGGCAGGCATATGTAATGTTTTTCCCAAAAATCCATAACCCTAGTCTAATCACGAGAAAGCATCAGACAAACTCAAATTGGCGGGTATCCTGCAAATGCTGGATCAGGTCTTTTCAAATGTGTCACAGGCAGGAAAAATAAAAACTAAGAAACTCACAGATTAGAGAAGATTAAAAACCTAAATGCAGTGTGGAATCCTAGATTGAATCCTAGAACTGAAAAAGGATTAGTGGAAATTAGAAAATTTTGTAAAATCTGAATAAAGCCTGTAGTTTAGTTAATATTATTAATAGTATAGCATCAATATTAATTTCTTAGTTTTGATAAATGTTTCTTAGTTATGCAAGATGTTAACATTGGAAGAAGCAGGGTGAAGGGTCTATATGAATTCTCTGAACTATCTTTGCAACTTTTCTGTAAATCTAAAATTATGTCAAAATATAAAGTTTTAAAAGTATTGTATCTTACAAAGTTGTTTAAAGAATCTCTTCAATAATATTTGCTCTAATTGTCAGGGAAATGCAAATCAAAACCAGAATGAAGTATCATTTATCTCCAGTGAGAATGGCTTTTGTCAAAAAGTCCCAAAACAATAAATGTTGGCAGGGATGCAGAGAGATGGGAACACTCCTACACTGCTGGTGATACTGCAAACTAGTACAGCCTCTGTGGAAAGTAATATGGAGATACCTCAAAGAGATACAAGTAGAACTACCATTTGATCCAGCAATCCCATCACTGGGCATCTACCCAAAAGAACAAAAGACATTCTATGAAAAAGACATCTGCACTAGAATGTTTATAGCAGCACAATTCACAGGTGCAGAGATGTGGAAACAACCCAAGTGCCCATTAATACATGATTAGATTAATAGAATGTATATGAATTAATAGAATATGTATACCATGGAGTTCTATTCAGCCACAAAAAACAATAGTGATACTGGCACCTCTTGTATTATCCTGGATAGAGCTGGAACCCATTCTACTAAGTGAAGTATCCCAAGAATGGAAAAAGAAGCACCACATGTACTCACCATCAAATTGGTTTTAACTGATCAACACTTAAGTGCACATGTAGTATAACATTCATCGGGTGTCGGGCAGTTGAAGGGGGCATGGGTATACACACACCTAATAGGTGCAGTGCGCACTGTCTGGGGGATGGACACACTTGAAGCTGTGACTCGGGGGAGGCAAGGGCAATATATGTAACCTAAACATTTATACCCCCATAATATGCTGAAATAAAAAAGAAAAAATAAAAGAAAACCTAGAAAAGTATCAAGTATCATACTTACATAAAAACAGAAATTTTCTTTTTCCTTTGGGGAAATAGAAATAGTAAAGAGTAGGCATAGTTGCTGGAAAATGTAAGAGATGAAGGAACATACTTTAAATGACATTCTTAAAAAGTCTCAAATCATTTTCTAACTCCTGCATATTAGAACTTCAACTCCAAGAAGGGAGAGGTTTTCGTTCGTTTTGTTCAGGGCCATATTCCAAGCCCTAGGACAGTATCTAGCACATAGCAAGTGCTCAGGACACATTGTTGAATGAATGAATGAATGAATGAATGAATTCTGTCCTATATTGGTCCCTAGGTAAGGCAGGGCTGGAATGTTCTGACACACATTCCAGTAAGAAGTGATTACTAACCTCCAAATCGTGGTTAGGATGTAGGAAAATAATCTCAATCTTAGTCTATTTGGTAGAGGGGACGGGGAGGTCAGGGTCCCAGCAAAATGAGGGCTATCAAAAGCAGGGGGAGTGGGTGAGGGAAATGTCTTGGGAGAACCAAGACCAAAAGCACCCAGGAGAGAAAGAGCAGTTAAAGTGCAGGACTTGTGCTGAATGTGGAGCAGCCCTCAGAACCTTTGGCCTTTGCCAAACGTCTAGGACTGCTCCTTACCAAGGACTCAGTTCTTCTGAATAAACTCAGGAAAGGGCCTGAGAGTCTCTCAAGGGTGTTGTCCCCTCCATAGAACAGCTCACTGACCAGAGCTAAGAAAAATTAGCTACCTGACTACAAACAAAGCCCTCTTGTTACAATTAGACAGCGATATGCCCAGTAACATGACACCCTTCAGCACAGTACATTTAGGATTATGCATTACCACCCCAAAATTTGGGTCTAGCTTCTGAATGAAAGCATCTTCCAAACCCATCGAGGGAAGAGGTAGAGAGTATATTCCACTTGCCTTTGTGTAGTTGTCTGAATGCAGAGATCGCCATGTTCTTTCAGAGTTGGGATATGCACTGTAGTGTAGCAAAACAAAGTGCAAGCGGGATTAGTAAAAGCAGAGGTCTGAGACCTAGGCAGGCAATTCCTTAATTCCAGGGAACTTTGAAACTGTGTTTTCTAGCTCGTGACTGTTTACCAGGGCTGGGGAGCTCATTCTGCAGGCCAGCCATTTGCTAGGTCACCGGCTGCAGTGTTTCCCGGTGAAGGAGACTGTACCCCACAGAGCCCAAACAAGGCCATGAGCAGCTTTGGTGCCATTATCTGAGGCCCCACAGAGCACTACATCACCAGCATCTTTTCTCCATTTATGTAACACAGAGAAATCAGTTCTTTCCTTGCCTCCTTCAGATTGATTTCATTTCCCAGGCTGAACCCCATCATGTGAGCTAAGGCTAACTTCCAGGCCTATGACCATTACTGTTGAGTTGCAGTTTCCAGCAGAAAGTTAGTTTTCCCCAGAGCTGGTAGCTCAGCTGTTTCATATCATAATTCAGTGGGAAAGTGGCAGGCGGGCTGTCAAACCTGATGCAAATGATATTTTATAAAAAGTGGCTTAAATTGGCTGAAGCTGTTTTTAGACTGATCAGTTAAAAAATATGTAGGGCATCTTTCCGACTTGCAGGAACACAGCTCCCAAGAATTGGATTTTTTTATCACATACTTTGGGAGAGGTTTGTAGGTGGGTTACAGGCTCATCAGGAAAAGCAGATGATGACTTGTTAATGTGGGAATAGGTAACTTGGGTTCAGGGTGGCCCCAGCTAATTGGAAGGGACAAGTGAGCCCAGTGGGGAGAGGCTATGAGAAGGGTTGCAGGAATTCTGCCCCAAGACATAAGAGCAAGGGATTCTTTAGCTCCTCAGGAATACAATAGCTCTCATTTCAGCAGGAACTGAGAAGGAAAGTGGTGTTTTGACCCTTGAGAAAGGGGTTTCAGGAGCAGCAGCCAGTGACTGGAGAAGGTTAGCTTTCTCAGCTCTGGGAAGACTAGTTCCCTTGAGATTAGATAAGCAGAAACTCAAAATTCCACTGAAGAATTTTGGAGTTTGTAATTTATATTTATATTGGGGCTACCCAAATGCCTTTCTTCTCTTCCTTTCTATTCAAATCCTACTTTCAGCCACTTTTGTGGCTCTGGGCCAGTGTAGATGCAGCGTGTGTGCTTTCTTCTCTGGAGTTCTGCTGGGGTACTGACGCTGCCAACACAGGAGATGAGCTACTGAACAGGATGGAGTTGTTGCTTTGTCTCTCTTGTTAAGTCTGTGGAATTGGGCTCCCTGGAGCTCATGTCTGGCATAATTTGGATGAGATGCAAAATATTGAACATACTCCTATCACATTTGGCTCAACATAGAGTAGACGTTAGAAGTTTGTGTAAAAATGGTTAATATGTGAACATCTACAAAAATCTCTCTCTTCCTTCTCACTCTCAAAAATCCTGTGTTGATTTGTTCAGTATCTCTCTGCTACCTTCCTGGATTTTTTTTTTTTTTTTAGGACTGAGGGGATGAAGAATTTGGGGAACAGGGGAAGGGAGAATCAGAGGGAGATAACAAAGTTTCGGGGGTGGCTTCAGGTGGTTTTGAGGAGAGGCCCGAGAGCAGGTGTGACGTGTGAAATTCATGAAGTGGAGAGGAAAGTTTTTATTTTAAAAATTTTAAGAACTGTGCTATTGATGAAAGTCTTTGGCATTGTGTTGGGTGTTGGAGGAAAAAAGTATTGGAGCGGAACTATTTTTATGTTATTTTGGTTGTGTGGACCATTCTGGTGCTCAGCCACGTGGATCACAGCATTGTAAGAATTATATTTGTTTTAACTAGTTGGCCAATCCATGTGAATCATTGGGAGTTTATTCTCTTCCTTCTACAAGGTAAGGCAGAACATAAGTTGTAGTCTGAGACCTGGAGAAATCTATTTGGGAAAATAAACGATGGGAAAATTTTATGGAAGTGTTGGGTGTCCACTTTGGTGGTAACCACAGTGCAACAGGAGTTGGGGAAAAGACTTAAATCACATAAGACCTTCAGTAGCTACTGTTTCCTGCTGTAGCTAATCTCATGTCTCTTTGGCTTTGTAGTCTCAGCCTTCCTGGTCTTTCGTCCTGTTCCATTTCAATACTCTTATTTGCTTCCTTTAGGTTGTTCTCTTTCATCTTTGCAAGTCTTCCTCAGCAATGACTCCCTGCCTCGGCTCAGGCTGTAACTGCCACTTGGGAATATCCTCTCGTCTTTCCTACCCATGCTTCAAGAGGCAATGCAAGTTCTAATGATCTATGAAACCTTTTCATGTTCCCAAGTCCACCAGGCTCTTTCTGTGTTCATTGTACTCCTTTTTCAGTACTCATTGTTTAAGTTTAGTCTTTAGAATTGTAAGATGGAGAGTTGGAGGGGCCCTTACAGACCATATCTAGCCATCTTCTTTCGATTTGTCCGGTGAGGCAACTGACCTTCAGTGACATGACGTTATTCACTTTAGATCACTTACTTGGAATATATGTTAACATGGTTATAAACTGAAAATTGCTCTAAAAATAGTAGTTATTATTCTCATAGTGGCAGAGCTTCAACTATTAATAGAAGCCAAATCCCCTGACTCCTTTCCGTTTTGTTCATTATATTAAGCTGCCTCTGTTAAGTTGCTATCATTCTATGTAAGCCTTGTCTGTCCAGCCTGAGTGAGGGTTTGGATAGAAGCATCGATAGCACCTCCCATATAGCAGCCACATGTGTTAAAATACTCTGTCAGATAAAGGATCATCCTTATTGTTACAAAGGAGGACACTAACCCTCGGGGAGGTTGAAACATTTTCTCGAGGTCACACAGACATCTATGGAGGCAGTGTTAAAATGAAGGTCTGCCTAACAAAAGCTGCATATCTCCTTTCTCTTTCCTCTTTGCCATTTTCCTTGAGGCCAAGATGGTTTCTTTTTCCTTTTGTTTCTCTCAACATTTATCCCACCCTTGACCGAGGTGCACACAGTGCATGATAGGTCATACTATTCTGTTTCATTGATGGCTAAGTCCTCCACAGGAAGTCTCTATGAACCTTTTATCAATGAACAACTTCCAAGTATGATCCATCCCACAAATTCCATTTTCTAATGGTCCGCAGTCATTAAAAAAATAATGATCAAGTTAAAAAGAACTTCATATGCTATGGCTCTCTAGAGAAAGATGTGAGAATTTGGCTTGTGCTTTGAACTCTTTAGTTGAAAGTTACTCTTAAAACATAAAGAACAATTCATTTTATTTTACAATGGGTGAATTCTCTGTGATGATTGACAAGCACAAAAATAGGGTCAGGGGCCTGTTACAGCCCAAACTGGTGTGAAGATGAGTTGCTTCCTGCTCCATCACAAGATTATAGATGCTGACAACTTTCCTTAGTGCACAGGTAGCAATGACCTGGGAATGGTAGGCTTTGGTCAGCTCCAATGTCACTTCTCTTTTTCTCTTTCCTCTTACTCAGTCTGGCCACTTCTTCTCTGGGCCTGCCCAGTGGGCTTAATGAGATGAGATGCCCCACAGGACACCTTATGCTGAGGCAGCCCTAAAATAGTACTAGTGCAAACCTCCTCTTTGAGAGGGCTAGCAGAGGCATATGCCTTTAATTCTAAAGAGCGAGTGTAATTTAGGATTCTTGGTGGTACAGGAGGCTAGTGAGAAGGCTGTTCTTGGCCGAGTCCCTACAGATATTAAGTGGGGAAAAGGAAGGAATATCATTTTTATTCATTTTGGGTTCACCATAGTATCCAATGAGTATTGTGCATTGAAACTGCACTCTAATTTTTAATAAGGTAATAATGGCTGTGAGCTGGGAAAGATAAGGAGAAAAGGTCCAAATTAGGGGGCGTTCACGGTGAGACCAAAGTCATTTTGGGTCATGGTCTGATTTTTGCAGATCTCACTCTTTGTGGCTCTGGCCTCTCTCTGTCATTTGCTCATTAGGAAGCACTGCCATTGATTAGTAGCAGCCACACATTCACCTAGCCACTGCTCAGTATTCTCGTATTCTCTCTCTGGCAACTGCTGGTGAGTGATTTAACCTCAAATGATAATCTACACATTCAGAAACGACCCTCAGGCGTTCAATATATGTAACAGGGTAGCCATCATTCCATTTTACCTGTCACTACCTATCTTTTTCACTTAATGGTATGAGAATCTATTTGCCAGACAATTGCAGTTTGGACTATGGTTTTGAATAATATCACTGGCAGATGGGTTTATTCAGCCTCTGGGGATGGCGTCTCCTGATGGCTCCCCTAATGCCCTCGCGTTTTTTTCTTTTCACTGCCAAAGTGCTGTCCCATTCATCTAAAGCATCAACTTTCCCAATAACCTGTCTTTTTAAATAGCACCTATTGTCTCTCTGTGTCCCCTGAGGACAGAAAGGTAAAAAGCAAATTTTCTGCTTCTATAGCATTCAGCTGCTGGGAGAGGAGTTCTTGATCAGACCACTTCTTCATTTAAAATGATGTTACAGAACCTCAGCTAACTAAAGACAATGGGGTAGTTGGATGGCCAATGCATTGTCTTCCTGTAGGTTGGAGGGTTTGTTCCTTGACATCTGTCACAAACCATTTATTCAGTGTTTTCCATCTCGAGTGCTGAGGGGCTCAGAGCAACTTAAAACATATCCTTGCCCTGAAGAAGTTTGGATTCAAATCCATCCATTCAAGGATCTGTGTGGGCTATTATATATAATACCTTGTCAGGGTATTAAATGAATAAAATGTGGGCTGCGTTCTTTCTTTCTTTCTTTTTTTTTTTTTTTGAGACAGAGTCTCACTCTGTTGCCTGGGCTAGAGTGAATGCCATGGTGTCAGCCTAGCTCACAGCAATCTCAAACTCTTGGGCTCAAGCAATCCTCCTGCCTCAGCCTCCCGAGTAGCTGGGACTACAGGCATGCGCCACCATGCCCGGCTAATATTTTTCTATATATGTTCTTAGTTGTCCGGTTAATTTCTTTCTATTTTTTAGTAGAGACGGGGTCTCACTCTTGCTCAGGCTGGTCTTGAACTCCTGACCTCGAGCAATCCTCCCGCCTTGGCCTCCTGGAGTGCTAGGATTACAGGCATGAGCCACTGTGCCCGGCCTGGGCTGCATTCTTGAGGGATCACAATATAATAAGATTAGTTTTATATAAAACACCACACAACGTACTATGTGATAAATGACTTAAGAGTATGTTATAAATGTTCAGAGGCAAGGATTACCTAGCTGTCTTGCATATATGTCAAATTTTTAATGTGCAATGCCAAGTTCATTTTGCTTTTGTAGTCCCTCTCACCCCAATTTGCTCCTTCATTTGTCTTTTTCAGGTAAGGTCAATCAAGCCTATAAGACCAAAATATTCTTTTCCTTCCCTCTCTTTTAACTTCCCTTTCTAACCAGACTTTGTCCATCCTACATGAAAAATGTCTCACAACGTATTCCCCTCCTTCTCTTCATTACCCTCCCCCTTCTCTAAGTGCATTCTCTTTTCATTTATCATTTGGGTTCTAGGAATAATTTCTCAATAATTGATCTGTATGTAGAGTCATGGTTTTGTGGGCTATGTTCTCTCTGTCACAACTATTCAACTTTGCCATTGTAGTGCAAAAGCAGCCATAGATAACACATAAACAAATAGGCATGGCTGTGTTCCAATAAAATCTTACTTAAGAAGCCAGGTGCAGTGGCATGCAGCTGTAGTCCCAACTACTCGAAAGGCTGATGCAGGAGAATACAGCTTGAGACCGGAGTTTTAGGCTGTAGCACACTATGAGACTGTGCGTGTGAATAGCCACTCTACTCCAGCCTGGACAACATAGCGAGACCCTATCTCTAAAACCCAAAAATCTTATTTATGGGCATTGATATTTGAATTTCATATAGTTTACATTTGTCATGAAATATTGCTTTTCTTTTGACTTTTTTTAAAGTTAAAAATGTAAAAACATTGTTGGCTCATAGGCTATACAAAACAAATGGCAGGTCAGATTCAGTCCGCAGGTTGACCCCTGGCTTACAGAGTCTGAACCCTCCTTAACCTCCCTGATGTCTCCTTCTCTCCACTCGTTCATCTTCTCTCCAGTCCTTTGGTTCTGTCATAAAAGACTACTTGCCTATTCCTGTACATGCCATAGACTTTTATACCTCTATACCTGTGATTCTTAACCCTGGCTGCCACTTGGGCAGGACTATTCAATACTGGATCCTGGGAATCTTCTCACATTCTTGTAACTAACCCCTGGGGCCCTTCCACTTTCTCTTCCAGAAATCCATGTCCCTGTGAACATCCATATATTACCTCCCAAATTATCAAAACAGTAAAGGTTTGAGATTTTATGCTATTGGCATGTATCTACGATTGGGAGTTTACAAAACGTCCTTCAGTTTAGGCTTTATTCTTATAACCTCATAAAATTTCTAGTCAATATTTGTGGATTTTTTTGAGCCTCTTGTGAACTGAGATACATCAGGAGTTCCTTTTCCTTACTTTTACTTATTCCTGCACAGTTGCTAATACACAGGTCCTATCAATAGTTTGAACTCACTAGTATTTTGGGGCTCCTCATGATATCTTGTCACCCCATTTTGCAGTAGGAGTTGCCTGTGGGATTTTGGTTTTCTAGTTCATCTGTTTTTATGGGGGGATTTGAGGAGATTCAACAGTTATGCTGCTGTTGTAGCCCTCTTCCCCAGAGCTCTGTCATTTCCTTCTTTTACTGTTTTCATCTGATCCAATATGACCTTCCATTATTTTTCATTGTCTAAAGTTTACACTCAGCCTCCCCAAGACCTTGTTTGAAACATATCTTGTTTCCTTTTGTTCCATTATATAGTATCTAACCCAGGCACTTTTCTCAGAATATGGACATTTTATAGAGTGCTATGAGATATCATAAATGATAACATCTTAATTTGCTGAAATTCAACACCTGGTGTTATTATTCATTTTGTATTTAAACCTTCTCTTTCAGGAATGAACTAAGTAATTTCCTATAATGTATTTCGCTACCTTTCACTGAAGGCTAAAAAGTAGCCTAATAGCAATGACAGAAAAAAATTGTCAAGTTACAGTTTATGGTGTATATTAGTGTCTTTAGCAATTTGTGAAGTTAATAAATGACCAAATCACCTTTGAAAGGCAGTTGATGCTGAAAAATATCATGGGTTTTCTGGCTTTTTATCCAGCCATTGGAACCTAACATATGCAGAAGCATGTAGATTCTGCCAAACCTCACTGATTTCTTGAAGATGAAAGTATTTAATATTTATATCACAACAGTCCTTTTAAAAAATATAAGCTGCTGCAATATTATGTTTTTGTGTTGTAAAATCTCTGTAAATATGCTGAATCCAATAGATCAGACTATCCATTCCAAATCAGATGAGGTTTTACTAGACCTGTTTGAGTATCACATTAGTTTTCTTTCCTGCCATAACAATTTACCACAAACTTTGTAGATTTAAAACAACAGAATTCTATTGTATCACAGTTTCTGTTGGTCAGATGTCCAGGTGGGCTTGATTAGATCTTAGGCTAAATTCTAACATGGCCAAACTCAAGGTGTTGGTAGGGCGGCATTCCTTACTGGCACCTTGGAAAAAGACTCTGCTTCCAAACTCATTCAGAATATTGCCTGAATTCAGCCTCTTGTAGTCGTGGAGCTGAGATCCTTGTTTCCTTGCTGGCTGTTAGCCCAGGGCTGGTATTTACTCCTAGAAGCTGCCCACGTTCCTTCTCACACTGCCTCAGTGGCCCCAAACATGGCAGGTTGAGTCCCTCTCCTGATTCTAATCTCTGTGACTTCCCCTTATTCCACTTCTCTCTTGCTCCCAGACAGAGAAAGTTCTCTGCTTTTAAGGGCTCATGTGATTAAATTTGGCCACCCAGATAATCCAGGCAAATCTCCCCATTTTAAAGTTAGTAACTTTAATTATATTTGCAAAGTTCCCTTTGCCAGGTAGTGGCACGTATTCAGACTCCAGGGATCAGGGCATGGGCATTTCTGGAGTAGCATTCTGTCTACCACAGATATTACTACTATGTTTATTTCTGGGTGGCTGGAAAACTTATTAGGATAAGAAGAAGAATTAATAACCTGAAAATAACTTTTTATTTATCATGGAACAAGAATCCTTACATTATTTCCTTCATCATCTACATGAGGACTCCATTCCAGACTCTGTCTCTGATATAGAGGGGATAGTTAATAGGTGTAACGGTAGGTACCAAGGCTTAGTTTATGGAAACCACTGGCTGGCCAATGTCTCCTATAGAGGCCAGAGACAACCCTAGAAATATAGCTTCCTTTCAAAACTTCTTACATGTTTATTGTCACAAACAAGGATGGAATGAGAGAATCCTCAGGCAAATGACGATGAAGTTTATTTCAAGTTAACTTAGGGAATAAAAATAACAGTTAACATTTATAGTGCCCTTAATATTAGCTAGACTGTTTGATTAACTCTTCACATATATTATCACATTCGACATTCGCAACAACTCTGTGAGGTAGATATTATTGTCCCAGTATACAAAAAAAGGAGATATTAAAGTTCAGAAATATGCCCAAAACTTGTAAGTGGCAGAGCTAAGATTTTAAAAGCCAGACACAAATCCCATGCTGTTTAGGGGGAAAAAGTGTTTATTTTTTATTAAAGTTATACATGAAAATATTTTAAAAAGAGTTGTACAAGACTTGTTACCAAAAACAGCAGTCTTCCACCCATTTTCAACTCCCCAAAACAGTACTTCCAATAATTTTGTATGTTTGGTTACCTCCATATCTCTATATAATAACGTGCTGATACTACTATTTCTCGATTTTTCAGTTTTAGTAATTGTCAGGTCCCTCCTCCCTATGGAAGATGACTGTTTAACTCTTTCACTGGCTTCACCTCACTTCATGTTGAACAAAAACTCCCATTTTGAACATCTTTTTGGGAAATTCTCTCAGCTTTTTAAAAACTTCTCTCTGTTGAATTTTTTACTGCATGCTATCATAGCTTTAATTTCCAGGAGTTTTTTTTCCCCGAATATTCCTTTTATGTAGCATATTGTTCTCAATTCTCTGAGGATATTAATCACATATTTGTATGTTGTTATTTTCTTTTTCCCCCAAGTTGCTTTTGTTTGGTTTCTGTCTTCCAAGTAGAGTTTTTTTCTTTTTCTTTTCTTTTCTTTCCTTATTTTTTTTTTTGTTTTTGTTTTTTTAGTTTTCTGTTGATTCTTGGCTCTCTGCTTATATTTAAAAGAAGCTCTGTTTGCATGGATTAGTTAATTGTGGGCTTCTTTGCATGGCATTATGATGGGGCTGTTTTTGTGGGCTTCACTGAGTGGCATTATGATGGAGAATCATCAATGTTACAGATTTAGGCCTTTTTCCTAGGACTGGTCAGATTTCCAGAGGTAGAACCTTCTAGTCTTCTTTGTGGGTGGATAAGCTTTCCTAACAGCATTCTTAGGACTTGGTAAGAAAAGAGAACTGGAGTTGTGGGTGGGGGTCTTTCAAGATTCTACACACAGGTTTTCACATTCTCTCCGTTTCCATAGTTTCACATTCCTACTCTTAACAGTGCTTGCTGTCCTCCAACTCAGAGACTCTCTGTTTTCCTCTCTTAAGAATAAATCGCTCATATTCCAATGGGGTGGGAGATTCACTGAGTCAGAGAGGTGATCTTGGGATCCGCCAGCTTTGTGAGCAGACTGTGAGTCCTCCCCTTGGCAGCGCCATCTTTACCCCCACTTCTAGAGGTGATGGGTGACGCCCCTTTCTGAGCCTTTTGTGGGGTTCTGCAGCATGAATCTGGTTGCTTCTCAGCATTCTCTCCTGCATTTAAGATCCAAGGTTTTGGGTTTGCTCTTGTGCTTTCCAATTTTCACAGTGTGGTTGCTGTTACCTCCTCTCCTTATCTTGATGAATTTTGAAAATTCCTTTCCTATCATTTCAGTAGGTGATAGAATGGGAGCAGAGGTAAACACTTGTGCTCACTCTGCCATCTTCCACTGGCGCCTGAGCCAATTGCATTATTGATCCAGGCCTACTGTCCTTTTAGGCCCTACTCAGTCGACACTGGCAGATTGAATTGTCCATTCTGATGAACAAATAAGGATCAAGAGCGAGGGCAATATGAAAGGCCCTTACTTACTCCAGGGCCTCATAGAATACACTGGTGTTGAGTACAGATTTTCAGATGCAAATATCAACACCAGCACTTTCCTCACCAACAGCGGGCTTCAGAAGCAGCTGTAATGCTACCACTCACCTAAGCTTAGCAAAGGCTCATACAAGGAGTGTGGAAATTGTGGTCAAGTATTCTCTAGGCTCTTTAAGAAAGAGGACCAGAGACATACCTTTCTAATTGTTTCTCCTCAAGAAGGAAAAAATCCAATTACCTGTACAAACCCAAGCATTAAAGCAAGGCATCCAGGTTTTTCTCTCCTCTGCAGGAAGCATGCCATTGAGAAGTTACCGTGGATTCTGAAGGGAGATTGGAAATAAATTTGTTACAGTAATAGGTGGAAGATTGTCATTTAATGGAAAACCCTTAGTTCCTTTGAACCTGTACTTTTTCTTGAGCTGATCAGTCATTTGATAACTACTCACTAAGCACTAGCTTCAGGCCAAGCAGACTGTGAGTCTCAGGGTGTTAGAACTAAAAAGAGATGTGGGAAAGCACCTACCACAGTGCTTGGAACATCTTGGCCCTTGCTAATCATTTATTAAATTAAAAACAGGGGCATTGCTCTCAAATAGCATATGCTCTAGCCAGTGAAGCAAAGGCCTTTTGCGAGAGTGCATAGATGAAACAAAGAATTAGATAGTTCTGAAAACTACAGTAATAATCAGATAAAAATGGCTAATCTGACTTCCTTCCCATGCATGCCTAAAATGCTTGACTAAGTTGAGGGAGGAGTAAATTAATTGCCTGTGGAAATGTTGTGCAAAATATTCAAGACACTGAATATCGTCTGGTGTAGCTGGAGATGACAGAGATGTATATTTGCAATCCCAAACAATTCTGTTAATGAACAAGGACAAGGTAAATATTTATATCTTAAAGTACTCATGTCTAACTTATGCATTTTTTCTTCTGTTTCTCAATGAAATGAGGAATATAAATCTGGGCATACCGGGCTTGTAAAAATTGTATATAAAGCATTTCTGAATAAACTGTTTTGACTAGATTAACTAAATTGTTTAGTCCAAAACCCACTCCTTTAACAGGTTTGAGTGACATTGTGTAAAAAAATCCTGAATCCTTTAATTTCATATATGATAAATTGATGTATTCATCCAGTTATCTTGTTAATATGTGAATACAAGGATAATTTTGGGCTTAATTTGTAAAACCAATGTAAAATGCTCAAGGAATTTTGTACCATGAATCCTCTTGGTATGAAATAATTTCAGTCTTGAAAAATGTGTGCTATTGCTCATGTGGAAATATTTAAACTGGTTTAATATGTGTGACAGATGTTGTTTATTGGCACTTAGCCACACACCCACCATTCTACTGGTAGTACATTTCCCAGATCTACTCTTTTTAATTGGCTCAAGGGAAGGCCTGCCCATGGGGTCTTAAAAGACAGGATAGTGGTAGAACCACCACCAATGATAGCAAGCAGTAGTGTCATGCTTCCTATTCAGTACCTTTGGTGGCACTAGTGGCAAGTGTAGTCCCTTGGGCTCTTGCAAGGGCACTAGAAACTTCTTGATCTCTGGACAATATCACTCTCCCTCTTGCGCCTTACAAGAACTTTCAATAATTTTATAACTAATTTCTTGCATTAAATTTTCCTCTCCATAGGCTAGGAAGAATGTTTTCTGTTTATCTCCCTGAATACTGGCTGATAAGTAACAGAATTCCTAAAAACTAAAATCAGGATTTTTTCACACCTTTTGGTAAAGTGTTCTTCTATAATTTCTGAGTGTTGACCTGATGCTCTGGTTTCTCTACCTTTTGATATTTTGAAGAAATTAGTTTAATCTTATTTGGAGGTCATATTTGTAACCACATAGATATTATTTTCATGTAATCAAATAGTCTTCAATCTTATACTCTTTTATATTGTATATAGATATACCATAATTTATTTATACTCCCCTGCTATGTAAGATGTTATATATTTAAATGTTCTTGATTTAGTTATTTATTGCAGTATAATAAATTACCCTCAAACTTAGTGGCTTAAAACATTTATTATCTCACAGTTTCTGAGGGTCAGGAATTCAGTTTGGCTGAGTTGGGTCTTTCTGTCTCAGCATCTCAAGACCACAATCAAGGTATCGGCTGGGAATATGGTCTCATTTGAAGGCTCAACTGGTGGAAGATCTGCTTCCAAGCTCCTTCACGTGGTTGCTGGCAGGACTAAGTTCCTCATGAGTTGTTGGACTGAGTGTCCCACTTTCTCATTGGTTATTACCCAGAAGCAGCCCACAGCTTCTTGCCACATTGGTTTCTCCATAGGGAAGCTCACAAAACAGTGGCTGACTTCATTGTAGAAAGCAAGAGAGAAGAGAGAAGGGGACATCACAGTCTTTTATGCTCTAATCTTAGAAGTGACAACCCATCACTTTTGCCATATTCTATTTGGTAGAAGAAAGTCACTGGATGCAGCTCACATTCAAGAGGAGAGGGATCACACAAGCTTGTGAATACCAGAATGTGGGGATCATTTGGAGCCATTTCAGAAGGTGCCAACCACGTTACTTTCCCAAAGAAACAGTGTACTTCTTGTTTTCTGCTTCAGTGTTCAGTAAAATATTGGTGAAAGTTAGGCTTGTATGAGGTCTAGAGACAGCCTAATTACTTAGTTTCAGTGACGATACACATAAACTTATAAGCAGTAATAACAGGCAGCCAAACAAATTAAGCCATCTCCCTTTTCACCCTGAAATATAAATTTATTTCTTAAGGTTGCCATTAAAATATTATTAGTTTTTACTAGCATATTTTGTACAAAATCGCCACATAAGCGAATCACCTTAGCTATTACTAGTTTATGTGAGAGATTTTCTTTATTTGCAAAGGAAACTTCAGGATCTTCAAGTCAACCTCCACTCTGGGAATCATCCTCTAATGGCCACAGAAATGGAAAACGTGCCACCTGCAGACTTTTAGATAAACCGATCCCCATCTCCATTGGATGTGGAAATGTCTGCTTTTAAAGGGATCTTTCAAAATTGAATCATCCTTGCACTTCAGTTTCTTTCCTAAATCCTGATAAATAGCAAAGTGCTCTCTTTGGATGGGGGCAGGTTTCCACTGTTAAAAATGTTCATATGGCAACCCCGTGCTGTCTCTTACAAGTCCTGCCAACGCTTTTATCATTTCAAATCTAAAAAGGGCTTAAACTGGCTTCATTTTAACCCTCTCTATGAAAAGCCAAAATCCTTCAATAAGTCAGAATGAGATATGCAGCTATATAAAGACACAGCAGTTACATGACTTTTCAGGTAGGAAATATGTTGGCTATGTCTTACCATGTTACAATTGAAGAAGAAAGTTTTTATATAAATTTGAGATATCAGAGATGTCAGTACACAAATTTTAATTATACAAATTAAAAATTTTGGTGCAAGTCTTCGCCTTGCATGAAGGCAGAGACATTACCTAACCAGTTTAATTTAAAGAGCAAGGGGAATAAAAACACCCAAAGCAAACTGTATAGTACGTTCCAAGTATAGAAACTCTATAGGATATATTCTAAGACCCCAGTGGATGCCTGAAACCACAGATAGTACCAAACCTTACATATACTAAGTATTTTTGATCTGATCACTAACACAGCTACTAAGTGACTAACAGGGGGCTTATACAGTGTGGGTACGCTGGACAAAGGAATGACTCACATTGGGGAGTGGGGATGGAGTGGGACCGTGTGACTTTTCATCATGGTCCTCAGCAGGGTACACAATTTAAAACTTATGAATAATTTATGTCCATTTAATATTTCCAGACCATGGTTGACTATGGGTAGCTGAAATTGTGGGAAATAAAACCATGAATACGTGGGGACTACTGTACTTCCAGTTTCACTATGATGCCTGATATTCTATCACTTCAGAGGCACTCCTTTGGTTGAATTCATTGTCCTCTTTCCAAATGCAAATGCCTCTGGAGAGATAAACATAGAAGTAAGTAATTTTCAGGACCCAGTACCTTTGTATAAACTAATCAAGTTCTTTCCATAGGACTGTTCTCGACAGATGGCAGAAGGCGAAACGAAGGAAGCTGGTTACCTTCCCCAGGCAACAGAGAGTGAGGATCACAGGGCAATTAGGTCATTAGGCCTACTAGATGGCACACTAGAGGGGATGGCAAAACCCTATGATTCAGGCATTTATTTGTGTGTCAGGTGCTGTGTGTAGTATGACATATATTAATACATTGTTTAGTTCAATTCCCACATCTCCTTGGCATGGGTGTGGGTGTCAGAGCTGGGGTTCAGGTTCAGCTCTGTCTGACTCTAAAGGCAGTGTTCTTTTCATCACACTTTCTCAGAATAATTCTGCAAGTGAAGGTGGGAAGCCCCAAAGATAGAATTGGCAATTTATTTTCTTAAGTGTATGTAAGTTTAAAGTGAGAGTGAGAGAGCCATCCCACATTCGAAGTGAGATGTCTGTGTTACTGTCTTTAGAGAGAAAAGAAAAGCTACTTGCATTTGGATCCATTTCTCTTTCCCCAGGAAAACTGTTTGTTTGGTTATCTTAGAATTTCTGTCTCACATGCTCTAGGCCATTTGGCATAGATGGCTGAGGGAACTGTGAGGGACCACATTTGCTTATGTGCCTTCCTTCCTTTTTGCAAATGTCAAACCTAACTACATCCTTGGAGGGAGAAACAAACAATAATTGATGTCCATATTAATAACCCTGAGACATCAAGAAAATGTCAGATTGTGTTCACTGGCCTATATGTAAGAAGGCAAAAATATTCATCTTACATTTCAGAAAGATTTTTAATATGTTTATTTTTCTAAGCATTGATGCTTAAATCCATTAATGTCAACTCATGCTTTGACATGTTGCTTAATTGTAAAAAATGTCTAAGAGGTGTTTGGCATGGTTCTTGTCCTCAAGGATTTCTCCTTTTGTCCATTTAACAAATATTCGTCTAGCACCTAGTGGATGCTGGGCAGAGGTCTAGTAGCTAGAGATAAAGCAGTGAACAAAATCATGTGAGACAAGAAGAAAAAAAGACAAAAAATAAACAGGCTAGATGTAGTGCACAGACTCCTAGTATGGTAGGATTGCAAGGAGAAGGGAAACCAGGGACAACCACAGTATTTGGAGAACTCTGAACTTGGTCCAGTAGAGACAGATTTTAATTTCCTGAAGGGTCTAAACTTTAACTTAAAAAATCTACCTCATTCTCTTAAAATTGCTGTCTGATTCACACAGGGTATCTCTTCCATGAAACTAGGCTCCATAAACACAGTGACTGCATCTTTTGCTTATTATTTTATTTTTACCTATTTACTGGTAGGTACTCAATACATACCTGCCTAATTAATATGTTTAAATTTTAAATTTAATATAAATTTATATTAGAGAATATAGTTATATTACATTTTGTGATTTATATATTGTGATTCTTCATTAATATTTCACTTGTTACATGTATTGTAATACATACATTCCATTACTAAGAAACTTGGAAAACACTGGCCTATAGAATTACCCAAGAGTGTCTCTCTATAAACTCCTCTATCATTTGTATTATGGGCAAACTGACAGGAATTTCTAGTGTTACATTAAACCTTCCGTGGCTTATATTTGATAGCTTGTATTATAAAAATTGTTTTCAGTCCTTTGGGCTAGGAAATTCTAACCAGGAATGCAGGACTCCCTACGATCTGGTTCCAACCCAACACTCTAGCTTTGTCACCTGTTCTTCTTCAGTCTGCTGGCTACACTGAAGACTGCCTGCCATTTATCTGTTTCCAAAACGTACCTTACGACTTTGTCCTTGCTGCCTTTCTAACCCCAGGGATTGCATTCTGTGCTGAGCTTTTCCCAGCCTTCACATAATTAATTCTATTTAATGCTCACAATGATCCTATGAGGTGGACATTATACAAATTTTAGCTCAAGAAATTGTGGGTCAGAGAAGTGAAGTAACTCACCCAAGATGATGACATGACTAGAAAGAGGCAAACTCAAGTCTCTACTCCAAAGCCTATATTCCCCAACACAATGTCTTCCCTTTTGAAAATCTCTACCCAAGTCTACCTAAATCTCTGAGGCCCAATTTGGGTCACACTTCCTCTATCAAGTCATTGCTACCCACTCCAGTTCAGTGAATCATCCCTTTTCAAAAACAATAAAAGCTACCCTAGGTATCTACCATGTACCAGGACTTCTATTAAGTTCTTATATATAAATCATCTTATTTAATATTCTCATTGACTTTATGAGATTAGTATAACATTTTAACAGATAAGAAGCTAGTTTCAGAGTGATAGAATAATTCTGTTCGAGGTCCTAGACCTATAATAGTTCAGAGGAGGGACTCAAACCCAGATCTCTACTAGAGCTTTTACCTACTTGTGATAATGTCCCACTACAGGAGTACCACCTGCCCCACCATGGGATAATGTTTAACATTTAATTAATTAATGTTTGGAATAATGTAAATGAAGCCATCGTGATTATAAATAATGACAAGGAATGACCAACACAAACACCAAACATGCATATTAAAGAGGATAAATTGGGTGGCTGTATTAGTTTCCTGTTGCTGTTGTAACTCCCACAATCTTAGTAGCTTAAGACAACAGAAATTTATTATCTTACAGTTCTGGAGGTTAGAAGTCCTAAAATCAAGGTGTTGGCAGGGCTGCATTCCTTCTGAAGACAATGGGAGAGAATCTGTTTATGTGCCTTTCCTGGGTTCTAGAGGCTTCCTGCATTCCTAGGCTTATGGTTGCATCCTCCATCTTCAAAGTCAGTGATGTGGCACCTTCTAATCTCTATCCGTCTCCAACCTTTACACCTTTCTATTAAAAGGATCCTTGTTATTACCTTGGGACTGACTGGATAGTCTAGGATAATCTCCCTATCTCTTAATCACATTTGCAAAGTTCCTTTTGCCAGATAATGTAACACATTTATGTTCTGGGGATTAGGATATAGACATCTTTGCGGGAGGTGGGGGTAGCCATTTATTTAGCCCACCACAGTGGTAGTGGTGTACAGGACATTCAGCTACCAAGGGCTGGGGAGACAGAGTTTGAGAACTGATTGTTTAGATACATATTACAGGTATTTTTATTGTAAGGAAACAGAGACTAATGTGAATAATGGGAATAAATCCAAAGGAAAAAATGCTCTAATGGTGAGATTTCAGGCACTGCTACCTGCAGCATTTTCCAAAATTTAATAGGTAAATAATTTCCCATTGTGCTAACACAGTACACCAACCTAGAAAAAATACTCAGAGAAATCTCTCAGTAATTCCTTACAAGGGATAAAAGTGCGGTGATCAAACGTCCTCTTTGTGAGTCCCTTCAATCCCATTGGAGCACTGTGAATGGAGACCCGGCCAAATAGCAGGGCTGGATCTGCCTCCAGTCTCTCCAACTGAAATGAGCACTCCCATTTTTTTAAGTGGTGGAGAGATGGCAACTAAGTGACCGACCTACTTGTTCAAGGTTTCACTGCAGTGAGGTTGAAAGGTTGGAACTAAATCTATGGTTGCTAGACTTTCCGCCCAGTGCTCCTTTCCATTCTGACTCACTGAAATTGAGAAATGTTTGAAAGGCAATGGAGGGAAAAAAGGTATCAGCTAAGAGAGAGACTCCACAAACTGCAGAAAAGCCAGGGGCTTGTATTGGGTGTTAGTGGAACACCAGATTCCTTTCTGTGCTTCACTTCTAAATAGAGCCCCATTTTCCACGATTTCCTCTTGGTCCCTTTTTCTTCTTTAAAGAAACGTCAGAGTCTGTGGAGGTGGCCCGTGGTATGAGTGCTTGTGACAAGAAAGGCCAGAGTCGTTGGAGGAACACAGCAAATGTTTTTTCTCTCCAGTCCTATTTGAGTTGTTCATGTGACTTAGCAGTGAAATAGCCAGAGGAGGAAACAAAGAATTGTTCCAGCCAAAGAAAATGTTTCAGGTTGTTATACAGGATGTATCATGCTATCTAATTTCCATGCGATTAATACCTTTGAAAGTTGGATTCTAAACTTGAAGGCACTTTTTTCCTCCCATTTCTGCAGTGCAAGCAAAATGCAGAATGCTGAATTTTTTTTGAGGCTACTATATCAAGCTTTCAGAACAGAGATAGATGTAATTCTAGCATCTTGCAAATAGAGATGCAAATAGTAAGATAAATAAATGGCAAGCATTTGCAGAGTAACCTGAAGGAAATAAATGTCTTTACTTAGAAAATTTTAAAATAGTTGATTTTAACTACACGAGATATTCTTTGTGTTGGGTATCTGATAATTGCATTTAAGATCTTGGTATCCACATTTGGTGAACTGGGTAAGACAATACTTCTTGAGGTATGTTGGTTTAACAAGATGTGTTTAAGTCTCAAGATGCTATGTGTTAACACTTTCCATTCTGGAAGAAAATTATAGCTACATACATCATAAGATCTGCCTCAGCCAATAGAACCTCTCCTTTGGATGTTTACCTCATCCACACCGACACACAGGGTCTCTTATTTATCCACACTGACATGTTAGGGCTGATGTGCTCCCCATTACAAGGGAATTTGCTTTTAAAAGGAGTCTGAAGGAAATTATACTTTCTACTATAACTAATGCAGAATTGCAGGTAACAGTGGAGAAGGCATTTTGGAGAAAGAAGATTTTCTCCTGCAAATAACTACATTTTATATCCTTGTTTTCCACTGCCCTTTATCATCAAAAGGATTTTAAATGTTCCTTTCTCTCAGTGTAATATCTAACCAGTTTTTTCTAATGCCTCAATCTCTGGAATACATAGAAATCTATTAACAGTTGACTAGAGAATGCAGTAACAAAGATTGATCAGCTATCATTTCTCAGTGCTAGAGCCAGGACTAAATCAGCAGCCTAACAACTTACTAGCAGCTGGAACATCTGGAAGAACATCAGAAGTATAAAAGAAACAATTTCTCATGGCCAGGGCTCAGACTAATTCAAATACACATTTGAACTGATGATAAATTCTCTTTGGCTCTTGCTCTTGTGTTGGAAGCATCACTTTCCTGCCAGGACAACCAGTATGGCTGAAAGGAGAAAGTTAAAACAGCAATTAGATGGCACTAATATGGCTCCAATATAATCTCTCCCCTGGTTTCAAGTTTCTGACTGCCAGGACTCTTGGCCACCATCCCAGGGCTTAATTGCATTTTGCAAGTAGCCATGGTACACTTGCCACTATATCTCCCCAACTAATTTCAAACATAATCCTCATACCCAATTCAGTAAAAAGGAACTAAAATACCTCTGATAGAAAAATGAAAATGTTGTCTAGTTTAAAGATTGGTCTAATTAAGGAAATAGCTGATTCTGAGGGGGAAAGAATAAGGAGGTAAAATACAAAAATCATAGCCTTGAATTCTAAAATGTTTAGTAAAGCACTAAGGAGGAATTGTTTATAAGGTTTGACGTTGCTATTATTTAAAGTTTATGTGCATTTTTAGGTGGAATGGACTTTAAATGTGATTTGATGAAAGGGTAATTGAGTGGCAGTGGGGCATGGTGGAAAGCACACTGGTGTCATTCTGGAGACCCCTGGGTCTAAGCCAGATAACCTGTGTTTTAGTCTCACCTGTGCTGCTTACTAACTACATGAACTTGGAGAAGCTACTTGAAAACTCCATTCTCTGCTTTCTCACCAACATATTGAGGATAAAAAAAAATTTCCCTCATCTAATTTACAGGATTGATTGCTAAAATACTTGCAAAATTACAAAATGAGTTTAAGGCCTTATATTAAAATCTAACTAGAAAATATTTTTAGTAAACATTTCTAGTAAAAAGATGTTTATCAACAACAGTCATCTATAAAATTGTGAGGAAGGCTGGAGAAAAGTACATAAAAAGGATGCATTTTATGGAAGACAACACATGGACAAAAAGAGCACACTGGCCAGGGGGCAGCAAGATGGCTGAATAGAAACCTCCAGCTATCCTCCCTCCACATAAAACACCAAGTTCAACAACTATCCACACAAGGAAGCACCTTCAGAAGAACCAAAAATCAGGGGAGTGATCATACCACGTGGTTTTAACATTACATCAAGGAAAGAGGCACCACGGAAGAGGGCAGAAAAGATAGCATTGCATTGCCTACGCCGCTCCTCCCCCATGTCCCAGCAGTGCTGCACCAGCATGCAGAGTGGAGAGAGAAACTATGTGCCTGGGGGAGGGAGAGTTAAATGGCTGTGGGACTTTACATTGAAACCCAGGGTCACCCTAGCACACGGAACACAGCACAGGGTGGAATGCTGCCAGTGCCCAGGAAGGGAGCATTTAGACCAGCCCGGCCAGAAGAAAATCCTCTGCTCCGAGATCAAAATCTGATGTACCGCTAGCTCCACCACCAGCAGACAAAGAGCAGCCTGGGGCCTGGACTAAATTCATAAAGGAGTCTGGCCACAAAGACAGTAGTCTTGGGCAATTCCTCCTGCTGTGCTTGCTCAAAGCCAGTGTACTTGAGGTGTAGGTGACTAAGTGAGATACCAATGGTGGCCAAGCCAGTGCCTATGTCACCTCTCCCGCAACTACAGGCAGTGCAGTTCAGGGAGAGTCTTCTTTCACTTGGGGAAAGGAAAGGGAAGAGCTCAAAAGACTTTGTTTTGCAACTTGGGTACCAGCTTAGCCACAGTAAAATAAAGTATCAAGCAGACCCCTGAAGCTGTTGAGTCCAGGCTTTAGTTCCTGGATGACATTTCTGGAGTCACCTTAGATCAGAAGGAAACATGCTACCCTGAAGGGAAGGACCCAGTTCTGGCAGGGTTCACCACATGCTGACTAAAGAGCCCTTGGGCTTTGAATAAACATCAGAAGTAGCCAGGTAAGAGCCACCACTGGCTTTGGGTGACACTGGGCTGGTTTCAGGTGTGACCTGGTGCTGGTGGCCACAAGGGAGTATCCACATCACTCCTTCCCAAACTCCAGCAGCCCAACACAGAGAGTGAGGGAAGAGAGTGAGAGACTTTGCCTGGTAGAACAGGGAATTCTCCCATATCTTACTCAATTCCACCAAGGTGGTATCACCAGAGGTCTGCAAGAGTCACAGCATTACTGGGCTTGGGGCACCCCCAGTGCTGATATGGCTGCAGTGATCAAAGAATTAGATCACAACACTCAATTCCCTTTGAGTATTTGGAAAGCATTCTCAAAAAGGATGGGTTCAAACAAGCCCATATTGTGAAGACTAAAATAAACACCGAACTCTTCAATGTCCAGACATTGATAAACATCCATAAGCATCAAGAACATCCAGGAAAAAATGACTTCGCCAAACTAATTAAATAAGGTATCTATGATCAATCCTAGAGTGATAGAGACATGTGACCTTTCAGATAAAGAATTCAAAATAGCTGTCCTGAATAAGCCCAATAAACTTTAAGACAATACAGAGAAGGAATTCAGAAGCTTATCAGAGAAATGTAACAAAGAGATTGAAATAATAAAAAAAATCAAGCAGAAATTCTAGAGCTTGAGAATTCAGTTGACAAACTGAGAAATTGATCAGAGTCTCTTTACAGCAGAATTGATTAAGCAGAAGAAAGAATTAGTGAGCTTGAAGATAGGCTATTAGAAAATACACAGTCAGAAGAGAAAAAAGAAAAAATGAATAAAACAGAATGAAGCACACCTATAATATCTAGAAAAATAGCCTCAAAAGGACAAATCTAAGAGTTATTGGCCTTCAAGAGGAGGTAGAGAGAGCAATTAGAGTAGAAAGTTTACTCAAAGAAATAATAAAAGAGAACTTTCCAAAACTAGAGGAAGACATTAATATTCAGATATAAGAAGGTAATAGAACACCAAAACCTAATTGGTTAGGTAGATTTAACCTAAACAAGACTACCTCAAGGCATTTAGTAATCATGCTCCCCCAAAGAAGGAAATAATAACAACCCCCCAAAGTTCACACATAAAAAAAGTCCTAATGGAAGAAAAAAGAAAAAATAATAATGTATAAAAGAGCTCCAATACATCTGGCAGCAGACTTTTCAGTGGAAACCTTATAGGCCAGGAGAGAATGGCATGACATATTCAAAGTGCTGAAGGAAAAGAACTTTAACCCTAGGATACTATATACTGCAAGAGTATGAACGAGAAATAAAGGCTTTCCCAGACAAACAAAAGCTGAGGAACTTCAACATCCTACCTGTCCTACAAGAAATGCTGAAAAGAATTCTTCAATATGAAAGAAAAGGTCATTAATGAACAATAAGAAATCGTATGAAGATATATAACTCACTGGTAACAGTAGGACAAAGATACAGAATACTCTATTGCTGTAATTGTGGCATATGAACCACTTACATCTTGAGTGGGAAGACTAAAAGACAAACCTACCAAAAATAGCTACAACAGCTTTTTGAGAGAGAGATAGTACAAAAAGATATGGATGAAAATAACAAAGAGTTAAAAAAGGAGGAAGGGGGTAGAGTTAAAAAGTAGTATTTCTCTTAGATTTCTCTTTGCTTATTTGTTTGTAAGCAGAGTTGTCATATATTTAAAATAATTGTTTATAAAATGTTTTTTGCAAGTCTCATGGTAACCTCAAATCAAAAAACTTGTAAAAGATACATAAAAAATAAAAAGCAAGAAATTAGAACATACTACCAGAGAAAAATCACTTCTAACAAAGGAAGACAGGAAGGAAGGAAGAAAAAAAGGGGCACAAAACAACCAGATATCAAATTATAACATAGCAGTAGTTAAGTCCTTTCCTATTAATAATAACAATGAATGTAAATGGACTAAACAATCCATTCAAAAGATATAGAGTATCTGAATGGATAAAAAAACTAGAGCAAACCATTGTCTGCAAGAAACCCACTTCACCTATAAAGACACATGTAGAATAAAAATAAAGGGATGGAAAATATATTCCACGCAAATGGAAACAAAAAAAAGGCAGGCATAGTTATACTTCTATCATATGGAACAGATTTTAAAACAAAAATATAAAAAGAGACAAAAAAGATCATTATATAATGATAAAGGGATCAATTCAGCAAGAGGACATAATAATTCTAAATACTTATGCTCCTAACACCGAAGCACCCAGATATATACAGCAAACACTATCAGAGCTAAAGAGAAGATACAACTCAATGCAATAATCATCAGAGACTTCAATGCTCTACTTTCAGCATTGGACAGATCATCCAGACAGAAAACCAACCAAGAAACATTGGACTTAATCTGCACTATAGACCAAATGGAGCTCATGGATCATTCTCAAGTATAGACCATATGTTAGGAAACAAGACAAGCCTTAATAAATTCAAAAGAATTGAAATAATACCAAGTATTTTCTCTGACCACAATGGAATAAAATTAGAAATCAATAACAAGAGGAACATTAGAAAATATACAAACACATGGAAATTAAACCATATGCTCCTGAATGACAAGTCAGTCAATGATGGGATTAAGAAAGAAATTAAAAAATTCTTAAAACAAATGAAACCACGACATACCAAAACCTACGGGATATAGCAAAAGCAGTTATAAGAGGAGAGTTTATAGCAATAAGTGTCTACATCAAAAAAGTAGAAAAGCTTTATATAAACAACCTAATGATGCATTTCAAAGAACTAGAAAAACAAGAACAAACCAAACCCAAAATTAGTGGAAGAAAAGATGGAGATCAGAGCATAAATAAATGAAACTGCAACAAAAAAATACAAAAGATCAACAAAAAAGTTTGTTTTTTGAAAAGATAAACAAAACTGACACACCTTTAGTCAGACTAAGAAAAAGAGAGAGAAGACCTAAATAAATAAAATCAGAGATGAAAAAGGAGGCACTAAAACTGATACTGCAGGAATCCAAAGGATCCCTAGTGACTACTATGAGTAACTGTATACCAATAAATTGGAAAACTTAGAAGCAATGGATAAATTCCTAGACACATACAACTTGCCAAGATTGAACCAGGAAGAAATTCAAAACCTCAGTAAACCAATAACAAGCAACAAAGTAGAAACAGTAATAAAATGTCTCCCATCAAAGAAAAGCTCAGGACCTAATAGCTTCACTGCTGAATTCTACCAAGCATTCAAAGAAGAATACCAATCCTACTTAAACTATTCCAAAAAATCACGGGTGAAGAAATACTCCCAAACTTCATTCTATGAGGCCTATATCACCCTGATGCAAATATTAGACAAATCAACAAAAAAAGAAAACTATAGGTCAATATCTCTGATGAACATAGATGCAAAAATTCTCAACAAAATACTAGCAAACCGAATTCAACAACACACTAAATAGATTATTCTTGATGATCAAGTGGGATTCCTCCCAGAGATGCAAGGATGGTTTAACATATACAAAATTAATCAATGGGATAGATCATATCAACAGAAAAAAGAATAAAAACCATATAATCCTTTCAATTGATGCTGAAAAAGCATTTGATAAAATTCAACATTCCTTCATCATAAAAACTCTCAGGAACTTGCCTCAACATGATAAAAGCCATATATGACAGAACCACACTAGCGTCATACTGAACGGGGAAAAACTGAAAGCCTTTCCTTTAAGATCCGGGACAAGACCAGAATGCCAATTTTCACCACTATTGTTCAACATAGTACTGGAAGTTCTAGCCAGAGCAATCAGACAAGAGAAAGAAATAATTCCATCCAAATTGGAAAGGAAGAAGTCAAATTATCCTTGTTTGCAGATGATATAATCTTGTATCTAGAGAAACCTAACAATTCCACAAAAAATCTGTTGGAACTGATAAACAACTTCAGTAATTTTTCAGGATACAAAATCAACAGACAAAAATCTGTAGCAGTTCTATATGCCAAGGATAAATAATCTAAAAATAAAGCAAGAAAGTAATCCCATTTGTAATACCTACAAATAAAATAAAATACTTAGGAATAAACTTAACCAAAGAAATGAAAGATCTCTATAATGAAAACTATAAAACATTGATGAAAGAAATTGAAGAAGACACAAAAAATGGAAATATATTCCATGCCCATGGATTGGAAGAATCAATAATGCTAAAATGTCCACACTACCCTAAGCAATCTACAGATTCAATGCAATCCTCATTAAAATACCAGTAACATTCTTCACAGAAATAAAAGAAATAATTCTAAAATTTATAGGAAACCACAAAGACCCAGAATAGCCAAAGCCATCCTGAGCAAAAAGAACAAAACTGGAGGAATCCCATTACTTCACTTCATTTTACACTACAGAGACGTAGTAACCGCAACAGCATGCTAATAGCATAAAAAGAGACACATAGACCAATGGAACAGAAAGAGAACCCAGAAATAAATCCACATATCTATAGTGAACTTATCTTTGACAAATGTGCCAAGAACATATAATGGGGAACAGACAGTCTCTTCAATAAATGATGCTGGGAAAATTGGGTAGCTGTATGCAGAAGAATGAAACTAGATTCTACCTTTTTGCCATATAAAAAAAAATCAAATCAAAATGGATTAAAGACTTAAATCTAAGACCTTAAATTATAGGACTACTAACAGAAGACATTGGGGAAACACCTCAGGGCATTGGTCTGGGCAAGGACTTCTTAAGTAATACCCTCAAAGCACAGGCAACCAAAGCAAAATTGGACAAATGGGGTCACATCTAGCTAAAATGCTCCTGCACAGCAAAGGATGCAATCAACAAAGAGACAACCCACAGAATGGGAGAAAAATATTTCTAAACTATCCATCTGACAAGAAATTAAAAACTAGAATATATAAGGAGCTCAAAAAACTCAATAGGAAAAAAATCAAATAATATGATTTAAAAATGGGCAAAAGATCTGAATAGATATTTCTCAAAAGAAGACATACAAATGGCCAACAGGTATATGAAAAACGCTCAACATTATTAGTCATCAGAGAAGTGCAAATCAAAACTACAATGAAATATCATCACATCCCAGTTAAATAGCTTTTATCGAAAAGACAGGCAGCAACAAATGCTGTCAAGGATGTGGAGAAAAGGGAACCCTTGTACAATGCTGGTGGAAATTTAAATTAGTGCATCCACTATGGAGAACAGTATGCAGGTTCCTCAAAAAACTAAAAATAGAATTACCATATGACCCAGCAATCCTGCTGCTGGGAATATATCCAAAGGACAGGAAATAAGTATATCAAAAAGATACCTTCATTTCCATGTTTATTGCAGCACTATTCACAATAGCTAAGATTTGGAATCAACCTAAGTGTCCATCAGTAGAGAAATGGCTAAAAAAAATTGTGCCCCATATACACAATGGAATATTATATTGCCATCAAAAGTGTGAAATCCTGCCATTTACAACACCATGGATGGAACTGGAAAACATTATGTTAAGTGAAATCACCCAAACATAGAAAGACAAAGTGCACATGTTATCACTCATATGTAGGAGCTAAATATTAAAAACAATCTATCTTATGAAGACAGAGAGTAGAATAATGAATGGTTACCTAAAGCTGTGAAGGGGGGAATAAAGTGGGGATGGTTAATGGGTACAAAATATAGTTAGTTAGATAGAATGAACAATATTTGATAGCATGACAAACTGAGGATAATGAACAATAATTTAGGGTATATTTTAAAATAACTAAAAGAGTGGCATTGGAATGTTTCTGCACAAAGAAACGATGAATGCCTGAGGTGTTGGATACCCCGATTACCCTGATTTGATTAATTCACATTGTAGCCTGGATGAAAATGTCACGTGTACCTGTAAAGATATACAGCTATTATGTACCCATAATTAAAAATAAAAATAATACAAATAAGTTTGATACAGTCTAAAAAAAGAAAATGTGGTATATATACATAATAGAATACTGTTCAGCCTTTAAAATGAATGAAATTCTGACATATGCTACAACAGATAGAAACCTGGAGGACATTATGCTGACTGAAATAAGCCAGACACAGACAAACACTATATGATCTCATTTATGTGTGGAATCTACAAAAGTCAAACTCATAGAAGTGGAGAGAAGAATGGTGTTTACCAGGGCCCTCAAGCTAGGGGATAAGGGAATGGTTGGTGAAAGGGTACAAAGTTTCAGTTAGGCAGGAGAAATATTTTTTAGCAATCTATTGCACAGTGTGGCAACTATAGTTAATAATAACGTATTGCATGTTTCAAAATTGCTAAAAGAATAGATTTTAAATGTGATCACCACAAAGGTAAGTGTGTGAGGTGATGAATTTGTTCATTGGCCTGATTTAATTATTCCACAATGTATACATGTATCATAACATCACATTGTACCCCATAAATATATACAATTATTATTTGTCCATTAAAAGGAAAATAAAAAATTTTTAAGTGAAAAAAAGAGCACATTGGGAATTTTACCTCTTTGTGCTAATTCTAAGTAGAATAGGCAAATCCTATTTTTCCATTAGGCTACAGTGCAGTATGATAAACCTGCTAGTGCATCAGTTGACAATATCTATTGAGTGCTTACGGTACACTTAACCCTGTGCTGGCCATTGTGGGAATTATAGAACATTCTAGTCTCTTTTCTTAAGGAGATTATAATCTTGTTGAAGAAATAAGACCCAGATATCATGTCACTGGACAAGAAAATATGTAGTAAGTACACATTTTAAGAGCAGTAGAAGTTAAAGTCCTAAACAGAAGAAAAAAAAGAAAAGAACAGTTTAAAAAGGCTTCATGGAAGAGATAGCACTTGAGTAGGGCCTCAAAAGATAGTTATGATTTGAAAATAGCAAATATGTACAAGTTAGATGTTTCAGGAGAGGGAAACATAATGAGTAAAACTATAGATAAGGGAATAAGGAAGATAAAAAGAGAGGTAGCTATGTCAAATAAAATATGACATAGAACCTTGTTTATAGCTCCTATGTAAGCAGATATGGCAAAGTTTCCCACCAAAAGGGCAACAGCGATTTAATACCTATAACAAACAGTAACTCATGTAATTCATAAATGTCTGACTCTTCCTGAGAGACAACAGGTACCCTGGATGAACAAGGCTAAACTGAAAATGGTGAAATTATTTTAAATGCAAAAGAACACATGACAATAAAAGGACCAAATTCAGTAAGGGCAAATATCAGCTGCCAAAGTCAAATTAGAGAATCGAGAATTGAGAGTTCCAAAGTTGAGATGAGATCAAACAAGAGCAGAATCTTCAGAGAGAGGGGGTCCTGAGTCTCTGCCTCCAAGGCCAGCTAGTCACTCGGACTTGCATTTCTAAGCCAAAAGAAAACATCAAGGGTCTGACTCAAAGACCTAGGGGTGGGACTGGAGGGAGATCACTAGATCAATAACAGGTCTCAGTAATCAAATTTCCCATTGCAATGCTATTCCTTTTAAGATCCTAGACATAGAAAGAAAGTTTTTATGCTCCCTAAGCCAAAGACCTATACAGCATGAAAAAAGCCTAGAGTTGGCCTTATTTTATTTTGGATAAATTTCAAATACAAGTAAGTCTGGAGGAATCTCTGGAAAGATTAACTCTATAGACTAGAAGAAAAAATAATTAAAATATGTTTTGAAATATTTACTTCCAATAGTTAGAGGATAATGTTCATTCCCTATCATTTGAGATGATGGGAAACAGGGAGGAAAACAGAAGTTTCAAGGCAGAGTCCCCTGAAACAAATGTCTGTAGGGTAGTTTTATACAGATTTAGAAATTCTCTCTGCAGCTTTCTCCAGAGACACCAGCATTGCAATGTGGAGTCTATCAATGCCTTTGCAAGGATAATGCGTATAATGCCTATGGTAATTCTTGTAGCAACTTCAGCCTGAAGACCAGGTTTGGCAGAAGTGAATAAAAGAACACAGTTCAGGAAAATAGCTGTCACGAAGCCCATTTACTTTATTAACAAGTTTAAAGAAGACAGGTCAGAGCCTACGAATTAGTCTGTTGCATGAAATAATGATCTGGATTTAATTAATCTGGTTATCCTTTTATTCTTGAGAATTTTGGTTTGGTCTTAGCTTACCAGTAAAAAAAAAAAAAACAAAAAAACCAAAGAACAGAAGTTTTGAGCAGACAACACAATCGATTAAATTAGCATGTGAAAAAAAAATCGAGATCCTTTTTGCATGCCTTAAACCAAAATAAATTCCAGATGGACTAAAGTTTTAAATATAAATAACAGAAGCTTGAGTGCAATAGAAGAAATAAGTAAATAATTATACTTGGTAGAGGAGAATTGCCTAGGCATAACTCCAAAGACAAAGCTTATAAAAGAAAATACCAATAGATTTGTTAACACAAAAATTTTAAATTTGGTAAGGCAAATAAATTCACAGATATAATTAAAAGGCAAGTTATAGTCTGCAAAAGTGTTTATAATGCATATAAAGAATTGATTTCCTTAATGTTAATGTAGTTCTTAATATATATAAGGGGCAGATAAGGAATTCATTTCCTTAATATTTAAAGAAATCTTATAGGCCAATGAAAGATGACAACCCTAGTGGAAAAAATGAAATATTAATCATTAGAATAATATTCATCTTCACTAGTAATCAAATAAGTGCTACTTTAATAAAAATTATATTTTGGCTTTGAAATTATGAAAGAAAAATAGCCAGTGTTGATAAAGGTATAGTGAAAATATAATCTCATATACTGAAATAGCAATGGTTGAATTTTATTTACTACATGCTATGTGTCAGAGCCTATTTTACATTTTATGTATATGTTCCGAATTAATCTGCAGAACAATAATTTCTGTTATTTTACCTATTTTTCAGATATGGAAAAAGAGACCCAGAGGGGTTCAATAACTTGCCCAGGACCTTTACCCAGACAAACTTGAGCTAAGATTTGGACCCAGAGTCTAGCTAAGAGGCCAGTCTTAGCCATCGCTCTGAGGCTATCTCCATTTAAGGGGAATACAAATTGATAATGCCTTTCTGAGAGGCAATTTGGTAAAACAATGATTTAATTGTAAAAGTTGTTAAAAATGTTTATATGCATTTAAAAATGTCTAATCCAAATATCAAAGAAATAGGAAATGGTGTTGTAAATTTAAAGAACTTTATAGGAATACTATGCAGATATTAAAAATGGCAGTATAGAAATATATTTATGGTCAGGGAGATATTATTTAAATGCAATAAGCGTGGTACAAACAGTTCCTATATTCAATTTGTTGCCAAGTCCAATTATAAGCCCTTTTTATGGTAATTATATTCCTCTTGTTATTACTAACATTTATAGAGCCCTCAATGTACTGAGCATTTATGAACAAAACATATCTCCATTGTTGGGGACCTTACATTCTAGTGGGAGAGACAGACTATAAACAAGAATAAAAATGAAAATGCATATTAGAGGGTAATAAGGACTAAAGGAAAAAAAAATAAACATTGGTAGAAGCAATTAAAATTTATGGAGAATGGCCAGGAAAGAGCTCACAGAAAGGACAACTTTTTCGCAAACAACACAGATCACAAGGAGAAATTGAAATACAGAGTCATGAAATAATTTTCCTGAGGTCTGACACCTTGTTAGTACAAAAGATAGAACACAGGAACTCTGAGTCTACTATGCTATAAATAAAAACTTTGAAGGATATTACTTAATAATTAATAGTAATTATTTATGGAAGGTGAGACACTTAGTTTTGGAAAACCACCATGTTTGCTGATGCATGGTGTCTTTTTAGCAATCATTTGTGTGACCATCATATTGGTGAAGAAATAAAAGAGTTGGCCTATTAGAAATCTTAGAAAATTTTTGAATGAATTTTAAAACACACAAGATCTGACTCACTTCTTTGGCTTTGGCTATAGTTGCTGTGCTTCAGCTCAACGTTCTGATTCTTGGCTTTTCCTCTGGGCTGCCTGTACAATGACATGACTATTATTCAAGCTACCTGATGTCTCCTTTTTACGTTCTCTACTCCTCATGCCCCATGTTCAATTAATGGCCAAATCTAATATATTTTCACCTTCATAATTTACTCCCACATGTCTTCTTCTTTCCATTGTCATGGCCATGGGATCAGTTTTGGCTTTAATTCTCTCTCTCTCTCTCTCTGATGGAAACCACACCAATCTCTCTATGCTTTCACAGTTTATCCAGGAAACCACCTTCAGAACTTCGGATTAACAGCTCGATTCTAACCAAACCTAATCAGGTGATTCTCCTGATCTTATTCACAGTATCATCCCAGTTCCTGTTCATTATGCTGGCATTTGTGGCTAGAAGTGGCTGACATTTATTTTTTATTCCCTATTGTATCTATTTTATAACCTAGCCATGAAAGAGGTGGTAATGCTCACCAAATAATCTACTGTTCCTACCTTACCCAGCTCCTTGCTGTTGGGCAGGACATACAGCTAGTTCTGGTTAATTGGCTGTTAGCAGAAAAGACATGTGTTACTTCTGTGGCAGAGAATAGAATAGGTGTGAGTTCTCCATGCTTCTTGACTCTCTTCCTGAAGCAACAAGGAAAGTCTCACATTTCAGATCATGTAGCTACAAAAGCAGTAGAATCTGAGATCTCACTGGTCTATGCTGGATTTGCAATGTGAGCAAGAAATAAACCTTTTGATGTGTTGGTGTGTTGAGCCACTGAGATTTTGAAGTTCATTTGTTGTTACCACACATAACCTAGCCTCTCCAAACTAACACATCGACCAAAGAGGGCGAATTCACCAATTCCTGTACCATTTATAGTGGTCCCCAACCTTTTTGGCACCAGGGACCTTTTCATGGAAGACAATTTAGGATGGTTTCAGGATGATTCAAGTGCATTACACTTATTGTGCACTTTATTTCTATTATTATGGCATTGTAATATATAATGAAATAATTGTATCACTCACCACAGGTTGGGGACCCCTGGCTTATAAGACCTCTAGAGCTGGAAAGAGCCCTCAACATAAAAAATTAGAGAGTTTTAGAGGTAATAGTGGCTTCAGAATAAGAGAAATGAAAACTAAATCTTGAAGTTGTTAAATTTTGTAAAGCATTCTTATATATATTCTCTCAGTTGATTGTTATAATCATTCTCCTCAGTAGACAGGTATTATCTCCACGTTAGAGATGAAGAAACTAAATCCCAGAAAGGTTAAGTGATTTGTGCAAGGTCAAACAGCTGGTTAAAAAGTGAGTTCTCAGGTCTCCTAATTCCTGGTCCACTGCTCTTTATTCTCTGCGTTATTGCCTTTCCTTATCTAAGTTCTGAACAAGAAACAACTTCAGTATCATTGTTGTGTTTGTGTAATGTGTTATCCTGGCAGCAGCAGCTAGGTAAGTACTGTAGCTGAAGAAGACATACACACGCGCACACACACACGTACTCACACAAACATAATTATATAAACCTCCTCCAGTCTGGGCCAAAATAGAATTAATCCTGTGTTCATTGCTGGTGAATGCTGAATCCTTCCATATCGGTGTTTGTGTTTAAGAATAAGTCAGTATACACACTCTGTAATTGAATGTCAAGAAATATGAAAATATATTGTTTTATTGCTACTGTTCATTGATTTATCGAAGTGATTTATTGTCAATGGACATGCGGTACAACAAATCACTTTGCTGACACCATCAGCTGCCTTAACTAGGTTGTCAGTTCACGACATTAAAGGTAATGGATGGTGATTATTTTACAGTAATGGGTTTAATCAGCACTTTGAATGACTTAGCAGTCATGTCAGAGTAGAGCCAACTCATCATTCATCAAGGCAGCATTTTGTTTACCAACATCATCTATAATTCATTTGATTGTTGACAATCATCAGCAAATACCTCTCAGGCGAAGTTTTATCAGAGATGGAAATCTGCACAGCTGCAGCGTGCTAAGTCACCCCAGGGTGCTGCCTGAGCAGACACAGGTGGGGAGGGATGCTCTTGCCCCATCCCCCCAGAGAGGTGGGTTCCCCAAACTGGGCTTCTAGTCTTCTCATCATCCCTTGGACTGGATCCTTCCTGTTTCCATCTCCTCAATCCTCTGATTCCATAGGGTCTTCAGTAACCTACAAAAGCTTCGGGTGCAAAGTCTATGAAGGTGTGAAAATGAAAGGCACATGATCTTATTGCTTAAAGCAGCTTAACGCAGCTAAGCACACAGTTCTGGCTCTGCTACTCATCACAGTGGGAACCTAGGCTGATCCACTTATGAGGTGCAGACATATTTGGGCAGGTTGGGTGACCCAGTGGGACAGACATGGCAGGAATCTATTTTCATAAGAGACTGTAGAGCTTTCTACAGGAAAGCTCAACATAATATTTTTTTTTCCCCCTGTGAACATCTGACATTTCTCCCCAGAAAGAAAACTTTGCATACAGGCAACATTTTACATAGAGTGAGTTTGCAAACTCTCTGAAGTCTAGCCATAGGCAGTAAGATAAAGTTATTAGGATCTCGGATTCTGGAGGCAGCACACTTGGCTGGAATATCTGCTGTGCTCATTACCAGTTGTGAGCCCTTGGGCAAGCGACTAAACACCTTTCAGTTTCGTCCATAAATGAAGATAATAATATTACCTTTGTCGTGGGGTA
The DNA here is from genome assembly GCA_028533085.1 of Varecia variegata. Classification (NCBI taxonomy): domain Eukaryota; kingdom Metazoa; phylum Chordata; class Mammalia; order Primates; family Lemuridae; genus Varecia; species Varecia variegata. The sequence continues at coordinate 33,847,440 of CM052437.1, forward strand.
CTGGTGAACATTAAATGAATTAATGTAGGTAAAGTGCTTACCGCCATGCCTGCACAGAGTAAGTGCTCAAAAAGTGTTGGTTTTTATTATTGCTGTGGTTTTTCACTTGTGAATTCAGTTTCAGAGCAGAGCACTTGTCCTTACGGAAGAGAAAATCAAAAGCCTAAAGCCTTAGTTGTGTGAATTCATTACTGTGCTTTACTCCTGTTTTTCTACTCATTTTCAAATACAACACCAGGAAGAGACTCGGAGACGAAAACAGGAGCCATAAATAAGAAACTGAAAGAAAGCTACTTTGCTAAAACCTGGTGGCAGGCTGCAATATAAGTTGCACTACCTTGTTTTCCTGTGTAACAGAAGAAAGTACTACATAGCACACACCTATGGTACCTTAAATGTCCCAGGGCATTGGAGGGGGTACAGTGCCCAGTGGGAGATGACAACACTGACAGAAGGGGTAGCAGGACCCAACATGAGCAGCGTGCTTAGCAGAAGCTGCTGTGGGAGCCGAAAGCTGCCAGAGGACCTGGAGGTGCCTTGGGCCCAGCAGAACCTAGAATATGAGCCAGAAATCCAAAGAGCTGATCAAGAGACGGAGAAGAGGAACAGAGAAGCCATGCAATAACTGATAGGACAGTTTGATTTTGCGCAGAAGTGTGATATCCTCTAAGGAGTCCCAGAAATTATTTAATTTGGGGGCAAGCATATGTCACAGGAGGCAAGAGGCCCCAAACTAGCAGGGTGGAGATGAATGGAAGAGAAGCACTTGTCTACAATCATTAGCAACATGTCCTTGGCAGAGATACTTCTCCTCTCGTGACCTCTCTCCTCCAAAAACTGTATTAGTCAGGATGTGTAGACACCAGTGGGCAAGGGGTAGGTAGAGATACATCAGAATTGTCCTATAGCCCTTTTCAAAATACACAGAGTTGTGCCTTCAACAAATCTTATCAGAATCCCTGGTTGAGGTTTGGTAGATGTTGGATGGGATGGAGGTGGGGAGGTGAGGTGCGGGGTGTGTGTGTGTGTGTATTAGCAGTGATGGCATGTACATTTAAACTCTTTATGTTATTCTCATTGATATTTTGATTTGTGGTAACCATAGATTAAACCATCTCTGATTGACTTTCAGTTCTATGATTCTATAAAATTTTGGTACATGAATTAAATTCTTATAACCATATTTAGTTTCCTTTATAGATCTATTTTTATTTCTTTGCCTGGTCCAACCATGCCTGGTCATGGAGGGAGCAAACCGCTCTAAGGTACTGTAGGAGAGACATTAGATAAAGAGTCCACTCTCAAGTAGTTTAAGAAATGAATACAAATATTATAAGAGTAACAGTTATTGAGTGCTTGCGATGTGATAGACACTATTTAAAGTGCTTTTCATATATGAATTCATTTAATCCCCACAACACACTTATGAGGTAGGTTTGGTTATCATTCCTGCTTTATAGGTTAAAAAAAAACAACAAACCCTTAAACATAAAGAAGTAAAACAACTTGCCCAAGATCACCCAGCTAGAGTGTGGTAAAACCAGGCTTTGAACCCAGGCATTTGATTCCAGGGACTGGGCTATTGACCCCTGCTTTATAATATATGGGTATGATTAATTCATGGAGTAAACAGCTAGGGGGAAAATGACTCTCAGACTAGATGTGCTCCTCCCGGACCACAATCAGCAGGGAGGTGGGGTAAGAAGCCTTTTCTGAGCCTCAATAAGAGGGGTGGCAAAATGACTACCACTGCTTCTTAATTGGAAGTGACTATTCAGATGTGCAGGCAACTTCTTTTCTCAGCACGTTGTCCAGTGTATGCACAAATCATACCCTGTTTGGTGCTGAGGGAAAAAGGAAAGTGTGGAGATAGGCTGGCCTGGAAATCACGAAGGTTATTCCAGACATTGGTGCCTGCAACTTTGCCTACTTCACAACTTTATCAGGGCAGGCTCTACTCTTCAATCTGGCAAACTCCTTTTGGCCTGGGTAAACAGTCTTTTCTCTATACAAATCCCAGGGAAAAAGGATCATGTTAGGGAAAGAAGAACTGTTCAGAATTACCACCACGATGCTGATATCACCATCATGTTCCTGTGGTAGGATCAGGAGAAAAACACTGAACCCTGAAGGAGTAGCAGAGACTTTAACAAAAGAAAAAAAAGAAAGGCTCCTAAATCCTGTTTTAGATGCTGGTGGAAGAAAGTGATGATGCAGCTTGTTTAATAGCATGCAGTTTATTAGATAAATACTTCTTTCTATCTATTTTATCATCTGCAAAATGCTAGGAAATATTCAGATTTAAACAACTAGTATAAAAAAGGGAAGACCATAAAGGAAACTTTTATTGCTTTTGAAACAACCCCGTTTCCTTATATCTCCGTAATGCAACAAGAGCCGTCTGCCTCTGCTCTGGCTCCAGGAAATATTAATGCAAAAGTCTTCTCCCTGCCAAACCATCCTCTCTCATCTCCGGATGATAGGACACTCAGGAAGGAGGTAGAGGGGAAGGAGAGGGGGGTCTTCAAAATGAGTTTGTTCAATTTGTGACAAGTAAAAGCTACCACTGCAGAGATGTTTCTGCATTTACTGAAATGCCTTTTTGCCACATGCTCTTCACAGTCTTTGAAATGAGGGCACACTCGCTCAAACAACCGCACCTTTCACTTGGAAGGAGCTTCCCTTACCAAAAAAGTGGTATTACAGCTTGGCAGAGATGATGAGTGCTCATAATCAGGAAATACATTTCCCTTTCTCTCTTGCTGTAAGGGAAAGGATGGAAGCTGGGATTGCTCTTTACCTCTGGAAATTCGAATGCTCAATTAATTAAAATTGGAAGAATTGAATAATCAGTTTTCTGCTCAAGTGCAGCATACAAAGCTCAGAGCTACTGAAAGATTTCAAATATTCGAGTAACCACTGTGTTCATTTCGGGCCTGCACATACTTAAGATGAGCCAGTAAATGACAATGCAAAACACAACATAATCAGGTGATCAAACTGTGCAAAGAGGAGATATCAGTGTGGGCTGAACTAGTTAAGGCTTTGGAACCAAGTGGGCCTTGAGGAAATGATCAACCACAAAAGACATGAGGACAATCCAGAAACTGCGTAGGCAAAACATTAGAAATTAGAGTGAAGAATGAGGTGATCTTCATGAATATAACTTGATTTGGCTACAAGTGTGCATGTTTAAATTACTGTCTCAAAGTATGCTAATATTACTGTAATTTTTGATGAATAATGCATGACTCATATGTAATTTTCAACTTTTCAATATTAAATGGATGGGTAAAATTTTGCAAAATTGTGACAAAATAGCATTGGCAGTGTTGTAAATTTCCTTGTAGAATAATGGAGGGAGTGACCAATATCTCCAAATGTTTGTTACTTTTCCTATGAAATCTGCATTGTTTAGACATTTTAACAATTGAACCAATTCTATATTTTGGAAGGGATATAGTCATAATATATTTTGAACTAATTTTAAATTTTTAATAGAAATAATGCACCCTATATATACTCATTGTAGAATCTAAAAAAAATGCAGATTGAAAAATTAAAGGAAAAAATATTTGTAACCTCATCTCCCCCTCTCCCAAAGATAAATTAATGTTTTGGTATTTCTCGTTTGGACTGTATGTATGAAACTGTGTGTTAGAATTTGTGGCAGATTAAACATCCTATGGCTCCAGTGAGTCATTCCTCTATGTATGCTGATGCCCTGGTATGGTCCCTTCCCACACTGATGCTGGGATTAGCCATGTGACTTACTTCAGCCAATGGGACATCAGGAAACATGATGCAAGCAGAAGACTTGATAAGTTCCTGGTCTAGCTTCATTGAAAATAAAAGACCAGATTTATAAAGAAGTCTAATCATCCCAGTTTTCCCAGATGAGCCAGGCCCTGAGTGACCCTCTAGCTGCAAGGTATAGCACCGATACATGAGTGATCCCAGGAGAATCTTCGTAGAAGGACTCGTTAGCCAACAAAAAAATTATGAGATATAATATATTGTTATTTTAAGACACTAAATGTTAGAGTATAACTGATACAGTGTTTTAAACCTGATTTTTCATTTAGTGTACCATGAATAATTTTTTATGTTCTTAAACATAATTCAGGGACCTAATTTTTTTAATAATTTCATCATATTCTACTATGTGTAGCATAAACTGTTTGACTAATGTCTCACTGTTTGACGTGCATACAATTAATTTTTAATGTTCAGTTGGTGACTCCCTAATGCCATTTCTACTATGTGTGGTTCAGGGAATGTAAACTTATTTTAAAATAAGTTTATAGATCATTACAGTCTAAGCTCTTTGAGAACAGTAGCCATGAATAAATAAGCTTTTTTCCCCCTGAAGCTCTTGAACTGTGCATGGTAAATAGTCAGTGCTCAAAATACTTATTGAATGAAAAAATGAATAAATATGCTTTAGAAACAAATTAGAAAAATAACATTTAATAATGGCCTGCACATTTTAATACAGTGTTACATTGAGGCAAAAAGTTATGGGGACAGCTTGGTATTGGTAGACTTTCTTTCTCTACCTTGTATTTTCATTCAGCCCAGAAACACTAAGAAATGAGTATTTCCATCGAATTCATTGTTGTTGAATTCACCAAAACCTTTTATTCCCATGTCCCATTCTCTCAATGTCCTGCTTAGAGGAGGTGATAACTAGCTAACTTGATGAATAAATTTGTACTAAATTGATGGTCTACTCTGTTTACTATACCAAAAGATGTGTATATTCATGAAGAAATAGTTTGTGTTTCCTCAAATCATACTATATTTACCCATATTCTGATATTTATAAGAAAATACTTTGAGGCAATCTACCGTTTTAGGATTTTTGTTTCTTTTGTTCACTCTGCAAATAAGTATAATTCAGAGATGGCCATGTTGTGTTTTTTAATAAATTACCACCCACCATTAAAGTTAATCCAATATTCAATTTAGGTTTGAATTGAAATATCTTAAAAAGGTAAAAGAATCAAGATAACAATTTCTTTTTCCATTAACCTTTAGGGCAACTTCTTTTGTATTTCTCTCTCTCTTTTTTTTTTTTGATAAGAGGAAGTACATTGTAATCTTTACTTTAAATTAGGTTTTAAAGCATATTTAATCCCTAGGTTAAAGCATATTACTCATGTTTAATAGAGAAAATGAACAACCTTAAGGGTGTCAGCTTCAGACTGAAGCCACAGTTCCAAAGCTATTTGGATAACACTGTCTAGGAGGTATCAAAACTTCAAAAGACATTTTTTTTTTTAACATTTTACATTTTAATACATATCATGAAATTGCTCTAAAAAGTATTAGAATACTGGAGTATAACACACCTACCAAGACAATATTTATTTTTTAAAATGTTTATGTTAAGTGTTGTTAAAACATTCCAATGGAAAAGCATCACACCTTGACCCAGAAAACTCTTTTCATTCACTGCTTGTTATGGTTAATAATTTTGAATGTCTGCTCATTTCACTTTACTTTTCCTCTTCTCTTTGGGGAGCGAGCCCAGGAGTAGGAAGAAAGGGTCAAGAGGAAAGAGGACCAAAATTAATTAAGCACAGCCGGTAGGCCCCTGAAATAGACACTAATATCACACTTTACAGCTAGCAAAACTGAGATTCAGGTCATTACGGAGGAAACTGGCTATAGAGCTGACACTCAGACCTCTCTGGATCCGAACAATCAGAGGGCCAAGATTGTAGTCATGGTTCTTACAATCTCTGTGAAGTCCTGAGCAAATATGTGGAATTCAATTTCTTTATCAGCAATACAGGGATAAAACAACTTTCTTTCCTATTCATAAGGATAACATCATCTTTCCTACCTATTTCATGGGGTTGATATAATAGTGGTTGGGAATGTGTTTTAAAAACTAAAACATCTTATAGAAATATATTGCCTTAAGGCTCAGGTTCTGAATGAATTTAAATAATATAATATAGATCCACATATGGTCTATAAGCATCTAGACCATGCCCATGATTAAGAGTAGGGCTCTTCAGAGTGTCCCTTTGAACTACTCCCTTGTTCCTCCTTTTCATGGTGACTCATGGATTCTCTTTTCTTCCTGACTCAAAGCAGTCTTTGGGATTTTTTTTAAAAAATTACTGTAACAGGGCTGAGATCTACTTATCAAGAACAGGTTTCAAAAGGAAGAGAAGTGACAGCCATATAGAACTGGCGCCTTAGAACACATTATTTTGAGTCTGGTGAGAAAAGAACTGAGGTGAATGGGATGATTTCTAAACTTAGAATGAGAAATTTCTTTTAGTAGGTGACTGCAATTACTGATGTCTGCCTGCAGGTTTGGTGAGTTAACATCCCTTCTACTATCCTCTAGTCCAGCGGTCCCCAACCTTTTTGGTACCAGGGACTGTTTTCATGGAAAACAATTTTTCCATGGATGGGGGTTGGGACGGGGGATGGGGGAGAGTTTTGAGATGATTCAAGCACATTACATTTATTGTACACTTTATTTCTATTATTATTATATTGTAACATATAATGAAATAATTATCCTCCCCATAGGTTGGGGACCCCTGCTCTAGTCTGCACTGTTAGGTACCATCCCTTTTCTTCCACAACTCTTACATCTCTGCAACGATTTCCCTCCTATGTTCTCATTTTCTAAGAGTGCCTTCTAAAATATCAACTTTTGTGCAAAGAATTGGACATTAAATGGTGAGGAACATTTTGGCCATTGATTTGTATTATGGTTGGTCCATTTATTTTGAATGATTCTTTAAACTACCTACCTGCAAAATGGGGATATGGCATTTGTTCAGGTCTCTTTATTTTATATATCAAAAAGGCATTTTAAAAAATTTTGTGTTCCTCTCAATGCCACTGGTTGCCTACAGTGTCTTTTTGTGATGACAAATACTGGTTCAATGTTCCAGCACTTGAAATATTTTTTTTCCTCCAGAAGCAATACTCACTTAGTCAAATAATGTAATGTTTCTGTTAGGTTGAACCATATGCTATTGATGTGTTTGTAGGGCAAAAATGATCAAATACCAGCAATTTCATATAGTTCAGCCTAGTATCTCAAATGATTATTCTTCTCCATACATTTTTACCCTTTAATATGTGAACTAAACTATGTCTATTCTGCTTCCCTAATGGGAAACACTATCACTATGTTTTTCTGTTAATAGATATTATGGAGTAATAAAGTTTTCCTTTTCTTCTGCAATCTAGAGTGATTATTCATTAGATGACACAGCTGGGAAGCTTGGTATAGAGCATACAGTCCTAAGTAAACACTGTAACCCCAGTTTGCAGGTCGACATGTTTGTGGCATTTCAGTGCTCTGGGAAAGGGGAATTTATGCAGGCCACACCTACAAATAAAGAGACAAGGATGGGGAAAGAAGGAGACAGAGACCTGTGCCAGGTAGGAGTGAGAGAAGGGGTCCTGGGAGGATCCCAAAGCCTTTTCTTTAGGGAATCCCTTTGTTTTTAGAAATAAAGTTCTGACTGTTGAGAAGATATCCATTAAGAGAAGGGAAGCCCAAACTAGAAATTATAGGATCTCTGCCCCTAAACCCCACTTTACCACTTACTGCAAGTATTATATATATTCTCATGATGAAAATAGAAGTTTGTGATTTCTTTAATTGATTTGTAATCTCCAGATTTGAAGTTTATACATTATATGCTTTCTTCATGAATTGTATTTCTTTCTATAATTTAGCTCTCAAAATTCATGTTAGATTATAGAATGCCCAGCGGGGTAGATATTTCTAGCTATGTCAGGGAAACCATGCCAAGAAGAGTGGAGTGCCTCTGAAATTGTGGCAGAAGTCCAGAGTGGCAGCTGTAACTTCTGTAAAAGTGGCAGTGGTTTGCCACAGTCATTTCCGGAGAGGTGAATTCGCCACATTACAAAGCAGGGAGCTTGGGAGGAAAGTAGATGGAAGGGATTGGTGATCCGCTTTTTTTTTTTTTCCTCCCAGTTGATTTCACTTGGAATACTATTGGACTGTTTTTCACTCATAACACTGCCTGAATAGCACTGATGATTACAAAAATGATATCAAACATTTACTGAGCATGTTTTATGTGGCAGGTTCTCTACTAATAGATTAACATACATATCTCCTTTAATCTTGCAAAATTGTTGCATGAGTGGTACCATTAGTATCCCCATTTTGCAGATAAAAAAATCTAAATTTAGAGAGATTAATTACCAAGCTCCAGACCACACACTTAGGAAAGGGCAGAACCAGGACTCATACCATGATCTGTCTGACAGCAAAGGCAGATCTTCAAAGTGACCCTCTATGACCTATAGGTTATACCACTCTGATGAGCTTATAAAAGGACAGAAGGAAGAATTCAGCAGGACATTTCAATGACTTTGGAGAGAAGGATGAGAGATAAATGCAGATAGGATAGGCAGGACTGGTAAAACAGCCAAGCATACTTTTGACATCTATGTATGTTTTCGTACATCGGAATAAAGCTGTACATCACTATGGCCATATTCTCAGGTAGTCTGCTTCATTTATCCCAAATTAACTACCTTTTAATCTCCAGGTGAGCCTCTGTCCTTCCATTTAGAAATATGAACTATTTCTAGATGAAATAAAATAGGGATCCACACAAACCTTCACGCACTTTCTCTTAAAGTTTGAAACATTGGCATTAAGACTTAAATCTTCCACTGGCCTTCACTGGCCTAATATTTCTTCTGTTACATTGATTTTGCTCACTTTAGAGATGGAATTTGAAAGTAGATTAAATAATTTTAGAATCTATGTTACTATGGTGACCCAGGATGGAGTGTATGCGATTTCTTCCCTTCAGATCCTGATGTTGAGAAGTCTGCCTATTTGTCCCTGTCTTTTACAGGAGCTCATGGTGTGACAGAAGGGACAACATGTGGGAAGAAGTGTTATTACAGACACACTGGGAGAAAGGCAGCTTTGGAACTAGCCTCTATCTGCTTCTGAAATGTTCAGGTACAGATATTCTGTAGCTCATGTTCAAAGACTGATGAAGTCTTGGATGGTTTGAAGCCTGACAACTGTGCTGAGCTATTCATTTTTGGATGACCAAAGCATATCCACAGGTCTTGCCTCTTTTCTATCCATACTCATCCGTAGGTGATCTCAATCTTTCTCAGTTTTTAAATACATCTATATAATGATGGCTTCTAAATTTATATCCCCATCCCAAAATCTCCCCTGAACTTCAGACTTTTAACCCAAATGCCTCCTGGACTATGTTGCCACATCAAATACAAGATGCCCAGTTAAATTTGTATTACATATAAACAACGAATCATTTTTTATTTAAGTATGTCCCAACTGTTGTATCTACTTATGCTAAAAGACAATTCATTGTTTACCCGAAATTCAGATTTAAGTGGGCATCCTTTATTTTATTTGCTAAATCTGGTAACCCTTCTCCTCGACTCAACACCTCTATTTGGATAACTAACAAATGCTCCAGCTTATCACGTCCAAAGCGGAACTCCCAGATTTCCTCACCTAAACATGTCTCTCTCACGGTCTTTCTCAAATCTGTAAATGACAACTCCATTCTTCAGATTACTCAGGCCAAAACCCTTGACTCTTCTCTTTTTTGCATACTATGTTGAATCCACATGTAAATGTTTTGACTCTACCTTTATTATCTGTCTAAAATCTGGTCAATTTTAGCACATTCGTTGCTACACCCTTGAGCCAAGTTGCCATTATCATCTGCTGGACTGCTGAAGTAGCCTACCTGCTTTTTCCCCTATCGCCCTTTTTCCATGCTAAAGTCAGACTGATCCTTTAAAAATATGTCAGAGCATGTCAGAAAGCTATAATTTTGAGGAAAAACAGAAGTCCTCAAGATTGTCTTTGTTGGAGCTCAGAAAACATTGCCCCAAAATGAAGGCTCACAAGCAGGCTCCCAAGCAAAGGTTTTGCTCTGATCTTCTGCCCTTCTGTCTCCCAGCCCCATTATTTCCCAAGGCTAGCCGAAGAAACTAGAATTCCCCTTGCCCAAGGTGGGCCATAGAAATGAGAACTCATTTTCCCCAAAGCCAGCCATAAAACCTAAAAATATTCTGTGTAAAAACTGGCCATAAAGAAATTATCTGACCTAAGCTGTTTAACTGTAGGTCACAAGACACCCATTCCAGAGAGGGCCTGCCCCATACTCAGAAGAAAAGAGTGCTTGCTCAGAGGCTAGGAAGAATCTAAACAGACAGGCCTTGCTGGGTTTCCTCACTCAGTCTATTAGTATTAGATCATACCCTTTTTGTCCAATCATATTTGTTGTTGAACCTAAGCATAAAAATCAACAATTTCCCCTGTATCTTTGGGTCTTCATTCTGAAGGCTCCTGTGTATATACATTAAATAAATGTGTATGCCTTTTCTCCAATTAATCTGCCTTTTGCAAGTTGATTTTTTTTTCAGCAAAACTTCAGAGGGCCAAGGGGATCCCCAAACACTCCCCTGTTCACTTGCTCTTTGCTCCACCGGGCTGCCCATTGTTCCTTAAACACACTAAGTATATTTTGCCTCAGAGTCTCTCCACTGCACTCTTCTTTGTCTAGAAGTTTCTTTCCTCCATATGTGCATGACTTGCTCTCTCACTATGTCCTTTAGGTTTTCAAATGTTGTCTTATTGAGGAAGCCTTCCCATCTCCCACACCCAACACTCACTAGTCCAGTTATATAATTTTATTTTTCTCCATAGCACTGTTTACCACCTGACACATATTTGCTGATTTGTTTACAGCCTGTTGACCCCATAGAATGTAAGCTCCATGAGGGCAGAGACTTTCTGCACATGTCTGTTAAAGCCGCAGAACTTAGGACAGTAAATGGCTCAAAGTTGGTACTCCAGGAAAATTTTGTTGAATAAATGAATGAAATCAACATTGTTTTGCAGTAGTCAGATGCAGAAAAATCCCACATGAATATTAAAGGGGTATATTTATGTGTATGTATATTGGAATGTGCATACTTGTGCATAAGAAGGTACATGTGGGTGCAGAGTATACATCTCTGTGTACATGTGAGAGTCTCACATAAGCAGTGTGTGCTTACTGACAAGAGTACCGTAAAATATACCTTTTCTTCTCTGTTCTTGAATCTGGTGTTATTATCAATAAGCTACTTATGTCTCTGTCTAATGCTTTGTGTGTCTATAACCAGAATTTATTTCTTTTTGCTTACTTTTTACAGGACAGATTAGGGACTATTTTTCCTTAACATTTTGGGTAATGCCTCCCTGAATCATGTGTTAGCAGTGATAACTGTTTATCTAGGTTGTCCGTTTTTGTCCTGGCACCTGCATGATTTCTCCTAATCACATTTCCATTATCTTATATAAAATTATGTTATATTAAATATAATTTCTGCTGGTAGCCACAGGGTGGCATTCATGTTCTTTGCTATCATTTTAATGACTGATAGATTACAAGGTCACTTTGAATAGATAAATAGCCTATAGATTCTTTCCAGTGAGGCTCACATTCTGATTTTTCATATTAACACTTGTAAATTGCAGAACTTATTATGCTATCCCACCTGCACCTCATTTTGCTTCCAGCACCTTCAGCTCCTTCCTGCAGGAATCCAAGATGACTCTATCAGGTGGCCTTGTTTTAATATTCAACTCAGTCAAAGAGAATGTAATGAAAGCCAGAAGCTGACACTGCCTTGGTATTCATTTCAACTCAGCCATCATGGGAAGACTTGCCAGCACAGCCTTTAGCACAGGGTCTATCTGAATGCTTGCTGGTAAACGCTAAACTGAATAACAAGTAAGATCACTCACCCCAACAGGTTTCTGCCAGTCAAGGCGGATTCTCCAGACTAGTCCTTGAGGCAGTAAAATCATCTGTTCAATATTTAAACACCACTTAGATTATTAAAAGACTAACACACACACACACACACACACACACACTTAGATTATTAAAAGACTAACACACACACACACACACACACACACACACAATGAAATGTTTACATGGGAAAGTTCAGCTCCAATGAAGCATCTGGATGCTGCTGGATGGTGCTGGATGGTGTAGAACTTATCTCCTCTACTCCAGAGCTGGGTGTTTCATTTCATTCATTCATTCATCCATTTTTTTACATAACCCATTATCATTCATTTCACTTATGGTGAGCTCATACATCATTATATATTTTATCACATTAATTTCCCAAGCATTCCTTTTTCCATTTTATAGAAGAAACTGAGTTAAAAATTAGTTAAGAAAGTGAACAATTAGTTGAAAGCCACACTCAGAGTAAGCTATAGAGGTGAAATAAACATGCAAGACTTTTGACTAATTTTGTTTTTCTCTTCTTACATCCTCACAGTTGTTGTGGGAAGCACATGAGCACCTCTTGCCTCCAGGTACCCCAGAGCCTGAAAGGCCTCCCTGCTCTCACTGTCTCATGTGGGATTATTGTAGCAGGGGCTTTGCTGGCTTCCTCCCCCAGCCTCCTCTCCCTCTAGTCCATCCTACTTCACCCTTCTGGAATCATTTTACTGAAACTCTGCTGTCATTTTTTTCTTACTCAGAAAAGTGGGATATCATAAAACACTCAACTGTATTTTTACCTTTCATTGACTCTTTAAAATTAATTTACTGAAAAGTTCTTTCTCCCCCTCTGAATAAACATCTTAGTGACTCTCATGAATTGGTATTGGTGGTGGTGGTGGTGGTGGAAGTGGAGGAAGAGGCGGCAGCGGTGGCGATGACGATGATAACTTTGTTTTCCGTAGGCCTGAAAGATGTATAAAGTCAACTCTCCTGTGGCATCTGTGGGTTCTTCAGAGGCTCCCTGGCTGGGATATTGCAGATACTTTCATTTGGAAAATGTCTCTTTTTAACTTGCTGCTCCAGATACTGCTCAGTTTTTGGTTTTTGACAGTACACTTCATATATACCCTCTGTTGGAATTTCATTTCCCTGGAAGAAAAGCATTTAACCCAGGATCATTTTAAACATGATTCTAGGCCCACATTCTTATGTTATTTTTCCTGTCTGGTCCCCAGGATTCATGCATCTTTGACCATCACTGGAGGGAGAACGGTTACCTGCTAGACAAGGCATTTTACTCTGCTACCATGGGATGCTTTAGCTGGCCTCTCATCTTTAGATTCTTTCAGATTGAATCAGCACTGTTCTTATGTGTTCTCTAACTGCAGAGGATATTTCTCAAATTATCAGACTAGCCTCATAAATCATTTCTCTAGTCTTGAGATGAAGGCTCCCTCCTCAAAAATTCACTGCTTGGTTGCATTTTCTCAACACGTTTTTGTCTTCCTGGTGGGTCAGTTGTCAAACTGGCTTTCTAAAACCTACTTTGAAAAATTTGTTTGTCACCTCACTTTTGTAGTTGATACCTATCGTTTGGCCCTTGAATGTCAATTTCATTAAATTATTTTTAAAAGATTATTTAGATTCCAACTGTTGGAACGGGTAGGCTAGGCAATCCAGACCAGCCATTCCACTGAGGACAAAACATAGAGCAAATCATGATTTTTAATCTGCTGGAAGGCCTTGGAGTAACAAGTTGGTGAGAAATTACCACAACACCACCTTGGAGAGCAAGGTGGGCATTGAAAGAGACATCTAGGAAGAGGAGAAGGCCTTTTGATAGCTTAGAAGGGCTAATGGAACAGATTTGACGTCTAGGAGTTTCTCTGTAAAACTCCTGGAGAACTTTGCCCTAGGAGAAAGGGTACCCTTGAGGTAAATCAGCTGTTGCATGGACTGCAGATCAGTTCAGAGTCCTCTGAGTGACTCAGGAATTTGTAGGCCCTAAAATTGTATTAAGGTGATCCCTGTAGTTCCCGTAGGCACCTGGATGAAACTAATAAAGTCCTATGTTGAGGAAATTAACATTATTATATGAATATTTCCATAAGTATGTTTTGAAATACAATGTCTCGTATAGAATCAAAAATAAAATGTATGCAGAATAAAAAAATATATAAATTAGAAACAGTAGAAACACAGAAAATAGAAAACAGACCAACAAAGAGTCCAGATACTAGAATTTAAAACAATTTTGCTTATCACCTACAAAGAAACAAAAGATAAGATTCAAAATGTTGGCAGAAAACTCAAAACTCTGAAAAGTGACATGGCATATTTGAAAAGGAACCAATATAAACTCTCAAAATGAAAATGCACTAAGCAAAATTAAAAATTCAGTGTATTTGTTTAACAGTATATTTTACATAGGTAAAGAGAAGATTAGCGAACTGGGATACAGGTAGAAAGGAACTATCTACAAAAAACCACAAAGAGACAAAAGAATGAAAACTTTAGGAAAGCGGGTAAGAGAAACATGACTCAGTCAGATCCAATATATGCTTAAGATGGAAGGAACATATACTATATCTGAAGTGTTAATGGCTAAAAATATTTGAAAACTGATGAAAGACCTCAATAGATTCAAAAAGTCAATAGCACAATAAAATAAAATCAATACCTAGACAAATCACAATGAAATCACAGAAAACAAAAGGAGATGTCATTTTAAAAATAACCAGAAGGGGAGAAAAGATTCCCTTTAAAGAAGCAATAGTTTGACTGAAAGCTGACCTCTACAAAGCATGATAGCTTTTGAAAATTGGAAAAAAGTAATGAATATGTTTAGAATGCTGAAAGAAAATAACTGGCAACCTAAAATTTTAGCCCAGTGACATATCCTTCAATAGTAAAGGTGAACATGACAACTAAATGCAACATTTGGTCCTAGACTAATTCTGGATAAGGAAAAAATAATGCTAAGAAGGATATTATTGATACTACTGGAAATATGTGAATAGGTACATTACATACTTGTCATTCATAGTGCTATCTATGGATCAGTTGCATCAGCCTCACCTGTAAGTTTATTAAACTATGAGCATAATCACAGGCACTATTCCAGACCTAGTAGATCTGGTTCACATTTTAACAAGATCCCCAAATGATTGTATGTGCATTAAAGTTTGGGTAGCACTGTTTAGTTAATTTTATTTATGTTAAATTTCCTGAATTTGAAAACAAAATGTGATATGTTGGAAAATGTCTTTGCTCTCTTGAGATGCATGCTGAGATATATTAATATTTAGAGTTGAAGGATCACAATGTTTGCAACTTAATCTGAAATGGTTCATCAAAATGAAGAATGACAATAAGTAAACATATATAGTGAAAATTATAAGGAATCACATATTATAATGAGAACGTGCAACTGTGGCGAAGTGTTTATAATTGGTGAATCTAGGTGAAGAGACGAGTGTTCAGCGTACTATTCTTGCAATTTGGAAAAATCACTTTGGAACATAGTTTTGAAAACATTTTCATTAGAGTTGAAGATACATACAATCAACAATTCCACCGCTAGATATGTATTCAAGAAAAATATTTGTACACATCTACTAAGAGACACAAACAAGAATGTTTGAAGCAATATTATTTGCAATGATCCCAAACTGGAAACACTCAAATTGCCATCAACAATGTAGTGAATAAATTGTGACATAAATACACAATGGAATACTATAGAATATTATAAAGCAATGGAAATAAATTACCTACAACTACAGACAACAATTTTCATGATTCTTATAAATACAATGTTGAATAAAAGAAGCCAGAGTTAAAAGAATGCATACTGTATAATTTTATTTTGCTATTTATTTTTACTCAGTTGACAGATGCATAATTAAGTGCTAAAAGTATAAGTAAAAACTAGTAATTTATTACCACATTTGTCAAGATAGTAGTTATTGGTAGGAGAGAGGGAGATGGTTGGGCATTGGGGAGAAAATATATGTGTTGGTAAAAGTCTAAACCTTGAATTGGGGGTTGTTACATAGATGCTTTATATTAATTTACTGAACTGAACATTTATGTTTCATGTACTTTCTGTATATGTGTTTATTTTAGGACAAAAGAAAAGTTTAAAAATAAGAAAAAAATGATTCCTCTGATTGCTATATGGAAAATAGACTTGAAGAGATAATGGAAACGGGGGGACAGGAGAAATTTGCCATGGTCTGTGCACCAGATGGTGGTGGTATGGACCCGAGGGGTAGCAGGGAAACAGAAAGACATGGGTGGACTCCAGACACAGTTTGGCAACAGAATCAACAAGACTTGTTAATAGAATGTATGTGCAGACTGAGCCCCCATTCCCTCCATAAAACGGTATAAAGAGTAGCATCTTGGTTTTTGGATTAACTATGTAGATAATGGGGCCATTGACTGAAAAAGGAGAACAACGGAGGAACAACTTTCAAGGGAGGAATTATCAGCTCATTTTTTGGAGTGTATAGGGAGAAGACAATGGGATCAGAACCAAATCCTAGGGCATGCAAGTGAATGTGGTGTCATGGAAGCAAACAGAAAAGAGTGTCTCAAGAAGGAAGGGTTAGTTGAGCAAGAGGAAGACAAATTTTTTGCTTTGACAAGATGAAGGTTATTAGTAATTATACCAAAAGTAGTTCTGGTGAAAAAGTAGGTAGGAATACAAGCCTGCCAGAACTGGGTCATAGAGACAATGGAAGTGAGGAAGTCAAGAAATCAAGAATTTAAAACTTTTAAGACATTTTGCTGTTAAAACTGAAAAGATAAATAGTTTGTAGCTACAGAGGGACATGAGGTCAAAAATATTTTTTTTTAAATACAGAAGAAACAGTACCTATTTCTAGTTTATGAGAATAATCCAATGAAAGGAAAATTATGATGGCAGAAGACAGTTGAAATACTTCCAGGGATAAGGCCCTTGAGTGGAAAAGAGAATACAGAGTGTAGTGAGCATTTGTTATGTGGTAGACATCATTCAAAGAACTAAATGTATATAGCATTTTATTTATTTATTTATTTATTTATTTATTTATTTATTTTGAGACAGAGTCTTGCTTTGTTGCCCAGGCTAGAGTGAGTGCCGTGGCGTCAGCCTAGCTCACAGCAACCTCAAACTCCTGGGCTCAAGCGATCCTCCTGCCTCAGCCTCCCGAGTAGCTGGGGCTACAGGCATGTGCCACCATGCCCAGCTAATTTTTTTTCTGTATATATTTTTAGTTGGCCAGATAATTTCTTTCTATTTTTTAGTAGAGATGGGGGTTTCACTCTTGCTCAGGCTGGTCTCGAACTCCTGACCTCGAGCGATCTACACGCCTCGGCCTCCCAGAGTGCTAGGATTACAGGCCTGAGCCACCATGCCCGGTCTGTATATAGCATAAATATTGATTTTCTGCCCTTAAAGACAACACAGAGCAGTGGGGAGAAAGATTAGTAAACTAACAATTGTAACATGGTGTGTTGTTAAAATACAGCAATGCATGGAATTACCCCAGGAGTACAGAGCTCAGCCTTGGAAACGGGATGAGGCAAGATTTTCTCAAAGAATTCAAAGGATGCATCATCTAATCTAACTGGGCATGAGAGGAATAGTAAAAGTTCTTTCACAATTTCACTACTGCTAAACTTTCCAGCTTTACCACTTGTCACAAAATCCTTGCTTCCAAACATGCACAGGTGAAGCTTCATCTGCATCAAAATGCCTGTCATTTGTCTAACATGTCATGCTATTTTATTATGCAGGTGCTGTTGGTTTTCTCTGAAACTCTCTTTCCTTTCTGGTGAACTTCTATATCTCTCTTAAATTCATCTTAAAAGACACTTATTCTTTAATTTTCTTTCTAACTTTACAAGGCAGAAAAAATTGCTTTTGCCTCTGGGCTCCTGTGGTACTTTATGAGTGTTTTTGATGGCATGAGCTGATTTGTGACTTTTTAGGGAGGGAGTTACCATGATTAAGCTTGTGGACTCTGGTGCCAGGTTCCCTGGGTTCAAATTATAGTTCTGCCATTTACCAGTTGTGTCACCTTGGGAAAGTTCCTCAATCTCTATGTCCCAGTTTCCTTTTTTCTAAAACGTGGGCAAACTAACTCACTGAAGTGGCAGTGAGAAAGATATAAAAAGGGGGGAAAGGCACAGAGGATGTAGAAACAAGGAATACCCAAGGTGAAAGTTCCAGACCTTGTGAGTTTGTTTGCAGACCTGTCCTCCTCCCCTTAACCATACTGGCACCACTTTCCTAATGGGGAGATGAATATATGTGTTGGAGGAAAAATTGGTCCTGGTTTCTATCTTTGAAAACATAACTGCATTGCCTATGCATTATGTGTAATTCCAGAAATGAAACTGATTGTATTTTTGAAAAGGTCTTTTTTGTCTTCTGCATTCTATTTTTTTTTTCACATGCACTGTCCATTTTGCCAATGTGTTCCCATAGAAACTGCTGAAAATTTACAGCTTGTTTAAGTGGATCTGAGAAGTGGTACAGGTTGCTGTGGGTATTAAATGAGTTTACATTGCAAAGTACTTAGAGTGGTGTCCGGCATGTGAAAATATGCTTGCTAAAATCTTGGCTATTATTATGATACTTACATGTTTGTCCACTAGGATGATAAAAATATCTCTTTTTATTTTTCTTTATTCTTTGTATCCTGCCACTTTTCCAACACCCACCCAACTTGTTCTTACATGACATGAAGGAGCTCAATAAAGACATATGGAAGAAACAAATGAGTGAGTTTCCCTAGTCCTACCGAACTGTTTTTATGGCAAGACTGTTTTCTTGGTGTCTCCTTTGGACATAGCATAGGTTTGGACGTAAAGCACAGAGAGCCATTTGAATGATTTCTACAAATACTGTCCCCTAAATATTTCTAAAATTGCGAGAATAACAGGAGAGGTAGTACCTTATATCTTTAACATTTTATTGTGACTAATAACAAATCAAATGTTGCCAGAATAAAACTTAAAGCTCAACAAGTTGAATTTCCTTTTTTGTGAGAGCATCTCTTCTCAACATCCATGATACATGGTCAGTCATTTAATCTCTGCCTAAAAGTAGGTTATTAGGAAACTTCTCTCTGGGGCGAATGTGAACAATGGATACCAGAGAGGGAGTAAGAGAGAAAGAAAAAGAAGGGGAGGGGGCAGAGAGGAGGGAAAGAAGGAACACTCAGGACAAAAATTCCAGATCTTGTGGGTTTGGCCACGTGTCCTGCCCACTCCCTCTTGGCCAGCCTGCCCAGCTTCCCTGGAGAAGGAAGAATGTGTGCACTGGGGTAAAAGGTGGTCCCAATTTCCACCTTTTGAAATCATTAGTATAATGACAGTGACATCTGTGTGATTTTAGAAAGAAACCTGGTTTTATTTTTTTTATTTCAGCATATTATGGGGGTACAAATGTTTAGGTTACATATATTGCCCTTGCCCCCACCCCCACATTCCCCTCCCCAAGTCGGTGCTTCAAGCATGTCCATTCCCCAGACAATGCACATCGCACTCATTATGTATGTATATACTCATCCCCCCTCCCATCTGCCCGACATCCGATGAATGTTATTCCTATATGTGCTCTTAGGTGTTGATCAGTTAAAACCAATTTGATGGTGAGTACATGTGGCCCTTATTTTTCCATTCTTGGGATACTTCACTTAGTAGAATGGCTTCCAGCTCTATCCACAATAATAAAAGAAGTGCTAGATCACCATTGTTTCTTATAGCTGAATAGTACTCCATGGTATATATATATACCACATTTTATTAATCCACATTTTTAAAAAGGTCCTTTTTGTCTTTTGCATTCTCTCTTTTTATTTTTAAGTGCATTGTCACTGTCCATTTTGCCAATTTGTTTCCATGGACACCATTGACAATTTATAGGTTGCTCAAGAGAGCAAGAGGCAGTAGTAAAAAATAAAGATCTGATCCTGATCAGATAAAAAATACTGTAAAAATAGTAAAAAATACTGATCTGAGAAGAGGCAATAGTAAAAAATAAAGCCCTGAGATGGACTATAAATAGCAAGAGGGCTTGGGAGTCCCATCTTCCACCTGTTTACTTACCACTTTGTAAATCAGGTTTTACAATAATACCAAAGAATACTAGACTTTTATTTTTTTTTTACCTGGATGCCAGTGGTAGAAAAGAGATGAAGATATGCCAGTCCTTATCTCTTCAGATATTATAATGGAAGTTGTGTCCAATCTAAGGAGAAGGGGACATTCTCAAAGAATCTACGGACTATTAGTTGGTGTCTGGCCCACGCACAGCTGTTAGTACTTACTCTGTCTCAGGGTAGCTAGGGAAACTGACTCCTAAAATGATTGCAAACAGCGGGGGAGAAAGAGCTTGGGATTGTGTCATTTTCACTGACAGTAAGGGGGATGGATAGAACAGAAAAGAGATGGTCGCTGAGAGCTACAGCAGACAAATGGCAAGAGTAGGATGCTGAAACCCACAAGGGCAATCTCTGGCACTGCAGGGGGACCATCCCCATTAGCATCCACAACAAAGAGGGTGAGGCAGAGAGAACAGGGGAACTGGACCACCAGGGACAAGTCTGGCTCAAAGGAAGAGGGTTTCCTCCATTCAGTTAAGTGAATCTTTTACTCCATTGCCACCCCCTGCTCCTGAATAGCCCAGGTGTTTAGATACCACTCCCTGTTGCTCACTTTTAAATTAAGAGAGAGAATGTAAAGGAAGGCTGAGACTCATAAGAAATTTAAAAAGGAAAGGAAAGAAGGATGGGAGAAAAGATAGAAATGGAGATGATAGACATAAACATAGGTAGAAATTCAAAACTATGTTCAAGGAAAACATAAATAAACAGTAAGTACCAAAGGAATATCTTGTAAGACTGACTAATTAAAAATTAATGATTGCCACCCACCATTTTTCCAGCATTCTGCTAGGTACAGTTGGGGGAAAAAAGGTCAAAATTTCTTCCCTCAAAAATTTACAAAGGATGAAAGAAAGAAAGAATGTCAAAGTTTATTCATCCAATACCACAACAAGTCTTTTATGTTGGGGAAGAAAGAGTTGCAGCTGAATCAGAAATTGATAGAAAGTCAGAATTCAAGTGAAGCCTAACAGTCCTTGAGAACGCAACCATTCTTGATATTGTAGATTGCTGCTGAATCAGTACCAATCTTGGAGGTAAAAATGTCCCCTGGTCAAATACTTTGGAGAATAAAGGAGTTGAAGAAAAGGTTTTACATTTCTGACAGGGTAATGAGTAAACCAGGTTAACTTTAGCAATCACTCTTCTTCTCCAGTCTTGAGCCAAATACTTGCTCTAAGGCCTAGTGTGGATTTTACCTATCAACACCGAAGAGGTGGCAAAATTGAGGAGTTAAGGAGATTGTATCATGCTGGACAACTTAGAGTTTTGCTCACAAGCTGTATATTCCAATTGGCTTGGTGTAGAAGAGGGTGGAATCTAGGGACATTTTGTCTGCCTCCTTCCTGCACCCTCATACACACCAAGATCAGAATCTCCAAGTAGTATGGAGATGGTACTTTCATTGTTAAGCGTGCTGAAATGCATAGAATTTGGTGGAGTGTTTTAAGGGATAGCAAAATATTCTTTCTATTTATCAATTCTAGTAGCCTGAAATTGCACTGTGATTATATAAGGTAAGGGGCTTTGAGTAAGTACCAGAGTGATTGAACATATAACTTAGTACCTTGGTCTACATCAGTGATATGAATAATTAGATAGAATTAAAGGTCTAATTAGGGACTAAACCTCAATAGGAAGCAAGAGAAACTCCTTGTAAGGGCTTGTAAATATGGACTACCACTTTAAGAAACTCAAGTAATGAGCATTTCTCTGTTGGAGCCAAGGGGACAAAGTGGATAAAATATCCACTGAATGATACATTCCCATACAAGACGCTGAGAAACTTGTCTATTGACAATCCCAACAGCGAGACAGAAGACACAAAAACAGATGAATAGCCAGATAAATATTGCATATAGTAATTATGCACCAGCTATAAATATGGTGAGTTGATGTTTTCTGCCTCCAGGGAAGTGCAGTTAAAATTAGGATAGTGATTTTGATGAGAAGGGAATCAGAACTCAGGGAACTTGAGTTCAGAATTTTAAATAGCCCTGGAGATTGGGCCATGATAATAGAGCATTATATACCACCAAGGAGAATTTTATTTTCCTGTGTCACTCCCATGAGGTTTGCATGATAAGAGGTTAAAATTCTTTCCTGCCTCTTTGTTTCTGGCAGCAGGATTCATTGGGCTATGGTGTCCATTTGTGTTAAAATATTTAGCCACAGGCAATCTAGTCTGGTTGCTGTTTCTTTGCTGAGATGCTCCACTGAAGTAATAAGAAGATTAACTCCAAAAAACCCAAAATCTTGAACCCCTGTCTTTGCTGAAACTTGCTCTCTCATGTTAAGGCAGTGTAAATTCTGAAGCTAAATCCTGTGTTATAGGGGGAAAAATCCCTAAGCATACCTCAGAAAGGTTTATCTCTGCTAGTGATTTATGTTTTCTGCTTTGTAAGCTGTGATAGAAATATGGTCTTAGATATGAGGATAAAGTGTAATATCCTAGTGTTCGAAATATATATCCCCAGTGCAAACTTTTCCCACTCTGAGTTGCTGTAATTTTGGTTAACTGTTTTCTTTCTTTTATTTTTGAAAAATCTATGTTTCCTGTTATATGATACCAGTAGGTCAGTGGTGATCCTATTGGCTGCTCTCCCTCCATCTTGGTAAGGAAAACAAATAGAGGAAGTGATTCCCATCGACATGCGTTTATCTATTGTGGATTAGTCCAGAGCTTGTAGGGGAGGGGAACTTGGACCCTTGGGCTCATGCTTGCATTGGACATTCTTGTGCATCTCTGTGCTGGAGTTATTTCTAAACATGAGAGTGTTCAGGACACATCTCTACTAGAAAATATTACCTTGGTTTCTTATTGTTTGCTGGCTCAAGTCTAGATTTCTCAGCATGGCATCCAAAGTCCTTTATAATGCTAGGCCTTACTGCTTCTCTCTGTTCACTGGTCACTCAACCCTAGAACTGCATCCAGCCCACCACACCTTCATTTATTCTTGCCTTAGACTAGTCTGCCAAATCTGCTTAATTCTGTAGCATATCTCCTCTCCAACTTCTCTTCCTTACCCACTCATCCTCAAGGATCCAGCTTAAAATCTCCTCTGTGAAGTGCTCTTAAGCACTTGATCCTAATATAATAAAATGATCCATTTACTTGTCTCTTTGCTAATAAACTGGCACATTCATGGTCAAAGATGGTTCTATTAACTCCTATTCCCCAGTACCCAGGAGAGCACTTAACACATACTAAGTACTCAGTAAGAAAAAAAAAATGATAAAATAATGGATAGGTATTAGTGAAACACAAATACAGGTGAAAAAGGAATTACTTTGGCCGGGCGTGGTGGCTCACGCCTGTAATCCTAGCACTTGGGAGGCCGAGGCGGGCGGATTGTTTGACCTCAGGAGTTCAAGACCAGCCTGAGCAAGAGCGAGACCCTGTCTCTACTAAAAATAGAAAGAAACTATCTGGCCAACTAAAAATATATATAGAAAAAATTAGCCGGGTATGGTGGCGCATGCCTGTAGTCCCAGCTACTTGGGAGGCTGAGGCAGTAGGATCCTTAAGCCCAGGAGTTTGAGGTTGCTGTGAGCCAGGCTGACGCCACGGCACTCACTCTAGCCAGGGCAACAAAGCGAGACTCTGTCTCAAAAAAAAAAAAAAAAAAAAAAAGAAAAAGGAATTACTTTAACAATTACATAACTGTCTTTTAAACATGCAATTCATATTTTAACTTACACAATTTCATTAGTCATATTTGTTTTGTTACTGGAAAATAAACCATTGAAATTCAAAAGTAAATCACTAAGTCCAATCTTTTTTGTTAGTCCATAGAACTTTAGATTTACATGATATGGATAATTGTCTTGATTATCTATTTCTTCATAACAAGCCCCCCTAGAGCCTAGAAACTTAAAATAAAATTTATTATTTTCTTCAAAATTTTGGGGGTCAAGAATTCAGGAAGAATTTCACTAGATGGTTGGTCTCTATAGTTAAGGCTGTAGGATCTCCTTTAAGACAGTTGCTTTACACATGGGCATTTTGGTGCTTCGTGGCTTCTCTCTCTCTCTACCTCTCTATATGACATCTTATCCTCCAGGGCCTCCTGACATAGCTTGGACTTCTCATGTGATGGTTTCTGAGTCCTTGCACTTCTTACCTGGTGACTGGCCTCACAGAGGCAGAAGGCGAGTGACGTAAGGCCAGTTAAGGGCTATCCCTGAAACTGGCACTGGTAAATTCCTCCACACATTATTGGTCAGAGCAGTAACAAAGCCTACCCAGCTTTGATGGGGTGGAGAAGTAGACACCACCTCTTAATGAGATGTGGTGAGATCCTTTGAAGAAGAGCATGTATGATGGAGCATGATGCTGTAGCCATTTTTGAGAAACATAATTGTGATACGATTGCTATAATATTTAATAAATCAGTGCCTAAAGGTCCTAGTCATAAAAGTCAATTAATCCTCTAGAAAAGTTCAATGTCTCTCACTGTGAAAATGTATAATCTAGCACAAGTTTATTTTTGTAGCCTTTCTGCCATAGAGATGGAATCTGAGGAAAATCACCCAAGCCTACTGCCCTTCACCTAGATATTGACTGCATTTATCTTATCTAAAATATACAGAATCACAAGAGTCAGTTTTGCTTCACATTGCGAGTATTTACCCTTGCAGAACTTATTTCCCCACAAGGTGGCTGTAGGTAAATTCATGGGTAATAGATCCTCACTGGGTTAAAGATAAATAGGAGTATTAGAGATACGTCCCTAGCCTTTGAGACTGACAGCAAATAGAGCAAGGTTTTTCAATCTGTGAGTTGAGATCCTATTAGTGCATCATAAAATCAGTTTAGTGGGTTGGGGCCAGTAGTTGTAAAAAAAAGAATAGAATAGGATACAAAGTGTTAGTTTTATATACATAAGTATATATAGGTGTGTTTTTGTGCATGCATGTGAGTGTGAGAATTGGATTATAATGCAAACTATTTCTAACTGTGAGCCACAATCAAAAATTTTTTAAAGCCACTAAAATAGAGCATCTGTGTCCTCTCATGAACCCTCTCTTGGCACCACTTTCAAAGACAAAACATGGGACTAGAGGGACCATTGGTTTGATCCAGCATGGCATTTCTGATGTTCTTATAAAAAATGTTTTGTTTGGGGCCCAGAATGACAAATAGCTCAGAGTCCAATAGAAACATCATTTTCTAAGAGAAGAGATTGCCTAACAGACAGTGTACAGCAAAATAAAATATCTCACCTCTACAGCTTGTGCCCTCCATCTCCTATAAAGAGTTTCTATATAAGATTTTTTTCTTTCCCTCTTTTCAAACTTACAGTTGGTTGAATAGATTTCCCAAGAGCTAATTTTTCACCTACCCAATGTTTCTGACCCTTGACAGGCTACAAGACTTGGTTTAGGGTAGACCCCGGAGTGCTGAGAAATACCTAGTTGTGCAGTGACGACTGTGTCTGATTAGAATGGGACACCCTTCGGCACCGTCCTCAGCTCAGGTGTGGGGATTTTTACATAGAGGTGTTTTTTCAGTCTCTGATCTTCTACATGCCACTCAGTCTCCTTCCTTCCTACAAAATATTTCACTACTCCTATGTTATCCTCATCTATAAAGGCAGAATGATTTATGTGTGTGCATTTTTGACTCTCCAAATCAGGCCTCTTTAAGATTATAATTTGTTATGAAGAGTAAATATAGTTTACAAAGTGTTTTTCAAATACATGATTTCACTTAATATTCAGAATTTGTGTGCTAGTTATCAAAAATATTTTCATTTTAAAGTTGGAGAAGTTGAGACTCAAGGAGGTCAAATTGCTTGTCCAAGGTCATCTGCGTACATTAAGTGGCAAACCCAAGACTTGACTTTTAACTCCAAATCCTACACCATGCTGCCCTTGGCCAGAGAAAAATGGGCCTGAGCTAACTCTCTGGACTTGTGAAATTTGCTTGACTTTATTTTAAGTTTCTTTCCTAAGGATGCCTTCAGGGCATTTATCCCTCTATTAATCCAACTCTCAAAATCAGGCAATAGTTCAAATTTTGCCCTACTTCTAGAAGTCAATGTCACTACAAAAACTAATAAGGGAAAGAATCTAATCATAGTCAAGGAAAGATATTTAACATAGATAGAGACCTTTCCTGTTTGGGGCCTGCCAGATTTCTATACCTCTGCTTGGCCCTTAATTTGGGAATGTGGTGATTGAGCTGCCAAAGCTTTGGTATGTATCTTAGTCTGTTTGTGCTGCTATAACAAAATACCCGGCACTGGGTAATTTGTAAAGAACAGAAATTTGTTTTCTGACAGTTCAGGAGACTGGAAGTCCAAGATCAAGGCAATGGCAGGTTTAGTGTCTGGTGAGATCCTATTCCTCACCTGGTGCAGTGTAGATGTCCTCAGATGGCAGAGGGACACAAGGGCAAAAAGGGAATAAACTCTGTGTCTTCACATGGCAGAAGAGCAGAAGGAAGAAAACCCACTCTTCCTCAATACTTTTTATAAGAGCCCCAATTCCATCCATGAGGGCTCCACCCTCCTGACTTAATTATCCCCTAAACTCCTTACTTCTTAATACTCTTAAATTGGTGATTAAGTTTCAAAACATAGATTTTGGGAGACACATTCAGATAATAGAATTTTGTTCCTGGCCCCCCAGATTCATGTCCTTGTTACATACAAAATACATTCACTCCATCCCCATAGTTCCAGAAGTTTTAACTCATTCCAACAGTAACTCAAAAGTCTCAAGTTCAGAGTCTCATCTAAATCAGATATGGGTGAGACCCAAGGTAAGGTTTATCCTGTGGCAAATTGCTCTCCGGCTGTGAACCTGGAGTTCACATATAACAAACAAGTTATATACTTCCAAGACACAATGGTAGGACAGGGATAGCATAGACATTCCCATTTCAAAAGGGAGCAATAGGAAAGAAGAAAGGAGTAGCAGGTCCCAAGTAAGTCCAAAGCCCAAGAAGACAAACAACATTAAATCTTAAGGATTGAGAATAATCTTTTTTGACTCCATGCCCTTCCTTCCAGACACTGAGGCAGAGGTTGGGCCTCTAAGGTCCTGGGGACTCTGCCCGCAAGGCTTTGTTGGGTTCAGTCCACATAGTAGCTCTACAGGTTGGAGTCAGATGCAAGCAGCTCTCCCAGGCTGGCATTGCATGTTGGTGGCTATAGTCACGGGGTCTCAGGGGTAGCCCTGCCCCCACAGCTCGTCTCTAGGCATTGCTTTTGTTGGGATTCTCTGACATGGCCCCAAACCCACAGTTCCACAGGGCACTGCCCTAGTGGGGACTTTCTGTGGTAGCCCTGCCGCTATGGCAGTTCTCTGCCTGTGCCTCAATGTTCTCTAAGGCATCCTTTGAAATCTAGGTGGAGGTAGCCATGCCTCCACAGTTCTCCTAATCTGCATGCCTACAGAGTTAGCACCATCTGGATGCCACCAAGGTTTACCACTTGTATCCTTTGGTGTGGTGGCCTGAACCACATCTGGGCCTGCTTTAGCCATAGCTGGGGCAGCCAAGGAGCACTGCACTGGAATTTAGGGAGCAGAGATTTGAGGCAGGCCTGGGCAGCAAGTCCCAAGGTCCCATGGGCAATTTAGGCCCCCCCCTTGAATATGTCCTGTTCTCAAGGCCCTGGTACTCTGGGTCCATGATGGTAGTAGCCTCCTTGAAGATCTCTGCAATGCCTTTGCATCATTCTTCCATTGTCTAGATGAATGGCATCTGCCTTTCTTCTACCCATGCTAATCTCCCCATCAAATGTTCACTTGGCTACACCCCTGGTATTCTCTCTCAAACACACTTTTTTTCTACTTTATTTTTTCCAAATCTTTTAAGTTCTGCTTTTTTTTTATTATAAATTCTGTCTTTAATTCATTTCTCTCTTCTCACATTTTACTATAATAGGTCAAGAGAAGCCATGCAGTACCCTAAACACTTTGCTTAGAGATTTCTTCTGCCAAATATCTTAGTTCATCACTTTTATATAAATTCTGCCTTCTACAAAGTACTAGGACACAGATATAATTCAGTCAAATTCTTTGCTACTTGGTGACAAGGAAGACCTTTCCTCCAGTTTCGGTAAGATATTCCTCATTTCTAAGACCTCATCAGAATGGCCTTTACTGTCCCTAATTCTACCAACACCACTCAAGTAATATCTAAGATGTTCCAGCCTTTCCCTACAGCTATTCTCTTCTTTTGAGCCCTTACCAGAATTCCCTTAAGGCTCTGTTCAGGGAAATCTAGGCTTTTTCTAGCATGCACTTCAAAACTGTTCCAGCTTCTCACTAATTATCCAGTTCCATACTTGCTTCCACATTTTTAGGCATTTTTTGTAGCAACACATGTTTTCTTAGTACTAATTTCTGTATTAGTCTTTTTGTGCTGCTATAACTGCATATCTAAGACTGGGTAATTTATAAAAACATAAATTTATTTTCTTAAAATTCTGGAAGTTGGTGAGTTCAAGATCAAGGCATCAGCAGATTTGGTGTCTGGTTAAGGCTCATTCCTCACAGATAGCACTCTCTAGGTTCTTTACGTGACAGAAGGAATGAAAGGCCAAAAAGGTGATGAACACTGTGTCCTCATATGGTGGAAGAAATTGAACCCACCCTTTCTCAAGCCCTTTCCATGCAGGCTCTGCCCTCATGATTTAATGAATTCTAAAGGCCCCACTTCTTAATACCATTACATTGACAATTAAGTTTTAGCATAAGAATTTTGGGGGACACATTTAGACTATAACAGTATGTGATAAAAAAGTCAATGCATGACACCTCTACATTGTTCTCAGAGATATGCATTCTTAGGGAATATGTAATATGTGAAGAAGAGGGATAGGACTTGATTAGACTTTTTTTACTGTTGATTTCCTAGGAAGGTGACTTAGGAGCTTGTCAATTTGGTATAATCATAGTAAGTTAACATATAAGGGTTCTTCTAAGCATTCTGTACTATGGGGTAAACTATATCTAGTTAACTAAATACCTTAAGCATAATTAAAACATAAAAAGCTATATTATTATACACTATATTCCAGTGCTAATGTTTCCTTCCTAACAGAATATCAATGAAATATTCATCTATATGTGACCTAAGGAAATGTCTCTCTCACCTTTTATATACTTTGTTCATACTTTTTTTAGTATCCTATGTGAGTGCACATCACATCCTTATTTGTATAATAGGAATCTCCTTATATTAGGGCTGATACCTTAATTACAGATATTAAATATAACTCCCATGTCCTAGGCCTGAATAGTATGAGTCTACAAAATAATGACACAATTACACTGATATCCAGGTTATTGTGGAGAGCTCCTATCCCACTTAAGTTCAGAAAATCTAATCTTTTTACCAGATTCTGCTGATACCCATAGAACACTTACGTCTTACAGACTAATGATGTTCTCTTCCTACTCAGCCAGTCTCTGGCTCCTGGCTGCCATTTGAGCTTCTGCCTGTCACCTCTTGTCTTCTTGCATCTGATTTTTTGTACCACATCTCCAGGCCAGTGACCCTTTGCAGATCACCACTTTGCTGGTGGACATTGCCAATATCTCTTCTCTGGCCTCTGGAGGGGACACTGTTTTCTCTTGAATTACTTTGAAGTATGAACCAGGTCTTCCAACTACTGCAAAAAGAGGCAATTTCTAAAGACCATATGCCCAAATCAAACTTTAGAATCCCTTGGTGTATGAGTTCCTTACCTAGCTCCCTGTTGTTCACTACACCTCCGGAACCAGCTTACATCATCCCCATTTTCCACAGATTACTAACAATCTCCAGAACTCTCTACACTTTACAATTCAGACCCAGCAAGTCCGCCCCCAATCCAGAAAGAGAGCTGTTGCTGACCCTAAGAAAAATGGTTACTCCTTGCTTTACATCTGTGTAATCACATGGGCTTTGTAAATCATCCCTTCCTAGAACAACCACTCCTGTCCTAAAGGCAAACCCTAGAAGCAGAAATGACTTATATCTTCTAAAATGGAAGTTTTTTTTTTTTTTTTTTTTAGCTCTGAGACAATGGTTGCCTTAGTCTTTGCTGGTTACCCCATTATGCAGAGAATTCTACATCTTGCAATGCAATTACCCAGAAGTTCAAAACCTTCACAGCTATCAGGCAGTTGTTTTTATATTTGTTGGTTGAGTGTTTAAAAGTTGGGAATACCAATTTTCCTAAAATTTGGGAAATGGACAAAACAAATGTATTCCTATAAGACTGGAGGTACTGATCTTCCACCGTTTACATTTCTGAAATCTTCTAATAAGTTTCCATTTTATTTTATTTTTCATTCATCTCCTATCCCATGTAGTCTCTTCATCCTGCACCCTCCATAAGGTACAGAGCACATTGATGTTATAGCCAAAGGCAAATGGTTCTATTTTCCACTGTCTCTTTCCCCAAGATTCTGGAGCCTGAAGTTGAGCTGGAGAAGTGTCTTTTCAGCGCCCCTGCCTGGCCTCAGCTCTGTCTGCCTAGGCCTGGAAGTCCATCGGCAGGCCAGTAATGTTGCTCCCTGTTTATATTGATCAGATTACCCAAATAACAGCTGAATTGCCAATTCATTTCTGTCAACCTTGTTCCTCGCTCAGGGTATATCACCTGGAAGGGGTCCAAGTCGTCTTTCCTAACATTTATTATGAAGGACAGCTGTCTCTGTAACGTCCAAGATCCCTCTCACCAGCTGAGCTGAGATCCTGGGCCAAATTCCCACATGCACTTACACCAGCTAGTGTCAATGTGCTGACAGCTGACATTTCTCACTGCCAATCATTCATAGTAGCATAGCCTATTTGGTTAAGAAGTAGTAGGTCTTGGGAAAAGACGAGGAACAGGTCTGGATGAGTGAGGAAAAAGTGTGATTTTAAAATTATGAAAGAAACAGTAACTAAAATGATTGAACACATAAGAGCCAGGCTCTTTGAACTGTATTTTCAGTATGTCTGTTTTATGCATGGATTTCTCTCCTTCTTGCTCCCTCCTCTTTCCTTCCCTCCCTCCCTTTTTCTCTCTCTCTCCCTTTCTCTCTCTCTCTCATACACACATACACACACACACACACACAGACACAGCTAAACATAAATTATAAAAAACCATGTCATCACTTAAGGCCACTAAACCTACCTATCTAGTTCAAAAACCAAACTCAGTATCATCACAATAGTCTTCCTTGCTTACCTGATTCTCATTAGGACTTTAGCCTTTTGTAACACTTACTAATATGAATGAAGATTAGATTGGTTGATGAGAATTTGTAAGTGTTTCCTTCCTGCCTGGCTTCTTATATTCCTTCCTCTGCCCTTCCCTTCTTTTAAAACAGTCATTGTAGAAAAAGCTAGGATGGCCAACTAGAGACATACCTTGTCAGACTGTCCTGGCTGAAGGACAGAAGACTTGACTGAGGAGAGTGCAGAACAACCGTGGCTTGGATGTGGATCACAGGGAGAGACAGCAGAAGCATCCAGGGACCCCACCGAGAAGAGCTGCGAAGCTGATAAAGAGGAAGAGAGAGAAGAGAGGACAGTGGCTCACACCAAATCCAGAGAGGCCCAGAGCCCAGGGAAAGGGTAAGGGGGGCTCCCCTCCCCCACATGGATAACTCTGGCAAGCAGCGGGACACAGAACTCTCACCCACTGGGAGAGTGCCACGAGAGACCGGAGGGCAGGCATTCTTACACATAGATGCCTCCTCCTCTGCACTCCCTCCATTCCTGGCATCATAGAAAGTAATTTTGGCTCAAGATGGCTTGGGGCCATGGCATAGCAACTGTGAGAATGCTTGGTGCTGATCAGCCTGTTTCTCTGCGGAGGGGGTGCATTCCCAGCCGAGCCCACCATTGAGGAAAGAGATACCACAGGTGTTTCATGGGACCACCTGTTAGCAACTTGCACTGGGGAGCAGGACCCGGCCCCCCTGGACACAAAGTGCTGCGGGTAGACCATGGCCCCTCCCCCGCATAACAACCATGAGAGTACTTGGTGCTTAGAAATCTGTTTCTCTGCAGCAGGGAAATGTTCCCAGCTGAGGCTGCCACTGGGAGCAGAGCCATTGCAGTGGCATTTCACAGAATTGCCTGCTGGCAGCTTGGACAGGTGGGAAGGACCTGATGCTCCCAGGTCATGAGGGCTGTGTAGGGAGACCACAGCCCCTCCCCTCCATAGCAACCATGAGAGTGCTCAGTGCTGAGAAGTCTGTTTCTCTGTGGTCTAAATGCCCATAAGTTTTTTAATAAATAATATCCTAACATTTCCTTTTTAAGAGCTACTTATAAACTTGGAATTAATATTTCTTTTATTATAATCAAGGGACCTTAAATTAGGATAAGGTGACTTGTGGTTTGTTCAATTCTAGCTCAATACCATAGCCAATGTTAGTCTATGAGGCCCAAACCCACATCTGTACAAGTTCTCAACTTCTAAGTGAAAAAAAATTAAGAAAACAACCTTTCAAAATGTTCTATTTTACGTAAGGTTATGGTAGCTACATAGGAAATAAAACAATAATATTCTTTACCCACGAGACTTTTTTTTCCTTGTGGTGAACTTGGTTCAATCTAGATGGAAGAATTGTCTTTCACCCTTCCTGCTTGCAAATAGTAATATGTAATCTGACTGGTTCAGCTGTCAATAGTTTCACATTTCTTTCCCGACAACATAGTTGCACACATGCCCCAAAGTTTGAGATCTTATTGCTAATTTGTCAGATTTATTGAGTTATTTTTTATTACACTCTTCAGGGGCAAAAATAGAAAAAAAATCCAATTTCTGATGCAGCTTTAATATAGTGAATATTGTTGGGAACTAATAGAAACACAGTCATAAATTCAAAATGTACAAAGAGTGCTGGGTGGAGGATGGAGATGGAAAGGAGATTTGTTCAAGTCACTTAGACTTAGAAAGCTGGCATGCACATCTCCCAATGATAAGGGAGACAGTATATTAGACAGTTACAGATGTGCACAAATGTAATGGGAATTTAGGACTCATCTATTCATTTTCTTGGGTCTACAACAATTATTAGGTGAGTTTGATGTTATGTTCTTTAATTATGAAGCTTCTGGGCCCAGAGTGCCCAGGGAGTGTACCTGCTTCTGATAAGACTTGGATTGAGTGGCTGATAATATCTTCCCAAGTTACAATCTTGGGCAGCTCTCATCCATGATCCTGATTGTGAGGCGGCTGCGAGGTGAGAAAATGAGTCATCTTGCTCAGGAGCTTCACAACCTGCTTTCTTTCTTTTTGTATCTGCAGTGCCTAGAAGCATATCCGGGACAAAAGAGGCCTGCAGTACATGTTCCTTGAACCGAGTACATCTTTTAATGCCCAAGAGGAGCTGCTGCTGTGGCTTTGCCTTCATGAGTTTATCAAATGTGCATAGACTGAGTGAATCCCCCCCAAAACTAACAGTACTATGATGGTTAATTTTTATGTGTCAGCTTGACTGGGTTAAGGGCTACCCAGATAGTTGGTAAAACATTATTTGTGGGTGTGTTTGCAAGGGTGTTTCTGGAAGAGATTAGTATTTGAATCAGTCAGTACACTGAGTAAAGAAGATCCACCCCCACCAATGTGGGCAGGCGTTATCCAATCTATTGGGGGCCCAAACAGAACAAAAATGTGGAGGAAGGGTGAATTTTCTCTCTCTCTTCTTGACCTGAGACATCCATAGTCTCCTGTCCTCAGACATTCAGAGCTTTTGGTTCTCAGGCTTTTGAACTCTGGGACTTACCCCAGTGGCTCCCTTGGTCCTAGTACGGGGAGTTAGAGCATTGGCTCCACTGGTTTTCATTCCTTCAGACTCGAACTGAATTATACCACCAGATTTTCTGGTTCTCCATTTCACAGATGGCATCTTGTGGGGCTTCTTTGCCTCCATAATTGTGTGAATCAATTCCCATAATAAATCTCCTCATATGTGTACATATAGCTCCTACTGGTTCTGATTCTCTGAAGAACTCTGATTAGTATAAGTGTTCGATACTATTTAACTTGCCATCATCTCTAACGGGGCTGGAAGAAGTAAAAAGAAGAGAGGATACTCTCTTTGTTTTCTCTAACAAAGCACTATATGAGTCCTGATGAATTGCAGAAAAATTCCAAGCAAAAACTCAGTTGCTTTTCTAGAGTGTTTTTTAAATGGCCCTTTCCAGCCTTGAACCTTAATCTACTCACTGAAATCATGCCCCTGGCCATCTTAAATGGTCCCAAACAGACACCAAGGAAGCTGAGTTTATAATGTTCATGGCCATAACACTCAAATGTAAATGGTAGTGAGAAAATATGGCATACTGAGGCAGTTCCCAGAGTGCCCCATGCTCTCTCACCCCTGTGCCTTAGTACAAGTTCTGTCTAGAACCCCAGATGCTGCTGGTTGCTGCCTACTAGATCCACAACACTCCGCCCAGGATCATGTCTTCTAGGAACATTTTAGTGCACTACACTGTGGGATAGGTGCCACTCCCTCGTGCTCCATAAATTCCTATATGTTCACCAACCCTATTATTTGCTTTTCTGACTTAGGCTTCTGACTTCAGTTTCCCTTACACACACACACACACACACACACACACACACACACACTGAATTATGAACTCCCTAAAGGCAGGTCATATATTTTATTCATCTCTGTTGTTTCTTTAAGAGCACATCTGGCAGATAATGGGGATGCAATACATGTTTTTGAATAAAAGAGTGAGGCTGTTCCAAAGAAATTATCCAGTGTCTTTTGGCAAATGAAGATATGGTAGAAGGAGATGAAGAGTGGAAAGGATATTTCACGTATTTCTTGGATTGATCTGATTTTTGAAATCAGTTAAAGTTCTGAGTTATGTATGGTAGGCCTGGGGCTCTGCTCACTGGAATGATGCTTTTCCCGTTCCACAAACTGTTTCCCTGAGACGAACGGAACGGTTCTTGTCACTTTCCTTAGCATAGAGACAAACACCTCCCCAGATTGTTCTGTGCACTAGATGATTAAGAACTAGGATAGTCAAGGCCAGACTCATAGGAAAGGGGAAAGACAGCATCCTTTATTTCTCAGTCCCACCTTACCATCTCGAGCACATGGCTACATGGGATCTGTCCATATGGGCTGACTACCACTTAAGGGAAAAGAAGGTACAAGGAACCACAAAGGACAAAAAACCTTTACAGCCCTGAGGGAAAAGATAATACTGTTCCCACAAGCATATTAATACTTATTGAGCCCCTCTTATCCAGATCTCTGCTAGGTCCTATTCTGTTAGTTGTGTGAGGTTGTGCAGATGAACAATGCTAAAAGGATATGTGACCCAATTCCTTCTGTCCTGGGACCCAGAGCTTACAATATGGCCAAAGATAGAAACAGTAAAAAGCCACATATGCTGATATATTTATTGAAAGGTAAATACAATCAAGTGTCATGAATGTCTGTTCAGTAAATCACTGTAAGTGTTCCGGATGAGGAAGGTCTATAGTGACTGAGGTTATCAGGAGTTGAAAGGTGAGATTATTATCCTTTTCAGGTCCCAAGGACATCCTAGCCCTTCAGCTCTGTTTGGTTATTTTTTTATCTTTTCATTTTTATTTTTTTGAGACAGGGTCTCATGTTGCTCAGGCTGGACTCAAAACACCTGAACTCAACCAACCCTCCCAACTCAGCCTTCTAAATTGCTAGAACTATAGGCACGTACATGGAACTCGGCTTCTGTTTGTTTCTGAAAATTAAGCTTTCCCATATATGCCTCCAATTCTGCCTCCAAACTCATCAAATAATCTGGAAGCTGGCTCATAGCTGCTATCTTCACCCCACTGCCTGCCACATTTTTGGATCATGTCAAGGTCTGTGTGGGCAACTTTCCCCAAACATTTCACTCTTGGTTTCTTAACCTACTCAATCTTAGTGACATTCATATCTATCCTTCTTCAAAAATCCCTACTCAGATCCATCTATATCATGATATTACTGGAACTCTTCCTACTCTAAAACTCTAAATCCAAGCTCTATGATCACCCAGGGAGAGAGAAGGGTATAGATGGAGAATAAAAGAGGGCAGAGGTGGAGCTCTTGGGTACCACAGCATTCAGACATCAAGTAGAGGAGAAGGAATTGGCAAAGGATAGTGAGATAGGGTGAAAACCAGTAGGGCATGGTGTCATACCAAAACAAAACAAGTATTTGGAAGCACAGTGGGGTCAACTGTGTCAATGCTATTGGGGTT
This sequence comes from Varecia variegata, assembly GCA_028533085.1. Classification (NCBI taxonomy): domain Eukaryota; kingdom Metazoa; phylum Chordata; class Mammalia; order Primates; family Lemuridae; genus Varecia; species Varecia variegata. The sequence continues at coordinate 33,883,613 of CM052437.1, forward strand.
GATTAAGATACTGAGAGGAAAATGGCTGTTGGATTTGGCAGTATTAATACCTTTGGTGTCAAAAGACAAAATTATAAAAAATTTAATTTAAAGATTTTAATTGGCTTTTATTTGTGATTCTATAAAGTAGAATGAGTGTTCTGATGAGCTGAGCAGAGGAGGTAGGCTTTATAGACAGAAATGGGCTGCGGAAACCAGAAAGAGAATGAAAAGCTGATTGGTTATTTCAGTTACTTTTCTTGAAAAGATAAAAGGAGAGGGGACTTCTTTATCATGCCAACTAAAACTGACCACATAGGGATTTGGCTATTATCTCTCTCTTTCCTGATTTCTCAGAAGGTCAGATAAACAACTTAGTTTTGGCTTGGTGGCCTGGAACTTCAGCACGAGTAACTCCGTTTTGGTTTGGTTTGTTGGGGCCTAGTGTAGGCTCAGTCCAAACCAATGGCCTCCTAAATATTTTATTTAAAATTGATAACGTTGTAAAGTACAACTGAAAGTCTGAGAATGATATCCTGAACCATGCAAGGCTCTGAGTGAATACTCTGAGAAAGGTGCTGCTGACTGGAGGCAGAGGGGACAGCAGACAATGAACCAGCTTACACACCATGGGGAGTGTGATTTTTGACAAATTGTAATGATTAATCAAGTAGGGAGATTATATTGATGTCTTTGGTTGGTATCCTAAAAATATTGGGGGAAATTAAGTAGCTTAAAGAGGGCAGAAGAACCAAAACAATTATCAATTGGGTAGAGACAGGCGGACAGCAATACTGAACAGGAGTTCAAATGAGAGCTAGAACTGGAACTAAATATTCCCTGAAGATATGTTAGCCATTGCTCATTAAGTAAAGAGGAGCCTAAAGGTGGATTAGAGAAAGAATTTCAAGAAGAGAAGGAAATGTATAGAAAGGAAGAAGAAAGATATGAGGCTGCTGAGGAATTGAATGGGTCAAAGCTAGCCTCTGAAAGGGTTTTGTCACAAGGCAAGACAAGTGGACCGAATGGATATAATCTCCTTAGCTGACCACTACCCTACCTTCAGACTTTCAGTGTTATATAGAGATAGGAGAGATTAGATAAAGCACTCTGCTTAAGACCAGGAGAGTCACACTCTCTTCTGAATTACAATTAGACCCTCAAGTGCAATGTTGCTTTTGGCCAACTAATGAATTTTCTGAGCCTCAGAGTATTCATATGTAAATGGAGGAGTAATTTACCCAGTAAGTCACAGTGAGACATTTAGTTTCCCATCTTTTCACTGGCCTGCCTAAAGGAGGATAATTATCAAACTGACCAAACCCAGAACAAACTTTGTTCCAATGAGGTATATATACTATTGCTATGGAGCTGTGGGCCCAGCAGAAGGAAGCTTGAAATAGCAATATCCAGAAAAGAGGTGCTGCTGAGGCTCCATCTTTAGCCTCATGCATTATGCCTTTGTTTTAAAAGAGGCAGAAATCTAAGGAAGGAACTGGAATGATTTGCTCTGGGCTGGTGACAAATTCTGTGGGCTGGTTTATGGCAAGAGGAATTGCTATCTCCTTGTCAGCTCCCTCCTCTCTTTTCTGATGTGTCAAGACAATGCAGAGACTGTATTTTTTTAAATTTATGTCATCCTTTATTCAAAGATGAGTTAGGAACCTACTGTGTGCTGGGTATAGAAAAATAAATTTGGATGATGTGGTCTCTGCCCTTGAGGAATTCACTGTCTAGTGAGGGGACTGTGAATATATATACCAGAGAGTTAAAATAATTGTAGGTGCTATAACACATGTATAGTGCACATGGCAGGTGTTTCTCCAACCTCCATTCTACCTGGCCTGTGTTGGACAGTAGGGATGATTGACCCTAGCCCATGGAGGGGGTTTTGTTAACCCTGCCTATATCTACGTCTTCACTGGACTCTCTTTAATTTAACATTGTGAGTTTGCTGTCTGTAATTCTGTAAGAACCTTTATTAGGTAGATAGCAAGGGATTCCTGGTCTCCTAGGGATGAAAGCAGGTACCTTGCCTTGGTGCTGCCTCAAGCAATTGTTCCACCTGGGGAAGAAGGACAAGGGCAGGCCCCAGGCCCCCATCTTGGTACTGCTCCACCTTAATCCTATCCTGACTGACTGCCATACCTGGGGGAGGAGGGAACACTCTACCAACGTACCAATCAGAACTTAGCATGCCAACTGCAGAAGAATATAGAGGACTGTCTAGACCATAGGCCAAACAGCATAGGTACAATAAGAGTACGGAAGGTGACTTAGGACAGCCTAAGGCTAATTATCATGTCATTACCTTAAATCTACATTGTAGTTCAACCCCCCAAATGGATTTTCAGAGAGGCTCATGGACAATCTTCATGTGCAGTAAGACTCAGGTCATATAACTCCCAAATGTCCATCAAAGTGTTTCCATGATGATGTCTGAACCATGGGGAAATCACTATCCAGACACTACAAAACAGACTCAGACCATAACCAAGATCTCCAACAAGGGGTCTGGTCATCATCTGTGGCATATGTATCTTGCTCTTGCCCTATAATCCTATCTTATACCCCCTCAATAAATTACACCTTGTGCTGGCCTGACTTTGGTGTGTCTGGTCATTCTTTGGACAAGAGCACACCAAGAACTGTGAATATAGAACAAGATTGTCAAACCTGACACCTTCAGACTGACATAAGCAGCAAACATTTAAAGAACCTACCTTAAGCCATGGATAACCCACAAGGCAGGCATCATCCACAATACCACCAGAATAGCTAAATAGTAAAAAGGAGAGCTTTATTGGTAATACTGGTTTGTAAACAAAAAAGAGACAGTCTCTAACATGTGCTAAAGGTGTCTCTCTTTGAAGAGCGGAAGGATAGGCTGGGTTTTATGCCTCATAGGGCCTGTATCACACAATAGAGTCCTACATATTCAGCAGATTTGGGGAAAAAGCTAAACATATTTATGAGGGGAGCTGAATGCATGCACAATGGGTAAACATATATGTAACATACACCCCATGTTCACTTTGGGGTGGGGTTTTAGCATTGAAATGAGGTGGAATTTGGCTCTTTATGTCAAAAAATGAACTATAGGACACAAAGACAATTTGTGTGCAGTCTATAAACTGGCTGAAACTGGCTTAAGGTCTGCAATTGCTTATCGGAAAAGAACATAAGGCTGGTCCTATGTCCAATCAGAGTTGTAGTGGTCTGGGTTGTAAATAAGAGTTAGGAGGGGTCTAATAACTCCTATTGTTAGGGATGTTACAGCCTGAGGAATTTAGAAATTTGTTATGCAAGCTGGGTCCTGAACCTTAACCCATAGGTAACTTTGTTTCTTTTAACCTTAGGGTCTGTCTTAGTTTACAAAAGGGTATCTCTTTTGGTCCCTTAGATCACACAGGTTATTAGTGTCATTTCACAAATAGGTAAACTGAGGCTCTAATAATTCATTTATTTGAACTGAGAGGTCAAATAAAATGCTTGATTCGGTGTGTTTCAGAATTATCTGGAAGGTTTGTTAAGCACACAGTGCTGGTCTCTATTTCCACAATTTCTAATTCAGTAGGTCTGGGGTGAGGTGGTAGAATTTGCATTTCCAAAAAATTTCCAGATGATACTAACTCTGCTCGTCTGGGGACCACACTTTGAGAACCACTGTTCTAGTATTAGTATCCATGAGAGCTGGATTAGGAGCCTAAGTCCGTCTGCCTATGGTAACTATGCCCTTTCCTTTACACCACACTTTGTCTTCTCACGCAAGTATTGCTCTGAATGTTTCTGTCATGGAAGTGTTAAGTTTAGCCTAAAGCTACCTCTTTACATACCTTAAATTAAGCCTAAAGGTTTCCTGAAAGTAGTGAATCATAACCTAACTGGATGTGTAAACAGACTGTAACCGACTCTTGTTCCAATCACTGAGTTTCAGCCAATCAAAGGAGGCCAACTGTTCCAACTGTATACAAATAAGGCAAATGCTAAGCTGTAACCAATCCAGCTGTTTCTGTACCTTGCTTCTGTTTTCTGTAAGTCACTTTCCCTTTTCTGTTCACAAATCTTCTCCGCCCATGTGGCACTGCTGAAGTCTCTCTGAATCTATTCTTGTTCGGAAGAGAGGGGTGGGGAGGTACCTGATTCACAGACTGTTTTTTGCTCAGTTAAACTCTGTTGAATTTAATTTGCCCAAAGTTTTTTATTTGAATATAAACTTAGCTTGACAACAATACGTTACATGGAATAAGTTTGGCAAATACAGATACTTTACTGCCTTTTCAAATGGGCATCCTGGGATGTCCTGGAATAGTTCTGTTTTGTGTCTGTTAGTCTGGCACACACATATTAGTGTTCCCTTTTCTTCCAATTGGGATTCCAGGTGGGATATTACATTACATAGCTACTCTACTTTTAGAGATTCACAGCTCAATAACTCACATTCACATTTTTAAAACTCCAGGAAGTACTTGAAAAGGTTACTGAACTTTGTTTAACCCTGTTTTTCAAATTTATGTGAGCATGGGACCTTTTAATTTTACTCAGGTAACACCTTTCAATACCTTGGTGAATGTCGACTCACATGCATCTTCTTGTGTTATCTATCTATCCTTTTCTATATGTGTACAACTCCAACATGGACTCCTAAGCATTATATCTTTTACTCTATATCCTTCCACAGCAACTTGCTGGGTGCACGCCAGGTTTTTAGTCAATGATTGTTAATTTAAATTGATTTAGGCAAAAATAAAACCCATATTCTTGGGTAGAGACTTTATGGGGCGGGGCAAAATTTCACTGTTCACTCACATTCTACAGAGAAGTGAACTGTGAGCAGAGCATTGCATTTGGGTAAAAGCAGACCTAAGGGACTATGTAATTGTTTAGCTCAACTCTGATCATTTGAGGTGAGATAGACAAATAAGAGCTTCCTTATGCCAGTGGGTTTGTGACTGTGAAACTCATCACTCTGGAAACTCCCTCTCTTTGTAAGCCAATGTGAGAGGAGGGAGCCTCAACTATGAACAGCTACGCCATATCCATGGTTCTTCCTGGTGGCTTTGCTACTTACTACTTGGCTATTTACTGATAGGTTGAGACAAAGGGCAAGAAATGCTAGAGATTTAACACATTCTGGGGTAGGGTAGGATTTGTACACTGACATTGTTCATACAGATAAACTAATAAGCCTAAAATTCCATACTTATATAGTGCTTGCAAGGTTTCTAGTACTCCGCAGAATTGGTATACATATATACATGCACATGCATGCACACACACGCACATACATCCTAACCTTATCCTATTTATAAAAGTTGATTTGTAAAAGGTTTCTTAGGTTGTACAATCACTGTACACATGAGCCAATTATATTTGCCAAAGGAGAAACTTTTTCTCATTGCAAGTCTATCTCATTATACCCAACAGACAAATCTCAAATGGCTGTCTGTCCAAATGAGAAGGCATAATTTAAAACCAGTTCCAAATCTATATCCTCCTTAAAGATTAGCTTAACTATTCACTTTTCTTTGGTTAATTTTCTTAACCTCATGAATCAATTTACATGCCCTCTCTAGGATATCTTTTTTCAACCTCCATCTGGGCTGATAACCCTCCTATAGGGAATGAGGGCATCCTGTACTAAATCTACCACTTACTGTGTTATATTGTAATTGTCTGTTTACTACATCTGCCTCCTAGAGAGTGCCAGATAGGGATGATGTAGTACTCATATATGTACATAGTGCCACCAGGGTTTAGCACAGTGCCTGACACATGATTTGTGCTCACTGAATTTCTATTGAACCTAACTGAGCTTTCTATGATGGTCTCATCTGTCACTGAACCCCCAGAACATGGGTGATATTTCAACAGGGATGAAATGCCCCCCCAAGAGGGTGAATATTAATTCTTGGAAGGTGAAAATAATGTAGACATTAAAATGACTGTGCCTTTCAAAGGGCCACATAAATAGACATAGAGTATATTTATGTATATTTGTGGCATTATAATTTTATGAGGGAGTGTGAATAGGGAAAAAAAAAAAGTCTGAAACAGTTCTTCAGGTGGTGGTAATTAAAAAGGCTGAGAAACACTCTTCCAGAATAGTGTTTCTGGAAAAATAGTCAGAAGATCATCACCCCAGAATCAGTTCAAGTGTTTGCTAAAATGCAGATTACAGGCTCCAGTCCAGATTTCCTGCTTCCCTCACTTGGAAGGGGAGAGAGACTGGCACACAGTAGGTGCTCAATAAATGTCTGTTGAATAATTATTTGCTCCCTTAACTTTCTATTTTCAGAACAGTCACAGGATATCTTTCCTGTATAGATTTACTCTTGTCAAGTATGGTTTACATTCTCACTGGCTGCCTCATATTTGCTGTATTCGTTACTCAAGGAAAACAAAGTAGCCCTAGTCGAATATTTTTTGGACAATGGAACAACATCCACAGTATGAAATAAATCCTGCTTATTCAACTCTGGCTGGGTCAAAATGTTTAGGTGGGATAGATGCCACATTCTCAGGCCCCACTGCTAACGTCAGAAAGTGTGGGATCTCAAGTCTAGAAAGAAATCTAAAATTCATTTCTTTCTATCCTCAGCCAGAGGTCACTACTTCCAGAAGTTTCTGTTTGCCCTATTGCCACTGACTTAACCGCTCTAAAGGGCCTCTGGCTGGGGCAGGGAAATCAGCTTTCTGAAGGAATTACAAACTTATGTGAATCATAAGGAGCCCCCCCCACCCCGAGCCTCTTCAGAGGGCATCAGGAAATTATGAGCTATTTCTTTACAATTCTATATGCAGTTATTAACATTCCTACCAGGACTAGCAATGCCTTCTCTGTTGGGTAAGCTCTTTCATCTCCTTCTTCTTTCCACTCTATTTTTTCCTTCTGCTATATACCTTGATCTATTTATTTCCTTCATTCCCATTTAGTGTTTGTTTTCCTTTGGACAATTATCCTCAATTATTTAAATGTTGTTCCTTTTTTTTTCTTATTTACTCCATCCTCTTGATTTCTTCCCTTGTTGGTTAGTCTAGGTTTCATTCTGCCCTTGTACAAAACTCATCTAGCAATCCTCCTCTTTCCAAATCATAAATCATGGTGGAGAAGATTGTGTTTGAAAACTAGACAGGAGTGATGCAGCCCCAGGTGGGTGGGTAGGGGAGGAACATGCATCAGTGACTTGCTTTTAGGAGGTAAGAGATTTGTTCATTTTTCAGGGAGCATAGCAGGCAGCCTGGTATTTTTAATGAATATTCATCTTTTCATCAATTTACTAGACTGCATAGAACTTGGGTTCACTGTGTTTACAATTTTCACAGTTTTCCACTGAGATTTTCTCCTGGCATGTCTGGGTCAAGGTAAATGGAAAATAATTTTGTTATTAAGAAAAATTTTATTCTAATTTTTTGAAGTTTTCATGTTTGTCAATAGCTGAAAAAAGTAGTTTTCAAAAAAAGAAATCCTTTTTACACACAGCTCCACACAAATACATATACCCCCACACACATTTGGGAAACTTATGACATTAGATAAGTTAGGTCTTTGGTGACTTTTCCTAAATGATTTTTTTTCCTTCCAGGAGCCTCACCATGGAAGGCAACCATTGTCTCCTATAGCCCTCTCAAACCTGGAAAAAAGAGAACCGTAGAATAAAATGACTAGGATGGAAAAAGAGCCTCCTACCAAGGAAGGCTGCAACTAAGAGGCATAAGGAAGAAGCCTACACCAAAGGAAAGAACCTCTATAAGAATTTTAAACATTTGGCAATCCAGTAGGAGAGAAACTTTAGCAGTAATGATAGGTCACATAGATGTTTCCTAAATTCTTGCTGTTATTTTCTCCTACTAGAGCAGTAAACTAAAGAGGAATCAGGCACATTCCTTCTGATGTTCTTTGTCAACTGCTGCTTACACTGCTCTTTGGCCTAGTTTTGTGATAGGGATGCTACTCAGTTGGATACCTATAAGTGAGCACTTCCAAAATCAAGCTTTGTGGAAGAGCATCCAAAGTTTACATTCTGTCAGTAGCCATTTATGACCTCTTTACTCAACTATAAATTTTATTCATTCAACCAATATTTTCTAAGTTCCTATATGCAAAGCAGGGGGTAAAGCAAAGCACTGAGTGACAAAGATTAACAAAGTCTAGTCTTATGCCTCTATATTCATGGCCAAATCTCTGTCCTCCAATGTAGATATAATATATTCCAGTCTTTTCTAAATTATAGTCCCTTTAGAACACTAAAGCCATGTGGTGTTAATGAGTATTCGGGGAAAAATGGGTTCCAGGGTGAAATAAATGGGGGAAACACTGGGAAAAATCATGGAGAAAAACACTGGGAAGTTAAAAAATATTTCTTCAAGGGGAATGGGACAAAAGAGAACCGATGCATTACAGACTCTCAGTGCACCTACTCCTTCCCTGATGGATCAATCTTCCAGAGTAGGACACAAAAATGCAATCTAAGGACCTTTCCTTCATCTCACTAAATAGGAGGAGAGTTCCCAGCAAAGAACAGGTGCCATGAAAAATCTATCAGTCCTGAGCTGAGAGAATAGGATTCAAATGAGAAGAAACCAGCAAAAGATCTCTGGAAACATGAAAAAACAGAAGAGTTCAACACCCACAAAGGATCACAATGGATCTACAGCAATGGAACCCAACCAAAAGGAAATTTTCAAAATGTCAGAAACGGAATTTAGAATATGGATGGAAAATAAGATGAATGGAATTGAAGAGAATGTTGAAAATCAACAAAAAGAAGCCAAAAAAATATTTCAGGACATCACTGAAAAAGATTAAACAGTCACTAAAAAGCTAAGTAACATAAGAAAGGATATAATAGAACTTAAAGAAATGAAAGAATCATACAGGGAACTTCAAAATACAGCGGAAAACTTCAACAACAGGCTAAAGCAAGTGGAAGGAAGCATCTCAGAGCTTGAAGACAAAGCTCTCAAGCTAACTCAGTCATTCAAACATGTAGAAAAGAGAGTAAAGAAGAATGAACAATCACCCAGAGAAATATGGTACTATGTGAAGCAAACTAATATGTGAATTGTAGGTATCCCTTAGGGAGAAGAAGAAAAAGCAAAAAGCATCGCAAATCTATTCTATGGAATTATTGAGGGAAACTTCCCTGTTATTGCCAGAGATTCAGATATCCAGATACAAGATGGTCATCAAACACCAGGAAGATTCATAGCAAATAGGACATCTCCAAGATGCATAGTCATTAACCTGACCAAAGACAAAATGAAGAAAAGTCTATAAGCTGAAAGATGAAAGCAACAACTAACCTGCAAAGAAAACCCATCAGGCTAATAGTAGACTTCTCAGTGGAGACCTTACAAGCCAGAAGGGATTAGGGCCCCATTTTTAGTCTTCTTAAATGGAACAACTGTCAGCCAAGAATTTTATAGCCTGAAAAATTAAGTTTCATAACTAATGGAGACATACTTTCTAGACAAGCAAAGGCTGTATGAATTTGTCACTATCACAGCTGCCCTACAGGAAATAATAAGAACTGTATTATACATAAATTAGCACAATAGATACCCATCAGGGCAAAAAAGCCCAGAGTTAAAGCTCACAGCTCTAATAAAACAGCACAAAAGGGAAAACAAAACAATAAGGTATCATCCAACATGATGAACAGAACAACATCCCACATGTCAAAACTAACAGTCAAATGGCCAGAATGGTCCACTTTAAAGACGGCTGAATAGATGAAAAAACACAACCAAATTATCTGCTGTCTCTAGGAAACAAATCTAATCCACAAGAACTCACACAGGCTAAAGGTGAAGGGACACACAAAAAATTCCACACAAATGGAAACCGCAAGAGAACAAGTATAGCCACTCTCATATCAGATAAAATAAAATTTCAATCAACAATAGTATAGAAAGGCAAAGATGATCATTATATAATGGTAAATGAAGAAATTCAACAAAAAGACTTAATAAAATATATATACACCTAACACAGGTCTTTCCAGATTTGTAAAGCAAATCCTACTAGATCTAAGCAAAGAGATAAACAGTAGCATTGTAATTGTCTAGAAATTCAACACCTCACTGGCAGAGCTGGACAGATCATTGAAGCAGAAAAATCAATAAAGAGACACTGGACTTAAACAGGACTCTAGAACAAATGGACCTAACAGATGTTTATAGAACATTCTACCCCAAAACTACTGCATATACATTCTTCTCATCAGCACATGAGACATTCTCCAAGATTGATCATATTTTAGGCCACAAAACATGTCTCAACAAATACAAAAAAAAAGAAAAATCAAAATCATACCATGGATCTTCTCAGACCACAGTGGAATAAAGCTAGAAATCAATTCCAAGAGAAACACTCAAATCTACACAAAGCCATGGAAATTGAACAACTGGATGCTCCTTGGGTAAATAATCAAAAGATTATTGAGGAATCAAAAGATTCCTTGAACTAAATAACAAATGAGAAACAACCTATAAAAATCTGTGGGATACAGAGAAAGCACTCCTAAGGGGAAAATTTATAGCCTTAAATGCCTACATTAAAAAGACAGAAAGATCACAAACTAACAACCTAATGTCACATCTGAAGGAACTAGAAAAGGAAGAGCAAACCAAACCCAAAGCCAGCAGAAGAAAAAAATAACAAAGTTCAGACCAGTTCTAAATGAAATGGAATCCAAAAATGTAATACAAAGGATCAATGAAACAAAAAGCTGGTTCTTTGAAAAGATAAACAAAATCGATAGATCTCTAGCCAGATTAACCAGAAATAGAAGAGAAAGGACCAAAATAAGCTCAATCAGAAATTTAAAAGGAAATGTTACAATTGCCAACATAGAAATACAAAATATCTCGGGTGGGGCAAGGGCAACATATGCAACCTAAACATTTGTACCCCTCATAATATGCCAAAATAAAAAAAAAGAAATACAAAATATCATCTGGGAACACGATGAAATTCTCTATGCACATAAACCTTCCAAGCCTAAATTAGACAGAAACAGAAATCTTGAACACCAATTTCAAATATCAAATGCACAGATGGGCCTAGGAGAAGGTTCAAGAGTCTGACTAAAGTTTGGTCACCCAACAAATGAATTAGCTGAAGATGGCATTTATGTTTTCTGAAGATATTGGTACTGGAGAAACATACCCATTGATGAGAGATGCTGGAACAGCCCTCTCTCCTGCTCTTCCCGCGGCAATTCCTTGCATTGTGAAAAAAGAATTTTCTGCTTCGATTTTCCAGCATAAACCTGCTTCCACTGGTGCCATTTTAATTTGGTTCTAGAATACTCCTCAATCTTGCCTGCTTTAATCTCATCACAGCATGTTCCAATAGTGTTTCTTGGCTCATGTTTTTGCTACTTGGCATCAGCAACTCTAAAATGAATGCTGTATTTCATGGAGCGGCACACGATTAAGCAGTAGGTAAAACATCACACTATTTCAGGGGGTGCTCTAATAGGCTTTAAGTTTCTGAAACAAACTTCATGCATGGAGATTTAATCAATTCACCTGCATTACAATTTTGATTAATGATTAACTTGTGGTTCCAATTTATGTCTTCAAAATGTATCCTCTCCAGAAAATGTCAATGATAACCTGCCATGACTTATTCTTAGGATTTTCTCTAAAATCCCATATGTGAATGAGAAACAACTGAGTTTGTGAGCCTTTTTTCCCCAGTTTGTAAACTGTATCATTTTTTTTTTGTAATTCATGAATAACTGAGGCCAAAATGGAGGAATTTTTCAAAGCCATTCTAAAGACAGAGAAAATTAAATTATCTATTTACTTACCACACCCTGTTAAGGTTAGAGTTAATTCTAATTACTAAAGATTCAGATATGGACAGCAATTGTATAGGTGTGGTTGTCCACAGCCAATTAAATTATGTAAAGATTAGCCTCTAGGTTCAGACACCTCTATATTTCCTCCTATACTGCTGTTCAAAATGCTACGACTGGATATTGGGACCAGCATTCCCAAGTTGGCTGTCCTGCACGAAAATGTTTAAAGTCATAGTTCCCTATCCAGACTACTTCCACTGCTTCCATTGGAATCTGCTGAACTGGTCTGTGTCTTTATTCCTTAGAACACACTTGTAGTTTTCAGTTTAAACTGTTTTTTCTTTTCAGTCTATTATTACAAAGGCTTTTCTCC
>CM052437.1:33896277-33944173 GCA_028533085.1 Varecia variegata
GGCCTTGTTTCCCAGGAGACAACAGAGACTGATGGGTTCTGTGTCAAAAAGAAGAGCACATCTATCTCAGTCAGCAGGGTAGCACCTACTGAGCCAGCATTGCTTTTTGTTGAGTGGAAATGGTGGCGGCCAGTGTTGCCAGAGTTTCTGAATTTTCAAAGGAAGCTAGAAATTTAGGATGTTTATGTGAAAGTTTCTAATTGTTAATTTTCAGAAAAATTCAACTCATTTTTTTCTAACCACGAAAATGGGGAAAATAGGATGTTTGAGTGTCTGATGTTCATATTGCATCATTATGTGCTCTGCTATAGGTTTAAGAGATGGTAGTTCTGTAAAGAAAACAGTGAGGGGATAGGGTTGAGTTGGGATTTGAAGACCTAAGCTCCTCACTTTTTAATATTTGTTGAATCTTTTCTATATGTCAGACAATAAATTTAGGAACTACTTATATTTCAGATAAGAAAACTGAGTCTTCAAAAAGTTAAGTAACATATATTGGGGGGAGCTGGTATTTAAGCTCCAGTTTGTATGATTTCAGAGCACAAGCTGTCAGCCACAAAACTGTATTTCTCCCTAGTACAGAGTAGGTGTGTGGAAAGAGAAGTCCAAGTTAAGGAAGCAACACATGTAAGGGGTGAGAGTTAGAACCCAGCACAAAAGCATGCCTCTTATCTTCGAATTTGTGTTGTTTCCTCCCAGTTGCCACCACCAAGACGACTAGCCAAGCTTTCTGTTACCATGTCAGGACCTAGACAATCAGCACATTTTCTCTTCACATTGAGAGCATCCTCTAGGAATGTCATTCATTGCTTAGGGCTTATCACTTTTTCTGCAAGCAAAGCTCATATTCTCAGTTGACTTCAGTGAGGATAGTAATTTCAAGACATGGAACTAATAATCTACTTGAGTGTTTGTGAGTCCAGTGACGTGAACTGCATTATCCACTCCTGTGTGTGATTAAAATCAGAATGAGAAGGCAGGCTCAGGAGGTGTGTTGAAGCACAGGGGTACGTGGGGGAATAGTGGGGTGTGCTTCCCAAACTGCCTGCCTCCCCCGGGGGGCTTCTACCTCTGTCCCTTCATGGGAAGTTCAACCACTTCAGTGGGATCCTTTTGTGGTTCAGGGGATGAAGACCCAAGGACACAGAATATTGTTCCAAATAAGGATGGGTCCTTGTCCTCAGAGAGCCAAGGGGACAGTCATGCTCCCAGATGGCTGTAAGCAGGTAAACTGAGTTGAGCTGGCATTTATTAGTACAGCATGCAGGTAGTCAATCCATAGACAAATGTGGAAGCTAAGCCATCTCCAGCTGGTGTGGGCTCCTTGGCTTCCCAAGATGCACCGTGTGTACTTTTCCTTCCTTAATGCCTCTCTCCTGGCCTTTGCTGCACCTACCCCTTCATTCGCTCAACAAGTCTTACGTGGGAAATAGCAGGCACAATGGCAAACAAAAATAGTCATGAAATGTTTGGAAGATGCCACTAAGGGGAAGACTGTTGTGTTTGTTTAAGGCAATACTTTTTTTTTTTTCTTAAATAGCATTAATTCAATGGACCCGTCTTCAGAATACCCACAGCTAGTAGGTGAGACATACACTACTATGATAAAATAAATGCTGCACGGGGATGTATACCCAGTGCTTTGGGGCCACAGAGTGTGATTAATTATGCCTGAAACCAGATGGGAGTGGGAGTAATGAAAGGCTCCTACCTTTCAGCAGAGGTTAGGGAAACATGACTTGAGCTCTGCACATGCCAAGAGTACCATTCTCCAGCTCCATGTCCCCTTCCTTTAGTTGTACAGCAGCACTCTCTATAATTCTATAATCTCCTGCCCGAATTGGAGCCCTTTCAATGGTAGGAATTATTCATTCCATGCAGGTTTTTTTTTTTTTTAATCATTTTTTGATCTCCACTCCCATGAGATGCCTTCACTTGGTCCAGCCTCTCACTTGATGATTGGCAAGTGTCTTCGCTGGAATTTTACCAAATATTTCGCACAGCAAAGGATCAATGCATGACTTGCAGGTGTCCCGCCTTGATGGAGAAACCTTTTGTTGGTCTGGCTCTTCCCGTATTTTGTAGAAGAGGAGGTAGGATTCATGGTCAGACAAGACTGGGTTTGAATCACACTTAATAACATGTTCTTGGGCAAGTTATTTAAACTCTTTGAGTCTTAGTTCCCTCACATGTAAAATTACTATGACAATAATACTTGTACTACTTAAATCATAGAGTTGTTATGAGTAGTTAATGAAACAGTACTCATAAGTACTTAGCACAAGGCCTAAAACATAGTAAATTTTCAATAAATGCTATTTATTGTACTAACTGCCATCCGGCCACATATAATAGATGTTCAATAAACATTGTGCAAAATTGACACGGAAAATATACAAAATAAGGACATACACACATCCTTTACAGCTGAAGTTACACTTAAAAATCAAACTCATTAAATATTTTATTCCCCAAGACACCTTCCATGGGACAAACAGTGTATATGGTGCACTGAACAGGAGACCGAGAGTAGCCACCTCAAGTAGCTCTGACGCCTGCTCCCTTAAAGGATGGAACCTCATGCTGGGTGGCTGTGCAAGAGTGGGATCCTGAATTTGTGATATCTGCCACCTCTGGATGCACAAACACAAAACACAACTACATAATGCAGTGTGGAAATTAACTATGATACGCTATATCAGTTCTAGGCACATTAGCGGAGATTGAAAATGGTTTCACACTTAGATATTTCAATGGATGATAAATAGGGTTAATGGATTGTGACTGAAATACTCCTGCCCTCTTAAATCTTCCAGGAAGCTTTTAAAACTGGTAAATGCATATTCTTCACAACGGCTTGCAAAAGTCTGCTCTAATTCAATTTTGAGCTGCTTAGGACAGTGCAAAATGCAAAAACCTGCTTGCAGAAACATCCTAGCCTTGGCACTTAAAAAAAAATTGAAAATGATGCTTTAAATCATTCAACTTCCCAGAGTTTTCTGAAGTCCTGCACATTAGTATTGGTCTGGTGTTATTAGAACAGAATCCAAGGTTCCTATTTTGTTTTGCCTGTTTATTTCCGGAAGCTTCGGAATGCGCGGGGCTGTTCCTTGGATCGATTTTTGTAACGCTGCACATAAACAGGAAGCAGAAGAGGGATTCTGGGGCCATGGATCTTGCCATCTCGTGGGATGAACTGTCCCCACTTTACCACACTTGGCCTTGAGGGAACAAAGCTCACTTGAGCGAAAGGAGGAACGTGACGGACAGGTAGCACCATCCCACTGTGTAGAGTTACCCAGCATCGTCTCTTTAATATAACTCCAAAGGATTGGCAAATACATTCCATAAAGAGCATTGTGGTACAGTTGTCCTAACCACACTATTCAGCAGGTATCTGCTGTGCTTCCCTCCAGTGATAACAAGGGAATCAGCAATGGCAAGAGACCCGTGGCAGTGGCATCTCAGGAGGAGAGGTCAAACACCAGGAACAAAGACGCAATCTGAGGCAGCGGCGGTTTTGCCAAGCAGCTGGTGAGCCCAAGACAGAAAGGCTGCAGAGAAAGGACAGTGGAGCTGAGTGACATTCATAGACAAATGATAATTCAGGCTGAGACCAGATACGTGTGTCTTATTGATCCAAACTTTCTAACGCGTATCCCCTTTGAGGTGAAAAGGGAAGAGAATTATCTCTAACCCTTAACCCACAACCTGGGATAGTTGAAGTTGCTCCGCTGGTGGACCAACATAGTTGTGCTATATGGAAGAGCACTTGAATTTGGGTAGAAAATCTGGGTTCAAGCCACTTTCTAGCTGGATTTTGTTGTTGTTGTTTCAGTTTTTGTTGTCTTGAGATTTTAATTATATTTTTGAAAAGGAGAAGAGTCAAATCTGCCTCACAGGATTGTTTTCTGTATTCAATTCTATATAAAATAGAAATATTTGGCTGGGTGCAATGGCTCACACCTGTAATCCCAGCACTTTGGGAGGCCGAGGTGGGAAAATCACTTGAGCCCAGGAGTTTGAGACAAGCCTAGGCAACATAGCAGGACCCCATTTCTACAAAATTTTAAAAATTAGCCAGGTGTGGTGGTATACACTTGTAGTCCCACCTACTTGAGAGGCTGAGGTGCAAAGATTGCTTGAGCCTAGATGTTTGAGTTTACAGTGAGCAATGATGACACTACTGCACTCCAGCCTGGGTAACAGTGTAAGACCCTGTCTCAAAATAAATAAATAAATAAATAAATAGAAATATTTTATAAACTTTTGAGTTCTACAGAAATATTAATTATCTCTATTAACACGATCATTAATTTCTCATTAGGAAATAAACTGGCAAGACAGAGTTTTTCATTTGAACGAGCTGCAGTCCAGGGACCTTAATCTAACATGACTATTGATTCCCCAAGGATAGACTGGCGAAGCTGATTTACCTAATTCATGTTTACATCTTACTTCGATGTAGCCTCTACAGCATCTCCATAATAAATCAAATAAAATAAATATTTCTTAAATGATTTGGTAACAGTAATGGTGAATCAAACATTGTGTTATCTTAGGAATACTCTCAAGAGATTTAGAAGAAAAAAATCTTGGGGGCCAAGTGTTACACAGATTGAAGTGGTTTCTACATTTTTTTTTTTTTGGAGTTCAGAGACCTTTAACCTCTCCACCAACCTGGGGAACAGATAAAGAGTTATCAATGTTTTATTTGACCTAGTAAGGACATGGATACAAAACAAAACAGAAAACTACCACCTATTCATATTCTCAGTTTCATAAAGCCAAGACTGTTTAAACACCCTCCTTCAAAGTTGGAAGGATACCTCACAGATTCTTTTCAAATAGCATTAAGAAAAGCATATTTAAAATCCTTTTCATGTCCTGGAAGAGCCAAACATTACAGAGAATGGTGGTGTCTTCACAACTGCTTTTGGAAACAATTTTCATTGATGTCTCTGGGTACATCAGTCTTCTAAGACATCTCCCAAATCCAATTTCTCTTTGCCTTCTTCTCTTCTATAAGTAATCGTACCATCTTCAGAAGGAATAGGGACAGAACAGGCTATAAAATTCATATTCCCAGAAGCTAGTAACCCTTGTTATGGCACTTCCTGGAATAATTGATTTCTCATTGCACTGGGCATTTGACAGCCACACTTTTCCCCTTGCATGTCTTTCATCACAGACATAGAAAGCAAACCACTCAGGATAATGGAATAAAGTACCACATTAGGATCTGTAAGCATATGTGCATTTATTCATAACAATACAGAAAAGAATTTAAGGCATTTAAATCAATTGCACATGTATTCACCATATAATTTAATTAGCATTTATGGAAGTCACCATAAAAGCTTCTATTATACTGTTTCCATTACAAATAATTACAAACAAAAAAAAAATACTTGTAGCATTAGGGATGATGTTCTCTTTGTGATTACAAGAGGGCAATTTGTTTAAAAGCTTCATTGACGTCATGTATGTAATAGCTATTTGTCATTTCAGCAAAATGCAATAGATAGATCTTTGCTAAAGGAAATAGTGTGTCATTGTAGTGCTTCACCTTATTTAAATATACATAATGAAGCCAATAGAGTTAGGGAATTGCTATCTACTTAAATTGTCTGATTTTAAAATCAAATAGAAATTTCTAGAAAAAGAAGGGGAACTATTAACCTTGATGTCTATATTGACCATAATAATAACTGCCACCATTTATTATATGCCTACTTGCTACTGGGTAGGGAACTAGATTTAACTTATATGATGCCTCCAATTCCTACAAATGACTCATTCTTACAAGTAATCTCCATTTGACTCATGAGGAAACTGAAACTCAGCCAGTTCTTTATGTCAATTATACAGGGTCAAGTTAGAGACATCAGGATGCAAAGTTGTAGCAAAATGCTCATATTACTTCCTGTATAGCACATTGTCTTTACTAAGGTATTGTGCTTTAATGTAAATAATAGGTGAAAATCCACTGTGATCTGCTTTTGCATTTCCTTTTAACAAGAGCCAACAGAGTTTAAAGTATATGCTATTATTTGCAGATGATTCCATGAACAGCCCTATGAATTCAGACCTATTCATTTGTCTCTAACTTTCATTGCTACTTTCTAAAAACAAACAAAAATGGATTCTTTCCCAAACATTTTTTAGAAGAAAATCAAAAGACATTTTCCCTTCTTCCACAATCACAGACCAAGAGATAATCAAAAGATTTTTTGAGCATTTAAAATATATATAACATCAGAGAGGGAACCTCATTCATGCAGACAGATACTGAACTTGATTGAGAGAGTCACCTTAGGACATTGGTGACTTCCTCTTTCCCCTCTCAAAGGCTCCCTTCCCAACCCATTTCTTCAGAAAGAGCATGATTCATCAGATAAACACAACTGGAAAGTTTTTTGAACTGGTACTTACTTCAAGACCTCAAGACCTTTAAAAGTAGTCTGCTTGAAACACTCATTTGAAATTGCTGATTAATAGAAATTCACATATCTAAAGGAATCAGAAGAGTAACAACTTCATCCAAAGCTTGCTTCTTTCTATGACTCTGAAACTATTCTTTAAGTTGGAAAGCAGTACATACCTGATCTATTTCATTGTGGATATACTTCCTTTGGGAATGGGACATTACTTGGGACTCTATCATTAAAAGAAAATGCCATCAGAATAGATCTGTATCTTTTCCAACTGGTATAAACTGAATAAAAGTATCTTGGAATTTTTGTTGTTCCACTATAGGGAATCATATATTAGCATTATAAAGGCTCTGGAAAGTTCTGTAATAAAGAAACATGTTTAAATTTGTTTAACTGAGCAATTACAATTTGAGAGTGCAGCATTGTTTTCCAGCACTTCTATTAACATCCTGCAGAATAATTATGGTGGACACAGATGTGCTATACAGATAGCACTTCAAGGAAGCACTTTTTGCGCCAGCTCTCATCTCCTTTAGGGTTTACCTCAGCCACAGAGAGACTTAACCAAGGGATTTCCCTTTCCAGTGGTCAGGAGGGGAGTGGGCCCATATCCAGTGGCTTATGAAGTAGTAGTATGAAGGCCTAGCCATTCTGGCTAAATGTAAAATAGATTTGACTGGCTGTATGTTTTGGAGCTCTCCATGGGGTTAAACAAGGTTTTATTGGGCTTAAATAGCTATTTTTCTCTTCACTCAACCCTGCTTTCTCTCCCTTCTTTACACAAAGTTGATCTCCACAAATACCGTAAGCTCCAAGCTCCATCTCAGAACTGTTTCTAGAGGATCCTATATGTCAACTTGTTACCAAGAGTGGTCCAAGAAAGCAGGGAATAAGATAGGATTTTGGAGCTAGATAATTCACTACGCAGCAGGCAATGTAGAGCTTGCTATTGGTGGTAGGGGAATCCCAGAGGGCTTCCAATACCAAAAGGCAATGGATTGTTCAAATTCTTATCAGTAGTAAACTGTGGTGGGGTAGCAGAAGAAAAGAATGGAATGGCTGGTGTGATTTATCAGGTATATGAGAAATCCAGAGGAAATTGTAAGTATATGGATAATGGGATGGATGATTATTGCTTAGCACCACTGGTACCCTCAAAAAAGATAACAAAATGTTGTGACTGGTTACCAAGCAAATTGGAAGCCAATTTTAAAGCTTATAAAGATGTTCTGATTTTCTGAAGTGGGAGGGAAGGGCAACTGAGGACAGGCCCAGGACTTAATAGTCATTGTGGTCAAGCTCCAGAAGAGGTTAAATGCTCAACCAAGGTAAATCTGTTACTCCAAGGTCAGGGCACTTTTTGGGAAATCTATGGGTGATGCCTATCACTCCACTCTGATAATTGGTCCAGATGAGCAAGAAGCAGCTAGCACTCTGGAGACTTTGGTAAGACACATGAGCCCCCAAAGAGGGCAAATAAACCCTGTGAAGATTCAGGGGCATGCCATATCAGTAACATTTTTAGTCAGCTAATGTTCAGGGGTATTTTGGGACATCCCAAATAAGTAAAAGACAAGTTATTATATATTGTACCTCAATTGTGAAGAAGAAAGGACAATACTTGTAGGCATCTTCAGGTTCTGGAAATAACATTCTACATGAGGGAATATAGCTGAAGCCCATATACCAAATGACATATAAGGCTATAAGCTTTGAGCAAAACCAGAGTAGGAAAGGACTAAGCAGCAGAGTCTAGGTTGTTGTGCCACTTGGGCCATATGACTGAAAGACTCTATGATATTAGAGGTATTAGTGGTGATGTCATGTGGAATTCATAGGAAGTCCAAATATGGAAAGCCAATGCAGGCCCTTGGGATTCTGAAGTGAGGCCAAGTTATCTGCAATGGAGACTTATATGCTTTTTGTTAACTCCAGGTTGACAACTCTAGGTATGCTATCTAGTCCTACCAGAGATGTAACATCTAGTCATGGGGCACCAAATCACCAGGCATCTGGAGCTTCTCATCAAGAACTGGGTTCTGTTAGACCCACTGAGTCATTAGATGGGGCAGGCCCAGCATTCTCCCATAAGATAGAAGTAGCACTTGGTATATTTGGGATGATGCCCTTTTGTCTTGAGTAAGGCACAAGCAAACTGGTAACCTAAACTCCCATGTCAGTCACAGTGATGCTACAGAGCTCCTTCCTTAGCTCATACCTATGGTCATACAAAGGATTCCTTAAGGTCAGGTGATAGAGGAGCAAAATCCCAAGTTTGGTTTGCAGATGTGTCAACTTGGAATATGAATGAAGCCAAAAATGAATGGCAGCTGTACAACAGCCTCACTTAGGAGTGGCTGTGTAAGACAGTGGCAAGGGAAAATCATCTTGAATGGTGGAGTGAGGAATCTGGTTCTTATGTTGTATGTAAAGAAAAGTGGCTTGAGGTTACAGGACATACAAACTCATGGCAGTGATGAAAGTCCTGGCTAGCTGGCCAGGAGATTGAGAAAACAAAACTTGGAATTTGTGGGACAAGGTCTGAGCTAAAGGGATGTGAAAAAATAACATATGGGAAGGACTTCTTGCCTCAGCTATCAGCTCTTTCAAGGCTTGCCTCGGCCATAGAATGTTGTGTCTCCTGAAGGCTCATTCTTCCCAAAGCAGCCCCCGTGTGATGAAAGATGAAAACAGAAGTACAAAGGCCTAATTCAGAGAGATGCAAGATAGCTTTGATGTGCTGCATTAACCACAGACCTTCCAAACGGTAGACTGAAGCTTTACTGTACTTGAGTCACAGTTCAGCTTCTTCCCCTGTCCATTCTGCTGCTCCCACTTCTTTTCATAGCCATTGATCCCTAATAAATACCCTGAACTCCAAACCATCCTAAGCATCTGCTTCAGGAACTCCTACCCATGGCAAAAAATGTTCCATAAAACACTGATTAGGGAAAAGTTATGCTAGAAAATTGTAAGAATGAATTGTGCTCTTCTCACTTATTAGTCCTTTAAGATAACAAGTATTTTTAAAAATCATTACTGCTGTACTTCCATCTAAAACCTTTGCACTAAATTTTCTTTTAATTAAGTGCATGATCATTAATTAGGTACATGTAGATGAAAGCAGGCAAAAAGAAAGGAAGGAAGAAAGACTTCCATGCAAGACATTTCTAAACCTGGAAACTCAAAGGGATTGTGGCAGGATGGGATACCATGTGGACTATATGTGGCTCAGAACCCTATTGAGAGGCAAGAAACATGAAGAAAATAATCAGATTTAGAGTTCCAGTACAACGGTCATAATGCACTACATGCTAAACAAGGTATCACAGATAATATGTGTTGTAGGAGCTGGAGTCACAAAAGGGAGGACATATGCAAAATACTCATAAATATTAAAAATAAGAAAATAAAATAATCTCAGACTGAAGTTTTTAGAACCTTTAGAAAAAAGCAGCAATTTGAACTTAATTGGCATCTCCCTTCCAAATATAACTACTCCTGTATAAGACCAAAATGCTTAAAAAATATTTGAAAAATTCTCACATTTGTGAGGCACAATACAGTATTCCACAGATAAAAATTGCTATGGATTGTGTCCTCCTAAGATATATATATTGAATCTCTAATCCCCAGTGTGACTGAATTTCACCGGATAATTAAGGTTAAATGAGGTCATAAATGTGGGGTCCTAATTAGCTAGGATAGAAAGCTTTATAAAAGGAAAAGAGAGAGATCTCCATCGCCACTCAAAGGCATAGAGGAAAGGCCATTTAGGACCTCGCTAGTAGGGGCCAAATGCAAGCCAGGAATCCAACTGGTCCTGGCACCTTGACCTTGGACTTCCCAGCCTCCAGAAATATGAGAAAATAAATTTCTGTCATTTAAGCCACCTATTCTATGGTATTTAGTTATGGTAGCCTGAGCTGACTAAGACAGAAATTACCCTAAAAGGAGAGGCGGCCTCTTCTCTGTCAGAGTTTATATTCTGCCAGAAACAGAAAACACTGGCAAGACCCATGTCAAGAAGGGAAGTGTTCCAAATGCATGTGTTATATATGAGTAGGAGAGGAGAAAGATAAAATATACACATATAGCCCACTTTATTTTAGTTGGATATACCAAGTTTATTTGATTATAAGATATTTATAATCTTATAATCCAGTAAGTATAAAATAAGGATGCTGTGTGAGAGACAGAAGGAAAGGAAAACGGTTGTTGAGCAGGAGCAAAGACCCTACAGAGAATGTATAGCAGGTTGGGGGGGGGGCTGTAGGGTGAAAATTGATGATATAATCTTTTAATTTAAATAAGAAAGAGCAATTAAAATGAACAGAAGCCACTGCACCTAAATGCAGAGCTGCATTTACATAGCAACAGGAACATTTCATGTTCAAGAAATGTCAGTTTTCTATAAATACAGAGGTTCAGTCATTACCATCAGAATTATTCATCATACTATGATTCAAAACAAGATGAATATACTGGGCCAACATTAGGACTCCAATCCCAAAAGAGGCCTTTAATGCATTTTTCAAAAATGGCTTTGTCCATTCAAAAATAGAAGTTTGCTGTGTATGAGATAAGGTCAGAAAAAAAAATGCACTTATTTCTTTCCCAGTTCAAGTGAGTAAGGACTAGTCATTAAAAGCATTTGGGGCATTTAACTGCCTTGTATAAATTCTCATGTTTTAATTAATTTAAATCTAAGGCTTGATAATTGAAGAATATTAGCATCTGAGTTCTCATTCTAGCTGTTATCGCCACTCTGCCTTCGATCCTTCTCTCTGCTTTCTTTCTGTTCTCTCCCTGCGTACATCATAACCATTCCTCAATTTCAACATGATACTCTCACTTCCACAAAGTCTTTCCTTATGACATGCCTTTGGGATTTTCTAGGGGACTCTGTGTGTGTGTGTGTGTGTGTGTGTGTGTGTGTGTTTTCAAGTACACATGCCCATTCTTATTTATCTTGCTCAGAGATTAGTGAACATTTTAAAATCAAAATCTTATCCCCTGTCTTTAGTTTCAGGATATTTTTGTCCATTTTCCTTTCACTATTTTTTTTACTACCATTGCCTTTGTTCTGTTAGTCTGGAACTCTTATTAGATACATTATATTCATCTTGAATACCTGCTCCTAGTTTCTGAATTTTTCTCTTACATGTTTTATCTTTTCTCTATTTATCTCCATGTTTGCTACCAAATCACAAATTTTGCTGTCAACAGTGATCATTCAAATAAGTTAGTTCAGTTACAAATATATATTTATATTTAATTTCCAAACACTTTTTCTTGATTTTATTATTTTGTCACAGCATGATGAGTTTATATTATGTATATGTTACTTTTTCTGATCTCCTTGAGGCTTCATAGAATTGTTTCTAAAGTCTTCCTCTGACATCTCAATCATTTCTATTTTTTTCAGGGCCAGTCTTTCTGTTTGTTCATCTTGTTCTCTTTATTTCATTGTGTTGATTTTACTTAAATGAATGGTGGTTCTTTGTGGTTTGTTCATGTACATGCATGAACTGGGTTAATGGGGTCAGGTAGCATGGCATTTCCCTAAATTTCTTCCATTCTTTTTTCCACAGATTTCTACCTTGAATGGAAGGGCTCAAATAAGTTCTGGATGTCAGGTTATTTAAACTAACATGCTATTCTTTTGGTGCATGGGTATGGCGATTCCTCAGTTTTAGATCTACCCACTGCAAAATAAGAAGAGATTTATTCTAGTAGGAGAGAAATTCAGTGTTTCTCTCCTCAGTGGACTATCTTTGGCTTGCTTCCTTCCTCCCTCCCTTCCTCCCTCCCTTTCTCCCTTCCCTTTCTCCTTCTCCCTCTCCCTCTTACTCACAGGGATTTGGAGTTATACCTCAGATTGAATCTGAGCCCTCCCCAGGTAGTCAGTATATTTTCTTCACTTTTTGAATTTTAGCCTGGGGTAAAATACTCTTGTGCCTGCTGTTCTCTGTGTGTGTTTGTGTGTGTGTGTGCGCACATGTGGAGACCAACTAGCACAATTATTTTAAATACAGTTCTTTAATATTAAATAGTTCTGATTGCTCCAGAACTTCTGGATTGCTCCAGAAACCCTTTTGATTTTATGTTTTGTTGCATGGATTCACTTTGAGCTTGGTATTTCTCTGCATCTGTGATTATCGTCATTATTATTTTCATTTGCTTATGCTTTATGCTGTGGTTTATGTAGTTTCATCAGTCCTGATACATCTGCTTTTTATGTCAGGACTTTCACAATATCTTAAACTTTCTTGTTTTTCATTTTTTGTGGACCCAGTCTTCATCTTGATCCAATATTAAAGTGTATATTTTTATAACTTATTTTACTTTCTTTATTGACTGGCATAGACTGGACAAATATAAATGAGAAAATGACACTTCTTTTTATTCACCAAAATGTTAATATCTGGATATATTTGAGAAATAGCAACAAGCTGCAACTTTTTAATCTTTTTTATGCAGAATTAGATCTTGGCCATATCTTAAAGCTACATGGAGCCTCAGGTTGTTCATTACTGGCTTAAGATGTTTTCACTCCCAGGGGCCTTTGCATTTTAATAGGGAAATCTTGTAGCACAAAAGCCTTTAAGACCAAAAGAAATTAATCTCTAAAAGTGAAATTTGAGATATTATGACAGAGCTCTTGAGGCAAAGGAGAAAGAACTTTTAAATGGCAAAATTTTGCTCTACTTTGAAATTACATCATGCCTATCATAAGACAAGCTTTAGAAGGGAAAAGTAAGAAATCATATAACCCTGTATTTCCCATGAGAAGTAAATTTTATTTTAAATAGTAAAAATATTAAAGGACTGTCAAAAGCAGACCAAATTATTTACGTATTTTGAAAACCATACACCATGGCTTTTTAAATTTTGATATGGTAAATCGTTACTTTGAACTATTACCCAGTCCAAATAATCTCTTTCCTTCTAACCCTCACAAAAAAAAGAGCTTATTCAGATGATAAGTATGAAGTGTGCAATATGAAATGACACTCACATCTTTGGATATGGATATAGTGCCTGGTATAGCATCAGGTATTTTACAGTAATTAATAATATTAATGCTGGTGAATTTCTCTGATTTAGGCAAACTATCCAAATTCCAAATACCCATAAATGAGGCTGAGACCATGACTGTAAAACATCTAATTAAAAATAGACTTCTCCATTTAAGACACAGTGGATCAGATAAATGGAATATCTAAGTGATTATAGACTCTAGGTTATCTAATAGTTTTTCTTTTCTTTTTTACTAAGCCATGTACAAGAATAATGAATCTTGGCTCCTCTTTTCTCCTTATTGTCTTGCACATTCCACTCCCAAACCTAGCCAAGTAAGTAGAAATGGTGTATAACACCCTCAGACCTAGAACTAATTGAGATTATAGAAAATAAACTGCCTTTTTCCTGTTTTGCTTAAAGAAATAAAATAAAACATTGAGATGGAAAACAGCAAGGAAAAGAGAGAAATAAGACTCCTATATCTAGCCAGAGACCTAAAATAAAATGTTGACCCCCACACCATTACAGCCATTGTTTAGTGATAACATAGATACGTTGTTCTGCAAAACAATGCACATTTTTCTTTTATTTAAGCAACATAATTGTCTTTACTTAAAAATGAAGTTAAAAATCAGAAAAAGGTATTTGTTCTCATTGTGGAACAAATATAGACTGCAGTATTTAAATCTCCCATTCATTAGATAGGAGAAAAACATATTAAAAGCTGTGAATCCTAAAGCATTTATAAAGACAAAAATTTCTGGTCATCTTAGTCAATCTGATCTCTGAACTCTCTCAATCTTGATCTGACTACTTTTATAGTTAGATTGGGCCAGAGCAATAACTGGCCTCACTCCATCAAGTAGCAATTTTCTTAGAAAAATCTCCTCTCTATGAGTGAATGAAATATTTTTGACCATGAAACAACTAAAAACAAAGTTTTGGGACTATAATTTCTTTTAGCTTAGAAGAATTGTTGTCTATCTGGCTTTATTTTTTTTTTAACTGTAATAAACATTATTTTGGGCTGCTGTGAAAATTGCAGATGTCACAGACAAGAAGAAACTCTTAAGTCATGTCACAGAAAGAGCAGGTGTACCCTCAAGGAAAAAAAAATTGTTTTCGTGCAATTATCTTTTTTAATGAAAATAAATGAAGGAGAAAAACTCACAGACCATATCAACATCAGTAGATTCTCTCTCTTTTCCCCTCCCAAATGTTTTCCCCTGAAACTAAAGTAGCTCTTTAACCTCTTCAATTCTTGAATCGTCTACTAAGTAAGCACTCATCGGAATAAGTACTGAAATCTGAAAAGAATCTTAGTGATTGAGTTTCAAAAGCAGCCATTCAACCTCATAAGAGTAACTTTTTTTAATTAAGAACTGAACAGTAGGTAGATTACAAGAAGATGGTAGAACAGATACAGGAGGGCATTAGAATTGCAAAGAGAATCTTAGATAATAGATGTGAGAAGGCATTCTAAATACAGTGGCCCCAAATGTATTTTATGCTAGAATTCAAGAGATCATATGAGGAGAAAATTAGAACATTATAGTCCAAAATAAGAAATTAAGATACTTGGATCAGAGAAGAGGCTGAAGTATTTTCATAATTGCACTCTTGCTGCTTTTATATAAAAAAGAACAATGGGTAAAATTACAGTGGTTTGGAGAAAAGTGTAAAAACAGTAGAAGCCCTGGAAACCAGATGGCTGATACCATGAGAAATTTAACAGTGTCAAAATCCAGTGAACCTAATCTGTCCGAGTGGGGTGAGTTATAAAGTGCTGAGGATTATACTCTATTTTTTCTGTGCATTTTAAATGGTATCATCCTTGCTCGTTTCTTCTCCCATCAAGAACACCTTCTCTCCCTCTACAACGCTTGTTTATATTCTATTATTCTCCATGTCCTACTTGTTTTCTTAGTCAATAATGTCAAAAGGAAAGAGAGGAACAATTAACAAGAGTTCATTTCTCATCATTGGATACTTCAAGTAGGTATAACAGGCATATGAGATGTTCTTAGAAGGAAGACTAGGCTGAACTTTGAAAACTATAAATCAGATCATGGCTTAAACCTCTGCTATGATTTCTCACTATAACTATAATAAAATGCAAATTACTTCTATGACCTTCAAATGATCTAGTTGATAGAGTTACTGCCTACTGCTGAGATATCATCTATCGTCTTCTTTCTTGTTTATTCCAATTCAACTATTCACTTTCTTTTAAAAAATGTATTTATTTATTTATTTCACACATTGTAATTGTACAAATTTATTGAGTACAATTTGATATTTCAATATATATCTATATTATATGATGATCCAATCAGGGTGGTATTTATCACCTCATGCATTTATTATTTCTTTGTGATGAGAGTCTTCAAAAGCCTCACTTCTTGCTAATTGGTAACGTACAATATTTTACTATTAACCATAGTTACCTTCCTGTGTAATAGAACACCAGAATTCATTCCTCCTATTTAATTGTAATTTCGTACCTGTTGAACAACCTCTTTATCTTCCCCTCCTGCACCTCGTCCCCAGTCTC
Source organism: Varecia variegata (assembly GCA_028533085.1). NCBI lineage: Eukaryota > Metazoa > Chordata > Mammalia > Primates > Lemuridae > Varecia > Varecia variegata. The sequence goes on from CM052437.1 coordinate 33,912,295, forward strand.
TGGTAACCACTGTTCTACTCTGTTTCTATGATAGCAACTTTTTTCATTTCTTTTCTTTTTTAGATTCCATATATGAGTTAGTGAGATGCAGTATTTGTCTTTCTGTGCCTGGCTTAATTCACTTAACATGATGTTCTCCTGATTCATCTATGTTTTCCCAAATGACAAGATTTCATCCTTTTTTATGGCCAAATACTATTCCATTGTGTATATATACCACATTTTAATTATCCATTCATCTGTTGTTGGACACTTAGGTTGATTCCATATGTTCATTGTTATGAATAGTGCTGCAATAAACATGGGAGTGCAGATGCAGATATGTCCTTGATATGCTGATTTCCTTTCTTTTGGATATATATCTAGTAGCGGGGATTGCTGGATCATATTGTAATTCTATACTTATTTTTTTGAGAAACCTCCCTACTGTTTTTCATAATGTCTGCGCTAGTTACAATCCTACCAAAAGTGTGTGAGTATCCCCTTTTCTCCACCTCCTTGCCAACACTTGTTTTCTTTTGCCTTTTTGGTAGTAGTCATTGTAAATGGGATGAAGTGGTATCTCATTGTGATTTTGATTTGCATTTTACTGATGATTAGTGATGCTGAGCATTTTTTCACATACTTATCCATTTGTATGTCTTGTTTTGAGTAATATCTATTAAATTCTTTGCCCATTTTTAAAAATCAGGTTATTTGCTTTTTTTGTTCTTGAGTTGTTTAGCTTCCTTATATATTCTGGATATTAATTCCTTATCAAATGCATAGTTTGCAAATATTTTCTCCCATTCTGTAGGTTGTCTCTTCACTCTATTGATTGTTTCCTTTGCTGTGCAGAAGCTTTCTAGTTTGATATAATCCCATTTGTCTATTTTTCCTTTTGTTGCCTGTGTTTTGAGGTTTCATTCAAAAAAATCCTTGTCCGGCCCAATGTCATGAAATGTTTCATCTGTTTTCTTCTAGTAGTTCTATAGTTTTGGGGGTTTTATGTTTAAATATTTAATCCATTTTGGATTTATTTTTGTATGTGGTGAGAGGTGGGAGTCTAGTCTCATTCTGCATGTGGATATCTGATTTTCCCAGCACCATTTATTGAAGAGGCTATCTTTTCCTCACTGTGTTCTTGGTGTGTTTGTTGAAAGTCAATGGCTATGGGTGTACAAATTTATTTATAGACTTTCTATTCTATTTCATTGGTCCATGTGTCTGTTTTTCTTGCCAGTACTTTGTTGTTTTGGTTACTATAGCTTTGTAGTATATTTTGAAGTCAAGTATCATGATGCTTCGCTCTTTTTGCTCAGATTGCTTTAGCTATTCAGCGTCTTTGTGGTTTCATATGAATTTTAGGATGATTTTTTTCTATTTCTGTGAAGAATATCATTCGTGTTTTGATAGACATTGCATTAAATCTGTAGATCACTTTGGGTAGTATGACCATTTTTATAATATTAATTCTTTTAATCTATAAATACAAGATATCTTCCATTTATTCATGTCCTCTTTAATTTCTTTCATCAAAGTTTTATAGGTTTCAATGTAGAGATCTTTTACCTCCTTGATAAGTTTATTCCTAGGTATTTTATATTTTTGTAGCTATTATAAATAGAATTGTTTTCTTGGTTTCTTTTTCAGATAGTTTGCTATTAGCATAGAAATTCTATTGATTTTTGTATGTTGCTTTTGTATACTGAAACTTTATTGAATTTATTTATCAGTTCTAACAGTTTTTGGTGAAGTCGATAGGGTTTTCTATATAAAAGATCATGTCATCTGCAAATAGGACAATTTAACTCCCTCCTTTGGATGCCTTTTATTTCTCTCTGTTTCCTAATTGCTCTAATTAGGATTTCCAGTACTATGTTGAATATAAGTGGTGAAAGTGGCCATCCTTGCCTTTTTCCTGATTTTAGAGAAAAAAGCTTTTGGCTTTTCCCTTTCTGTACGATATTAGCGGTGGGCTTGTTATATATGGCCTTTATTGTATTGAGGTACTTATTTTCTATACATAGTTTCTTGGGAGTTTTTTTTTATCATGAACAGGTGTTGAATTTTATTGAATGCCTTTTCACCATCAATTGAAATGATCATATTGGTTTTTTGTCCTTTATTCTGTTGATATGATGTATAATAATGATTGATTTGTGTATGTTGAACCATGCATCCATGGGATGAATCTCACTTGGTCATAGTGAATGATCTTTTTAATGTGCTGTTAGATTCAGTTTGCTAGTATTTTGTTGAAAATTTTTGTGTCTATGTTCATCAGGGACATTGGCTTGTAGTTTTCTTTTTTTGATATATCCTTGTCCAGGTTTGGAATTAGGGTAATGCAAAATGAGCTTGCAAGTATTCACTCCTCTTCAATTTTCTGTAATAGTTTGAAGAGAATTGATATTAGTTATTAACTGTTTGGTAGAATTCAGCAGTGAACCCATCAGGTCCTGGGATTTTCTTTGTTAGAAGACTGTATTACTGTTTCAATTTCCTCACTCAATATCGGTCCATTCAGATTTTCTGCTTCTTCATAATTTAATCTTAAGGTTGTATGTGTTCAGGAATTTATTCATTTCTTCTCTTATCAGAGTTGATGGCATATAGTTGTTTGTAGTAATATTTATTTTATGATCTTTTGTATTTCTGTGCTATCAGTTGTTATGTCTCCTTTTTCATCTTTGATTTTATTTATTTGAATCTTCTCTCCAACCTTCTTCTATTTCCTGAGCACCATTGAGTTGTTTCTACTTTTAGGCTTTGCATTAGCTTTGTCTGCTAACTGGAAAGCTCTTCCTTCCACCTTTTGTACATGCCTGGCTTCTTGATATCACTTAAGTCTCAGCCCAAATATTACATCCTACAGAATTCTCCTCTCACCATAGTCTTCAGTTTCTCTATCCCATTAATGTAAGCAGTTATGACTCTTAAAATTTACTAGTTTATTCATTTGTTTATTGTCTCCTCCCACACTTCAAACTCAGGTAGAACATGAGCCATAGAAGAAAAAAGATATTTTATATCTTGCCCAGTGCTGTATCTCTAGCATTTAGTCCAGGTTCTAGCTTGGTGCTACAAAAAGTAGTTGGTCTGTGAAATATTTGTGGCCAGTTGGTTAATATGTAAATCAACACAGTGCTTCCTTCATCAAGAAAGTCTTTCTACTAAAAAAAAAATCAGCTTAACTAAACAATGTTTCTAGTAACATAGTTGATTTACATTCTGGTACAAACTTCCTATCTGCTCATGGACCCCTAACAGTTTGTGGACCTTTATGATACACAAGACCATACTTTGAGCAGCCCTGATCTATCGTGTAAGAGGGGCTGGAAGGTTTTCTTCCAGTAGGAGCTAAAAGATAACAAAATGTTAGTGGTTTAATAAAACATTTGATAGTTTTGGTAGTTTGTAATTATATTTCAAGTACCATAATCAGTGATAATTTGCTAGTACAAAAGAATTGCTTGTACCTTGCTTGTGAGAAGTAGGATGATGTTTTCAGAAAAGTCTGTGTGGCTCCGTTAATAGCTATTGAAGCCAGAGGAGAACAGTGCCTGAGAGGAAAGAATAATTTCCTGAAGCAGTAGAAAAAACTTAATGTCAAAAGTCTTTAAGGATGGTATTTTCACCTAGAATACAGAAGTTACTAGACAGTAAGGAAGACATGGGAATGTTCTAACATTCTTGGGAAAGTGTTATTTTGTTTTCTCATAAGAGATCAGACCACTGTGCACCAAGTAGAAACAGAATACTAAACTCAAAGGGGTTAATGGACTTGGGAAACAACTTTCTATACTTCAGCAATAAGAGGTGGTGAAGATTTACAAAAAGGCAAATCAAAAGTTTAAGTTTCAATAAATCATTAAAATACAATTGTTGAAATAACCTACATTTATGGAGCACTGCCTATGCACTAGGTACTGTGGTACACCCATTATGTCAATGAGTTCTCTCAACGATCCTTTTGTGTAGATACTTCTGCTATCCATTTTAATGGAGGTATAAAGAGGTATCAAGGGGAAGAATCAGTATTTAAACACAAGTCTTAAATGAGAGCCTATGCTCTTAACATCTATACATGTAGCCTTCGTATGTAAAAAGCTCAACCACAAAGATTACAGTTAAAAAAGAAGAGAGAAGGAGTGTAGGAAAAAAAATTCTAAACACCCAGATATTATTATCCAGGTCAAGAGTGAGATAGGAGATTGAACACAGAATGGTAAGTGCTACAAAATAATTTTTTACCACAAGACCCTCAAAGCCTGTGGTCTACAATTAGGGATTCCTTTCTTTGGATCTTGAAAGCTTTTCCCATTACCAAGGTCTCATAATAAGAAAGGAGAAATAAAAAATTCACAGGCTTGAGTCCTACTGTATCGGAACATCTGAATTTGTGAATCTGTGTTTTTTTTTTTTTAAGATCCCCATGGGATTTTGATGAACAGACAAATCTGGAAACCATTGCCTCAAGCTAATCCCTCATGAGGAAACAGTTGGAAGCTTGCTCAATGCCAGACTGATAGTGTTTGGACAGTAAGAGAAAGGTAAAGAAAAATGAAAGCATCAAATAGAAACAACATGATTTTTCCTAGGTGTAGCCCTGTCATGAAGAATTTTTGTTTTAACATTTCCTTGCCTTTTTCAGGGATCTGAGGTGCTTTACAGCAAATTGACAAAATGTACAAAGTATTAAATAAAATAGTAATTTTATATTCAACAGGTTCTAGTTGGTCCCTTGAAGGAGCAAGTTTCCTGGAGATAGGAAACCTGAATGAATACAATATCATCTTTTGGCAAGACAGCTGGAAGCCAACTGTAAGCATCACCACATGTTGAATAGCAAAAACAATGTTCTGCACTAAAGTGAATATATGTGGCTTCGCTAGCAAGTTCTTCATATCAAAATCACATATACTAGAGATATTTTTTTCTAATGATGAGTTGATATTCTGCCTGATATTTTGACATGTCACTGTGCCCCTTACACTTATAAAGTAGAGAAATGGAACTACATAGCAGGAATCCTTAGAATATGAACCGATACTGGGAAAATCTCAGAAAGCAAATATTAGTAGGTCTCAAGATAAGGATAAGATTCATGTTCTCCTATATGTTCATTTGTGGCTTTGAGTACAGCTTCATTTCATATAATGCTATATTCATTTGTCATATACATCTATTGAAATATAATTATGCCATGGGACTCAATACCTTACATAATATTACCAATATCCATTATATTCAAGTATTGTTTTCAAGTTAATTTACCCTAAAAGAGTTTAGGTGGAGCAGCAAGACTATTTTCAGAAAGTCAGCATTATAATTATAATATTATTTATTCTTTTTTTTTTTTTTGAGACAAAGTCTCACTCTGTTGCCCAGGCTAGAGTGCAGTGGCATCAGCTTAGCTCACAGCAACCTCAAACTCCTGGGCTCAAGCGATCCTCCTGCCTCAGCCTCCCGAGTAGCTGGGACTACAGGCATGTGCCACCTTGTAGATCTGAATGCATTGCAGGACATATTGGGTCATTTACATCATAAAATAATATGCTAATAACACTTCATATTTGATGTAAGTAAATCCTAAATGGAAGTATTACAGGGACAGTCCAAAAATATCTATATTTTTCACTGAGTTTAAGAGTATTTATACAAACTATCTTTGTTACTTAACTCATAACAATGAAAATAGGAGTAGGAGGAGGCTTATCCCAGATGTTTGCCTAGGGTTGGCATATAGACATTGGAGGATTATGCAGGTAATTTATTGAGAGTGAGTCTAGCTGATATCTGTTTATTTAAAAAAATCATAAGGGTCAGAAAAGTTTACTTAGAAGGTTTCAAAATGTCATTATTTGCACTGTATATGCAAGCAAGCAAAAAGATTTAACTGTAAATAGCTGCTAAGAAAAGATAACAGTAGGATATACTAGTATGAGGAAAATAAATAAAGACATTTCCATTCAATAAGTGTGCACACTATCATGTTACATGACATTAAATGTACAAAATATGAGATTCATTATAATTAGTATGGCTTAAATTAAGATATTGATGTTTAGTACCAATAAAATTTTGAATACTTATCTGAAATTCACTTGCACAGTCTGTGCTTCCAAAAAAATGGTGAAAAAGAAACCTCTAATCAATTTGTCTTAAAACTGTTGATATATTTGCTTCAAAACAGATGAGAAAGTAGAGAAGGGTATATCCACCAAATGAGAAGAAAGACTGAGGAAAAATAATTGCTAAACATTTGTAAACTTGAAATTTGTTTGGTGTTTGGTGCAAGTGCAAGATAGAGTTTAAGGTCATTTCTCATTTCATACAAATAAATCTTCTTAGTCTGAGTTATATATATAAGGGGATATAATCTACAAAATGCTTCAAATCACTTAACTTTCTTTCACCCAGAAGCGTTTAGTGTGGCTGGAAGGCTCTGTTCAGGAAATGAAGGCTTTCTAAAGCCACTAAATTGTGGCTAGTTTTATCAGAGGGTGAATCTTCCCAGGGAAAGAGGATCAGGGATGTGAGGAAAGGTCCTGGCCAACAGCAATAGCAGAATGTGTCACACTGCCAGCAGCAGCAGGAGAATGAAATCTAAAAATGAATTGTGCTTTTTGAAGGATGCATCCTTTTTGTCTTTTTCCCCAGATGTGATCAGTTCTCGTTGGTTTAGCATATTCCCTTAGCTTGGATGCCCATAGCAAGGGTGACATGGAAAGGAAAACTAAGTCTCTGAGCCAGTTCATTAAAGGTTTATTTATTAGCAATGTGTGGCTCTTTGATTCTTATTGCTTTATATAGGATTTCAGGAGAGATTTTGGAGAGGATAAGTCTCTGTTCCTTGCATCCGATCTCTGTCTAAGCAGGCATCTCTTCCAGAACGTATTTGGGAGCAAGGAGAGAAACAGAGTCAAAGGTGAAAACTAGCATGAAGATGATTTATTCCAGTAAAACTTGGGCAATGCATCCATGTCACCTGTCAGCTGTCAAAAATGCCACCAGTCCTTTTATTTACTTGTTTCAGTAATACTCCTGGAAATCATCAATCTTTGGAATTGGCACTTTAATTAAAACCTAAAGGGAAGTGGCTGGTATGAATTTGTGCACGTGTTTAAGTGTACATGTGTGAATGTGTGCACTTATATGTTTTTGGAGTTTATGTGTATGCTTGTATGTTGTTATATTTTTCATATATACACATTTCTAAGTGTTATTATACTTTATGCACTTAGGGTTTATTTAAAGCCGTACTTGTGGTTTTGGAAAATCTATCTACAATCCCAGTGAGACACATTTAAAATTGTAGTAAGTGAACATACTCTTTAAAGGAGACCTATTGTAAATCCTGTCAAAAATAAACATTTATTCTAAAAACTGAATAACCTACCTTTTTGTAACTTTTATAAAAACCAAGTCTTAGGTTTCTACCTTTGTGAGAACTCTGGTTAGATTTTTCTGCACAGAGCCTTCCCTCAGCAAGATGATAATATTTCTGATTTCCTTTTCATCTTCCTTATTTGTGGCATTCTCCATGTTAGGCCCGAATCCTTCCCTTCTGCCATCTCCTGGATAACAGGTTAGACCTCTCCCATCTGGCAACCAATCGGGTATGCCCTCTTCTAAAAGCAACTTCTCTGTACAAACCCCAAACTCCACCAGAAATCTTCTTTTAAGGAACTGTCTTTAGCTAATTTCCATGCTGTATAATATTATTCACTATAAAAGTTTGATGAGATATTGCAAGGGGAATTTCCTTAACTAGGGCAAAGCCATGACCAATACAAGTGATTGTCTAAAGGATGTCAGATTCCAGCAACATAGTAAGACACATAAAGAAAGAAATATTAACCTCCCTTTCTCCAAAGAGCTTGCACTCTGGTTGGGTTATCTCCCCACAGTGAAAAGAATTTGTGATGCTTTTGCAACAGTGCAAAAAGGAATGTTATTGTCAAGATTGTGCTCTTATTTACATAAATTTAAAGGGCAAGATGATTACTAGACCTGACTGTTTAATATACACACCATGAAGATTCATCCAGCAGGCCCCTGCTTGCCTATTATAAAGGGCCCTTTTTCAACAAGCCACAATCCCCTTCACATGTTGACAAAATAAAAAAATAAAAAAGGTGATTCTGGAGAGGAAAGTTCCAGACCAGTTTTCTTGAGTCAGTAATAAATAAAGAGGGATGTTCTCATTGCCAAGAAAGGAATCATCTGCAATTGGCATCTTCTGGACAATGGAGTATTACTAATATAAAGGTAGGGATATGTGATATTTTAGGAATAGCGACAGAAAAAAGTAACACTGAATTGGCAGTGAAATAATTGATAATCCTGTTTTGCTGGGTATACCTAGGCTAAATGTGGAAAAATAAATATTGCTTGTTATAGTTCCTCACTCCCCACTCTTTTCCTCCCAGAGATGGATCATATTAGGCAAACAGAGTCTTCTTGGCAACCATCACCTTGCATAAAGATGCCGATGGGTATGGTGTGGTGAAGATAGAGGGGAGAGACTTTGCAAACCACTTGCATGAAAGTGGGAGATGACAAGTGCTTTTCAGAGTCTTTGAAGAGTGAGGGGAAAGACGTTGTGTAGGGCCAAGAAGAGAAAATCGTAGGGGCTCTACAATGTTGGTTTGCTAGGGCTGCCATAACAAGATACCACTGATGTGGTGGCTTAAACAACAGAAATTAATTTTCTGATAGTTCTGGAGGCTAGAATTTCAAGATCCACGTGCTAGCATGGTTGGTTTTTCCTGCGGCCTTGATCCTTGGCTTGCAGATAGCTGCTCTCTCACTGCCTCTTCACACGTTCATTTCTCTGCACGTGTGTTTCTGGTGTCCCTATGTCTTAATCTCCTTTTCTTATAAGAACACCAGTCAGATTGTATTTGGGTCCTCCCTGATGGCCTTGTTTTAAGTTAATCACCTCTTTAAAGACTCCATCTCCAAATATAGTCACATCATGAGATACTAGAGGTTAGAGATTTGACATATGAATTTGGAAAGACACAATTCAGCTCATAACACCACTTTACCATATATTCCAACATGCTATTATCAAATCTGGGAACTAGCTTGGTCTTGGTTACCTACACAAACTATCAAAGCCCTAAGCTTGGTTTTTGTTTGTTTCTCTTTCAGTATTTTAGCAATACTGCCTCCAGGTTGATATATTTGTGATATTATTCCATGTGTATAAAATTTTCAACCATTATGCCACCTCCAGAATTCTGGTTTTATTAAGCTGCTATTCATAATCACCTCTGAAGTATAGTGCTGAAGTCAAATGTTCATGATCCCTTAGATCATGAATCACGAATTAAATGCCTATGAGGAATGAGTCGGAAACACAAATGATGAAGTTGGCCCAGCATAGGCTAATAGCAGTGTTGGGATATCTGGTGAACTGGAAATCAGAAAGCACATGGCCCTTCTAAAGGAGTGTTGTTAACTTCTCTTAATAGTTGTCTGGAGTCACGTGGAAATTCTGGTGGTACTAGGTTTTCTGATTTTTATAGAGAAATTTGGAATACAGATTTTAATTGAATACTTACAATTTTTAAATTTTGTGAACTAATTTTTAAAAAAATACTATGTTGGCCCCAGTATATATTACCTCATCAAGACTGAGTCTTGCATCTATTAGAGATACTATTTCAGAGCCAATGTCTATGTAGACATTCTCGTGGAGAACAGAAAAGACTAGAGTAGGGTATTCATTTATAGAGGGAAACAGAGACATTTTTACTTTCCAGAATCCATCTTAGGTGAAGCACTAGGTGTGTTTCATTGAAAAAATTGCTACTTAGAGTGAAAAGAATACTATCTGGACATTCTCGAACAAAAAACTATTCCCCCTAAACCATAAATCACAAGGGAAGAGGTGGACAGGATAAGAGAAGCAGAGACAGGGGAGCCAGTGAGATAGGGAGAGGTTGTGCCTCAGAAGGTGAGAAGTCATCCAAGCATTCCGAAGTAATCCAAAAGGGCTCATGGATATGGGGGTGCTTGAGCTGGGTTCAAATCATGAGTAGGAAAATGACTTTTAATTTCAGGATGATAAAGGCAGAAACAGCATGTTACATTTGGGAAATAGGAGTCATTCTTAATAAAGGAAGCTATCCTTCTGTAAGGTTAAATAAAATCAATTGGCATTTCTAGTTTGGTATTATTTCTAATTGAGTTTCCTAACCTTGTGATCTTTGCCTAATTAAGAATAGTAGGCAAGAGAAGAGAGAGAACCATAAAAAAGTCTTTGTACAGAGTAGAAGTTCACAAACTTTTTTCTAAGGGCCATACAGTCTCTGTGCGAGGATTCAACTCTATAGTAGCCTGAGAGCAGCCACAGACAAAGCAGAAACAAATGAGTGTGGTTGTATACCAATAAAATTTTATTTACAAAAAGAGATAGTGGGCAAGACTTGGACCACAAGCTATAGTTTGCCAACTTCTGATCTGGAGAGAAAAAGACACATTAATGGAGGCTAAGGGTAGGAGAGAAAGGAAGAAACTTCTAGAGAGTGACCTTAAATAGTGCCAAGCACAATACTATACACCCACAAAAATGATTAATATGTTTTATGGAAGTATAAGAAAGGAAGGAAACAGAGTGGCGGGGAGATGATGGATAGGTGATTTTTTAAAATGTGGAAAGAAATGTGTGGTGCTATGTCGGAAAAATAAGAACCAGATGAAATGAGAGACCAAGCCTATTTGAGGAGGCTAAATGGAAGAAGAAAAAGCCAGAGCACAGAGGTCAAATTATTCAGCAACACAGCAAACGCCAGGGCAGGGAGGATCCAGTGGTATAACAGTAGGTGATGGTACAAGCCCATTGCCATAAAAGAGCTTGTAAAGGGAATCTGGGCTCCTATGCTACTGGGTCTACTTCTAGAAGTAGGGGCTCATCAGCCTCATTAAGCAAGGCCAGACTTTTCTTTTGGCAGCAGTCCCAAATTTCTTACTTCATCTCTAACCCACTATTCCAGCCCTGAGAGGCAGATGGGAAAATGAGCAACAAGGGGAGATGAGCCTCTGTTGGTGTTTCTGTGCACCTCCCCAGCTCCAGGCCCAGTGGACATCTCTCCTTATTTCTGAAAGCTTTGTCTATTCCGGTGAGGTATGAATGATCCCATAGGCACGGTATGGAGTCTACAGAGTATTAAGCCTTGCACATGTCATTAAGACAATGTTCCCAGCCGATGTAACAAATGCAGCCAGCAGGAGACCCAGAGAATTGAGTTTATCGAGGGGACTGTTGTGGTCTTGTTATCTAGTTTAACAATTTGGGGATCACCAAATCACATGTCATCATAACTACTTTCCTGTCAATGTTTTCCTCTTCTCTTTCAAGACCTGCCACTGAATCATTTCACAGTATGCTTTAATGACAGTGGATATGGGATTCACTGTGGTTTTATAATAAAGCTGCAGCTGCCAGGCTTGTCTAAAGAATTACAAGGTCTCTTTTTCAAGCGCAATGAAATGAATATCACATCAAAACTAACACCCAGGATTTAAAATAAGGGTGCTTGGATACAACTTGCAAGAACCAAATTCTCTTTTTAGTTTTTCTTCTAGAGTAATTCCTGAGCCCTGAGACAATGGCCTTTGTGTGAAGTAGAATATGAAGTGAGGATTGGCTTAGGGTAGAACTGACCATTCTGATGGTCTCACTCTTCCACAAGCCCAGCTGACATTTTATTGACATCCTAGTGCAGGCAGAACCTGGCTCCCTGCCTCACACGGAGGTGTTGCTCTGTAAGTGGAAGGCAAGTTGCAGGGATGAATAGGTGCAAATTTCCCTTGTGTTTTGCAGGTCTTGGGAGGAAGCTGGTTAATGTCCTCTTGTTATTTACTTTGCAAACTACCATTAGGATTGGGATGTGTTACAGAGAAGGGGTTTTATTTGTCAAAATAAAAAGTAGGCAAACTACTTTTTTGGTTTTTAGTCAAATATGAACTATTGTTAGGAAAATATTTAGAATCCATAAGAGAACTGGATCATATTTCTCTACACCGATCTACAGGCTATAACCTCAAACTTTGAGTTATTTCTTTAGTGAGGCTAGTTAACGTCTATGCTGTGATCAGTACTAAGCACAACTTTAATTACTTCGTAATTACACAAGTACCATCACGTGGGTGAATGTTTTCTCGTACTGAGGAGAACAGATAGAGGCTCTTTTTCTCCATGCTCCTCCTTTGTCATCTCTCTGCTTTTTCTGCTGGTAATTAAAATCTATGAAATTCAGGACTCAATCCAATAGTTAAATAATTTATTGTATATTTAAAGACAAGCTGTACTCTTCATTTGTTGAAGGTACAATTAAAAACACATAAAACTTTAATTCATATAATGTTTAATTGGTAGGTTTGAAGCCAATTATGGTACCAATGTACTTGTTCCCCAATTTTAACTCCTACATTAGTTTTCATTAAAAATGTTAAATTAAAAGAAATTGTCATTAAGTGTCAGGAAAAGCTGTTACTGAACCTAGCAGGTGGTATCTGTTAGCAAAGCTCAGATCACTTAGGGAAATAGTTCCAATGGAATCATTTCTCGATAGGTGACACCCCCTTCCCCCCCATACACAACCTGTGATATTCTATACTAAAAGCTATATTCTGCAGAAGAATGGGCTTAGTTTAAAAAATCTAAATTAATTAATGAATTATTTTAAAAATGAAAAAAATAAAAAAATCCAAGCCAGAAAATTGGAAAGTATTAAAATATTTTTAAAAACATAATGAAATAAACATGAGTTAACACAAGACAATAAAATTGGCAACCTTTAAAAAAGATAAATGTGCCCTAAAACCCAGGATTACCCAGCTTAACATTGTAAATGCTGCTGGATAGTATCTCTTCCACATTCTTGGTTTCGTTTCTTTCCTAGGAGGTCTTTCACATCCAAGAAAGAGTTAGAAAAAAAGTCAAGACCTTTGATAAAGTTGAACCCCTGATCTGAACCATGAAAGTCATTTTTTCCTCTTTCTGCTTCAATATATCACAGGAGAGGGCTATAGTTACAATTTATAGTTTTAATCAAAGGAATTCTAAAAATTATAATTCCTTCTCTTTGTCTTTCTCTTTTTCTTCAATTTCTATACTTTCCATACTTCTTTAATTAAAGACCCTGGGTGGAAAAATATGTTGTACTAAAGGGTGAGGACAGTGCAGAATTAACATAAGAAGGGGTAGAAATCATGCCATCCCAAGGAAAGCCCTAAATTATCTCACGTTTCTATGGGCATTTATGGTTTTACTTCAGGGCAATGTTTTTTGGTATTTAAATGATAATTTGTATATAGTGCTATAATAAACATGGGAGTGCATACATATTGATTTTATTTCCTTAGGATATATATACCCAGTAGTGGGATTGTGGGATCATATGGTAGTTCTATTTTTAATTTTTTGAGGAGCCTCCATACTGTTGTCCATAATGGCTGTGCTAATTTAGATTTCCACCAACAGCATATGAGTTCCTTTTTCTCCACAACCTTACCAGTATTTGTTATTTTTTGTCTTTTTGATAATAGCCGTTCTAACTGGGGTAACATCTCATTGTGGTTTTGATTATTTGCATTTCCCTGATGATGAGTGATGTTGAACATTTTTTCATATACTCATGGTCATTTGTACATCTTTTTTGAGAAATGTCTATTTGGATCTTTTGCCTATTTTTAAATCAGATTATTTGTGTCTTTTTGCTATTAAGTTCCTTATGTATTCTGGATATTAATCTGTTATCAGATGCACAGTTTGTGAATATTTTCTCCCATTCTGTAGGTTGTCTCTTGCCTCTGTTGACTGTTTCCTTTGCTGTGTAGAAGCTTTTCAGTTTGATATAATCCCATATGTCTATTTTTCCTTTTGTTGCCTTTGCTTTTGAGGTTTCATTCAAAAAACACTTGCCTAGCCCAATGTCATGGAGCATTTTATCTATGTGTTCTCCTAGTATTTTCATAGTTTTGGGGGGTTGTATGTTTAAGTGTTTAATCCATTTTGAGTTGACTTTTGTAAGTGGTGAGAAATAGGGGTCTAGTTTCATTCTCTGCATGTGGATTTCCAATTTTCCCAGCACCACTTATTGAACAGACTATCTTTTCCTGAATTATGTGTTTTGGCAAACTTTGTTGAAAGTCAGTTGGTTGTAAATGCATGGATTTTTTTCTAGGTTCTATCTTTTTATTATTTACTGTACTCCCTCAACATAGACTCTCTAGAGCCTCCTGACAAATCCATTTAAAAGAGATGACTTTAGATTTATGAGGAGAATTAGGGATTAATATCCCTATTCTAAGGTGATATGTGGTGTCACCTGATGTCACTCACTGGATCTGCTCTTACACTTTCATGATACCAAGTGCTCACCAGACTAGGGAATTGGACTAGAACTGTAGGAATATCTTTTCACTGAAATTCTGTGATCTTGTGTATTATATAATGAAAAGAATTAAAAGTAAGATATTACATTACCTCTGGCATGGCTTGGCCTGGATGACCACTTCGTAGATAGACGATGTGGCTTTTGCTTTGAGGTCAATTTTTGCTAATTACATGGCCTGCTGTCATGATCCCCCACACTAATTTTGAAAATATGTATGCATTTTTCTTAAAATTGTTTTTGGGTTTGGGCTTTTTTCTTTTGTTTTTGTTTTTGGTGCTTTGATTAACAAACTCTATAACTGAGGAAGGAAAACTTAGGAATTTGCTCAGATTTTGAATAGTCTTTCTCAACCCTATTTTTCTCCGTGAGCACCATTATTTTTAGTGATCACATCCAATTTTGTGGATGTGAGGGTTCCTGGGAATGCATATATTGTGTTATGTGATGACTTATAGTTTTAAAAAGTCAAATAGTGCCAAAAGGCTTATAAAAATAGCTTTGGATCTCTGTCTCAAAACCTTTAGAACCTTTTCTTTATCTTTGGTGTTCTAAGATTTCATGATGTGCCTTTTTGTGTCTTTTTTCATCCATTTCATTGGACACTCAGTGGGTACTTTTAATCTGGAGTTACATGCCTTTCACTTTTAGAAAATTTTCTTGTATAATTTCTTTGATAATTCTCCTCTCATCACTTTTTTTTCCTAGAACATCTATTAATACAGTGAAAGTGGAAGAAGATTTAAATGAAACTTTCTCAGTTACATAATCCAAACTATAAAAATAGAAGTGAAAGGACACTGATGCCAGGTATTAGCCTAAGAGTTGGCATATATTTGTTGGAGGGCTATGAGGTTTATTGAAAGTCTTGATATTATTTGTTTAAATTTTTCAAAAGCTAAAAGTCAAAATAGGCCAAAATAACTTAGACCATTTCAAAATCTCATTAGTTGTGCAGTGGGTTTGCTTGAGCAAGAGGAAAGTTTGCCGATTAAGAGTTGCTGGGAAAGTATGAGATTGGACTATACGTACGAAGAAAATGGATGAGAAGGTTGCATGGGGGTCATATGCCCTTTACCAGACAGTTCTGCCATCCCCTAGTTGCTGGGGGGGTGGGCTGATATATAGCAGAATCCCTTTTCTACAGAATTGTCATGGTCAACCAGGAGCTGCCTCTCCTAAAGGACAGTGGACCAATCCCTTGGGGCTCAGAATTTAGAGGACTGACTGACTGACATGGAGGCTAAAATATGGACCCTTGCTTCAAAGGGAGATTGATTCAGTGGTACAATGTATACTCTAGAATTTTTCACTATGAGACCAGACTGAAAGAAGTCTCCAGTTGGCACCAGATTACTGTGCAGATTTCTTGCCCTGCCCTATCCTGCACTCCTCCCCTTTCTTGAAAGTTTTCCCTCAATTTATCACTTGAACAAGAATCCTCTCTCAGGCTCTACCTCCAGGGTACCCAAATTAAGCCAACAATTATACTTTTAAATTAAAGAATTCTTTTTTGCCCCCTCGATTATTCTTGCTTATAGCTTCCTGTTCTTGTTAGATGAATGTGATATTTTTTAAGGTTTGTTCTCTTTCCTGTGTCATCTCTTTTTATCAGTTTGCTTTGGTCTCTCCTTCACAATGAAGGTTTTCCTGAAATGAATGGTGATTTTTGGCTATCCATTCCTATGTAAGGTAAGGATACCAAAAAATAGTTTGGAAGCCATGTTAGTCAGAATTCTCCAGAGACACAGACAAATAGGATAGATAGTGTGAATATTGTCAGAATCAAAATGGAGCCACTTGTGTCAAAACAAAACAAGAAGAAACAAAAACTCTGAAAAATAGAGCCAGAGAAGGTCGTAAAGAGAGGGTCCTCATGTTTGTATGCCTGATAACAAAACTGTCACAAAAAAAATTTCTGCAAAATCTTGCCCCAAGATCATTGCAACCTTACTTAAAAAATACTTCTGCAAAAATATCTGGGGGCCCAGTAACTGGCCATCCAATCTCAGACCAGCATCACTCTTGCTAGTGATCTTTGTAGCCAAAGATAATCATTTCAAAACAATAAGTAATCCTCCTCATTTTTTCTTTAAAAACCTTTGTCTTCCTTTATCTCCTTGAAGATACATGTAGTTTACTATGGCATTTATATTCCCATTGCAATGCTCTACTTCTAAATAAATATCTTTTTCTTTTATAGAGCTTTTCTGTTTGTTATTTAGATTGATAGAGAGATAGAGAGAGAGAGAGATGAGAGGGAATTTATTAGGGAAACTGGAATGAAATTAGGGAGGCTGAGAAGTCTCACAATAGGCCATTTGCAAGCTGGAGACCCAGGGAAGCTGGTCGCAGTCCAAGTCCCAAAACTTTAGAACCAGGGAAGCTGATGGTGTAACTCTCAGCTGGGGACCAAAGGCCTGAGAACCCAGAGGGGCTGCTGGTGCAAGTCTCAGAATTCCAAAGACAGGAGAACCTGGAATTCTGATGTCCAAAGACAAAAGAAAGTGTCTCAGCTCTAGGAAAGAGAGAGAGAGTGAGTAAATTTGCCTTTCTCTGCCTTTTTTGTTCTATCTGGTCCCCCAGCTGATTGGATGGTGTCCACCATATTGAGGGCAAATCTTCCCCACTCATCCACCAACTCACCTGCCAATCTCCTCTGGAAACCCCCATAGACACACCCATAAATGACAGTTTACCAGCTATCTAGGTATTCCTTGGTCCAGTCAAGTTTCACCTAAAATTAACAATCACAGGAGCTCTGGATGGACAGTGAACTTCTCTTTGGTGGACACTACTTGTAAGAAAGTTTAATAGCCACTGGCTTATCATTAGACCTGCCCAAATAGCTTATCTTCATGGTGGTTCAATTTCTCTGGAGAAGCATTCCCTGCCCTCTCAGTTAGATTGTGTGAGCTTGCTTGCCTGGAAGGTATTGTGGAGCAGTAGGAGAAGGGTCTGCAGAGTCAATATTCAGTGGAGACCTTTCATTTTTTCCCCTTGTTTCAGTCCAACTGCTCATCCTTGCTCATTTCAAGCCTAATATATTTGTCTTTAGAGCCTCTCAGATTTTGTTTATCTAGAAAACAAACCTACAATGTCCTGGCAAGAGTCAGGGTGGGAAAGGGGTAACTGCATATCTGATTTCTTACATGAACTTTCAATTAAGCCCCTTGTTTTTATAGCCTTATCACCTATGCCATCCATCCTGGCCTTGCTTTTATTATCCCCATCAGCAACCATTTTGTTTAGAATAGATCTTTCGAAAATATTCATTAAAAGAAAATTTAAATAGTACTTACTATCTGCTAGGTTTAAGCACTCTGCAAATGGAACTTACTTCAAAATCATAACAATCTATAATATTATTACCCCATTTTACAAATGGGGAAACTGAGCACAAGGTGTCTTGTGCATGGTCACAGAGCTAGTAAATGGCAGTACAAAATTTTGAATTCAGGCAATATGGCCCTAAAATCTTTGTTCTTAGCCTATCGTACTGTTTCTCTAATGTTGGATCACTTGCCATTTTGCCAAATCTTCAATATGACTTGGAGTTACAAATATACACATTTGTTGAAGTTGGAATTTCTGTCTCTAATCTTGTTGTTTTGGGGTAAATTTCAATAGAAGGGGCTTACCAGGATTTTTAAGTTATTCCTATGGTTAAAGTTTTCAGCTGGGCATAGTTATTTTCCTTAAAGCCTTAACAACTGGTTAAAGATGGAGGAGTATCACGACAGTATAACTTGGAAAAAAAAGAATAAAGCCTCATCTGAATGCATTGATTAAATCCCCAGGGCTTTTGATAACCTCTTTGAGTGTGAGCAAGCTTAGGGATTCTTTTTTTAAAAAACATCTTTATTGAGATATAATTTATAGTTATATAAGTAAATTATAAACTATGTATTTATAGTTTATTATTACATATAGTTTATCATATAATTTCTATAATATCATATGAGAAGTTTTGATGAATAATGATGAAACTGTTATCAAAATCTAGATAATGAATATATTCATTATAACAATATTTTTTTCATTTTTTGTCATCCCTCCCTTTCATCCCCTTCACATCCCCCACCCAAGCCAACTACCCCTCTCCTGAAGCCCAGTTCCCAGGAAACTGATCTGCTGTCACTACTGATTCATTTGCATTTTCTAAAATTGTATCAAAATGGAATTATGGAATCATAAAGTATGTAGCTTTTTGGGTCTGTCTTCTTTTTCTCAGAATAATTATCTTGAGAGTCATCCATGTTTTTGCATATACCGGTAGTTTATTTGTTCTTATTGCTGAGTAGTGTTCAATTATATGGATAGGCCACATGGGTTTATCCATTCTCCTGTTGATAGATATCTGGGTTATTTCTAATCTCTAGCTTTACAAGTAAAGCTGCTATGATCATTTGTATAAAAGTCTTTTTGTAAACACATGCTTTTGTTTCACTCAGGTAAACACTTGAGGGAGTGGAGTGGCTGGATCAATGCATAGAAATACATGTAACTTCTTAAGAAAGTGCTAGGCTTTTTCCAGACTGGTTTTATCACTTTACATTTCCATCAGTAACGTATGAACATTCTGTTTCTCTACACCCTCATTAACATTTGATATGGTCAATCTCAATTTTAGACATTTTGATAGGTGGTATTTCATTGAGGTTTTAATTTGGTTTTCCTTAATGACTACTGATACTAAGCATCTTTTCATGTGCTTATTTATCAGCTATACATCTTTTTTCATGAAGTGGTGGTAGACATTTTTTTTTTGCCCATTTATTATTTATTTTGCCTCATCATTGAGATTTGAGAGTTGCTCTTTACATATTCTGGATACAAATCTTTTATCAGATATATGCCTTGCATTTTTTTCCCCCAGTCTGTGGTTTTTCTTTTCATTTCTCTTAATGGTGCCATTCAAAGAGCACTTCTCAATTTTGATGAAGTCAAATTTACAAACTTTTATTTGTAAAATAAAACCAGTGAAAGGTTGATTCAAAGTTGAACTTAAATCTCCTTGACATGCAGTCTGGTGTATTTCCCAGAGATTGTTACTGTCTCTCAAGAGAAAGATTCCCACCAACACGTCCTAAATAAAAAGGTACATACTCTCATCCTAAGGGGTCTCTGAAAGAGCAGCCCCTAACTCTCATCTTTAAGAACACTTTTACCAGTGAATTGTCTACCTTAAGGTAAATTTCCGGAGCTGATTTGAGGAAATCTCATATAGGACTCTGTTCTATCTAGTTCCACATCCCTTCTCAGGCCCTGATGGAGTCTACACTTTTTTTCCCTTTTCCACAGGCCGCAAGGAATCAATCCACTTTCCTCTGGAAGTTGTTAACACCCACTCTACCTTTCTGAGTTTTTCTGCTAGCAAGACTGCCTGCAGAATAAGAAGCCAAATTTCTGTTTTCTCTTTCTTAATGTCCTGAAGATAAGCACACAGACCCTTTTTATTTTAAGAAGTTTAGTACTAATCACTATGGGAAGCAGATGGTAATAACAAAAATAGCGTTACCAGGAAAGTTACAAAGGTTCTAGAAATTTTACGAAATTCTTACAGTTGTATAATCTGGTCTGTGGCCCTTGGCTCCCTCTAAAAGGATGACAATCAGCCCATTGTTTACTGTTTTCATGTTTGTGGGGGGGGGAGGGGGAGGGCTTCTCATCCACCTCTGGCAAAGGACTTTTTCTTCCACACTTGTCATTCTTTCTAATCAGAGAACACAATAAACCCTAAAGATTCAATAGGGGGAAGCACTCTGTTCCCTTAAGGGGAAAGTTGGTATCTCTGAAGCCACTCAAACTTGGTGATAGCCAGAGTCCAGACCCAGAATGATTCCTCTGGATATTTCTACACGAAGACTTGGGGGTTATACAGTTGAACCAATACTAGGACATCCTGGGACATAAACAATATTTAGATTAAAAATCTCATCAAGTAAATTTCCAGAGACTAGGAAAACAAAGAGACAAGCTCTTATAGTTCCTAGAAATTAGTGAATAGATTCTGGAGTTTTCTCACCTCGGAGAGTTCAGAGGTAGCAAGCATGTCAGAATTGAAAGCCAGTCCATGGCTAAGACAGCCAGAAACAAAATATTCCACATAAGAGATAGTGATGAGTTACACAGAGATTGCTGGAATTGGAAATGAAGGCTTGAGTCAATGAGAGAAACAGCAATGTTGGAAAACTCAGTCAGATTGGTAATGCTGAGTTGAGCAGGTATGGAGGCAGGAATCATTTGGTGTCACTGATTATAAAGAGTAGGGTCAAAGAGTCATGCCAGTAGCATGGTGAAATGTCCTTGAAGGCTTCTCGCATTCAGCTACATCTGGTTCTGACTTCTCTTTCACCTGGTCTGGCTTAACGATGACTTCATTGCCAATTGTCTACTCCCTTACACGGGGGTCTTGGCTCACTTGAAATAAGTTCACAGATGGTTAGAGGTGTCAGAAATATTGAATGACCCTCTAGTTCAACCTTCTCATTTAACACATAATGAAAAAGATATGTTTATGAAAAAATGTCACAATGAGACAAGTATAACATTGTGATGAGTTATCAGGGAAGAGCACCCAACCAGATGTCACAGGCCTTGCATTCCTGCTCAAGTCCTTCCTGCATTGTGGCTTCATCCCCCCATAATACCTGCCTTCCTTTGTAATTGCATAGACTGCAGAAAAATACAGTAAAGCCCAAGACTCAGACAATGATGCATGCACATTTGAAACCACAGACAGGGTAGTCCTAGGAAACAGAATTCACAGAATTTGAGGAAGCTTGTATAAAGCACATATGGAGAAAGTGATGACCAGCAAATATCTGTAAGCTGGGGAAAAGGATGTAATTATATGACAATAATAACAACTATTATTTTCTGAATGTGTACTAAGTTCTTGGTGTTCTCATCTCACTTCCTTCTCACAATGACCTTATACATGATTACTTCTATTTTATGAATGAAATGACTGAGACAATGAGAGGTTGAGGAAAATTCTCTCAGGCTAAGCAGTCAGAAGGGACTGGAGCAGGAATTGGAACCCATCAGCCTGACTGTAAGCCCATGTTGTTAACTAACCACATGGCCTTACGGCCATAAAAAAAATACAAGCTCTTGGAGGAGATTTGGGTGCAATATGTTTTAAAGTGGTGGTCTTTATGTTCCCCCTACAGCTTCTGAGCAGGCATATGCCTGATTTTATAACTGAATGAGAGATTTCTGAGAGGTGGGTAGGCACTTACTAAGGTGATGCCCACAGAGAAAGTGAATGTCTCAAAGAACAAAGTAGGCTCTTCAGGGGAGATCTCAGTCAAGGGATGGACTAACTATCCAATTACCAGCCATCCACACATGTAAGGGAAAAAAGAGAGATTTCTTCTGACTTTCTGTTTAGAAAATGGGGTGTGAAGTTGCCTCATTAAGGAGGACAATGGAGCCTTCTATTTTACTGAGAATGGTTTAATGAGGGCTACAGAAGAACTGGCCCCACTGTCAGCCAAGACAGCTAATTAAGCTTGGAAATTACCTTACTGGATTGGATAAACAGAGAAAAACCACTTCTCTTTCCTAAGCTACTAACTCCCATGCAGAAATGTCTCCTTCACACCAGACTTCTGATCATGTAAGACCCAGATATTCTAAGGGAAAACATCAACTACTTTGAGATTCCAATGAGAATAGAATTAAGAGGGGTAAGAAATGAACAGAAGCTTTTCAAAAGAAGATAGACAAATGGCCAATAAACATATGGGAAAACATTTAAAGTCACTAATTATCAGGGAAATGCAAATCAAATCCACAATGAGATATCACCTTATCCCAGTTAGAAAGGTTTTTATTTAAAAGTACAAAAATAATAGATACTGGCATGGATGTGGGTACAAAGGAATGCTTATGCACTGTTGGGGGGACTGCAAATTAGTACAACCTCTATGGAAAACAGTATGGAGATACCTCACGGAACTAAAAGTAGAACTACCATTCGATCCAGCAACCTCACTACTGGGTATTTACCCAAAGGAAAAGAAGTCATTTTATCAAGTAGACACCTGCACTCAAATGTTTATTGCAGCACAATTCACAATTGCAAAGATGTGGAATCAACCCAAGTGCCCATCAATTCATGAGTGGATTAACACAACATGGTATATGTATACCTGGGATACTACTCAGCTATGAAGGAGGATGAATTACCCTTTTGCAACAATTTGGATGGAACTGGAGGCCAATATCCTAAGTGAAGTATCTAAAGAATGGAAAAGCAAACACCATATGTACTCACTATTAAATTGGGACTAACTGAGGAGCACACATGTGCACAGAGGGAAGTGAAACTCAGTGGAAATCAAACAGGGGGGAGGGGGAAGGGAGGATGGCAAAAACTTACCTAACGGGTACAATGAACACTATCTGAGTTACGGACACACTTACAACCATGACTCAAGGATTATAAAAGTGATCCATGTAACCAAAAATGTTTGTACCTCCATAATACTTTGAAATTAAAAAAAGAAAGAAATTCTAGCAGGTAGGTTTTAGTTTTCTAACAGCAGAAATCAGAACTAACAGATTTACACAAAAACTGATTTAGACCCCACTATTACAGTCATGAAAAGGAGATTGAACTGAATCTTCTAAAAGCCTGGAGAATTTAGCTTGGTGCCCCCATGTTCAGGTGGTTGTGAATATTGAATGAGCTAGTACAGTGATTCTAAACTAAGGGCTACTTTGTCCTCCTGTGGGCATTGGGCAACATCTGGAGACATTTTTGATTATCACAGCTGAATGGGTACTGCTGGCATCTAGTGTAGTGGGTAGAGATCAGGACTGCTGGTAAACATCCTACAATGCACAGGATGTCCTCAACACACTCACCAAAGAATCATCCAGCTCAACAGTGATGAGATTAAGAAACCCTGTAAGTGTGTAAAAGAAAAAATCTTAGGACATACCTGGTAAATAGTTAGCTCTCAGTAAGTGTCAGCTATTGCTTTTATTACTGAAGAGCCAGCACAACACAGAACTGCTCTGGTGAGGGCACTGCTCCTCTTGCTACTGCCACCGAGCAGTCAACTTTTCAATTGTCTCAACTGTTTAGCCGGGAACTTGACCTGGCTGCAAGTACTCCTGCTTCATTTAGCATAGTTATGGCCTTCACCAAAGACTATATCCTCCAAGCCCAATAATTAGTAAAGCTCTCCAGTGTGGTAAATCCCAAATGTACTTGGTCACTTACACCAGTGACAACAGCTTTTAATGTCAGTAAATATTTCCGAGGGACCAATGTTAAATCTTCTTCCTTGTGTGAATACTAGGTGTAATTTTCTTGTTCTTGATTCAATAAAGATGAAGACAATTTGGCTGTTCTACTAGAAAGAAGAATGTTAGAGGCTTTTATTAATTAAACCATTGACACATTTATTGAGGTTCATGAGACACTGAATTATACCGTAGGAAACAAAACATACGTGCAAGAAGCAGGTAACAATTCCAGGCTATATAAAGACCAAGAGTGAAAAAGTACAATGGGAAGAGGAGGCCAAGACAAGGGTCTGGGAGGGAATGAAACTTGTGTTGGGCCTTGAAACAGAGTAGAGAGCTGGGCAGAAAGGAAATACTGTGGAGGGAAGGAAAGCAGATGGACAAAGGATGATGGAGGATGATTTTTACGGTAGAATTTAATTTTATTTCTAACACCAGAAATCCATATGCTATCTAACTATATTTATGAAATAATTATAATAAGAGTAATAAATCCTTACCAAATAGAAATACATTTAAGATAGAAAGAACAACAAAAATTACTTCTAATTATAACCTTCCCTCCCAGCCACTCTTGATGTTTTAGATTAGTTGATTCCAGACTTATACTGGACATTTTAAAACCAGATTTTCAAGCAAGTAGACTTGATTGTGGATTTTTAAATTTAATATTGCATGATAAAATCATTTCACATGTTAATTACACATTTATTTTATTTCATCAAGTATATCTACCATAGTTTTATTTAACACTACATACATAATTTTACCTTTGAGTAACTTCACATTTATTATTTTTACAAATCATTCTGCTACCAAAATCTTTGTACATAACACTATTTTTCCATTGTGTAGTCACTGAGAAGGCAGCATGGTAAAGTGGATAAAACACAGACTTTGGAGTTAAATAGATCTGGTTTTGTGATCTTAAGCAATGTATCTAACTTCTCTTGAGCCTTTGTTTCCTAAAATAAAAAATGAGCATCACTATGGTTACTTTGTGGTACTATTTTGAGAATGAGAATTAATAATTGCAAAGTGTGAAGTGCTTAAAACATTCTCTGGCACATAGTAAATGCTCAGTAAATAACAGTTATTATTGTCAATATTGCTATTAGTATTAGACTTGATATTATATGGTTCTCCTTAGGGATAGTAAGGAACAATGACTGAAACCATCTCTTAGGTGGGTAGGGAGTGGGAATAGTAGGATCTCATAAAAAACATGAGAAGTGAATTCAAAGGAAAGTTAGTAGCCTGATTTTCTAGGGTTTGAATGTCTACTCAAATCCTGCCTCTTAGCCTCTGGGTAACCAGGATCTGTTTATGATCCTAGAGCAAGAAAGTGTTTTAATGAAAGCAGTGTTCTAAGGAAATCAATAATTAGTCTTGTTTTTTCCCCAGGTTAAATAACCCTAATATCATTAACCTTTCCCTATCGGCCCTTATGTCTCACACATTAAGAATTTGATTCTCCCTGCAGCTTTCCACTTATGTGGATGTAACTTTTTTTCAAGTCTTTAATGATTCCTTCCCCCAAGTCCCTACCCAAACATGGATAACTCCTAGTTTGGCACAGAAAATAAAAATTTGAAATTGCCTAACTACAGATCAGAAAAACAAAAACAAGCACAAAAACTCTATACTTGAATCCCAATCGCAAACCTTTGTCTAGCAAAATGAATTAAATGGCTGAGTCCTGAAAGGTGACTGCACAAAATACTTTGGTAGGTATTTTATTATTGAAATCTTTATATATTTGCATTCATATGAGTTCTTCAAAGATTTATTTTCTCAATTACCAATCAAAAGAACTCATAAACGTAGAGCCAGTGGACCAGGCAGGATTAGAGCTGCCTCAGAAGACAGATGTACTGGCCACAGCATTTGAGCTTTAAACAACCTCACTTGCTGCTCATTTCTGACCAAGTGACAGCTGACAAACAGAGTGGCTCATGATGAACCCTTTAGATTTCTAAGAAGCCACAGACCTTGCTTCTTAGGTTTTTATTAAGATTGAGACTAAATGGGTTGATTCTTAAGTCTACTATATAAGTCGTCAGAAACTTGGTTCCTTTAAGGAAAAAAAAAATGTAGCAAAAAACGCAAACCTAGGCAAATACAATTTTTTAAAAAGTCCTTGAGATGTGTTCTCTTTGTTTCTTATTAGAAAATTAAAAACCAAACAAACAGATGAAGGATATGACCTTACTCTGATTTGGGCACCTTTACTGAATGAAATCTATAAATGTCATTACTACATTGGGATTGGATTTATTTCATTTCCTTCCTAGGAATGAGTGGTCGTTGTGAACGGTATTTGTTTGCTTGTCTAGTTTTTATAGTATTCTTAATGAAGACTTTGAATGGGCCTTGCCTTCTCTATGCCAGTTGGCTTCTCCATGTGTATATCACAAAGGTCATTGACGTAATTAAAACAATATGAGCTTAGAAAATCAGCACCTAGGATTATATAAAATACTTCTCATAAAAACAAATCTTTTTATCATTTTCCTAATACTGAAATAGAGCTAAGTCATTTTCTTCTTAAATTCTTCTTCCATTTGAGGCACATCCTAAAACTTTAGATGTTTTTCCTGACGTCTGATTTATTCTGCCACCCATCATTAATTATTTGTAAACAAACACTTACATACGCTAAGGGAACTTCCATTTAAAGGCATCAATGCTCCTTTATAATATTCACCTTTAATAAAGTAAAAGAAGTGAGCAAAAAGATCTAGGAACAGGGCTACATGAGGAGGGCGAGGGAGAGGGGACAGGGTTGAGGGGTTGGAATTTGGTGTCTGATGTTTAAAAGGCACTGTGCCTAGGAGACATGTCAATGCTTTGTGTCACTGGCTTTCAACCTTTTCTTTCTTTTTTTCATCATCACTTCCTAAAGCAGTTTTTTTTTGCTGCTTTAGGCTTTTTGTTCCCTAATGGTGCCCCTCACACTGTATATTTATTTTTGCACTCTGCTCTGTACATAAAGTTATCTTTGTCCTCCTCCCATGTTTGCTCCCTTGGGGATGATACTGTTCCCAATAAGAATCCATGCTCTATGTGAGCTTACTGAGTTTAAGAGATTGCGCAAACGATGTGGAATAAGAAGCATTGTATAAATCATAAAGGATTGGCAGGGATCAGGATTAATGGGCTATTTGAATGGAAAACATCAGAGCCAAAGTCCTTTGTTTTATGGTTATATGGAGGAAGAAACTTCTTCAAGGAGGAACTACCAGGTGCCATATCGGCAGTGTGAGGGCAGGTTTGAGTTCATCTGTTGTCTGCAGAGAAGGTGAATTTTCTATTACATCCACATGAGATTCACTCATTCCTTCCATGAATAGTTATTCATCAGCTTCTATGTCTGAGGTTAAAGTGGTGTTTATCACCTCACTGTAGACAAGTGGCTATTTGCTGTAAAATCAGAGGAATTATGCCAGGTACAGGTATTGCTAATAAAATTTTTCAAATAATTCTACTCTTTAGGCTTTTACCAGTGTCTTTTCATATGACCCAGATCAATTATGGCAGGGATCTGTTTAAGTAGTCTAATATATCAATTTAAAAAGTTGGACTTTTCCAAAACACAGGAAGAGCTCCTTAAAGAGCGAGAGGTACGCTTCAGGTTTGGTGTGTGTTGTGGGGACCAACACCCTTGGTACCCTAAACGTTCACTAAAAAGTTATTGACATGAGGCAGACTGATTAATAAAAAAAAGCATACAGATTTATTTAAAATGCATATACAGGAACCTTCAGAATGAAGATCCAAAGATACAAGGAAAACTATCCATTTTTATGCTTAGGTTCAGCAAAGTATGGACAGCTTTGTGGAAATACGATTGAACAAAAAGAGTATGATCTAATGTTAATAGACTGAGTGAAAAAACCCAGAAAAGCCTGCCTGTCTAGATTCTTCTTGACCTCTCTGAGCATGCACTATTCCTTCTGGATGTAGGGCAAGATCCTCACTGGAATGGGGGTCTTAGGATCTATTGTCAAAGCAAAGAGGTCAGATAATTTCTTTATGGTCAATTTTTACACAGAATAACTTTAGGTTTTATAGCTGGCTTTCAGGAAAAGAAGTTCTGGTTCCTATGATGCACCTTGGGGAAGAGGGATTCTAGTTTCTATGGCCAGCCTTGGAGGAGAGTGGGACTGAGAGATGGAAGGACAGGAGGTCAGAGAACTTTTGCCTCTGAAGCCTTCATTTTTGGGTGTTTTTTTCTGAGCCTCAATAGTGTTATTAGTTGAACTGTGTCCCCCCAAAAAAGAATGTTGGAGTCTTAAACTCTCAGGACCTCAAAATGTAACATTATTTGGAGATAGAGTCTTTACAAAGGTATCCAAATTAAAATGAAGTCATTAGGGTGAGCACTAATGTGATATGAATGATACTCTTATAAAAAGGGGAAATTTGAACACTGTATTAGTCTACTTGGGCTGCCGTAACAAAATACCACAGATTAGGTGGTTTAAACAACAGAAATTTATTTTCTCACAGTTCTGAAGGCTAGAATTCTAACATTAAGGTGATCTCAGGGGTGGGTTCTGGTCAGGCCTCACTTCCTGGCTTGTAGCTGCCACCTTCTCTCTGTGTTCACACATGGCCTTTCTTCTGTGCACACAACAAAAGAGGCAGAGAGAGAGAGAGAAAGAGATGTTTTATCCCTCTTACTCCTTTTCTAAGGACATCAACCCTATCAGATGGGGGGGAAAGGGCAATATATGTAACCTAAACTTTTGTACCTCCATAATATGCTGAAATAAAAAAAAAATCCTATCAGATTAAAGCCCCGTGCCCATGACCTCATTAAACCTTAATTACTTTCAAATCCAGTCACATTGGGGTGAGGGCTTCAACATATGAATTTTGAAGGGACACTATTCAGTCTGCAATAAACACAGAGATAGACAACGATAGAAAGAAGATGATGTGAAGGGACACAAGGAGAAGACAACCATCTGCAAGCCAAGGAGGAAGGCTAGACCAGATCTTTCCTCACAGCCCTCAGAGGGAACCACCATGCCAACATCTTGATTTCAGATGTCCACCCTCCAGACCGGAAACAATAAATTTCTGTTGTTTATGGCAGCAGTCCCCAACTTTCTTGGTACCAGGGACCAGTTTCAAGGGAGACAATTTTCCCACAGACCAGGGTGCAGGGATGGTTTAGGGATGATTTAAGCACATTCCATTTGTCATGCAGTCAAACCTCTCTGCTAATGATAATCTGTATTTACAGCTGCTCCCCAGCACTAGCATCACCACCTCAGCTCCACCTCAGATCGTCAGGCATTAGATTCTCATAAGGAGCACGCGACCTAGATCCCTTGCACGCACAGTTTACGGTAGGGTCTAAGTTACTATGAGAATCTAATGCCACCGATCTGACAGGAGGTGGAGATTATGCGGTGATGTGAGTGATGGGGAGCAGCTATAAGTACAGATGAAGCTTCTCTCGCTCACCTGCTGCTCACCTCCTGCTGTGCGGCCAGTTCCTAACAGGCCATGGACTGGCACCAGTCCACCGCCCAGGGGTTGGGGACCTCAGGTTTATGGCATCCAGTCTGTGGCATTTTGTTATAGCTGCCCTAGCAAACTAACACAGTGATCCTCTCATGGTCTCATAAAGTAGAAGTGCTCTATGCTAGTCTCATGGTCATCAGTGGGAGACACTTCAGTCTTCTCTCAAAGGAACAAAAGAAAAGGAAGTAGAGCCAGAGTCTTCTGAAACAAATTTTGAAAGCATATATCAGACTGACATGTGGTCTATTCTGTTTTAGGCAAACAAAATTATATTCACGCTTTGCTCTTCCTGTGAACTTCTATCCACCCTACTGGGATTTTAGAGTATTTGCTGTTAGAGCGAAAAGAAACTGTGGAAATGATGGGGTTCAATACACATTACCCTAAAATATGACACCTTGGTATTTGAGAAAACAGGGGAAACAGAGAGGTCACTCTCCCCTTCCCCTTGTTCTTCTCCTCTGAGGCAGGTCATAAGATCCTCTTCTGAGAGAGGCCCTCCCTAAACCTCAAGGAAAGGAACCTCCTTATCTCTGAAGACACAAGCCTTGCTAAATCCCCCCGCCTCAGTTTATCATCATTAGATCATAGTTCTTTTGTTCAAGTCTGCTTGTCTATGACTATTCACCTCTTCATCAAACCTAAGCATAACAACATATTTAATACAAGTTTACCTCTTTCTTCAGGTCTTCATTCCTGAGGTCTCCTGTGTTGCATAAAACTTATATTAAATAAATGTGCATGCTTTTCTGTTGTGAATCTATCTGATTATAGGTGCCTCAGCCACGAACTTAGTGATGGGTGGGGAAAAGAAATCTTTATTGTCCTAAAGAAGCTTAAACTGAAAAGCCGGATGGGGGCCTACATAGCCTGGGTGGAGAAGGAAGGATGGTGGTGTGGATGAGGATGCATGAATGGAGAGGGAATTAGAAATATGGTTGTTTTAAGGATGCTAGTAAAAGATAAAGAAACTTTGGGATGAAGAAATGAATAAGGGTCCTGAAAAGTAATGAATTAACTAAATGAATGGTAATTAGAGGAAAATCTAGTTGCGGAAATTTTCCAGAAAACATAGGGATCTGATAGTGAAGACTGGTTAGGATTGAGTAGATGAGACATCACCAAATGAAATTCCCAGTAAAGATTATTTACCTATTTCAAGGGCAAAAGTTCCCAGCTACTGATGAGGTCAAATTATTGTGGGCTTCTTGGTCTCTCTTTAGCAAATTGTGTTCTTTCCTGCTAAATTTAGCACACTTTTTGGTTAAGAGACAACCTCTATGATACTAAATAATGGAGCCAGAATTGACTGATGTGATACTGAGGAATAAACCAAAACTGACATACATAAGTTCAAAGATTTAAAGATAAAATGAAATAACTTTTAGCCATCTTATTATAACTCATTTTCTCATAGTAATCTTTAGAGGTCTCTTAATTCCATTTTTCTCTGTCTGACATAAAATTTTTTTCTTGCATTACCCTCTCTATTTTAAATATTTTGTCAAAGATCCAGATGTCTCCCCCTGATTGTGCTGTTGGACAACAGATTTTTATTCCTCTATTTCAACATCTTGGATTTTCAGCACTCAAAGTAGCTTTTTTTTTTTTATGGTGGTAGCTGCATTATGATATAATGCAAATTGTGTTTTCTTTTGCTAAAGTAAGAGAAAAAAATGGGGTGAAATCTACCATGATTTTTTTTAATCCTTGCTTTTCCTATTTAGAAGATTGTTACTGATGATAAGGTAGAAAACATATTGCTATATTAACAAGGTCACCAGTCACAAAATTCTATTAATGTGGAAAATGACAGAACTAAGCTGTGTAGTGACAAATAAGGCAAATTCTCACCTTATATTCTTAGGATTCCTTGTTCAAACTCACACGGATGGCAGGAAAGCTGGGAACAGACTTAAGTGATGTGCATGACTATAAAAAACATAATTCATTTATCATCAGTATTGACTCCTTTGTGATTTTATTTTTTTTACTTTTTGAAAAAATAATGGTAACAAACTAAATCAGGGAATATAGTTTCAAATTTATGTTCATATAAGAGTTATCTACAGAAGTATAAAGAAACCTGCTGAGTAGAAAATTTCAAAATAAACATATACATTTATTATATCACTGACATGTTTACTTTTTTTTAGAATTAAAGACACCAAATAGTCATTTGCATTTTGAATGATAGTAAATGCATTTCAGATTTAGTTGTCAATTTAATGAAGCCTCAAATATTGATTTTAGCAGAACAGTAAAGTAGGAAATAAAAATAAAAAGGATCATTATAACAGTATCCCAGAGGGAATAACTATGGTCACTTCAATCAATGATAAACTGACTTTAGTGGTATTGTCTAGGCAAATAAAAATAAAGATTGCCTTGACTTAGTTTAAACAGGAAAAGAAATCTTGCAGGTTTATGGCTTCATAAATTGTTCTGAATGCTTAACATCCCATGAAGAAGCAGCAAACAATGAAGATACTTCAGTCAAGAACACAAAACCAGTATATATACTCAGGCAAAAGCCTTGTCACTCAGATTTAGCATCTTGTTATCCACATTTGCATTGCTAAAAGGGCTCCTTTGACTATTCTCAAAGCTTTTCCACTTAGACATTAAGGACCACTTTACTTCTGGGTTTTAAACACTCAAGAGTCTCATCTGACTTC
>CM052437.1:33944673-33965167 GCA_028533085.1 Varecia variegata
CAATGAAGATACTTCAGTCAAGAACACAAAACCAGTATATATACTCAGGCAAAAGCCTTGTCACTCAGATTTAGCATCTTGTTATCCACATTTGCATTGCTAAAAGGGCTCCTTTGACTATTCTCAAAGCTTTTCCACTTAGACATTAAGGACCACTTTACTTCTGGGTTTTAAACACTCAAGAGTCTCATCTGACTTCGTAGCTAACTGAAACTTTGGTATACAAGATTATTTATTTTAATGCTTTATGACCTTTTGTTGAATACAGATAAACTGAAACTGCCCTCACAGGGCAAGAATTACGAGCCAGGCTTTAGACAGAATTATAGTTAGGCATTATCTAGGGTGCACTGGTGCACTTAGACCCAATTCCTTGCAACTGTTAACTGAGAGTCAAGTAGCATGCCGATAACCTGCTACCTGTTCCTCTCGTTCTTCCTATAGATAGAATCTCTGAGGCTGGAAATCATAAGACCTTTTTACTTAAGAATTGCTTAAAATATTTTTCAGATCCTGAGTTCCAGAAGAATGGCTGATGCCAACCTGTCTGAAGATTCCCACCATGGAACTGGCTCAGCACAAGACGGCAGGGTTTCTTTTTTCTCCCTGTCCTATATGACTTCACCTCTCACTTCTCAACCAATCAACAATCCCCATACTTCAGTCCCCAACTAGACTCCTTAAAACCCCTATCCTCAAACCTCTCTAGGAGGTGGATTCAAGGTTTCCTCCCCTCTTCTTGTTTTGCTGCCCTATGATTGTTAAACTCTTTCTCTGCTGCAACTCTGCTGTCTGGGTGTATTAACTCCCTGCACATCAAGTAACAAACCTATGATGGTTACAAAACTACAAACACTTTGAAAATAAAATACTCCTGCATGTGGTGGTAAGTTAACTGTTTGGCTCCACCAAATACCTTCATTTCTCATTGGAAAACATTAGGAAAATTAAAGTTAGATGTTTTTTTTACCGTGAGGTTGACATAAAGCAGGATCACAAAATATTGAGTTTGGCATAGATTGTCCTGTCAGTGGGACTTCATGACATAACCCACAAAAATTAAACCTGTAACAACTATCCTCTTTCTCCTTATTCTTTTAGAATTTTTAGAATGAATAAGGGATGATGTTACAGCTTTGCTTATCTGAGTTTCAGACTCAGTTACTATCGTAATTACTCTACATTTTCAGAATATAAAAGGTGTAATTCATCTTCTTAACAGGACTCTTGTTATTGTTCTTATCAGGAATATCCTTACCATAATATTTGACTTCTCTGAGGTTGAACTTTCCCTAGAGATCCATGTGAAAATGTACTTAAGTGACCCATGATAAATTTACCACCAACTTAGCCAGCAATGACTTGTTTTCTCTGTTGCCTTAGGCTGCTTACTTGCCCTTATTTTAGATCCCTTTGTTTCTTTTTCTAAAGTGTTTACTCCATAGTTCTCCTTACTGTAAGACCCTCAAGATCAAGGATTTCAATTTATACACATGTGCTTTTCCATGTACAAAGCAACATACACTAAATAGACTACAGTATTCTCACAGAAAATGCCAATCATGTGTCAATTTTTGCTTTGTTTATTGAGATGTCCCAAACATAAATTTTATGCCTTGACTTGTGAAATATAGTCCTCTTGTCTCGAAAATTCCATTCAATTTGTTTTTACTGGATCTGACTCATTTGTATTTTTGCTGATCTTTCTTTTTTCTGTTTTATTTATTTATTCATTCATTTTAATAGATTTAGGGGATACAAGTGTATTTTGTTACACTGGTGAATTGTATAGCAGTGAAGTTAGGGCTTCTAGTGTACCCTCACTCGAATAGTGTGCATTGTACCTGATGGCTAATTTCTGATCCCTCAGCCATCTCCTACCCTCCCCCTTCTTAGTTTCCAGTGTCCATTATACCACTTTGTACGACCATATATACCCATCATTTAGAGCATGTGGTATTTGTTTTCCCATTCCTGAGATACTTCACTTAGGATTCTGGTCTCCAGTTCCAACCAAATTGCTGCAAAGATACTATTTTATTCCTTTTTATGGCTGAGTAGTATTCCATGGTGTGTGTATATGTATGTAATATGTATGTGTGTGTGTACCACATTTTCTTTATCCACTTATCAGTTGATGGGGACTTAGGTTGATTCCATATTTCATAATTATGAATTTGCTGCAATAAACATTTGGATGCAGGTGCCTTTTTGGTATAATGACTTCTTTTCCTTTGGGTAGGTACCTAGTAGTGGGATTGCTGGATTGAATGGTAAGCCTTCTTTTAGCTCTTTCAGGAGTCTCCATACTATTTTCCATACAGGTTGCGCTAATTTACATTCCCATAAACAGTGTATAAGTGTTTTCTTCTGATCCTACTTTTTAACCTACAGTTAACATATTTTATTATTGTATCTCTTTTGCATCAAATGGTAAGTGACTGAATAAATGAAATAAAGTAGAAGGTTAATATGTGCTTGTAAATGGCTCATTAAAAACAAACAAACAAACAAACAAACAAACAAACAAAAAACACCTGTTTGTTGACTACTGTGCTAAATTGTTTTGGAATTCAGTTCCTGTTGCCAATAAATTCAATCTATCAGGAGAGAGGACGCTAGAGAAATACAAAAATCCCAGACTAAGAAACAATATTATATTCGTATGGACAGACAATTGTTCTACATGGATTCAGCCTAAGAAGAGAAAGATAGCCTCACTTGGCATGTAGAATGGACTATGAAGGAGGGTGGAGTTTGCCTAGTTGACCTTGGGGGAAGACAATTTATGAGGTAGATTTAGCATAAACCAAATAAAAAAGTTAGGGAAGAACATATTTAAGGTTTAACAAATTAGAACCATCCCTTATCTACCTCCAAGTCTGAGGGTAGATAGACTTTGTTGAAATAGATGATGTTCATTGTTTAAATAAAAATACATTCAAAAAAACCCATGAATTAGCAGATAGCAAAACTCTAAATTGATGAATAAATTTAAGAACTGGTTCTTTGAGAAGAACAATACTGTAGATAAAAGTTTTGCACAGATAATTGAGAAAAAAAAGAGAAATTAAAAAAATATTAGAAGTGAGGAACGATATAAAAGATCACAGATACAAAAGAGCTTATTTCAATAAAAATAAGATACCATCTGCTCAATCAGAAAAAAATCAAATTATAAAGTTGCAATAATTAAATGGGGACATATCAGCACAGGAATAAACTTACAGACTAATGAAATTGGGAAAAATATCCAGTAGGAGCCCTAGATGTACATACACATTTACTACTGTATAAAAGTGGCAATTCAGATCAGTCAGAAAGATTATTCAATAAATACTATGAGGCACCTGGATAATCAGAAAAATATAGTTAGATTATTCCTTGGACCACATATCATGTAGAGAAATAAGTAAAACTTTAAAAAATAAATACACAAAATTGCTAAGAATAAAATATAGACAAATATTTATACATTCTTAGTATGGGAAGAAGTCATTCTGAGAATGACTCAATTTCTCGAAAGAGCTAGTAAAAATTTTATTAAAACATACAAGCAAACAAAAAGCAGTGCAGTCTATTTAGAAAACAAGAAAACAAAAACTGTTTTGTATAGACAGTTGAGAAAGTAAAAACCATTTATAATCTCTACTTTTAGTTGCTAAAACCTTAAGCTATGTGACATTGGCATGGAACACATGGACACACACGTACTTTTTTCCTTTAGAGGAAATGTGTTTTTGGAAAGTATGGATGTACGTGTGCATGTATGTATGTAAGTGTGCTTGCACACATACATACACACATACATATGTATCCCTAAGGTTTTTAGTTACAACTAAAAAAATAAGTGAGAGCAGGAGTGGCATTGAAGAAGGCTACTGTGAAGAAGGCATGGTTTTGACTATGGTTTATATCGCTTAGCCTACCTTGATTCGTGACCTTTCACTGTGCCACCCTTCCTAGGGAATCTGTGAGCCATCCCATATCCCTTCTAACATTCCTCTTTTACATAAATATCAGAGTTGTATAGGCTAATCCTCCAAAAACAGGAAGATTAATCTATAAGAAATATCTAAGCAATAAGACAGAATATTTAATATATTAAGATTTGCAACGATTGAATGATGAAGTCTGGAAAAGAGACAGATTTATATAATTGAAACAGTTGAGAGGCTTCATAGGAAAAGTACTGATTTGAAATGAACTTTGAAAGATAGATAATGTTTATTACATATTGCCTGTATACCAGTGTATATAGGTATATATATGTGGATAAGTATGTTTACATTAGTAATTATGAATATATCTTCATCCAAGATGGGATCCACTTGGCTAGTAAGTTAGTTGCATAGTAAACTGTATATAGCTAATTTCATGGGTGGATTCAATTTTTCTCAAATAATTCTTTGATTCTTGTAATAAGGTCTTGAACTAAAATAATTCTGATTATAAACTTATTGATCAAGTATATATATACATAAAGAATAGTGTATAAGTTATAAGTATGCACATCTTAATGAATTTTCCAAAGTGAACACAACATACAACCACTGCGCAGGTTAAGAAACATTTTCAGCATCCTAGGAGCCCTGTTTGTGCCCTGCCCAGTCACTGCCTTCCACACGGGTACCCATATCCTAATATCTATTGCCATAGATAGTCATGCCTGCTTTAGAATTTTAGATAAATGGAATCATACAGAATGTATTATTGCATTCTAGTTTCTTTCACCCAGAATTCCAGTCATGATATTTATACATGTTGCATGAAACAGTGCTTTCCCCCTCATTGCTATGTGGTATTCCATGGTATGAATACCTCACAATTTATCCATCCTATTCAACTCAATTTTATTGTTTCCAAATCTTGGCTTTACCAATATGGCTCCTGGGAACATTCTTTCTGGTGAATATATACATGCCTATCTACAAAAATTGAGGAGTGAAATTGCCTAGGTCATAGGGTATACATGTACTACATTTTAGTAGCTATTGCCAAATGGCCTACAAAAGTGGCCGTCCCAATTTATACTTCCTCCAACTATGTATGAGGATTCTCATTCTCCAAATCCTTGGTGATGCTTACTATTACTAGCTTATCCTTGTGTGTGTCTGTTTGTTTAATGGCCACCATTCAGGTGCTTGTGTAGTTGTTTCTTACTGTAGTAATAACCTGGACTACTCAGATAACTAATAAGTTAAATAACATTTTCATATGCCTATTCGACATTTGTATCTCTTTTACTTTTTTGTTGAAATACTTGTTCAAGTCTTTTGGCCATTTTATTGTTTGGTTGTCTGTTATTGATTTATGGTTATTTCTATAATCTGGATGAGTCTTTGCTATATATATTGGAAACATTAAATTTTTTTTACTTTTTCACTCTCTTAAGTGTCTTTTGAATAACAAGTATTTTAGTTTTATTTAGGCCCAATTTTTCAATAGTTTTATGTTTCATGTTTTGGGGTGTTTGCTGAGGTGCGTGTGTATATGTGTGTACATATGGATATGTGTATATGTTCTGTTTAAAACATTATTGTTATCCAATTGACAAAACATCAATTATGGATAAAACCATAATCTCACCAATGTACTACAGTGGAATAGTTTTCATAAAACAAGTGACCACATTTGTGTAAGTCTCTTTTTCGTCTTTCTATTCTGTTCTGATGGTCGACTTGAACATCCTTGCTGGTCCAGAAAACTACCAGCCTCTCTAGATGACAAATGATGATAACAAATTGACTTCTAGGCAAAGATCGAATCCAGGGCAATTCCAGGGAACATGGTCTAAAGATAATGCCAAATGTGTGTATATAAAGTCATTTTCTCACTCCTTTAATCAATCATTAAATATTTCATAAATTTATACTATTTTCTTTATTCTCATTGCCACTAAAAGTTCAGGCATGTCAGTTCTTGCCAAGGTTATTTCAATCACTTACTACTTTTTCCCCCCTGCCTTTCACACTTTTACCAGAATAATAAGTCAGTTCCATCTTTTAGTCCTTCCAATTACTTCATTTCTTACAAATTATGGCCAGTTTCTGCATCTGAGAAGCAGAGCCATTGCTTACATTACTATTTTATCTCACTGTTTCCCCTCTTTCATTCTTTGTCTAGCAGAGTCAATAATAGTTACTAAAGCTTAAGGTTAGGTTCACAAATCTATGCTTTTACCCTGGCATTTCTTCTGTGAGGAATTTTCCACTCACCTTCTGACAAGTTCTTACTCATTCATTCTTAAAGCCCCAGCTCAAATTATAAATTCTGTATGAAGCTGTTTCTCATTCTTTCTTGACAGAAGTTAACCATTCACTTCTATTGACTGAGTGAAAGCTGATATCATTAATATTTCTCCTGTATCTTCATGTGCATCTTTATATCCCAAATACCTGGCAAAGATTAGATGCTTAATAAATATTGGTTGAATTGAGTCAAATTGATGAATTTAGATTTTCTGCTAATATCACTTACACCTGTCCTCAAAAACCAAAAAAACAACAAAAACCAAATAGATTAGAATTAAGTGCTAAACATTAAAGCTTAGATATAGTATAAGAAGATAAAATTGAATATTGAACTTTAAAATCCAGAAAGCACAGAGATCATAAAGAAGATTGTCTCTTTAAAAATATTTGTTTTAAAAGTTTTTAATGAAACTTTTTAAAAGGCATATGCTCAATCTTCGCATACCTATCACCTGGATACAACAATTTTCAAGATCTTGCAATACTTGCTTCATCTATTTCTTTTTATACTTTTCCTTTGTTGAAGAATCTTAAAGCAAATCAAAATGGCAAGTCATTTCACTTTTAAATACATAAGATTTCTTTAATATAGACATTTTCTTATAAAATTCTACTGTCATTATCATACCTGACCTTTTGGTGTCATTCAGTATCTAGTGTATAATCAAATTTCCATCATTATATCAAAGATGACTTATTAAACTTGGTTTGTTTGAATAAATATTCAAACAAGTTCCACTCATTGTATTTGTTCTTTACATGTCTTGAGTTTCTTTTATTCGTTCTGTAGGCCATCCACTTCTGTTTTTTTTGTTCACTCATGCTATTGAATTTTTGCAAAAACTGAATTAGTAATATTCCACATTCTGGATTTATTTGCTTCTTTTCAGTGTCATTTCTCTAACTTCCATTTATCTTCTCTAAATAAAGGTAGCTGTGAATCTTGGTTAG
This sequence comes from Varecia variegata, assembly GCA_028533085.1. Classification (NCBI taxonomy): domain Eukaryota; kingdom Metazoa; phylum Chordata; class Mammalia; order Primates; family Lemuridae; genus Varecia; species Varecia variegata. The sequence goes on from CM052437.1 coordinate 33,951,879, forward strand.
ATTTAGTTCCAAGGTTTTTATTTTGTTTGTTTTGTAAGGGTGCTTTACTGGCAATGACATGTGTCATATTGCATCACATCTCAGGACCACCATGGCTGCTGAGCTCACCTTTAGTGATAGTAGGACTCATTGGCAGATACGTGAGCTGGCAATGTAATCCTATCATTATGAAGTATCTCTTAACCTTTTATCCAATGTTTTCATTAATTTGTGATCATTGCCTACATTAACTATTTTTTATTAGGCGTTGCAAAGCAGAGATTTCCTTTTGTTGTTATTGTTTTTGGTTTGTTTTGCTTTTTGAGACAGGGTCTTGTTCTGTTGTTCGGGCTAGATAGAGTACAGTGGCATCATCACAGATCACTGCAACCTGAAACTCCTGGGCTCAAGCGATCCTCCTGCCTCAGCCTCCCAAGTAGTCCGGACTATAGGCACACATTATCCTGCCTGGCTAATTTTTCTATTTTTTTGGAGAGATGGGGTCTCATTATGTTGCTCAGGCTGGTCTCAAACTCCTGGCCTCAAGTAATCTTCCACCTCGGCCTCCCGAAGTGATAGGATTACAGATGTGAGCCACCACACCCAGCAGAGATTTCCTATTGTATCATTCCTTCCACATTTCTAGCTGGGATTCTTGAGCAAAAGAGAACTTTTTCCCTCCACAACCAGAAATATTTGATTATCTTGAAAAACTGTGAACATGGGAAAGGAAGGATAATGCCTCTCCTTTTAATGACCAGTGCTCAGAGTTGTCGCTTTAGTTACTTCCAATGACACCAATTGAGGCATTTTTTTCTTTCTCTATCATTTTCAACTCATATTTTTTATATATTCAGTTTTAATCCATTGTGTTCATCATATTTTTGGTGTTCAAATTGCTCTTCCTTTGACCAAAGGGAGCTTTTCAGTTTGCTTCTTATTTTTTTGACATAGTGCATTATCCTTGCTTTCTGGAACAAGAGATCTCAGCCTAATCCCGTACACTCCAGCCCAGATCTGGAATCAGCCATTTCTCCAAGAGTGAGTGCTAAGTTACTTACTGCTAATGTGTTGTCATTGATTCTAGGCTTTTTAAAAGGACAAAGCTAGAACATAAATAGTTTTGAAAATAAAACAAAATAACTGAGAGTCTATACTGGTGTTTATAATTCATGTGTAATATTATAGTATCTTAACTAAATTTCTTTGAATTTATCCTTATAGCTACTTTCTTTTATACTAAAACTTTTGGCTCATAAAAACAACACTATGATCTCTAACTTGCATTTTTCTATAACATACATAAAATAGATTCAAAAATGATAACATCAATATAACTACTAATAATTACACTACACAATAAAATTTAGCATGTAAATACTATTAATAATGTAAAAATAGAATAAAATTTAAACCACAGGATTGTGTAGCACAAATCCTATGTTTTAAAGTCACTTGAAATAATTCTTATCTCTGTGTATTTATGTTGTAATCAATATATAGCCAATTAAGTATGAAGCAAAGGTAAAGGCATTTTTGACATAAAATGATTTAGGAAGCATACCTGCCACATACTCTATGTTAAGGAATTTCTTGAATATTTCTCCCCAGTAAGAAAAAATAAAATAAAATAAACCAAGAAAGATTAAGGAACCAGGAAATTGTGTACTAACTTCAAGAGCACAAAGAGGAGACTTTCTCAAATGGTAGATACCTGGGATCCTAGAGGTCAACTAGTCCATGCTGGAAAAAGATCACCAAGGCCTTAGGGAGATAGATGAAACAAGAATATATCTCCCATGGGCAGTTTCAATAGAATGTCTGAGATAATGGAATGATTTAAAGATATAATACAGGCGTTATGTAGAAGAGATGGAGATATGTAATCAAAAAAACTAAAAGCTCTGTGAGAAAGGAAACGAAATAGCAGAACATTCACTGGCTTTGCTGTGAACCATCCCAAGTTGATAATAATTTGTTGTTGCTTAATGATTTCTAACTTTTACCATCAATATGTGAACAATGCATAGAAGATTTAATTATGGTTATGGAGAAGAATATAAATATTAGCAACACTGACTATATAAAAGATAGAATTTAGGAGAAAAAGGAGGAAATATAGGTGAAGGAAAAGTAGCTGCATTAATACTCTCATCCTACAGAGAATGAAGTTGAGATATTCTTTATGAAATAAACAGTTAAATAAAGATTTCAGTGTATTACTTAAATACACAAAGGGAATTTATAATCATAAAAAGAACTGAAGCAAAAACTATTAAAATACATTGCCTTTTTTGTGGGAGCAGGATTAAGACTGTGCAAGGCTGGGGCAGGTAACTGTTACATTTTTTTGTAAACTATCCTGGAGTAATTGATTTATTTAATCATGTGCATGGAATACATTGATTAAAATGTATAATATTAATATTTACAGTAGAAGGATTAGATGCAGAATTATCACTAAAGAAATGTATCTCACAATACAAATCTGGAATAAAACTCCCAGGATGCCAATTAAAGGTTAAAGTATTAAAAGTAGTGAATGGATGGATAGTCATTATGAAGGCCAGAAAATAGAAATACTATCTGTGAGTAATTGGTGTGACTAAATGAATAAGTGATATAAATAAAATAAAAGCTGTATTCAAAGATAGATGAAAAATTTCCATACCTGACAGAACTCTGAATCAACAGACAAAAATGGTTTAGTCATTATGAGAAACAAATTCTATAAAAACAATACTTAGACATATCTACAGATCTGAATGAAGTTGTGAAATAAAAACAAAAGTGAGATTACAACAAACATCCTGTCAGGCTTCCTTTTTAAGTTAACTTATAAAGACAAAGACACTGGGCTGCTGCAAGACTTCCCTTTCCTAACATTTCATTAATATGTGAGCACCTATATAAAGTTGGATAAACAAAAGTAGTGATCCAAGAATCTAAGATGGAAATAAGTTTTTCTCATATGAAGAAGTCACAAAGAATTTTTTAAATATTCAAGGATTCAGGAAGCACCCCACCAATGAACATCACATTCTGGAACAAGCACCTGAAGGGAAGGTAGTACAGGTATGGTGTTGATATGAAAGCAAGGGTTTGAAACTATATTTCCTGGCTCAAATATTGATTTATCTTAATTCTTGGTTGCATGAGGCTGGTATTGTACAGCTGTCCAGAACCTTTAAGTGTCTCCCAGAAACAAATATAATTACTCTCTAAAAATAATAACATCAGATGAAACCACACCTATGTCTAGAACTTTATATAAAGTATTAAACACATGATTTGAAGTAGCCAGAATGAAGCATGAAGACACACACACACACACACACACACACACACAAATTAAAAACACAGAGAAAAACATGAGACATATAGATCATGGTAAAAAGGTCTAACATACATGTAACTAAAATCCCAGAATGAAGGCAGAGAAAGAATGGAAAGGCCAATATTTGAAGAAATAACAGCTGTTTATTTAACTAAACATGTGTAAGATATTAAGCCACGGAGTCAAGAAGAACTAAAAACTTTAAGCAAGATAAATAAATACAAAGAAACAAAAACCTGAGCAGAGCATGGTAAAACTGCCTAAAAGCCAAAGTATACGGAAAAATCTCAAAAAGACCAGAAAAAAGATGTAATACCTAAAAAGAAGAAATAATAAGGCTATCAGCTAACTTCTCAGAAGGAACAGTAGAAGGCAGGTTATAATGAGATGATATTCTCAAAGTAGCTGATGGAAAATAGCTGCCAATCTAGAAGTCTGTGCCCAGCAAACACGCCCTATAAAAATGAGCATGATATTTTCAGAGACTCTAAAATTGTTAGACTTAGTCACCAGCAAACCTGCAACAAAGAAAATATACTTCAGAGTGAAGAAAAAATGATCCCTGCTGGAAAATTGGAGGTACAAGAATTCATGAAAAGCAATAAGGATAAATTTGAATAATTTTTTAAAATGTTAAATATATGAAGTTATATCAATAATAATAGTAATGTTTTGTGAAATGTAAAGTATAGAGAGAATTATAGTAAAATTCCACAAGTGGCCAGGAGTGGTGGCTCATGCCTATAATCCCAGCATTTTGGGAGGCTGAGGTGGTAGGATTGCCTGAAACGAGGAGTTCAAGACAAGCCTGGGGAACACAGTGAGACCCCATTGCTACAAAAATTTTAAAAATTAGCCAGGCATGGTGGCACACACCTGTAGTTCCAGCTACCTGGGAGGCGGAAGTAGGAGGATCACTTGAGCCCAGAAGTTCAAGGTTGCAGTGAGCTATGATTGCTCCACCATACTCTAGGCTGAGAGTGAGACCCTGCCTCTAAAAAAAAAAAAAGAAGAAAGAAAGAAAGATAAGAAAGAAAGAAAGAAAGAAAGAAAGAACAGAAAAGAAGAGTCCATAGTCATTACTATTATTGAGATAAAGCTGATGATCCTTAGTTTCTGAGAGCTAGTCTATTTCTTCCTTATATATGTCTGTCTGACATATATATTCCTGAAGCAGCTCACTTCTTGAGGAAAACTGAACTCTAATTTTTGTCTTCCTGCATCCTTAATTCTCTTAAAAACTCTCTTCTAGGATCAGTAGGTGCCCTAAGGAGAAAAGCAGACCCAGATGTTGCAAATCTTCACTGCTTTAATAGCTGTCCAGATTCTTCATTTTACTTTATTAAAATTTGGTCCATCTTTTATCTTTCTTAGGTGCTTTCTGTAAGCAGTTTTGCCCAAATTACATAGCCTACAATTGCCAGAAATAGTTTATGTACGCTTAAAAGTTAACAATTACCTTGCCTGTTATTAGAATTTCTCCTTCTCAAATTAATAGAGAGTGAAATAATTATAGAATTCAAGCACCAAAAGATAGAAAACCACTGAAGAACACAGCAACCCAAGAATAAAACATAAAGTAAATTATTTGAGGTAGGAAAACACCACATCTAATGGAACAATCAATATAAATTAAAAAAATTATAAGAAAAAATGAGATGGGATTTAAAAATTAAATTCATCTATATATTATTTCTAGGAAGTACACATAAAGGAGAATAATTTAGAAAGCTTAAAAGAAAAAATATAAAGCATACAATGCAATTCAAAGGAGAATTTGAAATATTTTTCTCAAAATAAATGATTAAAGATAAAACATTAAATCAATTAAAAATTTGCATATTTTTCATTTAAGATTTCTCTAAATAACAGTTGTTATGGATTAAATGTTTATGTCCCCTCCAAAATATATATGTTGAAATCCTAACACCCAATATGATTGTATTAAAAGGTAAGGCCTTTGGGAGGTGGTTAGTTCATGCAAGTAGATTCCTCCTGCATGGGACTGGTGCCCTTATAAAAGAGACTCCAGAGAGCTTTCTTGCTCTCTTTTTGTCATGTGAGGATACAAAGAGACAACATGGCAAAGGGCCCTCACCAGAATCTGCCCAGCTGCACCACGATCTCGAACCTCCAGCCTCCAGAATAAGTATTTGTCGCATAAGCCACACAGTCTATGGTAACGTATTACAGTATCCCAAACTGACTAAGACTGATTAAGATAAAGATATAACTTAAGTCATAAAACTGTGCTCAAACATTTAAGGAAAAATATTTGACAGGGAAGAAAAAATTAACTGTAACATAAAATTAGTGGGAGATTTTAATGCTTGTTTGCCTGTTTAGGGCTGGAAGAAAAAAAAGACTAACACAAAAAAGGATGTGGAGCAGTGATTATAAAACCTCAGAGTGTATCAGTATTACCTGGGGAGCTCTGAATGTGCAAATGCCTGGCCCCACCTTCACAGATTCAGTTTCATTTGGTCTGGGGTGGGTCCCAGGCATTATTGCTTTATACAAGCCTCCTAGGAAACTGCAGTGTGCAGCCAGAGTTAAAAGCTAATGAGATAGAAGCAGAGAATCTAAAAGTTATTTTAAGAAAGTTAATATCACCCTACATATTGAACTCTGTAACCTACAGAGAATATCTCTTTAAAAGAACACCTGCAAATTATTTATGAAAATTACTAACATACAAAGTCACAAAGAATCTGCAGTAAAACTTATAATGTAAAGATGGTATAGTCTATATTCTCTAGTAACGATATGATAAAATGACACTGAAAAACAAAATATAAAATATACTTTAATAAGTCTTAGAGAAAAAATAAAACTATAACATAACATTTAGAAAATAGAATATTGATAAATTATGATTTTAATTATTAATTGTTATAATTATTATGAATATATGTAAAAGTATATGGCTAAAGTTTTCCTCAGAAAAAAAAATTTAATACTGTTCAGTTATTTTATTACCACACAAGATGGAGAGTGGGGAGGAAGGAAAGCAGCTGGCTTGTGGGTCATTCACTTCCTTTAGTGGAGGGACATGTCCAAAGGGGGAAAGAGGTGACTTAATTAATCTCCTTGTCACTAGACTTCTGGGTAAACAGACTAGAGATATTTGCTGGGAGGAAGAGACTTTATCTGCAGGATTCCCTTAGGAGAATATCATTAGCTAATAGGTTACTTAAAGTTAAAAAAAAAAAAATCTATGGGAATATGAGGCAAGGCTCCCTGGAAAATGGCGCATAAGCTACGTAACTCTCTGGATATAAAATAGGGACTTACACCTAACTTCAATGCTCTGCCTGCTATGTGAAGTATTAATAACTTGGAACTCTTTTTAGAGACCTCATCTATTATTCCGGGCTAGAAAGTGCGTTTTGATGTGGGAAGAAAGTATCTCATTGAGAGAAATAACTCTCAATGTCTCAGACCTTTTCCTACTTTACCTGAGCCCTTCCTAGAGTCCCTGCATCCTTGAAACCGTTAGCAGAGCTTGATCCTGAGAAAGATCTTGGATTTTGGGGAGTCTGATTTGACAATCCAATTATTCATATTATCTCAGATAATAAGAGAAAAATAAAGTCATATTATCTCCTAGATATCATAAATAGAATACTATAATAAATTTAAGGAAAGTAGGGGCAATAACTGATGATGATAAAATCAGAAATTGATGAATAAGAAAACAGAAATTTATCATTCTGGTAAATCCAATAGCTATTCTCTGAGGAAATAATTGAATTAATGAATGACTGGTTAGTCTATTTATTGACTAAGGGGATTCCTGTGATTTCTGGAGCTCTTTTCCCTTGTAGCTCCCTCTCTTCTGCCCCTCAAATTTCAGCTGCCTCCCCCTGCCCCAGCTATGGTCATTCTCTCCTGAACGCAGCGAGTCTATCATGCTCTGGCTGGGCTTCCACTTCTGTGCTGTGAGCGGGACAGTTGCCCGCCCCATGTAGTAAAGTGGGACTAGCAGAGGACACGCCCATGTCCTTCTCTTTTCTCCCAGCACTGACTCCTGTTGTCTGATGTCTGAAAATAGTTGTTTACTTACTTTGTCCAGTTTTGTAGTTCTTTATGATGATAAGACAGATCTGGTTCTATGCGCTTACTCATGGCAAGAAAGGTATATTTAAAAGGGAGAAAAATACACAGAAAGACAAGAAGGGAGCAAGAGAAAAAGAAAATTTCGAAAAATGGAGAAGAGAGAGAAAAAAGACTCAAACCCAATAATGAATAAAAGAATGAAATCTTATATTCAAATGCCCTCAAAAACAGAAAAAAGCAATAGAATTGATTTCAATATTCAACTCCAAGTACATTGCAAATATTGATAAAATAATCTATTATCGAGTCTTATAAATAAACAGAAAAGAAAATTTTAAAAAGAGAAGAGATATAACAACAAATATATAAAAATGTTTTAAATGTATAAGAAATTGTTTTATAATTTTATAATTATACATTTAAAATGTGAATAAATAAATTAATTTCTGTAAGAATACAGATTGTCAAATTTAACTCAAGAAGGAGTGGAAAGACAAAATAACAATAATCTAAGGGAAAAATGGTTAGCATTCTGAAAAATAAAAACAAAAAATCAGAAAAGAAAGCCTATCTTTTTAAAAAAAACTAGTCTGATCTGTTTAATTTAAAAAATAAAAATTCTATATGTTATGGTGTAAAACATGTTTTGATACATGTATACACTGTGGAATGATTAAATCAAGCTAATTAACATATGAATTACCTCACATATGTATTCTTTTGTAATAGGAACACTTAAACTCTACTCTCTTTGCAATTTTGAAGCATATAATATGTTATATCCAAAGGATAAGAAATAAGTATGCTGAAGAGATATTTGCATTCCCATGTTCACTGCAGCACTATTCAACAGCCATGATATGGAATCAACCTCAGTGTCCTTCAGTTGATGGATGAATAAAGAAAAGGTGGTATATATACAAAGTGGATACTATTCAGCTTTCAAAAAGAAGGAAATCTTGATATTTGTAACAATAAGGATGAACCCAAAAGACATTATGTTAAGTGAAATAAGTCAGGCACAGAAACATAAATTCTGTATGATCACACTTATAGGTGGAATATAAAAAATGCAAACTCATAATAAGAGCAAGTAGAAAGGTGGTTACCAGAGGCTGAGGGATGGAGGTAGTGAGGGAGATGTTTATCCAAAGAAGTCTACCTTCTTGTCCTTTCCACTTTCTCAACAGGATGGTCCTAGATAATTCTGCAGATGAGTTCATTAAAGCCTACAAAAGAACTCCAATTTTTAATCAATTTAATAGTTGAAATAATAGGGAAAGAATGAAAACTCCAGAACTTATTCTTGCAAAACTGGTATTTATCTGACATAAAATATTCAACAATAGGTGATCAATAAAGGAAAATGGCTAAGCTATTTAAAATTCACAAAACAGAATAAAAGTGAGAATTATTTGGAAAAATTTATAAAATATTATAGGATATAAACTAAAACTCCAATAAAGACTACATATAAATTATTTCATAAAATACAAACTAGTTAATCAAAACTGTGCATCTTGAACAGACCTTCTAGGAAATAAACTAAATGATAAAAGTGTCGAATTGAAGATTAGGTTTTCATCAGTAGGAATACTAATTTTTCAAGATGTGGTGAAAAACATTAGGTAGTTTAATTTGGTGTAAGATCTTGTGTTGCAAGAGGCTTTAACCTAAGAACTAGTAGTTTTGTTACCTGTTAACTGTGCTGGAACCAATTCAGGGAGTGAATTTCTTTCTGATGCTAAAAATATTCAAAATCAAAGTGACCAGTCTTATAAGGCAAGGTCAACTGACTAATATAGTTGATGGGGGAAAATACCCAAAGCCTTAGAAAGCTACTTTTGGAGAAGTCAGTTTTGATATATGTACAGCTGTTCAATGATCAATACTTCTAGTTTTTAGTGTTTGTTTAAGGCATATATAGTGGTTTCAACAATTCAAGCAATGAAATGAAATAGATCCATTATTAATAAAAATGTATTAAACACCAATATCAGCCAAGGAATATATAAACAAATTTTATATACAAAGTGTAAAATAACAAGAAATGGCTCAAAAAGAGCACATTCCTCTAAGTTATAAATAAATCTTTTCAAAAGCCAACTCCTTCCTAATACATAGAGGTTTTTATGCTATACAATTGTATTTTAATGCATAATATCATGTGTTGTTAAATAATTTCCTATTTGATATTAATCATTGATTGTTAGCTCATTCCCTTGATATTCTCAGTATTTATATTTCAATTAAAGAAACATAAACTCTGCCCAATTGGTTAACAGAGGTATACATCAATGAGTTTTTCAGTTGTGCTTCAAAAGGGCATGTGGTCAATTTTTAAAGAATAAATATTATACAAAACAAAGCCATATGTGAATAAGAAACCAATGAGCTTTAGTCTTCTCAAACACTATGTTTCTTCAATTGGTGAAGAAAGATTTATCTTACTAATTTTCATGTTTTAATGATCAACTACTCTTTCTAGGATTAGTCCTTGATATCAAATGGATGACGAAGATAATTGTGAAATACATGGTAAACTCATTTATCTTGTCTATGAATAGAGGTGGGGTCAGAACTCATCTTGTACTCATGGCGTATCTTTTTATCAGCATCTTCCTGTGCTCCTCTCTGGGTTTATTGCCTGTCCCTAATGAAGCTGTGAGCACAAAACAGACTTAAGGCTCTGTCTTTCATCTCTGAAAACAAATGGCGATTTTCTTCTTTCTCCTCAAGAAACATGTTTGCCACAAGATAAGAGTTTTATAGAGAGGGAAGGAAAATCATTAATTGCTTCCTGCCTCCCCTTCCTGGTAACAGGTACAACAGAAAGAGATATCAGAAAACAAAGCTAAAATAAAGTCCCTGATACAAAATGAGATCAGGTTCAATCGACTAGAGTATCTTCCTCTTGTTTCCTGTAAAAGTATTTTCCTGTCTAAAGCTTATCAAGAAATACATCCTCGAAATGATCTATCATCTACTTGTAATATGTCAGACTCAGAATGTACTTTTGCAGCAAGAGATGCCGGAGAAATTGAAAGGTAGAATTAAAAGGAAGCTAGGAGGGAAATTAATATTTTCCCTTTAGGGTCATTCATAAAATCTTTGCTTCTTAGCAGAGTGATGAAAAAATAAATAGAGTTTTATTTCAAGGAATAGGAATTCAATATCAACCTTTGTTTAATGCCTTAGAAACAACAGGGAGGGCAAAACCATTCATCACATACAACCCACAATAAAACCTTTTCAAATAAAGGAAGAGCTTTTGTTCAGCCAGCCAAGTGAATGGAAGCTGGAAAATAAAGAGGGACTTGAATTGACCACTAAATAAATAAGACTAATTCTTGGACATCAACTTCTGAAATAACCAAATGCTATTCAAATCAAGTCCCTGGGAAGTTGCTTCAGAATTAAAATCTGCCTTTTCAACCAGAAGGGAAACTAGTTAGTTGCCAGAAGACTCAGACCATGTAAAATGATACAATTTTGATACTACTGCATTAAAATTAATAAAAATTCCACAAAAGAAAGCTTGAATAAGTCCCTTCATGGCATTCAAGTAATTCTCTACATTGTAGTATGCATTCCACTGTGAAGACATTGTTCTTGGGAATATAAAACATTTCAACTTCTGAGGGAAATTTGGCAATATTTAGAAGAATATTTATACTTTACCATTTGACTTAGTAATACTATGTCTAAATATATACAAACCAAGATGATATGGAGGTTTCTCCAGTATATATTGTTATTTAATAATTGAAAAAAGCAAGACATAGAACAGTAAATGAGATATGTTATCTTACTTGCAAGCAAGAACTTATATAATATGTATATAAAGCCATATATGCTTAGTTTTACAAAAAGAAACACTAAAAGCATGAACCAAAATTAATAAAAATAGTTACTTATAGAAAGTAAGAGGAAATAGGATAGAGGGGATAAGTAAAGAAGCAAGATTTCTTTTAATATAACTTGTTATTAATATATAGTTTTTGCATTCTTAAGTATTTTAAAACACCTAAAATAAAATCTAATAAAAATAGAAAGCAATATCTATAAGTTAAAAACAGACTAAAAAAAGAACTTAGCTGTATATCAAGTTAGTGATATAAACCACACACAGATAAGAATTTTAAAGCAACTTTAGAACACAGTATTTTGACTATGTCAAATAGTAGAAAATATTCTAAGGGCAGCTAGAACTACAAAGAAATCTTGGACTTCAATTAGTAGTCTAGTTTAAGACTGGTTATGCTGATATTATCATTTTGAAACTATGTTATAAATTAATGCAAATAAGTAATTTTAAGAAACAAAATTCAGCTTAAGATAAAAAATACAATGGTAAAATCCATATCTTGAATAAAACAATATAAATTTGAATTGGAAATATAAGTATAAACTCTGGATATATTCCCTTTTTCAAAAATACTTATTTCTTGGTAATTCCTTGAAGCAGTGGCAACTCAATAGCAGAGAGCACATCTATTGCCTAGAGTAGTCTTTAAATATCCTAAGAAACCAGAGCCCCTTAGGGTAATAAATGATTCCATATCTGGGGTGGAAAATATGCAAGATTAACTTGGAATATCTAGTTGTAACAGAACTCAAGAAAACCATCAAAGATAAATGAATTCTGTCAAAGGGACATAGGAACAAACATAGAGGGAAACTCCTGGCCAAATTTGAGAACATTTGCATGTGAAACAGAATAATGAACGCAATTGATTGTAACATATTGAATATATAAAAATTCATGTGTACATAATATTACTGAAAACATAATGAGGTGGGGAAGATAAAACAGAAAACAAAACCACCCAGGACACAATAGGAAGCAACTAGGACATCAACCCCTTACTCAGAAAATTGACAAAAGGAGAGGTTTAAACATTTATCATATGTTTATATGTATTTCTTAGTAACCAAATAGCCCAAGAGAATGAGAGATTTTCTGTTTGTTTTTGTATTATGTGAAAAGAATAATAAAACTGGAAAATGCCATTTTCAATCTCTCCCAAAATAATTGATTCAGGCAATTATCATCAGTGGATAAAAAATTGCATTGAAAAATTGACAGTGAACTTCATAATGGTTGGATCAATTATCATCTGAATCTTCTGATTAATCTTAGCATTACTAAAAGTGAGACAATCGGATATCACTTTCCTCTTTATGTGAGGCAACAAGAAATACAAAGCACCATTTTTGAAGCATTCTTGACCAAGAAAAAAAAAGTAAAAAATATAATCAAGACTCTATCACCAGTTTCTATTTATATACAGGAAATATAAGGAATAGAACAATTAATTAAACCACATTAAAAGGAAGTTAATAAGGCAAATCTAAATAGAAGACATTCAATAAGAGAACTGATTAAGCTTCTGTGAAGTCAATTGTATGAAAAAAAAATAGAGAGGGCATCAGTTCTTGGCTAAAATTTCTTAAGAGACATGACAGTCAAAAGTAAAGTGTGAACAAACTATAAAACATGTTCCTTTTTAAAAATTTTTTAAAAATATGTGCATGAATTACATATTGATATTAAGAAATTACTTTTTTATGCTTGATAATGGCATTATGGTTATGTAAGAAAATATCCACATAGATGCATACTGTAGAATGCATGGGTGAATTGTCATGAAGTCTGACATTTATTTTAAAACACTTTAGCAAAGAATAAAAGAAGCAAAAGGATAAATGAAACAAATATGGAAGACTCTTGATAATTGTTACATCTGGGTGATAGATACAGAGAAGTTAGTTGTACTATTCTAGTTTTGTGCATGTTTAAAAAATTGCATAGTTATTTTATTTTATTTTTATTTATTTTTTATTTTTTTTAATTTTTTTTTATTTCAGCTTATTATGGGGGTACAAAAGTTCTGCATAGATATATTGCCCA
>CM052437.1:33965667-33989967 GCA_028533085.1 Varecia variegata
ATTTTTGGTTCCAGGAAAAGTTGAATCAAAAAATGTAGGACTTAACTAGTGAGGGTATGAATGGGAGGCTATACTCTGAATTTCTAATGAGACAAAGACTCTCAGAACTTTAACCAAAGTAGCTTATCTCATGCTTGTATGGAAACATAAATATACAACAAAAGATGGACTATCCAAAGAATCACATGATGAGGAAATATTTTTTTTCAAGAAAACTTTGATTTTTAAAGAACTGTGTGCCCTTCTGATTAGCAATTAATCCACAATTGCTAATATAGAAAAGCTGAATGTTAACTCAGTATCATCTTTAAGAAAAGGATTGTGAATTTAAAACCACAACAACTTTATGAAACCACTTACTGAGTATCCCACTCTGTGTTAGGCACTGTTACAGGCCCTAGAAATACATAAATAAATATTTTATGGAATCTGTACCACAGAAGCTGGAAGTTTAATGGGGAACATAGAGATCTGAATATTTAAGATGCTCAAGATGAATCTGAAGAAATGAGGTGGAGATGGCCAGATGAAAAAGATTTGCTGAGGGCATTCCCAAGAGGAAAAATGCTTTAAATAAAGAAAAGCATGAAGTGCAGAATCCACATGGAGACCTACAGAGTAATGTGAGTGTTGCTAGAGCTGCAAAACAAGGCACCAAGATGCAGTTGAATGAGTATAAATTTTGAAACAAAAAGCAACACCAGATGAGTAAGGAAAGAATTCTGCCTTTGTGAAAGAAAGAATATGAAATCACATTGTCATAGATACTGATACTAAAGACCCTAAAATTATTGACCGAGAAGAGCAAAAAGTCACAACACACACACATTAGGCACACAGCAATATGCTATTGAAAAATAAAACCGTGTTAAAGTAAAATGGCTTTTTACATTTTCTCTGTCTATTAAATGTCCAACATTGTACATGTGTATTGGTTTGGGTATTTAAATGTATAAACAAAATATGAAAAGTTAGATACACAGAAAAGGATGTCTCTGCCTAAACAATCACACGATGGGGTGGAAAAAAACATTTCGACATAACTTTAGTACTTGCTGACCACTCATCTATTAAAAGTTAACAAATAAGTCCCCTCACTTGAAAAGTATGCATGTGCTTATAGATATGTTTATAAAAATGAATGAGTATATGTTGGTACTTTCTTTCTTTAGTTTTTTTTTTTAATTTTGCATGTTGTGTCATCTTTCAAGCGCATTTAAGAAATCATCATATTTTAATGAAAGTTTAGGGTGAATCATTTTATAAAGTTAAAAATCCTATTACACTATAAATGCTAACCTTTCTTAGACATTTTAGTTGTTTATTTTTGCATATAGTAGGTCTTCTTAAAGTTGGTCCTACCTCCACTAATAATTAATTGGATATTTGCTCAAATCTGCAACTAGGAGCAACTAATTCAAAAGACCATATACTTCTATATTCAGATAAAAGAAAAATTGACATGACACTGGAAATTGTTAAATCTCAGAAGTCAATGTTCCTGAAGTTACTTTTCTAACAAATTAAAGCTGATATCCAAAAATACTAATTAATATGGTAACACCATCAATTTCTGTGTGTCTGGGATTTTCACAAGGAAACATACTAAGGAAAAAGGTAGAAAATCATGAAGCAAGAGATGAACTCTTTTCTATATTATGAAAACACTTTTAAGATCTAAAAAGATATGTTTATTATTTTTTCATTATATTTCTAATTCTGTATCCATTTCCTATTATTTTTTGTAACACTTGAAAAATAACAAATTTGCATTGAGTAGACATTTTCTCAGCTTCTAGGCCTATTCAAAGAGGGCACTCATGCAATAGATTTTCTGGCTTAAGTTTCAATAAGCTGCTATAAAATCAGACCTATCATTAATATTTTCGACTAGACTCAAATATTCTCAGCATTCAATCCATGTAGAAAGTACAGCAGTCGAGCATCCATTCCTCTGAATTAAAGAATTTAGCAGGTCCGTTTAGTAGCATTGTTATAGAGAAAAGCATAACTATAAATTTTAAGAACACATTGGGGTTGCCATAAACTACTAAGGATGTCAATAAAAAGTAAAAGATGAGGTTGATGGCTTACAGGAATTCAGTTGGGGGCGCTGATGGAGAAGCAAACTAACATAATAAAGTTAAGCTGTTGAAGATCGAATAAATTTTGCGGTTTTTATCTTTGCTGTGGGTATGTAGGTTTTATACAAGGAATTTTCAGTAAAGGTTTAAGTGCTTTAATATGGAAAGTCTGTGGCTGAAGATATACTATATATTAATGATGAAATAGTGGGTTATTTCCAAATGAATCTCATCTTGTCTAAGAGACAATATGGTTTGCTGCATGCAAAAGCAATTACAAGTGTAATATACTTGATGTTGGACATCAATCTTGTGAAATCAATCATTATAAATTATCTTACAAAGGTACCTGCATTGCAGTGGCAAAGCCTCAAGTGAAAAACCAGAAAAGTTTGCCCAACTAAAGCAACACAGATTTTTATTTTATTGTTTCTCAAGAGAGATTCTCAAAGAATATTCAAGAGTGTCTAGATATGATGATCAATACTCATTACACTAAGCTTTCTTGGTCTTACAATGCCTCCTCTGTCTCGCACATCACCTAATGGGGTTGTAACAATTCAAAGTTCTCTTCAATGTAAGTTTGTGTAGCATCACTGCATCCTGTTAGACGAATAATTCTTATATTCATTTGAAATGAGAAGATGTGTTGTATTTCTATTTTGCATCCATAGGTTTCTCTTATTAATGAATCTTTTAATGGTGAATAAAGGTTACAAGGGTGTCCATGAGAGCATGAAATAATATGTACAGTTCTTTGATTTCTGGGGAATTCAACTCATGAGCTTACTTAGAAAGGAGGAAAGCATATTTGTCTGAAAATGAAAATATCTCTCTTCCTATTTGTCCATCCCAGGCTTCAGTGTTATTCCTTTTTTTTTTTTCACTTTCCAAGCATCTTGAAAGCATCATCATTATTCTGCAACAAGATTCCTTAAAGAGGTCATTGCTGTTGCACATAACTTTGTTATTATAAATAGAATTTTCTTATTTAAAGTCTTTCATCTTCTTTTTTCTCACATAGATTGATAAATATATATCACAAATACATATTATATGTATGAATACACACACATGCACACATACATATGCATATTTACTATCAGTCTAGAAAATACTTGTTTTCAATTCATTACCTTTGGTATTTACTCTTAAACAATTTCAAGGATGATTTGAACGGAAAGCATCTGTCAGGAGTTGGAAGGAGTAGGATTTGGATACTGCTACTGTGAGTTCATTCACCTACTTTCATTTTGAAAGAAGAAACCTGGCAAAAACATGCATATTCATACATAGACAGTGTCTAGGTAAGTATATCTATTCTTAGACTTATACTTTCTCTTTCCCTAATATATAAATCTAAAAAAAAAGTCAATAATAAACATACTCTCTTTTGGTATGCTTAATAATACAAAGACTAAAAAATAGTACTATAATGAAAGACATCTTTATTGATCAACATGCTGACATGCTCTGCCTAAATATTAGGCACTGTTCATTTCCCCATGTGGTTTCCATTTGGAGCTGGTGCCTCTGTAAGTCAGTAACAGTCTTCTCTGCCTGACAACATGCTCCTCTGACTTCTCAAATGGTCATCTAAAGGCTGCATGATGGGCTGGCCAGATGACTTCAGGTATGAAAACCTCTTTCAGCCTATTACAAGGTAATTTCAGCTAATGGGCTTTCGTATCACTCCGCTCCTTTGAGCTGTCTCCCCAACCCCCTTCCCACTGCCCACCTCTGGCTCTAAGCCTAAGTCATCGACCCCAAATATTTAAAAGCATTATGACCCTACTTGAAACTACTTACATTTTAATTTTGTATAAAACTTATATGGACAACCTAACGGCCCAGCTTGGCTCCAGACAGTATCATAACGTACAGCATAGCTAAAAAGGAATTCCAATTTTTTTCTAATTGGCCTTCATATGAAAATGAGAAAAGGCTTTCAGCCTACTAAATTATTCAGTGGTACTATGCATTCTCTAAATTTATTGCTCTTGGCTGATACAGTTTTAGGCATAAAATAAATGTTAGAATCTGAACTAAAAATGCGATAAGTAAAATTCTCTTTATCGACAATGGCTGTAAAGAAACTGCCATTTTTATACTTCACTGACAGTGACTATATATTATCAAATTTATTTTGATAAAAAGTTTAAGAAATAAAATGAGAGAAACAGATCTAACTAAAATAGAATTCAGTACTCTAACTTCAGGAGTATGTGAGGGCAAGCAATCACATATTTTTGGTTAATTGCTTCACACATATTCCTGTTTTTAACACTTTTGCAAAAAATAAGACAAGACTACTAAATGTGTTATGGAAGTTATGTCAAAGATCATGTATTATCCCACTTGGTTTTTGCACTGTTATAATTTACAAAAAAAAATTAGCAAAAGTAATAAAAGTAAAATCGGATGTAAAATATCTCTTGATGTAGTTTATTTAAAAGAAGCGAAGCTTTAGGTTACCCATTGCCCTCATTCATTATTGAAATTATTATTTCACCAGTTAGAAACTACCACCTACCATATAATCCAATAATTACTTACTCTTCCCTGTTCTTTAAATTACTTCAGCCTCTGACACAGTCATCTGCTTCCCTTTTGAGGCTTTTAATAGGCTCACTTAATAACAATGATGATAATGCAATAATACTAACAAAAAAACAATAAATAACATTTATTGAACATTTATTATATATCAGGAATTGTGCTAAGAGGTTTACCTGAATTACCTTTGTGAAATCTTCACAACGTTCTATAGAGTTATCATAATTAACCCCTTTCTACACCCGAAGAAACAAGAGACCCAGAGTTGTCAAGCAAGTTAAAAAATATTCCAGGGCTTGGAATTCATACACAGCCATCTGGCTCCAGTGCCACACATCTAGCGTTTTTAAACTCAAGTCAGATGTCATGCTTATATTCAGAACTGGAGCCAATTTGCCCTTATGTATTCACTTGGCTCACTTCCTTACCCCACTTACTCTGGGGGCTCGAATGACACCCAGAGAGGAATTTCTCTGATAGCCCCTCTAAAATACCACTTTGCTCCTACTCTTCAGCATTATTTTTATTTTTAGGACTTACTACTGGCTAATATGTTACATATCTCTATGTGTATTTTTTTTTTTCTCTTCACAACAGTGGGGCTTCAAAAGGACAGGGACTCTGTTCTGTTCACTGCTATATTCCTAATGCCTAGTGTAGTGACCATACTTGCTGGATTGGTAACTAACATTTGTGGGAGGGAATGAGGAAGGAAATGATTCTGCCAGGAAATCTCTGTCTATGGTCCTGTATATCTCCTACTGTCTCTCTTTATTTTGTTGCTCTTTTGCTGACTCCTTGCCTGTTTTGCTTTTTTTGGGGGGGAGGGGGGGGCTTCCTAAATAAATGAATTATCCAAGATTTTCTTCTCATGGTTTTTCATTCCTTTCTTTCTAGAAACTTCTGCCCTTTTCTTCCCTTTCTCCTAGATGTAAGCAATCACATTTACTTGGATGACTCTCATAGTTATGGAAGTCTTGACATCATGGAAGTTGAAAGCTTTGAAATTGAAATTTCTCCCTGCTCTCTGTTAGGGGTAGTGAAAGCCACTGCACCAAAAATTCATGTACATTTCTTTCCCTGCACATGTGTAAGAATGTTTGATGAGGAAGGAATCCAACCAAACTTTATACTCATGGCTTTGTAGCAATAAAAATAACTGGCACAAAATGAGTGCTGAGGAGCTCAGGCATATTCGAGAGGCTTTAATGCATGATCTAATTAGATCCTCCTGTAAACTTCAGGAGAAAGATTATTTATCATTTCATTTGAGAGTATATAATGCTCCCACCTCTGCTTAGATCCTGGAATATTGAGTAGCCCACATTCTTGCAAGTTGTTTGGTGAACCCAAGTGACAGTATTTGGATAATAGTTCAGGGATGGAGCAAGTTAGGGATTTAAGCAGACTACAAGTTCTAAAACCTGACCCTCTCCTCCCAACTCAAAGTACTGAATCAAATTTCTAACAACATACAACCCCCTCACCCCACAACAACAACAACAACAACAACAACATCATGACAGTTTTATGTTAAGAAAAATATAAACCAACAATTCAGGGGAAAATTGTTCTCAAAACACATGATGATTGGATATCATTACATATACATATATTGCTACCACATCTGGTTAAAGTGAAAAATTATGAGATTTTTAGTTATTTAATTTCATAACCTTAAACATTCCTGAGAATTTTTCATTTTATTCTCCTTTGAAATTAATTGCAATTCTATTCCAAGTTTGTATATATACTATGCAAGACATTTACATGGGAACCACGATATTTAATCACTACCCAGATGTTTCTAAAGAAATACCCCAGATGGTAGACATTGTGTCTGAAAGATCCAATTTGGGAAATTTTCAGAATTCTTATTAAGCCAGAACTTCTAACCAATACATAAAACCAATGAGAATGAGTAGTGTTCTCTTTCTGTTTTTATTTTCCTACCTAATCTTGCTTCTTTTTCTTTTTCTTTCTCTTTTATTTTTCCCTAGAGACAGAGTCTCACTCTGTTGCCCAGGCTGGAATGCAGTGGTGCTATCATAGCTCACTGTAACCTCTAATTCCTGGGCTCAAGCAATCCTGCCACCTCAGCATCCCCCATAACTGGGACAGGTTTGCACTGCCACACTTGGCTAATTTTTAAAAAAAATTTTTGTAGAGACAGGGTCTCACTATGTTGCCCAGGCTAGTCTATTTCTATCGTCAACACTCTAAGTCAGCTTTCTCAAGTTTCATTTATAATATTACAATAAATATTCTCCCAACTGCTCACACTTTTCACTCCTAATCACCTCTACATACTGACTCCAAATGGGAGATACACTGACTTTATTTAGAAAACCTCAGGATTCCCATTTCTCTCAGGATAAATTCCAAATTACTAAAACTAGCTTCAAAGGCTCTCAGTAACCTGACACCACCAGCCCTATTGAATATTATCTTTCAGCATTTCCCAAAGGAAGAAGCAACCATATTCATTGTTCCAATTTACACTACAACTACCAAAAATGTACTTGGTGGAGACATAACCCAAGTCTCCACAGAAGGGACAGGGGACAGAATGCCTTAGCCTCAGTGTCCTAAGTTGCTATTTTTTTTCCTCTTTTATTTTTGATGTAAAACTTCACTATTCTATTCTCCCATTTAGTTTGAGTCGCCTCTTTAATAAACTTTTCCTTTCAGATTTGTTGTGATGTAACATAGTTGTCTTACCAGAAGAACTTATGGTTGAGAATGAAGGCACAAATACAATTTAGATTTAACAGAAGAAAGGCCAAAAATAAATTCACCCAAATATACTTAATTTTTTATGTTTTATGTTGTTTTCATTGACACATGATAATTGCACATATTTATAGGGTACAGTGTAATGTTTCTACACATGTATATTATGTAATGATCAAATCAGGATATTTAGGATCTCCATTACCAGAAACATTTAACTTGTATGTGTGTGTATGTGTGTGTGTCGGGGTGGGGAGGAAATATTTCAAATCTTCTAGCTATTTCAAAGTATGCATTATTGTTGACTATAGTCACCCTACTGTGCAGTAAAACATCAGAACTTCTTCCTGTTATCTAACTATAACTTTGTACCTATTGACCAAACTCTCCTTCCATTCACATTCCCCTTAGCCTCTGGTAACCACTATTCTACTCTCTCCCTCTATGAAATCAGCATTTTTAGATTCCACATATGAGTGAGATTGTGTGGTATTTTTCCTTCTGTGTTTGACTTAATTCATTTAACATAATATCCTTGGGTTCATCCATGTGTGTTGCAAATGACAGGATTTTGTTATGTTTTATGGATAAATTTTGTGTATATACCACATTTTCTTTATCCATTTATCCATTGATGGACACTTAGGTTGATGTCACATCTTGAGTATTGTGAATATTGCTGCAGTAAACATGGAAGTGCAGATATATCTTTGACATACTGATTTCAGTATGTCAAACTCATACTGGAGTTTGAATCTAGCCTGGGTAACACCTTATCTCTTAAACAAATTCTCTTTTGGATATAGGTACAATAGTGGAATTGTTGGATCATATGGTAGTTCTACCTTTTTGAGAAAACTCCATACTGTTTACCATAGTGGTTGTAATAACATACATTACCACCAACAGTGCAGTGTATAAGAGTTCCTTTTTCTCCACATCCTCACCAGCATTTTTTTTTCTGTTTTTCTGGTTTTTTTTTTTTTTTTTTTTTAGTCTTTCTGTTAATAACCATTCTAACAGGGGTAAGGTAATATTTCATTAGGATTTGAATTTCCTTGATGATTAATGATGCTGAGCATTTTTTTCTTAACCTGTTGGCCATTGTATGTCTTCTTTAGAGAAATATCTATTCAGATATTGTCCATTTTTAATCAATTTTTTTGCTATTGAGTTGATTTCCTTATATGTTTTAGATATTAACCCCTTTTTAGAAGCATAGTTTGTGAATATTTTCTCCCATTCTGTAGGTTGTCTCTTACCTCTGTTGATTGTTTCTTTTGCTGTGATGATTTTTAGTTTGATATAATCCCATTTATTTATTTTTCCTTCTATTGTCTGTGTATTTGAGGTATTATTAAAAAAATCCTTGCCCAGACTAGAATCATGAAGTATTTCCCATATGTTTCTTGTAGTAGTTTCATAGTTTCAGGTCTTACATTTAAGTCTTTAACAACTATAGGCTAACAAATTAGAAAACTTAGAAGAAATGGTTAAATTAATGGACATATACAATTTGCCAAAATTGAATTATAAAGAAATAGAAAATCTGAACAGACCGATAATAATAATGACACTGTGCAGTAAAACATCAGAACTTCTTCCTGTTATCTAACTATAACAGTAATAAAAGGTCTCCCATCAAAGAAAAGCTCAAGACCTGATGTATTCACTGTTAAATTCTACCAAAAACTTAAGGAAGAACTAATATCAATTCTTCTCTAATTATTCCAGAAAATTAAAGTGGAGGACATTCTTCCTAACTCATTCTATAAGGCCAGCATTACTTTAATACCAAAATCAGACAAGGACACAACCAAAAAGAAAACTACAGGCCAATATTCCTGATGAACATAGATGAAAAATTCCTCAATAAAATACTAGCAAACCAAGTGCAACAGTGCATCAAAAAGATCACTCACCATGATCAAGTAGGATTCATCCCAGAGATACAAAGGATGGTTCAACATATGTAAATAAATAAATGTGATATATCACATTAATAGAATCAAAGGAAAAGACCATATGATCATCCCAATAGATGCAGAAAAAGCATTTTATAAAATTCAACAACCCTTCTTGATAAAAACCCAACACAAATTAGATATGGAAGGAATGTACATCACACAATAAAGGCCATATATGATAAACCCACAGCTAATATCATACTGAATAGAGAAAAGTTGAAAGAAAGCTTTTTCTTTAAAATCTGGAACAGACAAGGATGTCCACTGTCACCACTTTTATCCAGCGTAGTACTAGAAGTTTTAGCCAGAACAATTAGGCAAGAGAAAAAAACAAAGGTCATCCAAATTGGAAAGGAGGAAGTCAAATTTTCCTTGTTTGCAGATGGCATGACATTATATTTAGAAAACCCTAGAGTCCACCAAAAACTGTTAGAAATAATAATATTAGTAAAGTTGAAGGATATAAAATCAATATACAAAAGTCAGTAGCATTTCTATACACTGGATCCCACTTACAGAAATCAACTCCGAATGGATCCACTAAACTTATTTAATGGTGCTTATTCTTTAAGTTTACTGTACCTATATGCACATAAACTGGAGTTCTGCAATGAAAGCAACTACCTCTGGAAAACATTAATAATCTCATTAGGGGAAAAATGAATGTTTAATTTTGAGGAAAGCAAACTTTACCTTTTTGAAGGGCAAGCACTTATCATCTTCTAAGGTTGTTATTGCACAACCAGAAAGCTGTAACTAGATTCTTGGCTATTTGAATGGAAATACAGTTGACCCTTAAACAACACAAGTTTGAACTGTGAGGGTTCATTTTTATGTTCATTGTTTTTCAATAAATGCAGTCATCCCTCCATAACCTCAGGTGCCACATCCACAACCAAATGTCTGTTGAAAATACAGTATTTGTGGCATCCTGGGTAGGGCCGGCTGTTTGTACAGACAGGTTCTGCAAGGCAGACTGTGAGACCTGAATATGCGCTGACTTTGGTATCTGTGGGGGTCCTGGAACCAATCCTCTCACAGATACCAAGGAATAACTGTACAGTGTTTTTGCCTATCTCCTATCCCTTACAAACCTAAAAGAGTAGGATATGTATAGGTGCCAAACCAATACTTGCTTGAATTTGTTAATTAGCAGTGAATGTTAGTTGAATTTTTACATACTTTATGATCCAATGAATGATGAAACAAAATTGGATATTTTATTTGGTCTTCTTTTTGTCTTTTTTGTAAGCTTATTTTAAAAACTAGATGCAACCTTTATTAAGAAACTTGATATGTTTTAAAATTATCAAGGAGTAGAAAAAATTTCATGGTGGCACACTTACAGAAAATTTGAAAGACAAGTTCTTCCCAGGACAGAATAAAAGAAATTTTTTTCCCTACTCTTTTTGAGGAATCCACTGAAAGCAACTGACACATCACTGACCAAAGGGTAAAACTTCTCCATTATCAACAAAACACAGAAAACACTACAACTCCAAAATATAAGTACATATTTGAAACACAAATATGAAGCATATTAAGTAAACTAGAAGGGAATGTTGAAGGCTAACATTTTCCTCCTGCAAAGTTCATTGGGATGTCGCTTTCCTACACCTTGTAGTCAAAGACTATTGCTTTAATTAAAGTAGGCAGAAAGAGGTAGAGGAGATTGTGGATTTCATATAACACCACAAAGAGCCTGTTCCCAGAACATTCCTGTGAGCCACACCAGTTATGAACATGGAGGAAAGACAAGCCTCCAGGAGATTGCTACATCCCCAAAACATGTCCCAGAACCTTCTCTTCATCTCCCTCACACCATGGCTTAGGAAACAGTTGAATCCATACAAAAATGAATAATAATCAGAAAATAAGCAACACAAAACTCCTGCATAGAAACCAGAAAAAAGAGTAACAACAATAAAACAAAACCAGAAATGAAAAAAAAAAGGTGCATAGGTTAAAAGTTCACGAGGAAAAGGTAATTTTGCAAATTAACACAGATTTCAGATTAATAATTCTCCACAGTCATAAAGATAATATGATTATTATTTTTAAAAAATCACAAAGAGATATCAGGGCTCAGATGCAATAAACTGAAACAGATAAAGGAGGGCTGGCAGAGAACCAGAAAGAAGTAGAAGAGAAAAATAAAAATATACCATAGCTAGAAGTCATATGCACTATATACTAAACATGATTAAATCCAGGTAAGATACATAGTAAATAGCTTGAGGAAAATGTACAGCATGAAGTGGGAAGAAAATTATAAATACTGTTAATTGAAATAATAAATGCAGAAGACAAAGAAGATCTTACATAAAAGTGCTCCTGAAAGAAAAAAAACAAAGGAAAGCATTTATGAAATAAAGACTTGGGTATGCAAATTGAAAGCGAATACGTGTCTGAACAAAATACTGAATAATTACAACAATAAGACATAATCAAGCAAAGTTACTCAACGTAAAGTGTTAAGAGAGAATCAAATGAACATTCAGGTATTATAGAAACAGCAAATCATGTACAAAGATGAAAAAAAATTATGTTGGCCTTAGGCTCAAATCAAAGCAGCATATTCATACTAAAAGATAGTGAAACAATGGCAACACAATTATCAATGACATAAATTTATCTTAGGATATTTACTCTGAGGCAAGTTGTTCTTTAAGTATAAGACAAGTGTACAACCTGAATCACCCCCATGAGACTTAAGTAAAACAAAAACCACTACAGATACTAAACTACCACTCTTGCTACTATACAGCAAAATTCCGTTTTTTTTTTAATTTCAGCATATTACTGGGGTACAATGTTTAGGTTACATATATTGCCTTTTCCCCACCCAAGTTAGAGCTTCAAGCATGTCCATTCCCCAGACAGTGCGCACCTCACCCATTAGGTGTGAATATACCCATCCGCTCCTCCCCACCCCACCTGCCCGATACCCGATGAATGTTACTACTATATGTGCACGTAAGTGTTGGTCAGTTAATATCACTTTGATGGTGAGTACATATGGTGCTTGTTTTTCCATTCTTGTGATACTTCACTTAGTAGAATAGGCTCCAGTTCTACTCAGGATAATACAACAGGTGATAGAATCACCATTGTTTTTTGTGGCTGAGTAGAACTCCATGGTATACATGTACCACATTTTACTAATCCACTTAAGTATTGATGGGCACTTGGGTTGTTCCCACATTTTTGCCATTGTGAATTGTGCTGCTATAAACATTCTAGTGCAGATGTCTTTTTTATAGAGTATCTTTTTTTTCTTTGGGTATATGCCCAGTAATGGGATTGCTGGATCAAATGGTAGTTCTACTTGTAGCTCTTTGAGGTATCTCCATATTACTTTCCATAAAGGTTGTGCTAGTTTGCAGTCCCACCAGCAGTGTATGAGCGTTCCTTTCTCTCTGCATCCATGCCAATTATTGTTTTGGGACTTTTTGATAAAGGCCATTCTCACTGGAGTTAAGTGATATCTCACTGGAGATAAGTGATATCTCATTGTGGTTTTGATTTGCATTTCCCTGATGATTAGAGATGTTGAGTATTTTTTCATATGTGGGTTGGCCATTAGTTTGTCTTCTTTTGAAAAGTTTCTGTTCATGTCCTTTGACCACTTTTTCACAGGGTTGTTTGATTTTTTTCTTGCTGATTTTCCTGAGTTCTATGTAGATTCTAGTTATCAGCCCTTTATTGGATGTGTAATATATGAATATTTTCTCCCATTCTGAAGGTTGTGTGTTTGCTCTCATGATAGTTTCCTTGGCTGTGCAGAAGCTTTTTAATTTGATCCAACACCATTTATTGATTTTTGTTGTTGCTGTGATTGCCTTTGGGGTCTTCTTCATAAATTCTTTCCCTAGGCCAATGTCTATAAGAGTTTTCCCAAGATTTTCATCTAGAATTATTATAGTTTCATGCCTTAGGTTTAAGTCTATTATCCACCATGAGTTGATTTTTGTGAGAGGTGAAAGGTGAGATTCCTGTTTCAGTCTTCTCCATGTGGCTATCCAATTTTCCCAGTACCATTTATTGAGTAAGGATTCTTTTCCCCAGTATATGTTTTTGTCTGCTTTGTCAAACATTAGATGGCTATATGAGGATGGTTTTATATCTGGGTTCTCAGTTCTGTTCCAGTGATCTATGTCCCTATTCTTGTGCCGGTACCATGCTGGTGCTGGCCTTAGCTACTATAGCCTTGTAGTATAGCTTGAAGTCTGGTAACTTGATGCCCCCCAATCAAAATCTTGCCTTTTAAGAAAAAAATAAAATGAAGAATTTAGCAATGGAGAAATCACGGTGAGGACTGATTCTATTTAAATATAGAAATAAGAAGGAGAACTAAGATTTAGAGTAGATTTATAGTATCAGAACAGAATTTAATGTTATAACCATGTTATTGTAATGAGAATAGTAATACAATAAAAGAGGGAAGAGTGTGAGAAGGGGGTCAGAATACTAATTTGTCCATATTTCATGGCACAGGATTGAGACACAGACTTAAATTAATATATATATTTTAGAAGAAGAATGACTACAAGTTCTTAAATTTTAAAAATAATCTTTTATTTTTAGAAAGATCTTTTTAAAACAGGATTCTTATAATGAATAAACTTTTATCTCAAATTGAGAAGTTCCTTTCATTTGTGTTTTGTTGCTTTTTTAGGTCAATCTAGTTAAATTTAATATTTTGTCTTCTAAAATATTAAACTATATAAGCTAAAATATTATGTAAAGAATAATTGCATTATTCTCAATTATTTCTATCCATCTATTCATACATCCATCTTATTCGTCTTTCTGACATATGTGTACATAAAGAAATATCACCAAATGTTAAAAGTGGTTATTTCTGGGTAGTGAAATTTTGGGTGATTTCTTGCTTAAAATACATTGCTTGCTGTGGTTTGAATGTCTGATTAAATTCATGTTTAATTGCCAATGTTAACAATATTGGGAGGTAGGGTATTGGGAAGTGGGGACTTTACCAGGTGATTAGAGGCAGAACCCTCATGAATAGATTGATAGTGTTATTGAGGGAGTGGGCTAGTTATCACAGAAATGGGCTCCTGATAAAATGAGTAAGTCAGGACTGATTTTCTCTGTCTGTCTTGAGCACTTGCTTCTGCCTTCTGCCCTTCTGCCACAGGATGACCCTCACCAGATGCCAGCATTATGCTCTTAAACTTCCCACCCTCAGAACTGTGAACCAAATAAAGTTATGTTTTAGATTTTTTTTTAATAAATTACCCCATCCATGGTATTCTGTTCTAGCAACAAAATGCAGACTAAGGCAATGATGTAACAAATGCCTCCCAAATCTCAGTGCCTTATCACTGAAAAGGTATAATTCTCACTCTTGTCACATGTCCACTATGAAGTCACCCTGGTGCTCAGGTTTCCATAACTGTATGAAATATTTCAGGGTGTGGCTGTGCAAGCCACAGGGTCAAGATTGCCAGCAATGGGATGGGGCAGTGTCAACCACCTGCAGAGAGAGGCAGTGAATAATTTGAACAATAATATAGTCTACCACAAATAGAAAGTCATTATTTTTTTAAAGAAAATATACAATTCTCAGGCATATTGCTCCTGTGGTCCAGATACTTTAAGGCAAGGGACAAATTCTTACTCTCTTGATGAGAAATTTCCAGCTCTCTGATTTTTTTCCTACCATCACCATATAACACTTAGCACAGTGTTTTACACATAGCGCACATTCATTCAAAACATACGTCTTAAATTGAAGTGACCTTATATATCAGTTTATGTTAAGTTACTGTATTTATAAAGCATATTTCAGGTGGAATAGTTTTTCCTTTCTCCCTCCTTCCTTCTTAATTTCCTCCAAAATGAAAATAGCTTCTAGAAATCAATAAAAAATATGATTTACAAATGGAAACAAATAAGGCCATAGAGTTCACTTAAAATAAATACAGAAGAACAATAAACTTATAAAAATATGCTCAACTACAATTGCTATTAAACAAATGCAAAACAAATTGGGGTAGTTTTCTCCCCTTATAGTTGTCAAAATTTAAAAATTTTGTAATCCCAATGCTAGCAAGATATCGGGAAGTGTGTATTGTTAATGGGAGTATAAATTGTTGTAACCATTTTAGAAGCTATTTTGGCAAATGTATAAAACATTTTAATACATATCCATTTTGTTTCAGAGTTTCATAGCTAGTAAGATAACTATGCAATGTGGTTGACAAATTATCCCACAATAAATGAATAAGGGTATTTACTTTAGCACAGCTTGTAGAAATAAAAATATAAACCAGGGTAACTTGAATGTCCATAAGGAGTAAAACCTGGAAACAACCTAAATGATTATCATTAGAGATATACTATACAATGAAAATTTTCCATTTATTTAAAATATCTACATCTCTATGTGCATGTATGTAAAGATTTATAAGATATATTAATGTGAAAACAATGCACATACAAATACACATATATATGATGGCCTATACATAGAATTATTTTCAGGATTCACATATAACAAGTACTAACAAGAGTGGTTATCTTTGGTGATGGATGATGTGAGAAGATTTTTAGTGTTTATTTGTCTATTTCTCTATGAATTTTAAAAGCATTAGTTTTTTTTTCTAAATCAGTAGGATTATCTGTGTGTGGGATTTATGGGCCATTATTGTGTCTTTTTTTCTTTTTTCTGTCTTTAAAAAGTCAATAAGTGTTATAAATATGGAAATAGGCTTATTGTTTTGTGTTTGAAAATATATTCTCATTTGTAAAAATAAACCAGGCAACAGAGGGGAAAAAAATCCATAACAAAGAAAATAAAATTAGCATAGAAACCCATTACTGGGACCACAGTTTTTTAAAAATAAATAATATAAATAAGAATTATCAGCATCAATCATAGCTCAATCATGTGAGGTGAGAAGTGATGACCACTATCTTCCTGGATATTACACACACTTTATACTCACCCCCACCACGGACACAAAAAGATGGAATATGGGGTGGTAGGAAAGAGCATGTTTAATGTTATCAGACGACTTTGCTGAAAATACCTAAATCCAAGGCACAAATTTTATTTGCCGTTACCAATGTTTCATGAGAAAGTCATGAAAAAGAGCACCCTACTTATGGATGGTACTCAGGTATGACAGCACGGGTGGGCAACCAGCCCTTTCAACTGATCGAAATATGCTAGGGAATCTGTTCTGCCCCTGTGTTTCACCTAAGAACACCTAACCCAGCAATTTTTCACAGTTAGCTGGAGTACAACCAATTTAGCTTCTTTCCCTGCAATTTAAAACAGTAATTTGTGTTAAAGCTCAAATAGCCCTGAGCAGAGCAACATATTAAGTTGTAATCAGTCATTGGGACCATAGTATAGATTTGTTTATTAATTCCTTTTCAAAAAGCATAGAACATTAGATGGAAAGAAATGGTAAAGCTAAAGGGGGTGGTATTGGTTACTATAGATAGGAAAGATTTTTGGTATAGTTTTGGTCATAATATTTATATTTTTTTGTGTTATTATACAACACATTTGATTTCTTTCTGACAAATGTGCTTTATTGTAATTATGATTATTCCTTATAGTGTTTACCTTTATCATGTTCTTACTTTCATTAATCTTCCTTTAACTAAGCGAGTAGAGGAGTAATTATAATAATGCGAATTTTATTTTAAGCTCTACATTGTGTTGACAGGAAATCCTTTAAGTCCATCACTTTGGCAACTGAAAATGATGGTCCAGAGACACAAACTGAATTAGGATTGGTGGGAGGACAGCCAGGCCCACCCACTGGGTAAATGTGACCACCACCTGAAATCCAGGGATTTCTGATGAATAAAGATAATTATGAATAATACTGCATACCTTGCCTATTTCAGAGCATATGGCAGTGGCTCTGCGTTGCCAAGAAAATAATGTTTCTGTCTGCATGTATTCTGATATTTCACTCAGAAGCTTTACCTATATGCAACTTGCAAAAACATAAAAAGGGTTTTGCTGCACCATGCTGACAGAATTCACTGCAAAGGCAGCTATTCTAAACAAAATCATCAGGAGTTGCATGAAATTAAATTTCAATCTGATGCCAGAACTGCAAAAGCAATTCAAATATGTATGGTATTTCTAAAGACCAGACTTGCATAGTCATAAATATGAAATGCTAACAACCAGCATGATTCAACTGGTTGAAGTTTTTTTCCATGAAATTATTCGAGACTTTTTGAAAGGTCTGTTTTTCTGACTACTATTTGTCATGAATAATTTTTATTTCTAAGTGTAGGTTTCTCCATGTTTTTAGGAAATACTGGCTTTGGGGAGATAAATTAACTTTTTCACTTATCCTATTGAAAACAATGAAGTGAAATATGCATTCATTTTCTCCCTTTGTATGCTTCCTCTCAGTCTCTTTCAACACGAATCCTCTGTGTATGTACCTAATATCCTCAATTGCTCAATCCTCCCCAATCCCCAGCTAGTAACATATCACTCTGGCAGTGCCTCATGAACCCAACCACTCTGCCTTACCAAAAGACTCCCCTCATTTTAAAAGGACAAACAGCCCCTCATTTTATCTAGTAATGACAACATTGTGAAGGAAACAGTCGACCTATTCTTCTTCTCTACTATCCTGTTATTGCTCTGATAATGTCACATAACAAACTCCTCCTGATTCTATTGGTTTATAACAATACACATTTTTATTCCTTTTTTTTTTTTTGGAGACAGAGACTCACTCTGTTGCTCAGGCTAGAGCGAGTGCCATGGTGTCAGCCTAGCTCACAGCAACTTCAAACTCTTGGGCTCAAGTGATCCTCCTGCCACAGCCTCCAGAGTAGCTGGGACTACAGGCATGCACCTCCATGCCCGGCTAATATTTTCTATACATTTCCAGTTGTCCAACTAATTTCTTTCTATTTTTAGTAGAGACGGGGTCTCGCTCTTGCTCAGGCTGGTCTCAAACTCCTGACCACCAGTGATCCTCCCACCTCGGCCTCCCAGAGTGCTAGAATTACAGGCGTGAGCCACCGCGCCCGGCCCACATTTCTATTTCTTACTCCCAGATCTAAAGATTCTGCCTCAGGCTGAGCTTGGCTCTGGGCTCTGGGCTCTGGTCAGGTTTGAATTTTCTTCACATAACTCATTCTGGGGCTCAGGCTAAAAAGATAGTGACTTTGTGGGATGTGCACTTCTCATGACGATCACAGAAACATATGAGGCCAAGCCAAATTGTGCAACTACATTTAGAGCCTCTGCTTACATCATGTTCATAAGTCTTTCTTTAGTGAAATCAAGTTGCATGACCAAGCTTCATATGCATGAGGAGGGAAATATACTTCACCTACCATAAAGTACTACAAAGTCACAAAGCAGAAAAGAAGTAAAGAACTGAGAATCTGCCTTACTTTCAAGAAAATATATTTTCTGTTTCATGGAAATTTACTAAAAATAATATTGTGGCTTAAGCAAAAGTAGAATTTGTATTGGTACAAAATGTCAGCATCATTGTAATTTGATATATTCCTCCAACCACCTCTCACACTGAATCTAATGAATCCTATGAATTACATCCCAGAGATGTAATTCATCTATTTCATCAGTCACATAATAAGAATAAAATCTAATACTTACTATGTGCCAGGCCCTGTTTTAAGTGCTTTATATACATTAACTCATTCAATTATCACAATAACTCTGTAAGTTAATGACTATTCTGATCTTTTTTGACATGTTAATAAAGTGAGGAATAGAGAGATTTACCAATTTGCCCAAAGTCACACATTTCATAAGGTAGGTATGTACTCTAGTTCCAGATCCTAAACTCCTGACTGAGAGACTGAACATGCACAAAGACAATGACCAGACCATATGGAAAAATAGAAGAACTCTGACCTACAGCCTGCAGTGATGTGCCTAGAAAACAAATCAATTATCAGTAATAACCAGCCCAAGAAGCCAACCTACTATAAGTAAGGCATGTAGGAAGTCACACTGCTGTCTCAAGTAACAATCCAAGAAGCCAAACAATAACAATAATAAAAATCAGCTCAAAATAGCCAGGACTTGAATGATAACTGACAACTTCCCTAATTTTTCTCTCTGTTTCTAATTTAGGACCAACCAGAGAAAGCCAAATATGTAACCCTAACCAATCACATATGATGCCCTGTTTCTATTAGCCTGTCTACAGCTTCCCCAGGGCAACAGCCTCCAACCAGAGCACACCCTCAAGCCTTTTCTTTTTTTCACTATAAAGCTTACCCATACCTTTGCTTGTCTTTGAGTTTCTGCCACAATGCAAGTGGTGGTGGCTGACTCCATTGCTATAGCAATCTCTGAATAAATAGATTTTGCTTTCCTCATTTTGGTTGGTCTGTTTATTTTTAAATAAGCATAGCAATATCCATCATATTTAATATAATACATTTTATGTGTGGTATATCTATCAGAGAATAAGGCTATAGTTATCACTACAGAAAAGCCAATAATTGGCTCTTTTAAGGACTTAATTTTAGTAATATGGTCTTACTAATACTTAATATTTAGAGAAGTATAAGCATATATCTACAGAAAGTCCAAGTCAACAATACTCATAATAATAAAAACAAAAGTAATGATAAAAACAATAGCTATTTTATTAAGCATTTATAAGTACTACACACATTATTAAAACCATTGCTTAAATTAGTTTGTTGCAAACTCACTACCGAAATTACCCTCATTTTACACATGGAAAATTAAAGCTTAAAAAGGGTAAGGAACTTATTGATGCACACATTGCTTGAGTATTATAAAAACAGGGTTTAACACTGACAATTTAACTCCAAAATTCAAGGGCATTGATGCTTAATTCAATGCCTGGCACACAGTAGAAATTCAATTTACTATTAATAAATACTTATAGAGTAAAAAGAATTATTAGTTGATTAATTACCAACACTCAGTAAAACTGACCCTGACCATGAAACTCTATTCATCAAACCCCACAGAACTTATGTCTTTCTCAGATTCTCTTTCTCTACATGCATGTTATTTACGTTCATCTGCATTTGCTATATGTATAACCAGATTCCCCATCCAGATAAGAAAGCTCTTAAGAGCATATAATCTTTTTTGCTTTTCCTCCTGAGTTTGGTTTAACTGTGTGCATGTTGTGAACACTGAATCAATGCTGGGGAGAAATAGGTCCAGGATTCTGTGCTATCCACTTGTCTCTGTGCCTAGTGAATCTGCCAGTGACTACTGGTAGTTGCAGCTCTGGTCTCTCACCAAACCCAATCCAAAGGTCTGCAACCTTCCAACTAAGCAATGATCAGAGCTTAGCTGAGAAGTATGTATAACAAGAAAAATTTTGGCTAGGAGGTGGCTTCCTGACAATCAAGTGTTGTGAGAATACCCTTAGCAATGAAGGGTTTGAAATAACCAGTTTTTCAACTCTTCACCAGGACAGTTAAGGGGATTATAACCTTGAGTACATATGAGTTAGAAGGCACAGCCCATCTTCTCCAAAGAATTTGAGATCCATTATGAAGAGACATTCTGTGTAACCTAAATATTTGTACCTCTGTAATATGCTGAAATAAAAAAAAAATTAAAAAATAAAGAGACCATGAAATGATGACTTACAATAAACATTACTGATAAATACTAAAACCATGATATGAGGAATGTATTTGAGTAAAGAAAAATGTTTAAAGATTTGTTTAAAAGGCCTCCAAAGAGGTAAAGATAACTGACTAGAGGTATCTAGCACTCACCTCCTCCACAAAAAAGACCAAAACATGGAGTAGATAATCACTTGTTGAATAGAATATTTAAGAGGGAACACTGGAATTCAGCAGGGAAGTGACAGGGAATCTCTGAGGCATGGAAGGCTGGGAAGTGGAGCAGCCATTCTGCCCAGGTTTGGCTTACAGCCAGGAGAAACTCCCCTTTGCAGGAAAAAGGTAAACAAGAACTCGCCAGAAACCACATTCTTACCCCAGACTCCTATAGTCCTAGCCATGGGAGAGCCCATCTGCCTTCACAGGTCCTGAGACTAGTATAGGGAGCTGCCTGAAGTCCACATGACAGTATTGTTTCAGACAGGGAGTTCACATGGGATGCCCCACAGCCTGCCATACCCAAACGGCTGCATGGCAGTACTAGTGTGAGAGCCCAGCCCCCACCAGGCTTCATCCTGCCCTGGGGCCCAACACCCTAATTTCCACATCCCTGGAGTACAGCTGACATCCCCCATCCACACAGAGGGCTGTAGTATTGCGAGAACAGGTGGACCCAGTGGTGTGGCCATTTCTAGCACTCTAGCCCATGCAGTGTCCTAAACCCCAGGGAATAGACAGTACAGCCCACCAGAAAGGCTGCCTCTGGGATAAAGGGAGCTAAAGTGAGAGCTCCTAGAGCCTGAGAACCACTTGCATAGCAGCACTGCCACCTGACATCAACCTTGCTACCTCCAGGGGTAGGGCTGCCATGCATCTGCATGTACCTTCAGGAAGCCTGGATACTGGCCTGCCCAGGCACTGTCCTAGGCCCTGAAGGTAGAGCTCTGCCACTGCTGCTGTCTCTATTGCATGCCTTCTAGTGGGCTGAAGACAGGAATGCTCCACCTGCTGCCACTGCCGTCTGAATGCACTGTTCAGGTGCCTGGGGGTTGACCTACCCCATCCGCCATCACCAGTACCCAGGCAAACATCAGGGGGCCTGAGAGCATGCCTGCTCAGCCTACTGCTGTAATCACCACTGGAGCCTAACTGCATATGCCACCTGGGGGCCTGTGGACTAGGCCACCAAGATCATCACTGCCACCACTGGTACTCCAACATAACACTCAGGGCCCTGAGTATTGCCCGCTGCCACAACTGCCACCACCAATGCCACACATGCTGCCCAGAGGCCTGAGGACTTGCTTGCCTGTTCAGCTCACTGCTGCACTGTCAGCACCCAAGCAAGCAGCTTGGAAGCCCAGGGATTGGCCTGCCCAAACCCACTACTACCAACGCCTGCACTGTCACTCTTAAGTACCCACATGTGCCATCTTGAGGGCCCAAGAACCTGCCTGCCCAGCCTACCAGTGTCACCACTGGTCCTTGAATACTGGCCTATCTGGCATCCCTGTCCTCAGCAAAACTTTACCACAGCTTCCACCACTGACCACAGCCCAAACCACTGAGGAACTCATAGGCACCACTAATGATGATTACAACCAAATAATTCATACAAAGACTAAACTACTATGCACATCCAGAATCAAAGCCAAAGCACTCCACCCACCCACCCAACCAACACACACACACACACACACACACACACACGACAGTTTTTCCCTATGAAACCCAATCCATAAAGTTGAAAGAAGTGACCATTACACCAGATGCACAGATATCAATGTAAAGATACAAGAAACATGAAACAGCAAGGAAACATAACACCTCCAGAGGAACATAATAATTTTCTAATAATACATCCCATCAAAAGGAACTCTACAAAATGCCTGAAAAAGAATTCAGAATAATGCTATTAAAGAAACTCAGTTAAATATCAGAGACCACAGATAAACAACACAAATAAATCAGAAAAATAAATCATGATCTGAATGAGAAATTCAGCAAAGACATAATTATAATTAAAATGAACAAAACAGAAATCCTGGAACTAAAGAATCCAATGAAAAAAATAAAAAATAGAACTGAGAGCTTAAACAATAGACCAGATCAAGCAGAAGAAAGAATTTCTGAACTTGAAGACAGGGCTTTTGAAATAACCCAGCCTTTATTTCTTTGAAATAAAGAAAGCTCAAAGGTTCCCAAACAGATTCAACCCCAAAAGGTTATCCCCAAGGCACATTATAGTCAAATTGTCAAAAGTCAAAGACAAAAGTCAAAGACAAAGAGAGAATTCTAAAACCAGCAAAAGAAATGTATTTGGTCTTATACATTTCTGTATAAGACCTAATTCTGTATATACATTATATAAGGGCATCCTCATCAGACTAACAGTAAATTTTGCAGCAGAAACCTTACAGGCCAGAAGAGAACATAATGATATATTCAAAGCACTGAATGAAAAATACTGACAGCCAAAAATTCATACCCCTCAAAGCTATCCTTCAAAAATGAAGGGGAAATAAAGTATTTCCCAGGCAAGCAAAACCTTAGGGAATTTATCACTGCTAGACTGACCTTACAAGAAATGCTTAAGGGAGTCCTACATCTAAAAGTGAAAGAATGATATCAACCATCATAAAACACATGAAAGTATAAAACCCACTAGTAGAAAAAATATACAAATGAGAAAGAGAAAGGAGTCAAATGTTACCACTACAAAAAACCCCCAAACCACAGTGATTAATAGTAAGAGAAGAAGAAAAGAACACAGGATATACGAAACAACCAGAAAATAACTAAAATGACAGGAATAAGTCACTTATCAATAATAACCTTGAATGTCCACAGATTAAATTCCCCACTTAAAAGATGTAGACTGACTGAATGTATAAAAAAAAAATGACCCAACTATATGCTACCTACAAGTAACTCATTTCACCTGTAAAGAAACATATAGACTGAAATGAAGGGATAGAAAAAGATACTCCATGCAAACAAAACCCCAAAGCAAGCAGAAATAGCAATACCTACATCAGATAAAACAGAATTTAAGTCAAAAACTGTAAAAAGAAACAAAGAAGGTCATTATATAATGATAAAGGGATTAATTCAGCAAGCAGTTAAAACAATTCTAAATATATATATGGGTATACACCCATCCCCCTCCTCCCACCCCCCCGCCTCTGTCAAATACACAATTGGTGTTATTCCCAAATATGCACTTAGGTGATGATCAGGGAAACCAATTTTCTGGTGAGTACATGTGGTGCTTATTTTTCCATTCTTGGGATGTTTCACTTAATAGAATGGGTTCCAACTCTATCCAGGAGAACCAAAGAGGTGTC
>CM052437.1:33990467-34021376 GCA_028533085.1 Varecia variegata
CATACATAATGAGTGTGATGCGCACTGTCTAGGGGATGGACACGTTTGAAGTTCTGACTCGGGTAGGGGCAAGGGCAACATGCATAACCTAAACTTTTATACCCCCACAATATGCTGAAAAAAAAATGAATAAAAAAAAAGAACTGAGGAAAAAAAAATTCAGACGTAACAAAGATCTTAAACTACATGTGCTGTTTGCCTAAGAGCTGCTTACCAAGCTTCAAAATTATGGTAATTTTCAATTCTGAGGTTTTGTTTTTTAAATTTATATTTTAAATAACAGCTAAGCACATTTTTATGAACTGCATCACTAAGAAACCATCTGTATATTTTTATATAGGCCACTTAAATTTTGTTAAATTTATCAGTTACTAAGCTGTGGTTTTTCAAATCTTTGAAAGGTGGTTCTCAAAACCAAAAGCTACTGTGGTTGTAGGTGAAAACATACCAAATGCCTGTTGTGGCTTTAATAGGCACTGAGAGAAAATACAAGCACAAAACAGTTAAGAGGTTGCGTCAACATATCACTGAAACATCCCTTAAATGTGGATGACTTAGTCAATTATTCAAATGATTTTGAGAGCTAGGGGCCACCAAATGGAAGGCTAACATTACTTTTCACATAGATTTACAGATGGTATTTGGTAAAGGTCATGGACT
This sequence comes from Varecia variegata, assembly GCA_028533085.1. Taxonomy (NCBI): domain Eukaryota; kingdom Metazoa; phylum Chordata; class Mammalia; order Primates; family Lemuridae; genus Varecia; species Varecia variegata. Next base: position 33,991,128 of record CM052437.1, read on the forward strand.
CCGCTCGACACACACACACACACACAATACACATACTTGAGTGTTCTTGGCTGGTTTCTCCTCCTACTAGGAGAGGTAACAATTTTGTATAAAGTTAGACTAGGCCACGTAGATTATTCCTAGACTGGCTGTACTTATGTGTAACCGAACAGGCATCAGCAATCAGCAGAATTATGTCCTTAGCTTGCCTTTGAAGTGTGCTTCTGTTCCATTAGGGATAAATGCCCAACAAAGTGTATCTTTAAGCCTAAGCACACCATTACAAGATTTCTGTCCCGGAACTCAGTCCCAGTTGAAATTTTGTACGTGTGGCAAGGAAGTTTAGTCCAGGACTCCTAACAAATTGTTTCTAACTTTTAGTTCAAAGTACTCATGGTAGTCTTTAGTGAAAATTTAACCCAAGTTTTCCCCTTTATGTTCTTCCTTTTATTGTATTTTATCATTTCTTGTCATTGTTAATATTGTTTCTTGCAGCTAAATCATTTCATTTGATTATGATTGGCAAAACAGTAACAATACTAACAATATGTAACCTATGTTGACACCACACATATATATATACACACACATACATATATATACACACACACATATATATATATATGAACATATATTACATAGTTTTTGAACTCTTTCTACTGTGCTCCTAAATACTTCAGTTTGTAATGCCTAAAAACAAGGACAGTCTCTTATACTATCAAAATCAAGGAATTAACATCAATACAATACTATTATCTAATATCCAGCCCTTAAATTTTGCTACTTTTTCCCCCAATATTTTATAGTCATCCCCTTCCCCAAATTTCAGTCTAAGATCCAATCCAGGGTCACTCATTGCATTTAGTTATGTCTCTTTGTCACTTTAATTTGGTACATTTCTTTAATCATTTTTTTCTTTCATAATCTTTATATTTTTGAAGAGTATAGGCTAATTATTTGGCAGTGTGTTTGGTCTGAGTTTTCCACATGATTAATTCCAGGTTATGAATTTTACAGGTAGGTATAACAGAGAAATGTCCTTCAGGAGGTGAGTTTATCCCATGACTGGTGATGTTAACCAGGTGATGTCTGGCAGGTGTCTCCATCAAAAAAGTCCTACATATTTTCTTTGTAATTAATAAATTTTTTGTGGGAAGACAGTTTGAACCTATGTAAATAAGCTGTTTCCTCATCAAACTTTTACTTACCGGTTTTAGCGACCATTGATGATTCTTGCCTGACTCAATTTTTACTCTGATGGTGCCCAAGTGGTGATTTTCTTTTACATTTATTGACTGACATTTTATTGTAGAAAAGACCATTTGTCTATTTATTTAATTATATCATAGATGCACGGACTCATTTTAATTTGGTAAGTTGTACTCCGTGCAATCGTGGAGATGCGCTGCCCAGATTTCCTTTTTTTTAATTGATATCTTTTTCAAAATTTCAGCATATTATGGGGGTACAAAAGTTTAGGTTATGTATATTGCCCTTGTACCTCCTTCCCTTCTCCCCGAATCAGAGCTTCAAGCGTGTCCATTCCCTAGATGGTGCACATCGCACTCATTATGTATGTATACACCCATCCCCTCCCTGCCCCCCACATCTGCCCAACACCCGATTAATGTTAAGAGAATCTGTTCTGAAGACATGGTTGTCCAACAGCCTCCATTGTCTGTACCTTCAGATCCACTGTAATGTTTACAACAAGGCCATGGTCTCCCAGAGCTTCTGCTGGTCAATGCCTGGGCAGGGCAGAGATATTAAAATTGGGCCATTTGTGCCCATTACAGGATTGCTGTAAAGGGAAACCTTCTCTAGGGCTCCCATTAGTCTGCTCAAGACTTTCTTCCTCAGAGCTGCACTACAGACTGCAGCTCTTCCCATCCAACCCTTCCTTCTTCCTTCTCTCCCTTTACGGAAGTCAGTCCCTCATTGCATTTGGGGCTTTCACTGTCAACCTATATTCCCTCTCTTCTTTGTCCTTTATAAGAATTTCCCTGAATAAATCTATTATATGTCCAATTCTGTCTCAGCATCTGTTTTTTTGGAGGACACAAACTGACACATTCTACTACTATCCTTATTTGTTTTGATGCTCAAATTATCCCAGATTTGGCCAGTAGGAGTTGCCTAAGGTTATCTTCTATGTATTTTTTTTTCTCCTTTACCTTTTTATTTTGAAATAATTTTAGGGTCACATAGAAGTTTGCTTAAAAATTGGATCTCTTGGAGGTGAAGAGTAAAATCATAGATACCAGAGGCTGGGAAGGATAGGTTAAGTGGGAGGGGGATGAAGAGAAGTTGGTCAATGGATACAGACATACAGTTAGATAGAAGGTAAAAGTTCTAATATGGATAGCAGAGCAGGGCGGTATTGTATATTTCAAAGTAGCTAGAAGAGAGAACTTGAAATGTTCCCAACACATAGAAATTATAAATACTCAAGATAATGGCTACCCCAAATACCTAGATTGATCACTGTATGCATGTAACAAATTATCATATGTATACTATAAATATGTAGAGTATTATGTATCAATAAAAATAATATAAAGAGCTCTTGCTGTGTAGTCTTCATCCAGCTTCTTCCAATGATAATATCTATGTAACTATAATTCAGTCATCAAAACCAGAATGTGAACATTAGAAGCATATTAAGTAAAGTGCATACATTCTCACCTGTTTTTACATGCACTTTTCTATATGTGTGTGTATGTAGTTATATGAAATATAGATTTATTTGATCACTACCACAATAAGGATACAGAATTGTTGGATCACCCCACAAAAACTTCCTTAGGCCACCCTTTTATAGTTATAGTCTCCCTCCAATCCTAAACCCTGAAACCACTGATATTTTCTCCATCACCATATTGTTGTCATTTTGAGAATGTTATATAAATGGAATCACATAGTATATGAAATTCAATTTTTATTCACATAATGTCCAAAAGATCCATCAAGTGGATGCATGCACCAATGGTTCATTATTTTCATATTTAATTAGTATTCCATTGCATGGATATATCATTTTATTTATCCATTCACCCATTTGAGGGCATTTGTGTTGTGTTTCCAGTTATTGGCTCTTATAAAATGTTCTGCTGTGAACATTCATGTACAGGTATTGTGTGTGTGAACATGCATTTTGTGGGGGCAAATACCAGGAAGTAATATGATAATGACCCAGTCATTGCTGGGTCATATGTCCAGTAAATGTTTAACTTAAAAGAAACTACCAATCTGTTTTTCAGAGTGGTTATACCATTTTATAGTACCACTCTTTTGTACTTTCTATAGGGTCCCATTATTCTTCGGGTGCTTTCTAACTTTCCAGTAGAATATGATGTTCCAGATTTATCTTTTACTTTTTCTGCCCTGGAATCAGCCAATTCTCCAAGCAACTCTAGTTCTTTTTAGTGAGGAATGACATTTAGAAACCAACATCTGGGCTCCAGGTGTGCTCGTTATCAATGCTATGTGTGCACAGGCACACACACACATATCCACATCTATCTTTAAATCCATTTAGAATCAATTAATTTCTCTATCTAACCCTGAATTTATGCTGCTTCCCCCAATTCTAGTCCAGCATCACAAAGTTCATTTTAGCCTCCTCTATTTCCCTATTTGTAATTCCTCTAATAGGGAAAAATCTGGCTCACATTATTTTTAATATACATATTTATTTAACCATAGAGTACACAAAAAGCAATTTCAACAATTTTCACCCATATCACATAAGAAATGCCAACCAACTGGGTTCAATATCGGTATGTAGTGTTAAAATTACTTGGGTTATTGCTTTATCCCCATTTGAATGTAGTAAAGTTACTAATATAGTTAGGTTCATTTGTTTATATTTATACCCTATTTTATAGTTTTTTTCCATCCTTGTTGATATCTATCATCCATTCATCCATTTCTGATGCAACATTCTGTTTTTGGAATATGAACAAAGTGTTATGTATAAACACAAACAAGTCAGGTTTATTACAAATGTTTTAAGTAAAAAAAATAGAGAAAATAATATAGTATTTCTGTTATGATTACAGTCTGTGTGGACTCTCCCCATTACTATATACTGTATCTAATTTTCATGGGTATCTACTATCCTTGATGTTTACCTCTCACGTGCTTTTCTTTATACTTTTTTTGGATTGTAAATATTTATTCCTAAACATGTTTTTGAACTTTTTTCTATTAGAGGAATTTATGGTATTCAATTTGTTTCTTATCACAAAGAAATAGATATAATTCATTCACTTTTACTGTGTATAGGATTTCAGAAATACAAAATTTATCCACTTTTGTTCACAGAAATTTATTTATTATGTTCAATTATTTTTTGCAATTACAAACAGTGCTGCAATAGGCAGTCATGTGCTGTCTCCTTATGCTCATGAGGAACAAATTCCTTAGGTCCATTCCTTAGGTCAATTTGCTAGGTTGCAGAGTACATCGTTTCATTATAGTGTTGAAAAAAAAAATTGATTCCTGGAAGGGACCATGATCTATGTGGAGTTTGCGGATTCTCTCCATGTTTGCATGAGTTTTCTTCAGGTATTCCTGGCTTCCTCTCACATCCCAAAGATGTGCATGTTAGGTTAATTGGTGTGTCTACATTGCCTCAGTGCGAGTGAGTGTAGGGGTGTGTGTAAGTGCCCTGCAATGGAATGGCATCCTGCCCGTTGTGCGTTCCCACCCTGAGCTGCCAAGATAGGTTCTGGTCACCATGACCCTGAACTGGAATAACTGGGTAAATAATTATCTTACTTATCATTATTCATCTTCCTCAAATGTATGTTCAGCTCATATTTATTTCAATTTTTAATATTAGAAGTCTTTGGAGTCTTTATATAGAAGTTTGGTCATGTTTTTATGACCAGAAATATGCTGTAGAATGTCATTCTTGTTTATATTAATTAGCTTATGGTAAATTGGTTTTGTTATATTTCATTTTGCTTAAACTTGCAGTTTCCAAGAACCTATTGATGACATCAAGTGAAAAGTTACCATATAGGCATCTTTAATTTCATGCAGATATTGACCATTTCAAAATGGTTCTACCAATTCACACCTCTACCAGAAGTATGTAAGAGTTCCAGTTGGTCCATATTTTCCAATAATTTCTAGTGTGAGACATTATGTTTTTTTCCCATTGAAATTTGTGAAATAATATCTCATTTTGGTTTTCATTTTCATGAATAAGAATAAATTTTGTCATCTTTTTATACAATCACTAGCCACTAGTGTTTCCTCTTCTGTTAGTTGCTAGCGCACATTTTTTATGTATCTTTAAATTGTTTTTTTAATCTTTTTCATATGGATTTATAGGAACACTTTATATACTCTGAATTCTAGTCATTTGGTAGTTAGGTTTTGCAAATATCTTCTTACTGGTTTAGCTTTCCCCCTCACTTGTTAAATGGTATATTTGGATGGGCGAAAATAATTAATTTTAATGTACTTATTTTTCTGACTTTTTATTCATGTTTTATGTGTCTTATTTAAGAAATTCTTCCCAATCCTTAAATCACAAAGATATTTTTTCTATTCTAATGTTCACATTTAGATTATTCAATTACCTTAATTGATTTTGGGTATTATATGAAATGGGGATATGATTTTATATTCTTATTGTGTATTATATTGTTCAGGAAAATTTCCAGAATCCTTTTCTCATTGACCTGCAATGCCACTTATCTTATATATCCAATTTCCACGTGTGTGTATCTTTGTGGACTTTCTATTCTATTTGTTTTTTAATCTGCTTCTATACCAACACTCACTCTCTTCATTAAAATGGGTTTATAAGATTTATTATAAAGCACATTCTCCTATTCTCTTCTTCTTCAGAAATGTCTTGTTATTTTTGGCTTTTTGTTTCCCATATTAATTTTAGAATCAGCTTGTCAAATTTCATTAAAATCCCCATTAGGATCTTTGGGTTTTCATTGAAAATAAAGATTATTTTAATGAGAATTGCTCTCTCTATGATACTGAAACTATTAATGAACATAATATTTATTTTTATGGTCATCTTTAATGTTTTTTGGTAAAGTTTTCTAATTTTCTTTAAAAAATCATGAGCATTTTTGTTGATACTTAGTCTTAGGACTCTTTTATATTTAATACTGCTAGCAATGGTAGACATATATATTTTTTAAATGCATATACTATTGCTGGTATATAGAAATGCAATTTAATTTTTATATGGATCATGTATACCTTGTTGACTTCTCATTAATTCTAATCATTTGCCTATAGATGCTCTGAGGTTTTCTATGCAGGCAATCATAATAATATCTGTAAATAATGACATCTTTGTTTCTTCTTTTTTCCAGACCATATGCCTCTTAATTATATATATATATATATATATATATATATATATATATATTTATTCTGGCAAGGACACCTAGTATATTATGGAATAGAAGTATTAATAGCAAATGTCTTTGTCTTGTTTTTGCTATTAAAAGAATGTTTCTAGTGTTTTACATTATTATGATTTTGCTGTAGGATTTGTACATACCCTTTATCAGGAAAGGCAAATTCCTCTATTTCAGTAATTTTCCAACGTTTTTTTTCCTTTCTATTCATGAATTGGTGTTGAATTCTATTGAATGCTTTTAAAGCAACAATTGAGATGATAATGTGGATTTTCTCCTTTAATCTGTTTATGTGGTAAATTACATTAATAGATTTTTAAATCTAAGACCAACTCTGCAGTCTCAAAATAAAACTAACATAGAGATGATACATACTGATTTTCAATTTAATTCCTACATTCAATAGCTAATACTTTGTTTAGGAATTTTGCATTAATATTCATGAGTGATATTGGGCTATAAATTTTCTTTTTAGTGCTTTTCTTGTCTGTTTGGGTAACAGTGTCGTATGAGCCTTGAAATAATTCCGGAGTTCTGTCCCTTTCTAGCCTTAGTGACCAAGATAGCTTTAATGTTGCCCTCAGTTTGGCTATACTCTCAACAGTTTTGTTCCTGAATAGCTCCTGACCTCCCTTTTCTTAGAACAGTTACTTTAGAAAACTTGCAATTGTAAATTCTTTCTTTGTCCCTTTGAAATATAAATCCTCTATAACCCAGGAATGTGTCTCCCAAGGACCTAGAAGCCAACTCTTTGAAATTAAATAATGAGCTTATGCTGTTATTTTTTCATATAATATTTTTTCATCAATTTTCAATATTTCTATTTAACTTTTACAAACTCCCCAGTACTATACATGCACGTCACCTTTCTCATCCTCCCAAAACAGTTATATCAATTTGGGGGAGGTAAAACTTATTAAAATTCCTGTTAATATGGTCAGACATCAAGTAATTTAAAAGTTCTTCTATTTCTTTTTCTTCTTGAACATACCTTCCAGAGTCTTCCATTCTCCTGTTCCCATCTGTTCTCATTGCTCTCTAGGTCTGGTGATCAGCTGACATCCTGGCTCTTCCCTTCATCTTCACTCTGGGAACTCCTTTCCCTTCTCTTTTGCATTAGAACCCTTGGTTCCTGGGTCCTATCACTTTCTCTTCTTGGTTAATTTTTTTTTAAGTTTTTGAGCATCATTTCTAGGATGCAGGGGAGATAAAACGTTGATACTTTACAAGTCAGAAAATATCTGTATAATGTCTTACAATTTGCTGACAGATTAGGTAAGCATAAAATTCTGAGTTGTAAATAAGTTTTACTCAAGTTTTTAAAGGCATTGCTCTCCTACCTTCTAGTTTTGGCTGTGACCACTGAAAATTATGAAAGCAATATGTATCTTAATTCTTCTGCTCTATAATCTATTTTTATTCCCCCATCTAGAATATTTTAAGACCATTCCTTTATTAGTATAATTTTGAAATTTCAAGATGATGTATCTTAGTGGGGACTTTTATATATTTGTTTTCTTTTATTCATGATGTTAGACACATAGAGGACCCTTTCAATCTGGAATCTCAAGTCCCATAATTCTAAGGAATATTTTGACTTATACATTTTATAATTCCTCCATTTTCTCTTCTCTTTCTCTTTCAGAAAATATTATTTTTCAGTTGGAATTTGAATCTCCAGGAATAGTCCGATAATTTTAATCTATCTCCTTTTGCTATATTTATCTCTTTATATATTTGTTCTAATTTCTCGAAAATTTACTCAACTCTATTGTGTAAATAATTTATTAAATTGTTTCTTTCACATACTGTAACTTCCGAGAATTATTTCTGTTTCTGTATTTGTCCGTTTGTTTTTAGCATCCTGGTTTTATTTATGTATAAAATATCTTCTCTTATCTCTGGTGATATTAATTGTGGTTCTTTTTAAAAGTTATCACATTATATTTATTTCTTTTTACTTTACTTATTTTGTTCTTTCTTTTATGCCAACAGTTTCCTCATATGTGCCATTCTTGCCTGCCCTTTCTACCTAAGAATGAGACAAAAGCACTACAATTTTGACTGGAAACTTTGTGTGCATGACCAGGATTTTTGAACAGAGAAATTTAGTGGACAGTGATCAGGCAGAGGCTCTGGCATTTCATTGAGGCACCCAAAATGTCAGAATCTCAATATCTCTGAACCAATATCTCTGAAGTAATTATATATTTTTTGATAGTTCTGCACTATTCTCCCTGTGTAGGGGACTGATGATAGTCCTGCTTAAAGAGCTGGAAGTTGGCTCATTACTCATTGTAAATGAGACAGTTATTGTGAAAGAACAAGAGTCAATAGAGTATAATGATAAAGCAATTGGGGGGACACATTTTGGGTTTCTGAGTGAATCCTTTCACTTGGAACCTATGGAATCTGCACTTACATTTACCATATACTGTAACACATTGTTTTCTAGTGGCTACTTTTACTTCCTCTCTCAAACCCCGAGTTTCTGGCAATGCAAATCCTCCCTCTGCATCTCTTCATCAGGGTGTCCTGGAGTAGAATTTTAAAAGGACCCCAGGCCGATTCCTATTGTGGGGGTTTCATTTGGTCCTGATAACAGGTCCTTTGACTCACCGTCTAAGCATGTGCACCTACTCTCCAGTGCAATTCTGTGGTTCGCTACTCAGAAAGTCTCTGCTTCCTGAAAAGTTCAGCAAATGTAGTCCAGATTCTCTGAGGAATTTTCCTGGAGCTCCTTTCACTTATCTTAGGGTGACTGTTAAGCAGTCCCTTTCCTTGCCCCATGGGGGGAATGCTACAAAGAGGTTTTCTTTGAAACTATGACTCCTTCTTGGCATTTCAAATCTTGTGTACATCCTCAAGGTTAAAGTTGAGCTTTCTCAGAACAAACTACCTTTCTATCCACTTCCTTTCGAAGTCTTGCTTAGCTGGGTCAGCACCTACATATTAGATGTAGGGTTTGGTCTAGGCATCTAAAGCCTCAGACAAAACTGAAGCGGAATCTTAATCTGGGATCATGTTACTTTCTTCTTTATCTCTCCAGTAAATTATTCATCAAAGAAATAAAGAAAAGAAGAAAACATTGCCTACAAGTACATTCTGGCCAGCGTCCTGTGTCTTTTCATAAATCCAGAGGTTTATAATTTTGTTTTTGTTATCTTGTATTTCAGTTTGCTCTAGACTCTTGGTTGGTGTAGATCTCATCCTTTTACTTCTTTGCTCTGTGGTCAAGTTTAGGGCAGAGAGAATCCCACTTTACTATCATGTTATGTGTCTACTTTCACATGGTGTTTATGATTCAGTATGACAGCTTTGTTTGGTTCATTATTCTCTGATGTTCCATGATCTGATGTCTCTCCAAATTAGGGTTTTTAGGAGAGCTAATTCTTTTCTCTTGCCACAGTAGGAGAAGGATTGTCATCTTGTTGTAAATGTTAAGGAAGAAATGTAAAGTATTAATCATGCCTTAAACCAACCCTTAACAAATGTTTTGTCCCTCATTCCACCTTTGGAAGTATCTGGTGCCATCAAACTGGTGTCTCCTCACCAGACGTGGCCAATGGCTACTACTTTATCAACCTCTGCCCTCATTTGACCATCTCAGACACCAACTTAGCTCATTTATAAGACAAATAGTTATAAAATCTCATGTCAGATGTTTTATTTCTTCTCTTAATTCATCAAAATAATATTGTCTAAAGTAGAGTTGAGTAGCCACCTATACTTTTCAACAAAATTAGTACACTAGCTTCCTACTTTTGAATAAAATGTATTCCTCCTGATCATTATCTCATTTCCTAAAGACACAAATCGGTTATGCTTTAATGCACAGATCTTCATACTGATACAATTTCAGTTGTCTGGAAGCATTTGACTGCGTTTTGAATATAATGTGCTTTAAGTATCTACTGGCACAATAGATTTATGTGACCCAAATAATAGGACCTACAATGGTTCTGCCAAAGCTTCACCTATAACAATTTCAACTGGGGAATTTTTATTTTATTTTTCATAATTTCTTTAGGAAAGGCTTCTTGAAACAAAGACTAATTCTTTGGTCTGGTCTGGTCTTCGTCTAAGAAATAAGCTCAGGGGGGATTTCGTTTGCACATCTCACCAGAGGGCTGCCACATGCATTGGCTCATTCGTCCTCCATTATTTCCCTCTTCCCTTGAGGTGGGAATTTCAGACTGGGTTTAAATCGGTCATTTCCTCCTTTACCTCACCCTAGTCTAACCATAAGCATAACTAGAATCATGATCTTGTGAAATTAGAATAAATACAGATGAAGGAAGTCAGTATTTATTGAAATACCTACCATGTTCCAGGTACCAGACTGGATACTTTACATCATTGTAAATGAAATAATTTCCAAACAAGCCTAAGAAGTAGGTGCTTTTCTTCCAATTTTTCTGATTTTTTAACATTATTAACGGGGAACCAGAGGCTTGAAGAGCAAAGTCTAATAGCTCATTTTGGCCTAAATATTAAAAGATATTTCTTTAACTTTAAATCCCAGGCTTTATGCTTTACACAGCTTTGCACAAAGGTCAGCATGGAGTGAGAGATGCTCCAATTTCACAGGTAACCTCTCGAGGTCTAACTAATTTATACAACCTGCTTATGACTTCTTTTGGGAGAGCTCTGTCCTCTATGAACGAAATGAACCTTAATTTCCTTGCCTGAGCAGAAAGAAAAGTTACAAGTCAATTTGTAAAGATTGCCAGAGAACTAAAAAAAAATCTCTGACAAAGACAAGAGCGAGCGTGTACACACACACACACACACACACACTCTCCCACAAAGCAATTGCATTATAATGGATTTGAAAGGATCTATTACTATCAGTCCCAAGGGCCCAAAATAAAGGTAGACAGCAGATTTTGGCTGTCTACCAAAGGAATAGATTTTATTATCATTACTTTCTGTTTGAGAATAGCGTGTGTAGATGAGACTCATGTTCTCTAGTTGGATTTAAATCATGAAAAATCTCAACGTCGTCAAACTTCAAGTAGCTACATCAATTTCAGTGAGGCAGATGCCAGGAAAAAAACAAAAGGAATGAGTGATTTGTGTAAATATTGTCAAATTAATATATACTAATGCTGTTTTTTCCCAAGGCTTTGATTGGATATGTGACAACCCATTCTTTGGTAAATGAATATATGAAAATGTACATATGCATGTTACTTATTATTAGAAATTATTCTTTTTATATCCTGGATAATTTTATTAGTAAACCAACTCCCCAGTCCCTGGAAAGGCCAAGGGAAACATTATTATTAAATAAACATTCTCATTTTATTCAAACCTCTGCCCTAATGCCCTGCTCTTCTTTGGCCAGAAAACAGTTATATTTGTGGAAGCTTAGATAGGTCCAATAAAAGATAATTTATTGGGCTTATTTCTCCCATAAAATAATAATTTCCTCAGAGATGCAAGAATTAAGAATGAGAAACTAAGTTGACTATATTTTGTCTTGTTTTTTTGGCAGAAACACAAGAAATACATAAATGACCTTTTCAGCCTTCTCTCATTTAGTTAGGTGGCGAATTCAAACTGTCTACCTGATAATGTATCACCTAAAAAATACACATTGAGTTTTTCTTGTGTATCTATAAAGAAAACCATATAGACCCCCCAACACACAAAATGCAGACACAAATACACCCAAGATTTAGGTTAATTGAAACCTTATATTTGTAACGTCAAAAATGAAGAATATATTTTAACAGAATTTTTTATCAGATACAGGTTACAGATGCAAGAACTACAGATGTTAAACTGGTCAATTTAATAAGAACAATCATTCTACAATAGACTTTTTTTACTATTTGCTTAAACTTTTATAATTTTTTAAACATTCTACTATTCATGTCCCTGCATTTAATAATCTAATTTCAATTTTTCAAACAAGAAAATATCCTTTTGCTCAAAAGCAAAATTAACTTTGAAAATAAATAAAAATATATACACCTCACATTCAATTTAATCTTTGTGAAAAGATAGCAATTTGCAAGAGGTTACTATGACTTTGGCCACTAAGATGTGTCACATTTATGTCCTGCTTTAAATCTTCAATCAGTCTTTTCCATCTGTCAAAATTTTATAGCTACTGAAAGATAAAGGCTCTGTTGCTATGGTAATTATTCCACTACCTAGGTGACAGTGTTCCAATGATGTCATTGTTAAAGTGATATAACTCATGAAACATTTTTAGTTTTCGGTTATGGATAGGCAGACAGAAAACTGATTAGTGATACAAAATCAAGGGGGATACTTTTCTTAATACACTGGGTGCTCACAAACAAGAATTAGAAGGTGAACGCTAAAATGAATTCTTCCAATTATCTCTGCTTTTTGTTGGGTAAATACCCTCCATCAGCATTTCACAAAGCTGGGAGAAAGGGAAGAAGGATTGCATGTGTAGAGAAAAATAAAATAAAAAGATAGCAAGGTGCTCTACTGGAAGAATAGTGGAAATGAATCCCATTTAAAATATGTTTTCCCCTAACTAGCTCTTCAGTTGAATCACATGCTTAATAGTTATTAAAAAATACTATGCACTTTTATTTTTGTACCATGATCTAATCCTCAAACAGAGAGCTGTATACAAAGAGATAGGGAGAGGGACATAGAGGAGAAGAAGGAAACAGAAAATTAGGTGGAGAAAACAGCAGAAAAGATCAGAAACCAGGTTGCAGGTCACTGTGCAGAATATGATGAAAGAGGAATCAGAGAGAAAAAAGGAGGCAGCAAGAAGGGTGGATGAGAGTTTCAAAAGTTTGTCAAACTTCAATAGGACTTGTTAGGAGGTGACTGCCCTGTGGCCAGTGCTGTTTCTGTCTCATCTAAAGGACTTTTAGATGTTGTCAGAGACATACAGCATGACACCCTCAAGCTTATCAAACAGGTAAGGTTGTACAAATTGTTCCCCAGAGACAGAATGTGTTTCTGATCAGATACTTTGGGAAATTCGGGGAAATGTCCTTTGAGCTGAGAGGATTCTATAGCCAGCCATGCTCTAATGACTGCAGGTAAATTACTACCCACCAAGAAAAGCCATTACCAATATCTCCTTTATGAAAGTGCTAAGGCATTTCTTCAGACATCCTCTTTCTCTTTGCTTGCGTTCTGGCGTCCATTCCTAAATATTAGCTTACCTTGTTCTCTCATGCAATAAGTATTGAATTATGAAGCTTGAAGAAAATGCAGAAATCTTAGTAGTGTATTTTACAGGTAAGGAAAAAGGTCCAGAGGGGTTCCTGGCCTTGTGGAATGATAACTATGTTTAATAATACTGTATTATATACTTGAAATTTGCTAGCTTAAGTTTTTGCACACGCCAAAAAGATAACTCTATGAGGTGATATTAATAACTTGATTGTGGTAATCACATTGTATACATATATCAAATCACTATGTTTACACCTTAAATATATATAATTTTATTTGTCAATTGTACCTCAATATAGCTGGGGAAAAAAACCCTCAGAGTTGGAAGACAAGTTTATACCATTTAGTAGTCTAATATCAATTCAAGGACTGAATACCTGCTAGCACTCTCTTGCTTCTCAGTCTGACACTACAGTATAGAGGAATTCATTACAGCTGGAGGCAGCCCCTTCCATTTTGGCCACGTTGGCAAAATCCATTGGGGATAATGCAATTTTTAAATATATAAACCTATGAGAACTTAATGTGTTAGTCTCCCATAATATTTGAATTTTATAACAGGAACGTGGAAAGAGCAAAGTTTTTTCCAAAAGCTCAAATAGCAGAACCCCAGGCACCATGGTACCTAGGCTGATGGCGGGAGGACAGGCTTGTGGGTGAAGAAACTCCCAGAGACCCCACAAATAACACTACTGGGGGCACACTGCTTTGTTTTTTTATATCTAAGGCTTGTTTGGGCTTAATTGTGAGAGGATGCTTACATACTGTGTACATACCATTTTCTGGCCACAGTATGAATCAGGCAGAACACGAATTGATGATAAACCACAAGCTCAACCAGGGAAGGAACAGCTGCTGGGGCATCACCTCACTTTGTGAAATCTGGTAACGGACCCATTAATTGTGGTGTTTTAGGCAACTCCCAGAGCTAATGTGAAAGTGAGTCCCTGATTAATGATTAGCCTTTATTCAATTAACAGCTTCATGCATCTTGTTCTTGGTATGTATTACACGACTTGACATTGCACTTAGGACATAGTTTTTACAAGAAAATGTAGTATGGCAACAATATTACTTTGCAATGCCTGTTGGTTTCAGATGCTAACAGGTTCTGTCCTTTCCTCAAGGGATGAGGGAGGACATAGTAAAGGCTGGAATCTAAATGTATAAAGCCCAAAATAATGTGTCAGATTGAACCACCAACATCATAAATCAAGCTCATTAACAGCATCTGATAAAGCTTATCTGCCTCACATCACCAGGGAGCCACTTGCTAGCAGGGCCTTTGTGGATAGAATTTTCAGTAGATACCATCATTAGAACTCAGTAAAATAGCCATCCACGGAACAGCTTGCAGCAGTTGCTTCTGTATCATAATTACAGAAATGATTACAGTAGCAAATATTAAAAACAGTGCAGTTATGCATAATTCCTACAACATCGAATTTACCAGCAGTAAAAACAGTAATGAAAGCATTGCCCAGTGATGAGACAAAGCAATTTTCAGTCAAGATGCCTAAAAATAACATAAGTTTTCTTTCAGCTGGATTCATTGTTAACATGGTTTGCCTAGCTTCTTCCTTGAGGGAGCTTAATCAAGACCTGGGTGATTGTTTAATAGACTTTTCAGACAAAATAATGTGACTTTTGGATTCCCCGAGAAGCTGCATCTTTGGTAAACGCTATCCATAGAGGAAAATAAAATCTCCGAAGGGAGGCACCACTTGCTTCAGCCAAGGAACAAAATTATCTATTTAAAGTCAACAGGATAGAATTCCTTCCCACCCTGGCACTTTAGGCTCCTCTTCACTCACCTGTCCCCACTTGTTATTCTACTAATTTGTATCCAAACTAATGATCCTCTAATTATATTATAGTTAAAGCTCTCGGACGGAGGAGATTGTAACTGATGCATGCCCCTAACATCTCCTTCCCCAGAGTCCAGCTGCATGCTAAGCACAAAGTAGATGTTATACATGTTTGTCAAATTAAATTGATAAACCTGAGATATCAAGTTATACAACATAAATCTAATGTTACTCAGACATGTCAGAAAAAAATAAACTATAATATGGAATATCTGAGCCCAAGTGAGATGGAGTTTGCTTATTTAAAGCAGTGGTTCTCACTCCTGGGTGCTTATTGTATCATCTGTAAGGCTTTAAGACAAACTTAGTTGCAAGGTGCCGCCCCAGACTATTTAAATCAGAATTTCTGAGAATAGGGCCTGGTCATAGGGATTTTTAAAGCTCCCCAGAAGGAACTGGGTTGAGAATCACTTAATTAAAGGGTATGAGTAAACACACACTAAGAGTGTAATAATAGGAAATAACTGACATACGGGGGGAGAAGAAATAGTTTCTTCTGCTGTGTGTCTTTGGGCATGTGCTTCATTTTCTGGGATTCATTTGGTACCACTATGAAATGAAGAGGATTCATTATATATATAGCAGTTCCTTAACTACTTTTCAAAACAAAATTACATGACTAGCGACACCAATACCAGAAACACCAGCCCAGTGCCCAATAATAGATAGAATTATTGAGTCACAGTTCCAAATAGTGGAGACCAGGAATTTATAATTTTAAAAGCTTCTAGACAGCAAAAGAAATTATCAACAGAGTAAACAGACAACCTACAGAATGGGAGAAAATATTTGCCAACTATACATCTGACAAAGGACTAAGATCCAGAATCTACAAAGAACTCAAATCAGCAAGAACAAAACAACCCCATCAAAAGGTGGATGGAAGACATGAACAGGCCAGGCGCGGTGGCTCACGCCTGTAATCCTAGCACTTGGGAGGCTGAGGCGGGTGGATCGCTTGAGGTCAGGAGTTCAACACCAGCCTGAGCAAGAGCGAGACCCCGTCTCTACTAAAAATAGAAAGAAATTATCTGGCCAACTAAAAATATATATAGAAAAAATTTAGCTGGGCATGGTGGCGCGTGCCTGTGGTCCCAGCTACTCAGGAGGCTGAGGCAGTAGGATCGCTTAAGCCCAGGAGTTTGAGGTTGCTGTGAGCTAGGCTGATGCCATGGCACTCACTCTAGCCCGGGCAACAAAAGCAAGACTCTGTCTCAAAAAAAAAAAAAAAAAAAAAGGCAGATAGAAGACATGAACAGCTTTGTTTTAAAAAAAAAAGATATACACATGGCCAACAAACATATGAAAAAATGCTCAACCTCACTAATCATCAGGGAAATGCAAATTAAAACCATAATGAGATATCACCTTACTGCTATCAGATCAGCTATTACTAAAAAATCAAACAACAATAGATGTTGGCACAGATGAGGTGACAAAGAATGCTTATACACTGTTGCTGGGAATGTAAATTGGTACATTTATGGAAGACAGTATGGAAAACAATATGGAGAGTAAATATTAGCATACCTTGTTCTCTCATGCAATAAGTATTGAATTATTCCTCAAAGAAGTGGAAGTAGATCAACCATTGATGGTCAGATTTTGATTGCTAAATACCATTCTCCAACAAAAGCAACCAGGAATCCTTGAAGAAATGTCAATTGTAGGACTGAGGAAGGGATTACATAAGATAAGCTTGGAGCATCTTATAGCGTCAGTAAATAAAAAAGTGTTCAAAAAATAAATGATGTGGGTATACTAAAGGGAACAGGAGCCAACCTGAAAGAGTTCCCAATGGCCAAATGTGGGTCAATTTGAGCAACATAATGAATAAAATAGAATTGGATTATGACCCAAAGTATAAAATAAATATCTGCTATAAATTGAATGTTTGTGTCCCCCCACCCACCCAAATTCATATACTGAAACCAAATACCCAATGTCATGGTATTAGAGATGGGGCCTTTGGAAGGTGAACAAGTCATGATGGTGTGGCCCTCATAAATGAGATTAGTGCTCTTATAAAAAAAGACCCCAGAGAGCTCCCTCACTGCTTTCTAGAATATGAGGACACATCAAAAAACAGCCATCAATGAACCAAGATGTAGGTCATCACCAGACACTGAATCTGCCAGCACCTGGGACTTCCCAGCCTCCAGAACTGTGAGAAATAAATGCCTGTTGTTAAAAATCATCCAGTTTGTGGTGTTTTGGTTTAGCAGCCCAAATGGACTAAGACAATACCATGAGTCCACACTGACATAAATGTTTGAATAACTAAAAATTTGGGTGAAGGAACAAATCTGCCTTACAAAATAATTCCAAATAATTTATGTAGATATTTTCTCCTCCAGGAGGTGGAGAATCATTTCCATTACATTGGGTGTGGGCTGCACTTAGTGATTCCTTCCAAAGAACAGAGAATGGAAAGGAAAAACAATGATTTTATGGTGGGGAATTGTGGAAGACCCACCTTAACCAAGTAAATACAGTTAATACCACCAGTGATAAGTCATGTTGACCACACACGCCCCTGATAGGATAAAATCAGACAGGCAGGACATCTCGAGGACCTTCCTCCCCCAAACCCATAACTTCAGTCTGATTATAACAGAAATATCAAACAAACCCCAACTGAGGAACATTCTAGAAAATACTTGACCATGCCCCAAAATGCTCAAGGTCAAGAAAAATAGTAAAGATTGAGAAACTGTCACAGAGTAGAGGAGACATGATGATTACATGTAGTGTGATATCCTAAATTGTATCCAGGACATTTATTCAGACTTTGCCAGTTTCTCTACAAGGTCTATAGTTTCATTAATAGTAATGTACCAATATTAATTTCATAATTTCACAAATATATCATAATTAATGTAAGACATTAACATTAGAGAAACTGTACAACGGATACACAGGGACTCTGTACCATTTTTGTGAATTTTTTGTAAATCTAAAAATATTCAAAAGTATAAAGTTATTAAAATTGCAAACAAAGAAATAAAGCAATTTAGGCATGAAAATATGACAGTTGTAGAAATTTTTTACCTTTGGGTTGAAGTTATTTAAAATGTTTTGAGATGTAAAGCCTTTGCTATGGATTACCTGTTAGCCTGGCCAATAATTAAATATGTATATTTTATATATTTATATATTAATTTTTAATATATTATATATTTGACTGTTTTAAAAATAACTTACACTTCTCATTAAACCAGTCTGGACTTAGGCTGAATTAGCAAAGTGCACCTTGTACTAATGCTGCTCTAGAGCAGTTTCTGCACCTCTTCCTAGGACCCCTTAGCTGAGAGGCACATTTTCTCACTTAAAAAACAAACCCATGTCAGGTGCATGTAATTAAAGGCCCCAGAGGAGTGTCATTTCTGAGTGAACCTGCCGTATGGCTGCAATCTGTTACAAATGCTTCATAATTGGTTTATACAGTGCATTTTTCTTGAGCCCTAAATTCTACCTGAGTACAGAACTATACCCATGCTTACTAGTGAACATTTAGCATCCTTTTATTATTTTATTTTACAAAGTTGTAATTTCTTCAAATAAAAAGGAGATCTCTTAGCTAAAGTTGTGATGCTGTAATAAATTCAAATTAGAAATTTCAGTTCACAGTTGTTATTTGCATCCGATCTCAAGCCTTCTAACTGGTCTCTCTCCCCGTCTTTTGTTGAGCTCCTTCTTCCTACAAGTACGTCCATTTCACTTTACCAGAGTGGTCACTCTGAGTTATAAATGTGAATCCATCAGTGCCCTTGGCACATGGCTACTTATTGTTTATATGTTAAGTTCAAGCTTCTCACCAAGTTACAGCAAGTTCTCCCTGTTATGGTAACTACTAACCCTCTAGACACTGAAAAAGGAAGAACCAGCCATCCCCAGCCATCCCCATCGTAAGTTATGCTCCAATATTACCAAAGTGCGTATTTCCTAAACACACTGCGCAACTGTATGTCTTCCCTCTTGCAGTTCCTTATGCGTTTTTCCCTTCTTTAACTGGTAAGTCCCTAATTATATTTCAATATTCATTTGAGGTATCCTCTCTTTTAGGGAGTTTCCCTTAACACTCCTCCAACCATCCTCCTGCTGCTGCAAACAAGCATTGCCTCACTTTTCTGCCTCCATATCGCCATTGGATATGCCACTATTCTAATGTGCACCACACTGCCTTTTTACTCTTCAGTATACAAGTACCAGTCTTTCCACTAATCAGTAAGCTGCTGTCTGATTCATCTTTGTATCCCCAGGGAGGAGTATACGGCCTGGTATACAGAAGAGATTCCAAACTCTATTGAGATATTCTAAACAGAAATGGCTGCCCACTTATTCTAAATTATATATTCTGCCCCCTAAGAGATACTCTAATTACCCAGAGACACAATGTATCTTCAGGGCTAGATTAAAGCATTGCTCCTCTTCCTATACATTCTCTCTATAATCAACCTTGTTGCAAATTTGCATCCCTGTTGATGTTATCTACTAAGTATCAATCTCATATTTTTTTTATTTCTTCCTGAATGTCCAACAGGCATCTTAAATATAATCTAGTTTTTAGAATTCTTCCGTGGTACTTGCTTAAAGGAGATTGTCATTCATCTATGTTCTAGGATCCATGCTAGAAGCTGGGCATGCAAAACTGAGTAAAATCAATCCCTGACCTCAGGAAGCTTATAGTCTGATAAAATATTAGCTAGAGGGAGCCACATTTACTGTGGTAGAACTAAGCACCAGATGCTGCTGGAAAACAGGGCAGAACTCCTACGTCACGGAAAGTTTTCCTGAGAAGATGACACTGGAGCTGAGATTTGAAGGATGAATGGAAACTACCTTGGTGAAGAAGGACATGAAGGGCATTGCAGTTGGAGAGAGAATCCATTGAGAAAGGCAGTGTGTGAAAGTGGTGGTGGCAGGAGGCAGCTCAATAGGTTGGAAGGTCCTAAAGCACATGCTATGTCTGGGAGGAAGGACCCATATGAGTATACGCAGGGACATTTGGTCAGACATAAACCTTGAAGGCTCTCATGACTAAGTTTAGGTATTTGAATTTTAGGCTAAAGGTAATCAGGAGGGTACTGAAGAATTTTAATCACAATTATGTATTAGAAAGTTCTCAGCAGATGCTGAGAGGAGGATGAAAAGAAGGGGGGGTAAGGTGGAGAGAAGAAAGACAACTTATGTGGCAGTTACAACTCTATAGGCAAGAAGAAATTGGGGTATGAATAAAAGAAGTGACAATAGGTATAGAAAGCAGAGGAACCAAACAAAGGTAGAACTTGGTGACTAGTGAGCGTGTCCATGGCAAGTGTCTACGATGACTTCCAGGTTTCTCGCTTGGAAAGCCAGGCAATCGTGGTGCCATTTCAAAAGACAGTGGATACAGGAGGAGAAGCAGGTTGAGGAAGATGATGAGTTAGGTTTTGAACACATCTCCATTAAGCTCTAATGGTAATTCAAGTAGAAAACGTAGTTGTATACTTTGTAGTCTTGGCCAAGCCATCCAATTAAAAGCAACTCATTGGGAAACTATGCATTTAGATAAGATCACTCAAAGTTAAAAGGGAGAGAAAAAAGCTAAGGATGTATACCTGATGAACATCAATATTTAAGGAAATAGATGAGAAAGAGTACTACTAAATGCTAAATGAGAAGGTACAAAGTAAGAGAAGATCAGGAGAGCGTAGTAGAATTGTTAACAGAAATATACACAGAAGAAGAGCAATTTTGAAAATGAAGATGTGTAATCAACAGTTTCAGAGTCCACAGAGAAGTGAAGCAAGTTAAGGTTAAAACTATTCTCCACTGACATATTTTAACTATTTTCTTGGTTTTATATAAAAAGCTTGTAGGTGTATTATTCAAATTTTGAGGTTGGCTTTAATATGGTATATATAATGGTCTTTATGACTAAAGAAGGAATTAACTTTATCACTTTTCTCAATTTGCCATAATTTAGAAGACTTAGGCATCACAAATGTTTAGTATTCTAGTGTTGGTATGTGACAACATGATAATTCTAAATCCTGATTCTTATGTATTAAAAAGATCTCTGCAGATGCTAAGAAAAGGACATACACAATTCAAAACATTCTAACACTAGGATACCCACCTTTTATTATAAGCACACTTCAGTCCGGCATGCAGTTAGGAAATCTGCACTCCAGACCTAAAGATATTATTAACTAGCTGTGTACACTAGGGAAATCATTTACTTTCTTGGGATGTTTTTGTTAATAAGTATGTTTGTGGGATTGAGCTGATATGAATGAATTGAGATAAACCATGGCCTGGAAAAACTAACCATGTTTTTTACTGATCTTCTATACAGAAGATTCACCAGGTACAAATAAACTTGCCTAGAGTTTGTGTCTCACTCTTGGTAGAAATGGACCATTTTGCAAGACCTTTTATATCTCCTACTCTCCAAGTACTTATTTCTTTTTTGCTTCACTTTTCTCCCTACTATATGTATTAGGCATAACTCCTTCTTCCTCAGTAATTCCAAACTATATTTACAAACCTCTATTGTAGCACTTATCACATTTACCCTAATTACAAGATGATGTGGTCCTTGAGGCACAGGCTTTAGTTACATTTAAACGTGTATCCCGAGCATATAACACATGTCTGACACAAACTGGTGTTTAGTAAATGCATAGGAATTATTCAGGCAAAGGTGTCAGCGATATCATGGTGTCTTTTGATCAGCTGGGAGAGAAATGCCTAGCTGGATTTGCCCCAAACTCTGAATGAAACTGAAAGTCTATGGGTCTATCATTGTACACAGAGTAGTGAGAGCTCACGTTGCTCAGCAATCTATAAATGGTTTGCAAAGAAGTTTCTATTTAATTACATGGTGTGGTGGGATTGCCGACAATGAGATCCTGGAGGGCAGCCAGTCTACTCACTTTGAGCAAAGCATAGTGCAGCATAACTCTTCCAGGTAGGATATACAGGGAGATGGATGACAGAATACCTAAGTAACTGCTGGCTGATAGGCCCAACCAAAGGCAGCAGTAGGGATGCTTTTTTAAGTGCCCGTCGACAGCCCAATTATAAGCAGGGCAGAATCACTGTGCACAGAGAGCACTGGTTGAAAGCTGACTTACCTAGGGAGGTTCTGACAGGCACTAAGACACAGCCCAAATTTCAGAATGAGATCCACGAGATCAAGCAAAGCCAACCTTGTCACACATGTGGTATTTTGAGATCACTCATTTCCTGGTCAATTCTATGGGACCATAGGTTGAATTTTCGTGTGCTGTTGTTTTCTTTTCAGTTTTCAGCCAACTTCAGTATAAATTTTGAGGGAGTATCATGTGCTAGAACTTTTGAACCCTAAATCAAGATATAAGTCATTTCTCTGTGCAATATGCCATTTGAAAAATATAGTTGAACATACAGAGAACACAGGTTCATTAGGCATATTTTAATAGTGTTTGAAGATATCCAGTATTCTGAAAATCTGGTGGAGGGATGCCTCTTTGTATTATAGCATTGTGCATTGTTGAGCCTGTATCAAGCTGCTTAATAAACATTTATGGATGATGGTTTATTGATCTCTTTTATAAGCCATTACATAAATGGATAATAAACTTTATCTACAGTGTTATTTTCAAATAAACAATGGCACACTGACTAGATATGCAACATGAGATATAAAATGTAAAATAGGTGAAAAATAATTTATTAACTTCAAATTCTTGACCCTTTCATCAATTAGAATTTTATTTGCTAATAAAGTAACATAATCTGTCCTCATCTCTTCTCATAGGTACTCTTATATACCTCAGGTATAGTTTGACTTTAATTGGAAATCTAGTTACAAGTACGTTGTTCCTGAGGTATTTGTAATTACATATGGTAAGCTTAGCTCCCACTTATCAGGGGTGTTCTGGTTAATCAAAATATCAGTTAATCCTTCTTGTAGAGAGAATTTGTAATGATGATAAAGGAAGTTTCTATAAAAATGTTTAACACATGAATCACCATATACCAATAAAATCATTACAGACATAAACAGTGAAATCATTTAACACAGCTTGAGCATCTACCATATGCAAAAGACTGTAAGTGCAGGAAAAACATAAGACTATCAAGAGAATACATAGCCTCAACACTTAGTAGGGGGGGAAAAGCTGAGGAGATAAATAACTATGATATAAGAAATAAGGGGACATACAATATTGTACTAAGTGAACAAAAAGAAGTTAAGTTACAACGATTATTTGAAATAGTATAATTAGAAATTTGGCTTCCCGAGGTCGGACGAGAACCCGGCGCCTTCAGGCTGCTGTGGCCGTAGACAGAAATAGTATAATTAGAAATTTGGAAATCATTATTGGTTGAACAATCTTTTCCAAAGCAATGCACATGGTTTTATGGTAAAATCTAAATAAAATATGAGGCTTGTTTTCATTTCTCAGAGATGAATTTCTCTTATAAGGTTCATTTTAATAAATAGCATCCCTGCAATGTAGTCCTGATGCTCTAGAATTCTAAAACATGGTGGGCAAATCTCTGTATAGAAAAGAAAATTTATTGAATATTACATTATTCTAATTTACCAAGTATTAACTCTGAAACTTGTCCCACATGCAAGTAGTTTAAAGGAAAAAAAAAAACTACTTAATACAGGAATAGCAAATATGGGAAACTCAGTAACTTAAGACTGGAATTTATGGAAAATATTAAAAGAGACTTAATCTAATACCCTAGAGCAGCATACTTAGAGACATATGGCAATAGAATAAGATTTAGTTCAGGAAGCATTGCTTACCATTATCTCCCATTTCTATGTATCTCAACCACCGCTTTGTGAAAGTACCACCTGGTGCTAATACACTTGCCCTTTGAGTCTAAGATCCATGGAACTTCAGCACTAAAAACCAAACGAGGAACGTTTTCTTTTTGTTATTTTCAAAGAGTGGTGATAATTCTACCTCTTCCTAAGTGCTACTCAGCTTCAGATAAAGACCATTTCAGATCAGGGGACTAATAATTATCATTTCTAATCTCTTGACAGCCCTGCCTGTGGCTAAAATGACTGGCAGAACTCACTTTCTGGCTGCAAGATAAGAAGTTCTCATACCTGTCTACACTCAAGCTGTGCTACATGACAACTCAAGATCTTGAAGCATTCTGGAAAACATATTCAATAAAGCAGATGCTTTTTTTCTTTGTGATGTGAAACACCCAGAAACTTCAAAATATCTTCAAATTAAGATAGCTTTTCAAAGTGTGAACCCCTGAACTCTCATCTCAGAATTATTTGGAGAACTTGCTAAAAACACTGGTTTTAGGTTCCATCTCATTTATACTAAAATAAGGCACTCTACAGACGGAGAACAGGAAACCGAATTTTATTTTCTTCATAGGTATCTAAATTTGGGGATGCCCATGGAAAAATAAAAAACAAATAGAAAATAATTGGAAAATTCAAATAGTGTGATAACTAAAGATATAATCAATTATATGCCAACAGCTATCAATTAACACTTCTTGAATATTTATGACATTTATAACATTTTTCATATAGAAATGTCCTCATAACTACATTGCATGTAAACCATGTTGAAAAGGGCTCCACAGAAAACTCATGTTTATGAAATAAAGTCATTATTAGACTAAAGGAACATAATAGAGGATTTCTACACATAAACATGAAAAACTACTATATTAGAGCCTTGGAGCCTGAGCATAAGAAAAGAAAATATAGCAATAATCCAATGCTACACACAAACTGCCTCTGAAACAGCCAGAGCTCGCCTGCCAAGCCCCATCTCTCTCTCTCAATATCTTACTTTTTACACCCATTTTGGAGCCATCAACTCCTAGAGGTGGTATATATTATAACCATTGCCTGTTAGGATTTTGTGGTTGATTCATAAAAAGCATATGGAACATTGTATTGTGATACTTACAGTGTTTATAAACTACTTTTTAAAATTAAGAATTTCAAACTATTCGAACTATCCAGGAATAAATTTCCCTACTCTAAGAAACAGGAAATGGGAACAGGTGAACATTTCATCATCTCCCCACATTTCAGCAAAACCACGCTAGGTAAATGCTTCTCAGATAATGGAAATTTAACGGGAGCCTGTGCACCTGACTTGTCTTCAAACTTAAGATCTAAAAATGCACTCAGGTGACTACTTATCAGGATCAAAGAGAATACATTCACCCCGAAGTTTCAAATAGAACCTGCATACATAGATATTTTGTTCTTCAATAAGAATAAAGAGAAAAATGAAAACAGCAACAACACAGAGCATGTGAAAGATTTTATAATAAAAAATAAGGGAAGTTGAATAGGATACACTTGCTATAGGAAAAGGTTCTACTACAAAAAACAAAAGACAATTTTAGATTACATATGTCTTGTGTTCTCAGTGAAATATAGGAAACAATACAGTCTTCAAAATAAGACTCAAAACTTAGGTTTAAAATGGAGTTGCCAGCAATAAAAAATAATTCAGGGAAGCCAAAACCAGAAAGGAGAATTAAAACTTCATATTGGTTATATTAAGAGGAACTTTCTTTATCAGAGAAAAATTAAATCAATAAAGAAAAATTCAGTGAATATTTAAGAAAATAGAGAATAAAAACTTAAGAAATGCACTTTTTGTAGGATATAAGCACACTCCTCTCAGTCTTTGAGAAATCAATTGTAATAAACATAAATAATGAAAAAGATCAAGGTATAATGTGAGGTATTTTATTTTACAGTGTTCTTGACATTCCCTAGACAAGGGGTCAGCAAACTATGTTCAAATCTGGCTTGTCACATGTCTTTGTAAATAAAGTTTTATTAGAACATGGCTTCACCCATTTACTTACCCACTGTCTATGGCTGCCTGCATGTTACAATGGCAGAGATGAGTAGTTTTGATATGGACCACATAAACTCCAAAGCCTAAAATATTTACTATCTGGTTCTATACAGAAAATGTTGCTGAACTCTACCCTAGACCACTGGACATATAGAAACATTACTAAAACAGTAGATCCCAGAGTTTTCATGGCTTGTATGTAGACACATTTTCTGTCATACACATGTCTTACAAAGGCATCTAAGGAATATTACCTCTTTCTCATCTGGTTTACTCAGTATCACATATGTAGTAGATAAGTATGATCTCCTTCTGGATAGTGACAAAGATCTCTTTGAAATTAATTGACATATAGAGTGGGAAAGTTGATATTTCTCTGAGGTAAAACAAAACAAGTAAACAGCTGTTTATGTCAGTTAAAAGGAAATTGCCTCAGGTAGGTTTATTTTCTAATTGGTATAGAGAAAAAAATGCATTTCCAAATAAAGAGAACAGCTTCTACCGGAGATACTTTTTAATGAAATTTATGATAAGCTATCATCATTCTTTAAAATCCATTTGTTTTCTGCACAGGACAAATGGGCATATTTGATGAAAATGTTTAAGGAATCACCACCATCTGCAGAGTTTTTAATGAAAATACTTCTAGAGATATAAATAGTGTTGAGCAGATTATTGTGATAAGATGGGTTACTGTAGGGGGTAATGTCAGCAAGATGACAGAATAGGAAGCCCCAGACTTTCCTCTTCCCTATGGAGAGAAGAGTTCAATGCCAATACAGAGACCAATGCCCTTCGTGAGAAATCCAAAAACAAGTTCAGAGGCTCCCGCACCTAAGGCAAACATGAAACCATCCACATTAAACCAGTAGGAAAATTCATGGCACTTACTCTTCATAGTCCCTCCCCCAACATCATGTGGCAATTGAGAAACTGTCAACTTCTGGTTCACCATTGGGGAGGCATAGAGAAGACTGAACCACCCATCCAACATTCTAATTTTGGTAGGGGTGGGCAGGGGAAGATGTAGTGTTGGATGAGAAACTAGCTTGTCTTGCCAGAATCTAAGCATTAACAGGAAATAGTGCCAGGTGGAGTGCCACTGAAAATAAAGGCAATGGTTTAGACCAACACACACTCACTCACCATATTTCCATTCCCTGGCTCGGCACACAATGAGAAGGAGAAAACCCTCAACTCCCATCTTCAACCTGGGAAGGGAAAGAGTTGAAGCATACATTCAATGTTTTGGCTTTTGGCAGGGAGGGAGCTGCCAAAAGGCTAGTTTCTGACTCATCTGTCTCAGAGCACTGTTGGAACCCGGCATATTCTAGATGCCTAGGAGCTACTGAGAACAAAAGAGATTCAGCCAGTTTGCAGTTGCTCTAGCAGACTCACAGTATAGCAAACAGAAGCCAATATAGCTCAGCAGCCTCTACTTCAACAAGGAAAGAGAAGAGTGGAGTGGACATTGAACATTCGGAATTTTGGAGGGAGTGCCTGAGGGACTGATTTCTGTCTTACCCAACTCTGAGTCCTGACAGGACCTTGCATACTCTAGAATCCCAGGAAGCCCTGAGAATAAAAGAGAGCTGGGTGGCTTAAGGCAACCTTAGTGAACCTGCAGTACCACAAACAGACCACAGAGGCAGTAAGATATTATGAGCTCCTAAAATTACAGCAAATTCCCGTAATTGGGAATTCATACACACAAGTCCAGAGAACACATATCCATAGTAAATTCTGAAAGGCCCTCAGAATCTCTAGCTGACTGACGGGTGAAGATCTTTCCCTGTATGAAGCCAGTCTATAAAGACAGAGAGGCAGCTGCTTTTCAAATGTATAGATCCCAACACAAAATTAAAAGGCATATAAAGAAATAAGAACATGTAGCCAATCAAGGCAACAAAATAAACCTCCAGAAACCAACCCTGAAGAAAAGAAGGTATATGAATCACTTAAGAAAGTATGTGATAGAACTGTCGTAAAGTAGATTAATAAAATGTGGTATATGTATACCATTTAATTCTACTCTGCCACAAAAAAACAATGGTGATCTAGCACCTCTTGCATTATCCTGGATAGAGCCCATTCTACTAAGTGAAGTATCACAAGATTTTAAAAACAAGCACCACATGTACTCACCATCAAATTGGTATTAACTGACCAACACTTAAGTGCACATATAGTAGTAACATTCATCGGGTGTCAGGCAGGTGGGAAGGGGAAGGGGGCAGAGGGAATGGGTATATTCACATCTAGTGAGTACAATGTGCACTGTCTGGGGAATGGACATGCTTGAAGCTCTGACTCGGGAGGGACAAAGGCAATATATGTAACCTAAACATTTGTACCCCTGTAATATGCTGAAAAAAAATTAAAAAAAAATAAAACTGCCAAAAGCTACCCTTAAAAATGAAGGAGAAATAAAGACTTTCTCAGGTAAACAAGATTTAAGAGAGTTAATTACCATTGGACTTGTCTAACAAGGAATTCTGAAGGGAGTCCTTTAAACTGTTTTAGCTAAACAGCAACCCAAAAGTATATAAAAATATAAAGTTGACTGTTAAATATACAGACAAATAGAGAATACTATAATATTTTAAAAGTCACATTTAAATCATTTTTACTTCTGTTATAGAAGTTAAAAGTAAAGAGCATGAAAATGACTATAACTATAAAATGTGTTAATGAATATATAAAAGATGTAATTTATGACATCAATATCATAAAGTATGCATAGGGGGCAAAGCAAAAGACTTGAGATTTTGCGAGCAATTAAAGTTATTTTGTTATAGATTAAAGTAAAATACATTGTTACAACTATAAGATGGTTTATATAAGCACCATGGTAACCATAAAGAAAATACCTATAAAGGATACACAAAAGAAAATGAGAAAGGAATCAAATAATGTCATTACAAAATTAATAAAATACAAAAGCAGAGGAAAGAAAGAAAAAGAGGTACAAAAAGTTACAAGACAGATAAAATGATTAACAAAATAGCAATAGTAAGTCCATTCCTATCAGTAATTACTTTAAATGTAAATGGGTTAAACTTTCCAGTCAAAAGACATAGAATGAATGAATGAATGAATAAAAAACAAGATCCAAGTATATACTCCCCACAAGAGACTCACTTTAGATTTAAAGATACACATAAGATGACAGTGAAGGAATAGATTAAAATATATTCCATGAAAATGGTAGCCAAAAGAGAGCAGAATTTGCCATAGTTATATCAGACAAAATTGACTTTAAGTCAAAATTTGAACGCAGAGACAAAGAAGAACATTATATAATAATGAAAGGGTCAATTCTCCAGGAAGATATAACAATTATTTTTACATATATATGTGTGTGTGTGTGTGCAGACACACAAACACACACACACACATACACACACACTCAACATCACAGTACCCAAATATGTGAAACAAATATTAACAGTACTGAAGGAAGATATAGCAACACAATAATAGTAGGAGATTTCAGTATCTCAATTTCAATAAATGATAAAACATCCAGACAGAAGATCACTAAGGAAACATAGGACTTGAACAATATTAGAGACCAAATAGACCTAATAGGCATATACAGAACATTCCACACAAGAACAGAAGAATACACATTCTTCTCAAGTCCACATGGAACATTCTTTAGCATAGATCACACTAGGTCACAAAGAAAGTCTTAACAAATTTTAAAATATTAAAATTATACCAAGTATCCTTTCTTTTCTGACCACAATGGAATGAAGCCAGAAAGAAAGAAAAGAGAAAATTCATAAATATGTGGAAACTAAATAACACACTCTTGAAAAAAACAATCGGTCAAAGAAGAAATCAAAAGAGAACCTCTGGGGATGTAAGTGGGGCAGTGTAAGGGGGGATCAGAGACTGCAATAAAGGATACTTTCACTTTTTGTTCCATATAAAATGGCGTTTTCTTAAATTTTTAAAAGCAAGCAT
>CM052437.1:34021876-34047356 GCA_028533085.1 Varecia variegata
ATGAGGGTGGTTTTATATTTGGATTTTCTGTTCTGTTCCACTGGTCCGTGTCCCTGCACTTGTGCCAATACCACGCAGTTTTAATAACCACAGCCTTGTAGTATAGTTTGAAGTCTGGCAAATTAATGCCGGCGTTGGTGGTATAGTGGTGAGCATAGCTGCCTTCCATGTAATAATTTTTAATATGGAAATAAAAGAACATGATCCCAGTTTTAAAAAGTGATGGGTTACTTCCAGAATATTTCACTTGGCCCTTTTTAGCTTAGTAGCCTTCACTACTTGGATCAGTAAAACAACATGGGGATTCTCCCATTGATGAGTATGTTTTAGAAGCATCCAGAGATTGAGGAAATGACTAGCAGGTGATTTTTCAGATGCATTGGTTTTATTGTGCAATGGATTTAGCCCAAAATGCTTATCTCCTGACTTGTATGTGTCCTCTCTGGTGGCGAGGCCACAGAGGTGTTTCAGTTTTTCAAGAGTGATCTCAGTTTAAAATCAACATCTCATTCAAGAATAGTGAGTGTTTCCCTCTTCCTTGTGTACAGTTAACTTGGTAAATAATAATTCTTTAATTTCTCTTATTAATAGGATTTAAAAATTTGTATAATACAGATGGCACCTATAAGAGCAATGATAACATGAAAAAAATTCTAAAATATGTGGCCCTCTCTTCATGATTGCTGTAAGCAAGATATGGTTATTGTAAACTATATAGCTAAAGAGCTTTGTTATATAGACAAATATTTCATTATCCTGCTTCTGAAATACCTTTTAAAGAAGACCTGCAATTACAATTTATATAATTCTAATGGAATTGGTTGGAAAACCCTTGAATATTGCTCTGTTAGCTTCTTTTTGTTGATTTTTTTTAAAGTCCTACTGGTGATATCGCTCCACAGGCTACTTAGAATGGGTTGCTCTGAAGAGGCAGTCTTAATAGTTGATAAGATTGTAGTCTCAAGTCTTTTCCAAACAGCTTTTATTACTATTCAGAGTTTTCAGTCAGACAATGGAGGTAAGCTGAGGGGCAAAAATAAGATTAAGATGTTGGCCTCTTAATCCATTAAAGGTAGAGTAAAAGAGGCCAGTAAATCCAAGAACAGTGTATTTAAGTATTAAAAGTATCTTTTGATGAGACTCTTGCTTATGATTACTTACAGAAGGAATTGACCAGAAGCCTAACAAATTTTTTAAGAAATTGTATTTCCAGAGTAACACAAGCCATCTACAAAAGCTTGTGATTTTTCTAACCCTAAAGCAAAACACTGGCCCCAAACCTGTACCATCATCATGTGGACTACACAAACTATCCAGCCTCTAAGAGGCTTCCAACGTTTCGATCATGAAGGATAAGGGCAAGAAGATTCTCCCAAAGGACAAATCCAGGAATCACAATGACAATTTCCAGAGGGCATTTTAATAAGCTATCATACAAGTTAAACCAAGGAACTTAATTCAGTGACAAAGCAAAGGTTTTTCACCACTCTGTGTAGTGAGATTTGATGGTTGCTACAGATCAATGACTGCTTAATTTCCCATGCTTCTTTCCAAAAGAGATTTTTTAATGCATTCACGCTGTTCTCATTTCACCATTTTATATTGGTATAGGAAAAGAAAAAGAACATTTCCTTTTATGTTTTAATATTCCAAACATGATTAGCTACATCAAGAGGACTACATATCCATTTTGGAATTGTCTATTCATAATACTCACTTCATCTACAAAGGAGACAATTCCAAAGTTGCATCCAGCTCAAAGTCCATCTCTGGGTGATGTGCAGTCCTCTCTGTCAGGTCCTCAGGCTATAGTTTGATGTGTGGGAAGATGGGATTTGAACTTTTAGGAGAGAGCTAAGCAGTGAACTGTGGTACAGACTGATAGTTTCCCCTTAGATATCCATTTTACCCTTCTCCTACGGTGACAGAGCTTTAGGGAAGTATTAAAATATGACTGCACAGCTGTAAAGACAATTTCTAGCCTCCCTTGCATCTGGATATGGCTGTGCCCTGGCCAATAGGGTTATAAGTGTAAGAAATCTTAACTTCTAGGTTATGCCTAGAGGTAGCATGCCTCTCCATTCCCCTTTCCCATTGCATTTGCCCCCTGGTTGGCTGAACATGATGGCTCAGCAAGAGCTGAAGTAAAGTTATCTAAAATTGGTAGGTATGTAATGAGGATAACTTAGCAACAATAAATAACTGTGCCTGAGACAGTAAAACAGCCATATCAGCTCTAGACCATCTATTTTTGGACAACTATGTGACAGAGATATGAACTTCTATTTTAGCCTTCATTACAAGAAATGAATCTATACCCTAACTATTAATAGTAAAATGCTAATGCTAGTAATTATGATGTCTGCATGTTATGTAACTGAAAAGTTTTCCACTCTTCTTTCCACACATTCATACTCTTATTATTTGAACTTGGAAGAACACTTGAAGTTATTAATGAAGATAAGCCCTGCCCCCATTTGATGTGAGACAGACACAATGCCAAAAAAAAAACAACAACAACAAGATTACTCCTTATAGTAACTGATCTATCCACTACAGTTTTCTCCTCTGGCACTTACAGACCCCAATATTGTTTGAGTTTCAGTGGTTATTTTAGTTATTGTTTTCTGCCTTATCTCCCTGCATTTAGCGAAATCTGTTCACTTCTCATAGGACTGAATATGATAAATCACATCATACTCGAGCTATCTGGGAACTAAAGCACTGGCATTTAAGATAATAAATTCCGCAGCAAAGCCCTTCTCTCTTCTACCACTAATCTTTTTGCCTTCCTCAGTCTATGACTAGTTGGAAATAACATTACATTGGTGTTGAGATTACAGAGGATATAGAAATTCATATTTTGTGATAGTTGATAAAAATGAATTTTATCAGGAAAATGAGAAAATGTCTTCATATAATGAACTTTAGATAACTATAGAAAGATAATCTGGGTATTTAGTTGTGAGATGAATACTTAGATTACTGAACTAGGCCAGCAGAAGAAAATTTATTTTTTCATGTTGGATTTTGTATTACATGTAGAATTTCAAAACTTTTAACCTCCCAAGGCCTTCCTAATGCACCTTGATACCCAATGATTTTTATGTAGTTTATTCTCTGCTTCCCAAAACATTTCTATTCTTTTGGTAGAAGAACAATCTGTAGCAAGGTATGTATAGGTCATATTTCGAGTCACTAGCAGACCCTGCACTGAATTTTTGAACCCCTTCTCAAACCAGTTTAATTAAATTTTCACTGCATTGTATATGCCTGAAAATTTGTAATATGGTATTGTGTTATTTTGCATGACTCTGATTTTCTTTACCTATTCTAGTTGGTTGTGTTTTCCTTTTTTAAAGTCAATCTAACCATTTAACCTTACAGCATCACATTTCTTGCCCTTAAGTTATATGTGTGCATTATACAGCTTATCAGATTTAAGGTTCAGTGTAGGTTCAATGGTAGGTCCAAACCACTAAAATTCACTGAGCATGTCAACATGACATGCTGCAAAAGAGAAAGTACATAAAGAGATTAGCCCTGATACTGGTGAACCTAGATATGTCTTCCATAGATAGGTTCTTTGTAGATGTGGTATAATAATAATTTTAAGGGACTACTTGTGTGTAGTAAATGTATGATACATTAAATGTGCTAAATTAAAATATGTTCAGATTCTACTTAAATAAAGTAAAAGCTCATTTTACAGTCAGTTATCTTACTGTATGTTGGATGATATTAAGGTATCAATTTTCTTTTTCTTAAGCATGCAGCAAGGTATCTTGCATTTCCTTTGCTATCATACTTTTCCAGGATTTGCCTATCCTGAAAAAAATAGCATGATGGTGGGCTTCTCTTTATTCTTTTTCATAATTGTTTTATTTCCCTCCATACTTTCAAAGAAAACAGAACTCAATTTTTTTCCAGCTCTTTTCCATCAATGCTTGAGGAAAGACGTTCTCACAAACACCAGTCAAACCAGAAAAGGAAGAGCTTGCCATTGGCTCAATGGATCCATCAATCAATGATGTATACTTTTTCAACTTTATGGTATGTTGAAGCATTTACAATAATAATGGGCATCAATGGAAATAATACTATTATTATAGAAATGTCCACACAAATCAATATGATGAAGCCTCATGCATATTTATACATATATGCATTGTTTCTCTCTATGCTCCTTGCCACTTAGTCACCTAGTCTTTATTCTGGCAGTGCACTAATTTCCCCAAATTCCTCTCTCTCCTTTTTGGTGAGCTTCTGTGACTTCTATTGAGGTTGTTGTGTGTGTGTGCATGTGTGTTGTGTGTGTGTGCGTGTGTTGTGTGAGTTTTGCTTTCTTATGCTAAGATATTATTAACTATACAAAGCTTTAGTTAGATATAAGTAAGCATCCTATATGATATGATTCTAGAATGATTTGAGCCCTTCTTTTTCTCTTCTTGCAAAGATAACTAATAATAGGCCCTGTAATTCCTTACCTCCCTTCCTCATTAGAACTCTCATACCCCTACTTCTAGCTACTTCAGCTTCTGTTTTGAATTCCAAATTGTTCTTCCCACCTCTGGTATTTCTTGACCCTAGTCCATTTTCTTTCTTTCTTTCTTTCTTTCTTTCTTTCTTTTTTTTTTTTTTGGAGACAGAGTTTCACTCTTTTGCCTGGGCTAGAGTGCCGTGGTGTCAGCCTAGCTCACAGCAACCTAAAACTCCTGGGCTCAAGCAATCCTTCTGCCTCAGCCTCCCGAGTAGCTGGGACTACAGGCATGCTCCACCATGCCCAGCTAACTTTTTCTATATATTTTTAGTTGTCCAGCTAACTCTTTCTATTTTTAGTAGAGATGGGGTCTCACTCTTGAGATCCTTCCACCTCGGACTCCCACAGTGCTAGGATTACAGGGGTGAGCCTCGTCCATTTTCTAAAGCACCAAAGTGACTTATAAATGCAGATTTGATCATACCACTACCCTGCTTAAATGCACATTGCCTTTAATCTCCTTAGTGTGGCATTCGAGGTCCTTCATGATCTGACCACAGCCTACCTTATCAGACTCATCCTTGCCACTCTCTTCTTAAATTAGGTTTGCATCATACAGCTGTTTTACTTGTGCATTTTTCTTTAAGGAGTTCTGTTTGGGAGCCTATTGAGGAAATGAGGAACCAATAAAACTAATATTTTGATTCTGAAATTGATAAAGTCCTCCTCTCCTCTCATTAATGTCCATTAAAAAGAATAAAAAAAAAAAAGGAAGAAGGAATGTGCCAAATTTTAGGACATCTCCAGGACCATAAACTTGATTGTGGCTGGATCATCCATCTCAATTGTTCAAAATATTATATATATATATATATATATATATATGTGTGTGTGTGTATATATATATGTGTATATATATATATATATAAAACAAATAACAATTGTTTCTATGCTGAAATTTGTGCTCAATGTTTAAAAAAAATTCAGGTTTGAAATTAAAAGAAAATAACCCATGCTATCATTGAAGAAAACACACACATATGCCTCTTATCAATGCTTTGTTTGCTCACTTATTTCTGAAGTTATTCAATTGTGACTATAGTAGATTAGATAATTGAGAATTCCTCATTTGGCATAAATGCTTTAAGTATAATGTTAAAAAGAGCTATTTTTCTTTCTCTATTTATCTGGACTTTGGCCTTATCTAAGGCTTTAAAAATACTAGGTTTTTGAATAAATTTTGAATTAAAAAGCCACCTGTTACATTATTCATCTCTGTTTCTCCAGTTCCTAGCACAGTGCCACACAGAGAAAGGTGCACGAGTGACATATCTGGAAGGCAAGTGGGACCCATCATAATACACATATCAACTGATCAATGATCAATCAACTGGTTGTTTACTGTATGTAAAGCAATAAGAAGGGTAGAAAAAACAATGTTGTCAGCCACCTACCAAGATCTATGTTATCAAGAGAATAAACTTATACACATGGGAAGAATAAATAGTAAGTGCCTGTGTGAATGACACAAGTACTTACATACAAACAATATAATAATAATACCAATAAAATGATGATGATTAATATTTTTTGAGCCTTTACCATATTCCAGGACCTGTTATAAACTCTTCCAGACACTATATCAGTGAATCCTCACAACAGCTATGTAAGAGAGGAACTACTATTATCCCTGGTTTACAGATTGAAAAAAGATTCAAGAGGTTATATAATCTGTTTAGCTTTAACCAACTGGTAAGGGATAGAGATGGAACTGGTTTTCTGAGTTCATAACTTCATAGTATTCTAAAATGGAGAAGTTACTTTTGTCTGGGGCATCACTAAGATGTATTAAATGATGAACAGAATCAAACATATTCACTATAAAATAAAATTTTAAAAATATTTTCTTTTACATGTTGAGGCACAATTAAGAAACAATTTCTATGTGCTTTCAATTCACAGGAAGAGGGAAATATTCCCAAAGATTAGAGTTCACCTTTGGTTAGAATTGCCACTCAGTCAACCTTATTTTCACAATGTTTTGAAGTTTTGATGTATTAAGCTATCTACAGCATAAACATCAATAAATCCAGTGTGACATATGTTTAAGATTTCAAGTTTTAAAAATCTACCCTAGATAATTTAACAGGATAAAAAACATTGCTTCTTGATATTGCAGAAGTTACTATGGTATATTTCAAGTTACAATTGTGAAACAGCATCAGCATACATGATCATATTACTAATTGAGCCCACAGCAAATATAGAAAAAGGTACATACATAAAAATCTACTTTGATAATTGAAATCCATTTTGAATAAACAACAAACAATATATCTTAAGTTGTCATTACTGTGGTATTCAAATGAAAGGAGATTCATGAATGGTTATGCAAATTTCAAGGAACACATTCAAAATGCAGTTTAAAAGCAGTGTGCAAAACATGAAAAGATGTCTATTTCTTGTTTTCTTAGCTGAGTTAATCTACTTGTATTTCAGAAATCTAATATTTAAGGAGGAAGAAACTGGTAATTTAGTTGTCAGTGGAACAGATATAACTATGGGAAATTCCTATAAATATTTTTAGTCAATTAGTGTTGGCCAGGCAGTTTGAAAATTCATGGTACAAATGGAACAATTCATAGGGGAAAAAAACAAAACAATGGATCTTCAAACCATGAGTCAGTATATTGAGTAAAGGAATAAATCTAAGGAACATGTGATTCATTCATTCATTACTCATTCATTCAATAGGTTTTTATCAGTTTTTATCCAGCACTTTCTATTTGCTATGCAAGCTATACCAATGGACATGGCCTCTGCCTTCCTGGCACTTTGTAGTGAGGGGTGCAGAAATGTTATGGCTAACAGCCCAATTCATTATTTAACTACAATTATGATAAATGCTCAAAGGAGACATTAGAGTGGGCTATGAGTGTCACAAAAGGGCTCACATTAGTGGAAGGCAAGCAAAGAGGGGGCATGGCAGGCACATCAAAGATAGATTTGTTAATGCAGCAACATTTGGGCTAAGAGCTGAACAAACTAGATCAACCAGGTGAAAGAGGCAGACTGTCAGGTACTTTTGTGGTGTGAAGCACAATGGTATACATAACTGTCATGAACATGACATGGGATGGCATCACAATAACAATAGCCTCTAGCATTTGTATAATGTTATCCATGCACCAGTCACCATGCTAAGAGCTGTACATGTATTTACTCAGTTACTTCTTATGGCAACACTCTGAGGTAGGATTCATTATTACCCTTTTCTAAGGATGAGAGGAAAGAGGCAGAATAACTTTCTCAAGATCATGCTGCTGGTCTCTGGCAGAGCCGGTTTGAGCCTAGGCTGCTTCTTTCCAGAGACGGCACTCTAGATCACTACCCACGCAGGCTAGGCACTCAGCTTTAGTTGTCCAGCCTCTGTGTAAGTTTCTACACTATGATTTTTCATAGTAAGGTATTTGTCATAGAGTTGAATGTAATTTATGGTAGGGTGATGTTCAAGAAAAATGCTGTCTTTGGTAGAAGTATCAATGATGGTTAAGTTTACTTTGGAATCAGACAGCCAGGATTTGACTCCCTGCTCCACTTTTCCTTATTTTCTATGTAAAGTTGGGTAAGTTTCTCTGGCTTTCCAAGTATAGCTATAAAATGCGGATAATAACGGTGTCTTTATCACAGGCTTGAGATAAGGTTTCCATGAAATAATAAATGTTCAATATATCCCTGGCAGAGTATTTGCTCAGTAATCGTCAGCTATTATCGTTAGCAGAAAAAAAAGATTGAACATGTCAAAGGGAAGATTGAATGCCTTGCGTAGGAGTGCGTGTTATTTTATAAGCAACAGGAAGCCACTGAGGTTTTCTAAAAAAAGAATGACTCAAGCATAGATGATAAATGATTAGTGATGATCTATAGTTTAAAAGTGTTTCCAAATATATTATTTAATTCAGTCTTCACCGATCTTGGGGGGATTATATTTTGATTGCCATTTTGCAGATAAAGAAACAAAAACTTAGCTTAAATGTCTGCCTAAGAGCTCATAGGCCTTAGCAGCATAGCTGTGGTTTAGGTTCAGGATTTCAAGTCAAGGGACAATTTTCACCATAACACAGCCGCCAGATGATTTTAAAAGACATTGTGGAGAGACTACATAGCAAAAGTAGAGAGCAAAGCTGTTTTGGTTATTCCAAATTTGAGGTGGATAATTTTTTTTTTAATTTAAAAAATGATTATGGGAGAAATATGAGTATCTAGTAAAGGTTTAAGAAGCTGGACATTTTGGCATTGGTCCCATCTTTGCCATTCCTTGGCTTTGTGACAAGTCATTGAACCTATATGTGGTAAGTTTCCTTGTTTGAGAAAATGAAAATATTCTATTTCTTGGGACTTTCCAATGCATCAAATGAGAGCCTCCTTCCTCCCAAAAAAAAAAAAAAAAAAAAAAGCCACAACAAACAAAACGGAAATCCAAAAGGCAAACACACTTACAAGATATTATTGTTGTTTTAAAAACACAAGCTTCCATTCCCAACATTGAACTTAAAACTTTATACAAAAATTGAAGTTAGGGCCACTGGAGTTGAGAAAGAATCTATTGAATATTTTTTTTTGTTTATTAAAATATGCAGAAAACTAGGAAGGTTTTCAATGCATTTAACATGTTAATCTATTGGTAGTAACTGTGCATTTTGCATTCACTGCACTGTTCACTAGAAACTTTTTGGGTGTTTGTTCTCCTTCAGTGTGAACTTTGAACATGCAGACCTGTCTTGGTTTGTTGTAGATATCACACATACTGAGGGTTGTTTTTCCAAGTCTAGTCCTCTATCCAGATATCAATGTCTTTTTTTTTTTTTTAGGGATTTACTTTCTGTGCCCCACTGTGATTCCAGACACACAATTTTCTTCCTTAGAGAAGCAGAAATGAACTGCTAAGGTCCTTATATATTCTTAGCTTCTCTTATTGTTCTCAAGCCCCCTTGAAGTAGTTGGGGACGTGTGTGGAACATTCTATTCATTGTCTTCTTTTTATACTCCAACTTGCAGTTATCCTCCTCTTCTCATTATTTCCAACTGAATTTACACATGGTTATACCTATTATAAAATTTTGAGGTTTCTGAAAATTTTCTCAGATATAAAGTTATGCATACTAGAAATTTCTATAGGTAACATTTTTTGGACAGTTTAATAATCAACAACATATTATAAGTCTTTACAAAATTACTACTTAAATAAATGGGATTCTGACCTGTAGAATTTATATATTTACATAGAGTATAGGAACTCATATAACTGCTTGAAAGAATAACTTGTATTAAGGATTTCTCTTTCCCCATCTCCTTTGCCTAAATTAGATAATCTGATATCTTCCCCTTCAAGGTTATGAGAAACTAATATGGAAAATCTTCATGTGAAAAAAGAATGTACAAAGAGTTATGAGATAACACACATAAATATGTTAGAGCTGGGGTTTTTTGAGATGTTAGAGATAGCACAGTGTTTTATATACTTGTAAGACAACTTGTTCTACATGATAATAAAATCTATATTATAGAAAATCAGTCAGCATATGAAAGAATTTTATTATTCTGCAAAGGTAGTTTTGATTTATAATATATTAATGTTCTTTGCTACACCAGCAACAAAGATGCTTAGAAACCTAGACAACTTAGAATCAGAATAACCTTTTGAAAGCACATAGTCCAACACCCTTATTTTACACAGAAGGATGCTGTGGCTTAGAAGACAGGTGAAGTGGTTAACTAAGGTCATGCTTCTAGTTAGAGGCCCCAACAGGGACCCTGAAATACTGATTCTGGTGCAGTACTCCAGCATTAAACCTCATTCTTTTCTCAGTGTGCTCCATGTTTTGTTCACCTCAAAACAGAAAGACCCTGTCTGGGATTGGATTTTCATTCATAGGTGAGAACAAAGCAAGACGCTAGCCTAGTTCCCAACACAGGTCCGTTTAAAGACAAGTACTAGATGCTAATATATGCCAACAAACAAAACAAGACTAATAAGGAAGGAATGTTTTGTGGTCCAAAGAAATGACCTTCACACAAGTGGAAATAGAAGCAGTGTTGAATGCACAAGATGGAGGAGCAAATGAATTATATATAAAGATAGTTCAAATTGATTACGGCAGCAGGAGACAAGCCAAGGACATTCACAGGCAACCTTATTAAAACATTTTTCCATTTTTCCTCAAGAAAATATTACAAATTCTTGACCTGGAAGGAAAAGGCATCCAAGCAAATACAGAACTCCTAAACCATTGCATATTGTCAGAGAACAACGCTACTTTCTGGCTACTGAAATCCCACCAGAATTTTAAAACTTAAAAATCAGGTAAATACACTGAATAGAGTTCATGTGCTATTTCTGTGACATAGAGGCAAGCACAGATGATGAAAGGAGGGCTAGATTACAGTTTGAAAATCTGCATAACGAATGCTTCTTCATATTCACTGCCTAACCAAAGGGGAAAGAAAGCAATGCCAAACTGAGGAAGGCTTCCCAGCAGAACGTGGGAGAGAAATAAGCTGAGCGTAACTGCCAAGTTTTATCTCAGGGGCTGAAGAGCACTGGGCAGTCCCTGTGAATAAAGAGTGACATTCTATTTCTGAAGCTGCTCTCAGGAGAGAATACTACTAGCTTTGAGGTGGAGGGCTGTCTTTACAACTATGAAAGAAACATTGATTGTGTTAAGTTATGTTGATGTGGGAAACATTGAAATCAACTCCAAAGGTGACCTGGAATACTTGCCTCCAATGCTTATATTTTCCTTCAATATAGACAGCTGTGTTCTCATCCCAAAGCAAATGATAATCAACCACTATCAGGCTTAGGAAGTAGTGTGTTGTGATCAAAAGTCATTCTGCTGCACCCCTGTCCCCCTGCAAATATACTCACTGAAGTGAACTTTCTCGCAGAAAAGTTTTTCATCAACCTCGTCCTACAGTCACCTGTGACCTCTGAAGCCTCTTGTGTTTCCATCATCACGAGCCAAGTCACTCAGTAACAACAGAGGGAGAGGAAGCAGGTGAAAAGTAAGAACCACCTGTGATGACAGATGAGCAAAGAAGGAATCACCAAGGCAACTGAAGGGAGACACATTTGGAAGTCCTGAAAGAAGCCAAAAATGAAAGGGCTTTACTTTTCCCCAAGGAAGTACACAGTTTCTCTCTGCCACCAA
This sequence comes from Varecia variegata, assembly GCA_028533085.1. Taxonomy (NCBI): domain Eukaryota; kingdom Metazoa; phylum Chordata; class Mammalia; order Primates; family Lemuridae; genus Varecia; species Varecia variegata. Next base: position 34,033,568 of record CM052437.1, read on the forward strand.
ATGTTCAGTGGAGTTTTCAGGCTTGGGAAATGACAGTAACTCCACTCTGGAAAAACCACCTTCCTGATCAATGGTGTCTCCATGAGTTTTAACAGGAGAAGCTGCATTAATGAAATCACTCGTGGAGTTGGAAGGAGATGAGGGTTATGAGATTTGGATGGATACATTAGCTGATTTGGTGAAAGACTAAGGTCTTTTCCATAAAAGAAAAGAAGGCTATGCTTTAGGGTCTATTTAAGACACTTCATAGCATGGATAGGAAGCTAACATTATTTAGATTGGGCTATCCATGAAAAAATGTACATAAAAGTGTGACTCTAAACTTAGGAACTGGTTTTTCAGGACAGGTTATCAGACTCACCAATGACTATTTGGTCAAAAAGGTACAAATACGGAGGGGAAGGTAAACATTGATTGCCCTCTCTACTTATAAGATGTTTAGTGTATTTATACTCTATAAATAGTTGCTTTATAATAATTTTAATAATCATGAACTACACCTTTTTTACAAAATAAAATGAACCTATCACTTCCTTCAGGCAAACATAATCAAATATTCAGAATATTTTAAAGAATTTTGACAGATGCTATTGATTTTTTTTTTTTTTTGGTAGGAACACCAGTTTAATATTGGGCAGCTAACCAGAGGAGTCAGATAGATTTGGGAATGTGGAGAGAATTTGCAGATTTTCAAGTAAAACTTTCAGTTCAAGTAAAACATTCCGCTTGTGAATGACCAAGGATTTCTTGTGCAAAGAAAATCTGGGTGACAGTTTGGCTCAATGTCAATGAGCCGGGTTAAACCAAGAGGCAGACTACAGAGTCTGTCATTCTCTTGTGACACAGATTTAGAGAGTGTAGGAGGAAAAAAAAAATCATGAGTAGAAACCAAAGCAAGCTACTTCACTATGGAACAATTGCTACACTATGGAATAATTATCAAGGTTCTAGAGGGAAGGGTCAATGAATTACAAACATTTTTCCTCTCTAGAGTTCAGAGCTAATTGAAAGATGGACAGAAGAGGCAGGCAGTGATTTAACAAAACTGTCTATATTATGAACTGTTGAAAGATAAACTTAAGTACATTAAAATTTTAAAGAGTTTGAGCAGACAGCGAGCTCCAGACCACAAGCAGTTCCTGGGCTCTGACAAAGAGTCATGGGGCTGGGGGTGGCAGCAGAGGCTTTTGCAAGGTGAATGCAGATGCAAGGTGAAGAAAATATTTGCAGTCACCTTATTTGGATCATTCCAGTGGAAAGTCTCTAATTAGAGATTATTTTGCAATTCCTGATTGGTTAAGCTTTAAGTTTCATTTTACCATTTACACTGAGTTGGGTTTTGGTTTGCTTGAATAGGAAACCAGGGCACTGGAGCTGCCTCAGCCGAATGGCCTCCCAATTATTTTTTTTTAACAGGACAAAACTTGGCATGGAAGACAAGGTTTCTATGTATAGCTAAGGGCTTTACTAATGCTTTATCCATGAATTAGGCAGACTTAGCTAACCAGCTCCCAGCTCTGTTGGGTGGTTGCACGACACCTCTGAAAGGGCAGGTCCCTTGCTGTGTTTCAGGAAGTAGACCAGAGATAATTTAGCAGGAGCTGAGCCACAAAATCCCACTTACCTTTGCCAGACTCTCTCATCAGATACTTCTCCTTTACATCAGAGGAAATACTTTGGGGACATTGAGAGTAGAGCTGAGTGTGCTGAACTTTTCCTCCCAAGGACACTCAATGAGTGGGGAATACACGGTCCTCTCAACAATACAGAGACTATAAGGAGTCAGCAGACGAGGGGCCAGTGACAAGAAGAAGATACAATGCAGAGTGCTCTTAGCAGACCTAGTCCTCACCACACTTGGCATAAATAATTGTGATCCAGGCCTCAGCCAATGGTGGCAGGGTTTGTTTTTGTCCTCAGATATGGCATGGAAGATAGTGGAGTGCATGTTTGATATTAATAAAATGTAAAGTTATATTTTAAGTAGTTTTAATCTTTTATGTAGATAATTGTGTGCAATTAAACAAACATTACAATCAGTTTTATGGTGTATAGGTTACTAAGTTAATTAGAATATCAATTATTTTAAATGTCTCCGTTTTTCAATTATTTTGAATCAATGAGTAGTATTTGATTAAACAAACATTTCTATTTAAAGATTCATTGTATTCCAGGCACTGTTTTGACAACAGACAGAGAGAGATGAACTGAATTAGATACATTTCTTGCCCTGAAAAGTCCATATTAAATAGAATTTACAGACATATAGTTAAATGGTGCAATTCATAAAACAGTACATTGACAGAGGCCATGCCAAAGCAAAAAAGAAAGAATGTTAAGATCTTCCTGGACCTCAGCAAAGGCTAAAAGTATCCTTCCACAGGCTTCTGAAAAATAAGTGAGATGTCACCAGATGAACATGGAGTGAAAGAGGGCACTCCAGGTAGCAGTAGCAGCAATCTGACGATAGGACCTTCTGTATGTGGAAATACAAATAATGTCATTATTGAAGAGTAGAATTCAACTGAAGGATTGACAAGAGATAAAGGTCATAATGTAGGTTGAGGCAAGCTCTTAAAAAATACTGTAATGCCACCATTGTGTTATTATTATTACATTTTTATTGTTGTGATTTGTTTTTGTTCTCTTCTTTAGCAACAGATATTGCCATCTCATGCTGAATAATAGATGGGGGGGGACTATATATCACCAGAAATTTGTCATACTTAAAGGGTAAATGAATGGGAAAACATCCCAGTTTTTCTGGGAGAAAGAGGTGATCCCACTCTGAGAGGTGGTTTACCACTGGGCTTGGTGGCTCTACTGCTGTGACGTAGTCGACATTGGACTCAGTCTTCCTAGCATTCATGGGGCTTATTTGCATGCCATGAAGTAATATACATGATAAACAAATAGATTTATAGATATATAAATAAAGTTCCTTCTTGAGGGCCTATTGCTGACCCTATTGTTGGCAAATAATTGCTCCCCTAATTACTATTACAAAGAAGCCTGGCTTCAGCACTGATGACGGTGGCAGAAGAAAAAGAACCAAAGAATCTGCCTTAACTGGTGAATTTTGTACCATAACTTTAAAGTCAGCTTTATCTTTTGGAGAAGTACCTCATTTTCCTATGTTCCAAACTTATGTAGAAAAACTCATCTTTCTCTCTGTTCTGCCAAAAAGACTTACCATTCCTGAGCCATTTAGGTGCAGTACTACTTATCTATAAAAAGTGATTATCTTGGCCACTTCCTCCCCATGAGGCCAAGGAATTAATTCAAAGGAATCTAGAAAACTTGGTTGGATCCCATCCACTAAGGAAATCACTGGGCAGTGAGCATTTGTCTCCTTAATTATGTGTCATTTTAGATGATGACACTTTAGTATATGCGATAGCTATGGAAAAAGGAGATTCAGTCCATTTTCTGGCTTAGGACTCAAATTACTAAGTTAGTTTGTATAGAGCCTCTAGCATCCATTCACCACACTCAGTGTAATGAGATGGGACTGGTCCAGTGGTGATTTCCTTCATCACTCAAGGTACTTACAAGCACTACAGAACCCTTGGGCACATAAAGAGAAGGAAGGGAAGATTCTTGGAAGAAGGAAAACTGGACTTTCGAATATCATGCTATTACTTGTATGAGGAGGACTCAAAGACTTTGCATTTTTAGAACAGACTGGGACAGGTTTGTGAACTCCTAAAATCTGTAGGATTTTACTCTGGTTTTATGAAAGTGCTAAAGATTTTTTCTGTAAGCAAGAAGGTGACAGTCTGTGATTAGAGTCAAAGGATGTAAGCATGATCAAATGTGCTTTGTAGCAGTCCAAGCTAGCAACGGTATGGTCAGTGATAAGCAAGGATGCCGGGCCTGGGAGACTAACTGCAAATATGCAGGCCCAGATTGGACAAAACAGAAGTGATGGGGAGCAGAAACTATACCAATGGTTTCTCACTGAATATATCTACACACTATTAATGTATATTTTATTTTTAGGGCGTTATTTCTAGGAAATATTCATTGCAATCCAAGTACCACAGGTTGACTCATAGCTCAATGGATCATTAATGTGAGGGAAGTGAATTAGGCCATGTCCCGTCATTAATAACTTGGTTTGGAGCCTTGTTCTCTGGGGAATGTCAGCTACCATCCTCCTGACTTTATTCCTGTGTGAAGACTCTGAGTTTTCATCTTAAAAGAAATATCAGGTACTGGTTCTGTATAGAGTAAGTTGCTGCCAAGATGAAAAATCTGCCTAGAAGCAATAATTGAAGGGTCAGACAAAAATAACTGTCCAAATGGTGTGCTTATAAAATGCTCAGGAGTAACTGATAGTTAGGAAAAGTTAGGGTTGAAGGCAAAAACCAAAGGTGTATTCTTGAATTTCATCTATTGATCATGTGCAGAAGAGTTAGTTGTATATATATTAATAATATTTCCCTGATCCTTTGGTAGCTAATATATTTTGTGGCAAAACACTTTTCAGAGGCAAAGGATGAACTTGTAAGACAAAGAATTGTAACGATTTATTTAAAAGTATAATCCTTTTTTTAAAAACTGAAGTACATTGCACCATTCAGTGGAGTGAAAATAGAAGAATGAACAAATGGCTAAGGAATTATAGTTTGAAGTTATGCAGCAAACACATTATAGTTATTTTAATTGTTTCTGAAATTATGTTCTGTATTTTAGGAAGGAACACTCTCTAACCCACTACTGTTACAAATATAAAACAACAAAAACAACAACAAAAACACACAAAAATAAATCTAACAAAAACTATAAAATGTATCTCACTCCCAAATGGAAGAATAAAAGCTCAAAACCCCCACAAAATTAAATGAAGTGTTTATGTAGATATTAGGCTGACATTTCCTTAGTAAAAACTCAAATTAGAAATATTCTGTAGGCAAAAGGTGGGAAGGGATGAGAAGATGAAATTTAACTTATTTTTCTAGTACATGCTGTGAGAGCTACATTCTCACCTCCACAAACTAGTGAATCAAAGGTATCGAGGATTCAAGCATTTTTTTTTTCCAGCAGTGGGTGGCCCAAGTGCTTTAATCTAGCCGTCTTTTTATATTAGAGAGAAAGCTGAAATTATTGTGACTTGTACAATATCCCATTTGTTCTGTTCTGTTACTCTCACTAAATTCTCTGAATTTTGTTGGGTGTCTCTCCCCCACTAAGAAAATGAACCTGTGCTGCAATTTCTCTGTTGAGACTGTGGTATAATTCCTTCTTTCAAAAAGGAAAAGTGTAGAAACATTCATTTTTACAAAGAAGTCTTACAACTGGGAGCCTATCTTTTCGTTAGAGAAACAAACTGTACATGACTAAATGATTACATTCCATAAATTTACTCTGTAAAACTTAAAACAGTTCCTCTTGCTTTTTTTTAAAAAAAAATCATTAGCAGTCCATTTTTACTAATCACTGAATCATATGATTGCAAGGGTACTTTCTCAAGAATGGCCAACCATTCAACAATAAATTTCAATGACACATTCCTTATGAAGGCAGGAACTCCTTCTGAATGGTGAATTTGACTTCTCTTTAGTGTTCTGGGAGTTCCCTAAACTCCTCACCTATGGGGAAAAAAGGCAGTGGAAGAAGTGAAGGAAAAGGGAAAAAAAAAATGGAAATCACCTCACTAAGAATTATGGGAAATTAATTTGAAAAGCATTTATAAAATAAATAATAAATATAAGTTGCCTTCTGATGAACCACAGGACTGTGCTGGTGGGGGCTGGAAAGAAGTTAAAAAAGAAGGTTAAGAAGATATTCTCACTAATGAAACTCTCTGTTTGGAGAAATGGATTTAGTTTAAGGAATTAGGGAGCAGTATATAATAAACCAGGGGGGTAAAAAGGCAATTCTCAAAGGCTTCCAGCTTTCCTTTCCCCTCTGTCTTGGTATTTATAATTTATGCCTCCGTAAGATACCAACACACTATTAATTTTCAATCTGAAGACTAGTTAAGCAAAAATGGAAATGGATTCTAAAAAGAAAATAGTATATGATAGAATGTAAAAGTCAGCTGGGGTTAGGTCTTAGGCAGACACTAGAACAACTAGAATTCTCTCTCTTTCTCCTTTATTCGTATAGGGAATTCCTGACTACCCCACACATTCCAGGTTTCCATATCACTGCCAGTGAGACTCAAAACAGAATGACCTGCTCTTGCTCAATCCCAATGCTCAATTTCTAGGAGAGAGAATTAGCTTGTCTCAGTTGAAGAAGTCAGGTATAGTCAGGGGATTGGATCACATAATTTAAATTTGACCATGGTTGGTGGAGAACCCAACTGTGGCTCAGAGTTCAGTTACTGGAGAAAAGCAAATGGCTCCTGAATTGTAAAGACACCCCAAAGAATGTTTACTGTGTCAATTTGAATAACGTACTAGAAGAATCATTTCTAAAATGCCATATTTTATCAGGAGCCATATATATTCTTATTTCTTGCTGACATTTCTGAATAAAGAATAAAGACTTAGGATGTCACTTTGCAACTGAACAGATATACTGTTTTTATTAAATATTTTTTTTGTCAGTGTGCATGTGTGTGTAAAGGCAAATAATTTCTTGATGCCCTTCTACAATAGAAAATGGAAAGGCAGTCAGCACCAAAGTCAGTTTCCTGTTCTTGACTCTACCACCATGTCTACAAAATTTTTTTACCATATGCTCACTGCAAGGTTCAGGCAGATATATATTATGCAGGAACCATATGTTGATTTTGCAATGGCATATTTTCTATTTTTCAAAATTGAGCCTACCATATTGTGGACACAGACAGTGGGAACCTCAATATCTTTCATTTGAAAGCCAAGATGGCATTAAACAGGAGTGCAAATGGTTACAGCTAGATATATGACTGCTTGATTTGAGTAAATGAATGCAGCTGCCTGACAGGTAATCTCTACCATGTTGAGAGTCCCATGAAAACACTTTAGAATCCAAACTCAATGCAATAGACTTGCTTTGTTGTAGATTCTTCATTGTCTTTTCATCTCTGCTCAAAGGTTCTTGCTTTTTTCCATATGGTTCACAATTTAAAGATGTTTTGGAATTGACTTTCGAAATGACAATTTCCCAGTGTTCTTGAAAGAAAAGTAAAGGATGACTAAAAAAATTAAATTTGAAAAATTGAAGATGTCATTTTAAAAGTATAGATTTCTCTTCAATCTTTGTACATAAAGCTTTATTTAAAAAGTTGATAAATGTTATCTTTACATTAATGTGTCTAACATACATGTTCTAATACTTTTGACTTTAATAGTAGAAGTTTCTTTTTAAGGAAATAAATTACTCCATTTTAGTTGGGTGTGTAAAATGAGACCACTCTTCTTTACCCTAAAGGGTGTAGCTCATCAACTAGTGTGAAACACTGAATATTCTGTATTTTTAAAGTAAAAGGAGGTAATTCACAGAGAGTTTTTTAAAAAGGTCTTTTTTAAGGTTTTTAGAGAACTTGTTAAAAAAACACCCACAACCATATTTCAAGTCACATTCCCTCTCTTGTCTCTTCTCCCCACAAAATGCTCAGACTGCCAATTTAAAGCAAAAACATAGTCAAGCCAGATAAAAAGCATCCAGATGAAGAGAAGGTTAATCGTGGAAGGGACCAAAGCAATCTGTCAGTTTCTTCAGAATGACTGTGTTTAGTAGTTTCTTCCCCTGACCCCTAGGACATAAAGCCTGGCATTCACTAGTTCTTAGACGCCAGGCGATAACAGTGTTGATCCACAATCATGAAGTTTCCTCATTGTCAATCTTATTTTGGCCTCAGAGTCTTGGAAGGGGAGCCCGGGAAGGAGGAGTTGGGAACTCATAGCTAAGAAAATAAGCAGGAACATGAATAGGAGTGCAAACATCTGGATGCCCTGGTTTAGTAATGTTAGGCAGTAAGCCACTTCTTCTGTCTCTTCATCTAACCCAAATAAAACCATAAAGAGAGGCAATTTTTTAAAATGTATTCACCAAAGGCATTTTTCAGCTTCATTTTTAGCTTATGGCATGACAGCCCACTGAATTGTCATGACAAACATAAATGAGAATAAAATATAAATTCAAACTTATATAACTGTTGCGTTTTAGTTCTTCCTTTCCTCTTTGTGATAACAAAAACTAGGCTTTCATTCTGAGTTATGATCCTCTCTTACTCATGCTTTGCCCTTGGTTCCACTTGTAATTATCACAGCACAGAACGTGTCAGCTTCCTTATCTATAAGAGGGGAATGATAATAGTACCTATTTCATACATACTATGGTAAGGAGTGAATGACACATAGGATATATAACACTTAGAGGGTCCAGCTTATAGTAAGAGATCAAAGAATGTTAACTATCTTCATGCTTATTATTTTGTTGAAATATGACTTATATATTTATAAATATAATATAAACTTATAATCTATTGTGTGCCAGAAGACTTTGGTTCTAGTGCTGAGTCTGTCACTAAGAAACTGCAAGTTTCCTTACCATTGAATATTTTTAGAAAAAGAGCTGGTACAATAAAAGCCCTGGATGAGCTGTGGGGCATGGGTGAGTGAGATGGGGATGCGTATCATATCCCAAGGCTTATGGAGAAGTGCAACAGTGGCTGAGGAAGAAGGAGAGCTGAGTAGCAGCAGATCTGGTTGGTGAACCAGCCATGAAATTTATTCTGTGTTCTCCAAGCACCAAATCTAAGTTCATATGTGGTTTTGGGAGTGGAAGTTTCCAGGGCTCCAAAGGGATATTGATAAAAGGCAGTGACTAGGAACGGGTTGGAGGAAAGTGTTGGCTGGAAACCAGTCAGCGGTTTTCATTCAAAAGGTTTGTCTTTAGGAAGCTAAAAACCAGACATGAGTGTGTTTCAGGGTAGGGATAAATAAAAGCAAAACCCAGTCCTGGAAACTGGGGTAACATGGGGATGGGAGAGAGAAAAATTATAGGGGCAAATTCCTGGACCTCATTGATTACCATCATAGCAACTGAGTCTGAATAAAGAGAAAACAATCTGGAGGTAACTCTTATTTTAAGAGACCACTCCAATGAGAGTCCTTAGGAAAAGCTCCATATACCAGATAGTTAATTGTCCTGAGCCACCTAACTATGGGGGATGGTGAAAGAGATGGACAGGGGAATAGCATGCAATCTTGCTCTACGTTGGTCAAGAAAAGAACCCCGTAAAGCATTAAAAACATTGATCTATATCTGACCTGAACTACCAGTCTATTCTTACTTCCGATGGCAGTTGAAAGTAGACTGGATAACCCCTATAACCGGTTCTCTATATTCTGAGTCAAGATTTCAGATAGCACTAGACTTCAAACAGTCATGGTAGTCTTTCTATCATTACCTGTATGTGGATATCTTAGCAGGATGTTTGGTGTCTAGGTTAGGACTATGTAAATTCTGGGAAAGGCTAAAATCTCTGGTGTGATTGATGAGCATAAGAGAAAGAAACAAAGCATAGTTTGTTTTTCTGAACAATTATAATCCTAAGGGTTCATTGAACCCCAAGGTTACTTCTGCTAGAAACAAAGCACTCTAGACAGAAATGTGGTAGAATGGAAGAAAAAAAAAAGGAAAAGGAGGGAGATCAAGTGGAAAATATGCTAAATTTTCCATTTCCAAAATAAACTTTTCACTGTCTCAGTATGGGAGATGCCATGTTTCTCTTCACACCTTCACTGATAAGTCCCTAAGAGAAACTTGTTCCTTGGTAGATGCAGCCCCTTGCCTGGAGCCCATAGTAAGTCCTCCTATCCAGGGGACAGAAATGTTGAAGGAATAGACTCCCAACTGGAGAGAAAACCAGGGTCATTAACATGTATCAGCCAACATAGTTCTTCATCCATAAATATTAATACATAATCAATGAACACCTGACATATGGAAAAAAAAATACTCAACAATACAAAACAGGGGAAAAGACCAAGATTACCAAGTACAACTACTACCCATCAGGGTAAAAAATTTAATTCATGGAAAAGAAAGAATGTTTTAAAAATTCTTATTAGTATCCACAGAGACATTCTGTTCAATTTCTGCAAGCAAATTACATCCAAATAAACAAGAACAGGCTGTCATTTTGTTCCTTGTCAAATAACAAGAAAACAAAAAACATACTTGTTTAAAGATATGACAAAAATAGAAAGTGTTCCAGTAGTCATGATTTTTAAAAAAATCTCAGGAAAAATGGCAAAAACGCTTTTATTTTTCAGAAAAAAATAGAAATAATAAGCAGTATAGAGAATCAATACTGAAAGAACAATATCTATTTAGTAGGAAGTCCAGGAGAAGAAAGCTGTGGAAATGAATGGGAAGAAATTATCAAAGAAATAATAGAAGAAAAAATTTGAGCTAAGGAAAGGCCTAGAAGGTGTTTGAAAGCATATGCCAAGTGCCGAACAAAATTAAATAAAAATAGCTAATGTTTCTGAGTCCTTTGTATGTGTTATATTAATCTTCACAACAATTCTATATTATATCATATTATTTAATCTTCACTCAACCCTAAGGGTTAAACTCTCATGTTTTATAATTGAACAAAGTGAAGTGAGGTTTGATTTTTAACTTCCACAAGGTCCCACAATTAATAAGTGGCACACTCAGCATTAGAACAGAGAGAGTCTTGAGTGAGAGATCATCATCTTAGTGACACATTTACTGAAGTGTTAAAATACCCACATTTAAATACAGCATTGTGAGTATCAAGGATAAAGAGATGACACTAAAAGACTTGCAGAGCATATAGGATGCCTACAAAAGAGTAAGAATCTGAGTCATCATACTAGTTTTCTTATTGACATCAAGTATATTGATAAGTAATTCTGAATGGCAATAATTTTGACGCCAGAATTACTTTATGCCCAACCACATTTTCAATGCATTGGAGACAAAAAATATTTTTCAAACCTGTAAATTCTGAAAATGTTTATCCTCTATGTACTCCTTTCTTAAAAATAATACTACCACCTTAAGAAACTACTGTAGCAAAATAAAAAATGAATCCAAGAAAGACATGGGATTTAATAAATAGTATAAGTAACCTTGGGGTTCAATGAACCCTTAGGATTATAATTGTTCAGAAAAATAGTAAACATTAGTTTAAACTAGAATGAAGAATGTCTTTGAGAATAAAGTGGATGCTACTTACTGGATAAGGGGAAAGCTTCAATGCTCTTCTACCAAAAATAAGAAATAATGGCAATAAAAAATTTTATAAAAAGTGGCAGTGTGGTGAAATCATGATTTTTGCATAAATCACACCAAAATATTCATGCATTTTGAACATTTTTTTTTTTGAGAGAGGGTCTCACTCTGTTGCCTGGATATCATTGTAGCTCACTGCAACCTCAAAATCCTGGGCTCAAGTGATCTTCCTGCCTCAGCCTCCCAAGTAGCTAGGACTGCAGGCATGTGCCAATATGCCCGGCTAATTTTTTCTACTTTTTGCAGAGATGGGGTCTCACTCTTGCTCAAACTGGACTCAAACTCCTGGCCTCAAGCAGTCCTCCCACCTCAGCCTCCCAAAATGCTAAGATTACAGGAGGGAACCCCCGTGCCTGGCATTGATCAATTTCTTTTGAAGCACTAAGACAATCCATTTGTTTTTTATTCTTGGAATATTCTTCAAGTGGTACAGATTTCCTGACATAAGATTATATTCATTTTCCTACAGATCCAGTTATACTACTTGGTTTCACAATTAATAATCTTTACACTATCATATCATACATCCTAATAAATGGGATTTAATGTTTAGAATAAAACTAAGGCCAAACTGAAAGCTTTGACATATTTACAGTGAAGAATATAAATGGTTCAGAATGTGCCCACATAAAATAATGACAATTAAAAACAGGAAGGAATGAAAGGCATAGAGGTGTGGGTATGTAATTTTTCTCCTCTTACAATGTGGAAATTCAACTGATACAGAATCAAGGTAGTGGACCCAGAAATGGATTGTTAAGAACAGTGTTGAGCATTTTAAGTGTAAACATGAGAAGAAATAAAGGTAACGTAAGTTGGAGAAAGGAGAAAGGAGAAAGGGATGAAGGAAGAGGGTGGTAGGTTAAATGTACACAAGTTCTTCACATCTTGTGAAGTGATAGTGTGTAGAGGTGACAAATCAAGAAGCACTAATAACAGAAGAATTAAAAGTGATTAAAAGGGGAAAAAGAAGGAAGAGTGGGGGGGGTCAAGAAAAGGGGAATTTGACTTTTCATTTGATCCTTTTCTATGACTATATGTGTGTTACCCTTTCTGTGACTGTATGTTATATTTTTATCTAAATATCTTAAAGGCACATTAGCACATGAGCCAGAATCAGTGACGTTATGGAGGCCAGCTTGATTACTTCACTCATCCCTCTTGGTGTAGAGATCTTGTCCATCACTGCTTTTCCTTGATATTTAACTCTTGAGAAAAGCTGTTGTCATTAAGTTTCACCTATTTTCATTTAATAATCTTGCAGTGGAGACAATTAATACAGAAGACTGTAAATTTGAAAAGGAAAAAGAAATCTGGACTTTTACGAATCAATGATAGGTTTTCCATCAATACCAGACTAACTCCCTCTAGTGTTTCCACTGCTTCCCTTATCTACCTGCATTGCATCTACTCTACTGGCTTTTAGTCAAAAACACCCTAGAAAATTGAGGCGGTTCTGATTCATCTCACTCATGACCATTACTAAGATTTTGATCAGTCTACATAGAACTTAGTCATGTACCACAGATAATTAAAAAAAAATCTATGCAAAGATTTTTTTTGGTTAGTATTCATAAGTATTCTTTCTCTTATTTTTGAAGTATTCCGATATCTAAGAGAAACTATTTGCATTAAGTCTATACCACTAAAGATAAATATTAAATTTTGTACTTGAAAAAACTTTTCTAAGAGAGTTAATTTGTGGTAGTCATAGAAACAACATAAAATAAATGTCAAATTATATACATTGGTAACTATGGATGGATGAGAATTGTTTATACGCTTTTGTAAAATGTGAAATGGCTCAGTAGTCATCTTAAATCATTTTATTTTTCATCCATGTTTACATGATGATATTATGCTACTTTATTGTTCTAACAAACATAAAAAATAATTAGGTAGTCATGGATTATAGCTCTTTATTTTTAATAAAACGAATTATTTTCCAGAGAAAATAGCTATAATGCTTAATTGTGAAACATTTCTATAGTAAGTAAAACAGAAGAATCTTGTTTTCAATGGTGGTCTTAGAGTGATGCAGAGGAAAATATCTCAGTACAGGAGGAAAAGATGCAGAACCAGAGCTGAAAGCTGACACAAAACCAGTACCATATATTGCCAGTTTTACCAAAAACATTCCACAGGTCCTGGTTTTTTAGCTTACTGACCAAATGACCATTTCATCCTTCTTAGAGTGAGGCTAGAGAGTCACTGAAAAAGCATCTGTAAGCTCCACTAGGGAGTTGGCCAAGACACGACCAGGGAATCCCATTTAAATAAAGGAGTTCCAACAGATTCCATTTTTTTTAAACACAGAATTATTTTATTATACACTCAATTTTTTTTCTTATTTCAGCATATTGTGGGGGTACAAATATTTAGGTTATGTATGTTGCCCTTGCCCCTACTGCCCCCCGAGTCAGAGTTCAAGCATGTCCATCTCCCAGACAGTGCGCATCACACTCATTATGTATGTATACACCCATCCCCTCCCCCACCCACATCTGCCCGACACCCAATCAATGTTATTCCTCAATGTGCTCTTAGGTGATCATCAGTGAAACCAATTTGATGGTGA
>CM052437.1:34047456-34129398 GCA_028533085.1 Varecia variegata
TATTTTTCCATTCTTGGGATACTTCACTTAATAGAATTGGTTCCAACTCTTTCCAGGAAAATACAAGAGGTGCTATATCACCATTGTTTCTTATAGCTGAGTAGTACTCCATGGTATACATCTACCACATTTTATTAATCCACTCATATATTGGTGGACATTTGGGTTGTTTCCACATCTTTGCAATTGTGAATTGTGCTGCTATAAACATTCGGGTGCAGGTATCTTTGTCATAGAATGCCTTTTGTTCTTTTGGATAGATGCCCAATAATGGGATTGCTGGATCAAATGGTAGGTCTACTTGTATCTGTTTAAGAGATGACACCGTGTCATCTCTAATGTCATACCCTTCATCTGATGCTTCTGACACATGAACTACTTACTCTCACAAATTCCTCACCTCTTTTTTCTTTCTCAACAGGTGGGAGAAATGGGGAGTTAATAGGAGTGGAGAAGAGGAAATAGAATCAGCTAACCATTTGTTCATGGCAGTGTAGCACAAAGCAAAATCAGTACTGTAGATGTCACAGAAAATACCTATTAAATATATTACTGGCAGCAGTAGATTCTCAGATATACAGTAAAGAGATGCATTGTGTTCTCAAGATGGGTAATTCTCACAACCCCCACAATCAACAGGGACAGAAAAATATTGGGTTAAAAAATAGCACTAGACAGAATTTTAATTTTTAAAATTTAATTTTGAAAGAATTTAATGTATTTAGCATGCAGTGAATTAATGTAAGAATAAAAATCTAGTGTCATGTGGGCCAATCGCTCAGGCACTCTTGGTAAAAAAAAAAAAAAAAAAGGATGTTATTAGAACATTAGAGCCTGAGTCCTTTGAAAATGTTGAACGTAATGATGAATGCAATAATGAATCTTGTGTTTGTTCATCATTAGTTAAGTGAAAGTATGTTTAAAATGCTTTTATCCTTAATTTATAATCAGATATATCTTTATTTCCAGTAAATGCTAGGTGGTGGTTTTCAGCAAAACATCTAGAAATCTTCAAAAAGTCTCTCCTCCTACTGCACAATTCAAAAAAATGATAGCCTCTTATCAAGTAGCCTCTGGATTACAGAAAATAAATACAAATGCTCCTGGGAGCTTTAACACGTATAGTCTATGAATATGGCTGTTGGCTGAGGCAGCACCATGATGGAAGAGATGGATCTGACAAGGATTGGAAAGAGCGTTTGCTCAAAATGTGTGGAGTTAGGCACAGAGAGAGGAGGAAACTCCATCATCTGTAAGGGGAGAAGACAGGCCCCAGCGGGCACTGGAAGTAAAAGATCGGAAAACACAGGACTAAGGAGAGAGGTACTGAAAAGGGAAACACGTAAATGGATGTCTGACAACTTCCCCCACATTTTATATTTAGTAAGTACACTAAATAGACTTTAGTAAGCATACAAAATACACTGTGGAACATATACCTAGGAGCACTGATTCTGATTACATGCAGTGTAAATTTATGTCTCAAAAATTGCCTGCTTTGTTTAAACAACTGCATGCTAGTTTCTGAGATGGCCTTTGTTAATATGTCCTTATTTTCTTTTGAAGATAAAAATTATAATATGAATTTATTATTTATATTCTCCGTCTTTCAACCTATTGACAAAGCCTTCACTTTGTTTCCACTCTCAACTGCTATTGTGGCGCCAAGCCCTAAATCAAAGCTATCTATCACAGCCTAGAATGGGCCCAAATCAATGCCAATAAATTTTAAAAGGCAGCTTCTATGGTACAAGATTATTAATATTTAAACAGAAAAATAATATAGTATAAAACTTAAGCCCCTAGGGCCACCATGAATAGTATTCACATTATGGTGCTTTGTTTAAGAAGAAATCATTATATTCCCTTAAACATGAGTTTGTTTCCATTAGAAATAAATACTACTAACTATATTTTCCATCAATCAACAAATATTTATTGAGCACCAGCTCTGGGCAAGACAAAGAACTAGGCATACTGTGGGTTCTAGGAAATATGTAACACAAAAGAATACAATCTTTTTGTAAAGAGAAAACCTGGGAATAAAAAAGTTAGCTGTGTAAATGAGATGATGCAATTACTAAATGACATATATAGACAGTGAACACTGTACTGTCTACAAGAAGGAAAGACTGATAATAGTCCAAGGTGGTTAGGGAAGAATACAATCGACCCACAACCTGAACTTGTCTTGGTAGATGGCCAGATTTGGATCAGTGAAGATGTGGAGGGATGGCATCACAGTGAAGGTGGTAGCATGAACAAAAACAAAGGCATGGAAATATAGGGAATGATCAGGCAACACTGAGGAACCTAATCTTATCGGGGTGGAGGGAGCATGATTATGATAAAATGGAGATAACCTGATAAATGTAATTTCAGGAGGGATGCTGGAAAGTCTCCAACTGCAGACTATATAAGAAGGCGATACTGTCTAGATTTGTGTTCAGTCACATGAGGAATCATGGTTATGAATATTTTAACCTTTGTTTCCACTGGCTTTTACCATCTGTCTATCCTTTTTAGTCAAGTGGTATATAACAGCCACCCCCACTATACACATATAAAAAGTAAGTAAATAAATTACTAGTTCTGGATAAACCATAAACCATATGGCCCAAGTACCTTGGTTTGGGGAATATGTATTTGATGAAGTGTTTAAGAATGACATCTGGACAAAGTAGCAAAAACTCACAGCAGAGTGGCAGGGGATACTGGCAATGGTAAGGGCCAAGTACAAGTGTTTAAAGCTCTAAATAGTGGTTATTAATTGTGATCTGCCAACAACTTAATTCTTTGAAATTTTCTCTCTGTGATTGTTCCAAAGTTCAGGCTATTATGCATGCATAGACCCCAAAGGGTCTGGCCTATTTTGCTTCTATAAAACCCTGGGAATATTTAGGATTTAATCTTAAATATCTTCTCCCTTTATCTTACAGTACAACCTTAACTCAATAACCACAATCCTCCTATACCTAGACTTTTTCTTACAACACTTGTGAGAAAGAAGGTAAAACATATGATAATGAGCATATGCTATTTATTGAATTATAACAATCTCATATATCTGCTCCAGTGCACACTCACCTCATTCTCTTATACCTGCATTACCTAGAGCAATGATGATTGGAATTGATGTTCAAAATGATCACTCCAAGAACCTTTACTAGTCTTTATCATCAAAGTATATTTGTCATGGAATGAATGGAGATTAAGAGAGTTGGAACGGTTCTCAACAGTATATAATTCTCTCAGACAGCTCACCTTTCATGTTTTTATCACTGTCTCCTGTGAAAATGACTTCTTTACCTACCTTCTATACCTGGTTTTGTTCCTGAACTCCAATTCCTCATTTCTACCTACCTACTCTTATCTCCAAACTTCCCTTTGATCACAGAGAATGAAATAAGCAAATTATTTGCTCTCAGAGTTCATATGCTGGTTGAGAAACAGATACCATCTATTTAAACAAATAGGCATAAAATGGACTGAATGTTTATGTCCCTTTAAAAGATATATGTTGAAATCTTAACCTCAAAGATGATAGTATTAGATGGGGCCTTTGGAACATGATTAGGTCATGAGAGTAAAGCCCTTCCAAATGGGATTAGTGCCCTTGTAAAAAAGATCCCAGAAAGATCCTTTACCCTTTCTGTTATGTGAGGACACAGCAAAAAGTTGGCAGTCTGCAACTCAGAAAAGAGCCCTCACCAGAACCCAACCATGCTGGTACCCTGATCTTGGACTTTCCAGCCTCCAGAACTGTGAGAAATAAATTTCTGGTGTTTATAAGTCACGCAGTCTATGGTATTTTGTTAAAGCAGCCCAAATGAACTAGGACAAGGCATATGTCATATTATCGTGTGGCGAGGGAAGCTATGGGTGGTGCTAATTTAGACAGGGTCATCAGAGAAGGTCTCTTAGATAAAGTGCCAAGATATCAATATAATGAGGGAAAAGAACTTGGGAATATCTAGGCAAAATTTTTCCAAGCCAAGGAAACAACATGCTCAGAGGGCCTGAAATGAGATGTACTTTGTGAACTTGACTAATAGCAAAAAGGCCCGCGGTAACAACTAGTGTTTAGGTAGTACCGCTTCTACTAAATTTTATGGGAACTTGCTCTAGCCCTATCTTCCTTCTTTCTCAAGGTTTCTACCCTAATCAAGCTCTCAGCACTTCGTCCTGGGACTGTCACATGAACTTTTTAGCAGGTCATCCAGCCTTCCAGATCAGCTCCTTCCAGATCATCTGTCACGCGCTATTATACCAACCTTTCAAAATCTTGTTGTTTGCCTTAAACTGCTTTGTTCACACACAGTCTATGCATCCTAATCCTATCTCCTAACACATGCTTTATGGAAATTTCTCATTATTCCATCCATGCTGAGCAATCCCTTTTCTGAAGTTCTGTAGAAGTATGGGCCTCTACTCTACATAGTTTTTAATACAACACATATTTTTCATATGTACCTATTTCCTCTTCTCACATTTTGATTTTCTTGATGACATTTGTCTACTCATTTAAAAAAGAAAAGAGGATTCAGCTAACTTATTATAATACCTATAATAACATAATAGGTCCCTGTCATTTTTGGGTATTATATAAGATTATTATAATAATACAGAGAACTTCTATTAATTATATTTACCTTTAATTAAATAGAAACATGATTTATCACAAGTCCCTACCTTCTCACTAGTCCATTCTTTCCTCTGAAAACTTCAAATTGGGTAGCAATGTAAGAATGCTAAAATCCCTTTGGAAAAAAAGATTATGAAACTGTCATATATTTTTAATATATGTATATATGCTACACATTTATTTTTAATCATATATAAAAGATATGATTAAAGCCCCTTTATATAATGCCTTTATGTAAACTTTATATTCATTTTAATACTTTTCCATATAATTTAATATCTAACATTTATTAAGCACTTAATATCTTTCAGAGCACATTTATATACATTATCTTATGTGGGTCTCAAAGCACCCTGTGAATTGTTAAACAGGGTTATTTTGTCATCATCAGATGAGCTAAACGACTTGTTAGAGATCATGCATCTAATAAGTGACAGGACATATGATACTGGAAACATTTCTTTTTATACTATAAACCAGAAATAATCTTATGTTCCTTCTGGTTATTCCATCACTCTGCCTTTCTTATTGAGAGAGAAGTGGGGAGGGAGGGAGAGGAAGAGATTGGAAGAGAGAGAAAGGAAAGAGGGAAAGAGGAGGAGATGGAGTGAGGGAGAGGGGGGCGAGGGGAGAGGGAGAGGGAGAATTAGCTAAATTTTTAGCAGGTTTGTTTTAGATATTTTCAAACAATGGTCTGTAGCAGACCAGATGTGCAATTCTTATGAATTGAACTGAGTATGGACAGCTCAAGCTCAGCTGCTGGTACATACAGGCTCTTAAAAAATGTTGATAAATGAAAGTGTTGCCATATTTTTCTAATTTGAGTTGTTTTTACTATACACTCTCTTTTAATGACTAAGATTTTACCTATCTTTTCCCACCTTTGATGGACTAAAAATAACCATGCTTAAGTTTTGTTTTTTTTTTTTAAACATCCTTATATCCACTGAAGTTTTCCAAGGGATCTTGGAAAATATGCCTTTAGTTATTGCCTGACTACATAATGTCAAACTTTGTGGTTACATTCTAGAAATTACCAATGTCGATGTGGAATTATCCATGCACTCCTTGGCAGCAAGACGCAGCCAATGTCAAATTAAAATAGCTAAAAATGATGGATGATAATACAGGAGAGACTTGGGGAACCTGTTTACAGGTTGCTCTCAGAACTGCATAAATAAATAAAAGAGAAAAGAATATTCTCACATTGTCATCTATTATATACCATATGCACAGTAACCAATATTTGATAATTACATGAATATTTCAAAACACAGTTGTAAGAACTTCTCTCATCCTTGGGGATGCAGCACCCTGTTTAATCATTTGAGAAGTTTTCCAGTGAAATCATTTATTTCCCCTTTGTGCAACATATGTAGCTTTGTTATTGGCACCCATCATATATGTTGACAGAATATTGATAATATTTTTATAGCTAGCTGGGCAATGGAGTAAAAAGAATCTCTTATCTGCTATTTACTTACCTTCTTTCTGCAGTATTTCCAGTCCTGCACAACCACATTCATTATTTCAAGTGGCTTCTAACTTTCTCATTCTATAGCACAAAAAGAAGTATTAATAATTACTTTTTACTCTATTTTTTCATATGTCTATAAATTCCAAAAACAATAATGACTTTCAGGTTAGGCATCACCGGCAGTTAATAACCCCCCTTAAAAGGTCTGATATTGTACCTCAGCCTCGTCAATTCAGGAAATCATTAAATTCCTGAAAATACCATTTCCATTGGTCATTATGACCCATATAGAGAATGTGCACTATTGGTACATCCTCCATCAAACACTTGAACTTTACATCTTGTATCTTGGCCAATAATTTGGAATAGATTCACATTTGATATCATAACACTGAGAAATTACCAAAGTCACTAAATCTCACCTGTGCCCTTAATGAAATATATGATCATCTATTCATCTACATTTCATCCAGCTTTCTGTTTTTTCCACAGTTGAAACAAAACATCATTTCTGTTGTACAGAATTTGGCAAGATAGATAATATGTTATTGAAGACCTTATCTTAGTCTTCTCTGGCTGTGATAGACTGAGTGGCTTAAACAACAGAAATTTATTTTTCACAGTTCTAGAGGCTGAAAGTCAGATCAGAATACAGCATGGTTGGATTCTGGTGAGAATTCTCTTCCTGTCTTACAGGGAGGGGAGGGAAGGAGAGACCGAAAAAGAGAAAACACTCTCTGGTGTCTCTTGTTATAAGGACACTAATTCTATCATATCAGGGCCCTACCCTCATTTAACCTTAGTTACCTCCTTCTAGGCCCTATTTTAATATGGCTACATTGAGGATTAGGGCTTCAACGTATGAGTTTGGAAGGTACACATTTCAGTCCATAACAGTCCTGTAAAATTTTTAGTACTTTAAAGTGTTAGTTTATAAGTATGAGAAAAAAACATACACAAACCACATTCTGTGGAAAATTAAATTTTTTTTCTCATGGCTGAGATGGAGTTCAAATCTACTGGACAGAGAACAGCTCACCTTTATATTTATGACAATCGCACTTCTGTTTGTAATGTCATCTAAAATATAATCATTTTGTATATAATTGTGTAATTGGTCTATCAGTAAATTTGCTTTAAAATATTGTTTATGGCTTACTTCTATCAAACTCACCATCTTTAAATCTTAAATGCATGTGTGGATTTCAGGGAGCCTTTGAAGATGCATGCTACATATAAAGTGACATTACATGTACACAGGAAAAGATAAGCATATAATTTTAATTTGATACGCACAAGTATCTATCTGCCCATCTATATCCAGAAAACATAAG
The DNA here is from genome assembly GCA_028533085.1 of Varecia variegata. Taxonomy (NCBI): domain Eukaryota; kingdom Metazoa; phylum Chordata; class Mammalia; order Primates; family Lemuridae; genus Varecia; species Varecia variegata. The sequence goes on from CM052437.1 coordinate 34,054,913, forward strand.
GGCAGATAACGTAGGTCAAAACCAAAACATGACCAGAAGCTCAATTATCACCCACCATGGTATGGAATTTAGTACAAATATATCAAGGTTTAAGTAAGACAATTTTTATAGGAATAAATTCCAGGTTTAAAAGGTAATAAATTAGAGAATTAATACTTGTGTTATATTTAAAAAAAAAACACAGCTTTTCAAATTGTGTCTCTCCAGTGCCTTAAAAATGCCACTTGAATTAGAAAAATGAAACTAATTGATTTACTAACAAAAGTTGAGACATCTATAATTTACAGGTGCCTTGCACTCTCTCCTTGCATTTATTAGATGTCATCTCAGTGAAATCATGAAATCAAAAGAGTCAGACAGAGCTGGATGTGATTTTTGGATCTACTAGTTGATTTTCCATGTGATTCTGTGCTCACCACTTTACTTCTCTAAGCCTTGATTTCTTTGTACATAGAATAGTAGTTAATAAAAAAAAATAATTGAACTGCTGGGTGGATTACTGCTTTTAAAATGTGTTTAAAGTACCTAACATTGTACCTTGCACATAGTAGGTGCTGGATAGATGTTAGCTTCCTTCTTCTCCTCTCCCTGTTACTATGACACTGAATGTCATATGATACTAAGCCATGTGTAGTTACAAGTTTTTAGATCATCAACAGTGCTTACATATACAAGCTAAGACCACCTGGGCCTGGGGCTGAGCTAGTGGCCATAAAAATAAGTACAGCTGTCTAGCAGGTATGGGTCCCTTTTATATTCTGCCCGTGACAGCTGCTCTGGCCTGGGTAGGAGCAGCTCACTACCCACCTCAGCCCCTTCGCACCTAGTCACCATGTCTAACTGTGAGCCTCTTTGCTCTAGGTGGCTGGTCTTACTAGGGGAAAAAGAATGAGATCAAAGGGACGAAGTAAAGTCAGAAAGATTCTTAAGCTTAAATGTTCAATCTAGTCTAGAACTAGATTGAACTAGAACTAGATTGAACTAGAACTAGATTGAATCATTAGACAATCATGTCTAATGATTATTAGACATCATGTAAATAAAGTTACAGTCCTGGTGATATATGTAAACAGGAGGGGTCCTAAGTCATTGCAGAGGCTGTAGCCATGGCAATGCTTAGTCCAGGAGAGGTGAACGACACTGATTATTTCAGGCCAAATGAAACCCTCCCGGTATCATACTTGTCAAATCCCTCAAGATTTGGGAAGAGCAGGAAAACTTAGTAAGCTGATTTTTACATTGTGGAGACGGAGGGATGAAGTTGAGCATTTGAAAATGCTCATTTTATATCTTTGTTGAGCATCTTCTATGTAATAAACATGGTGCTGGGCACTAGAAATAAAATGTGGAACAAAATGGGCAGGGTCTTCAGCCCTTACACAACTTACAGTCTAAAGGGATGACATATTAGTGAGTGTTTCCTGATGCTAATAGAAAGCTCAATTGACTATTAAAAATTTTTCCTGCTATTTTTCCAACTGTTAGATTCATGTCTTCTTACATCCTTCCATATGGTTTCCAGCCTAGCTCACCTCAAATCCATTATCGCCTTCTCACACTTACTCCTTTTAGGATGGGAGGAACATTCCAAAATCCTTTTTTATTTGGGCTCAAACTAAGGTGAATCACCACATTCTTTGATAGTAAAATTCTTCAAAGTATTGTTTCCACAAACCATTCATCAGCCAACTTGGAATCTTCTGAGAAAAGAATCACTTAGCAGATGTTTTGAAAAGTTTTTTTGTTTTAATCATAGTGAAACAGTTAAGGCCCCTATTTATAAACTTTCTCCAAATCGGAATAACATACTCTCATTTCAGGGGTTCTTAATTAGATTTAGTGTCAGCATCCAGCCATAGGAACAAATTGATGAATTTAAACAAACTGCCTTGATGGAAGGCAAATTATAAAATAGCTACCCTTCCTTCTCCCACACCCAAATACCATGATTTTCACCAGCTCTCTTGGCACTATCTGGCCAGACATTCCACTTATCTCAGTTTCTTTGACCCAAACCTCAAGAGCATGCTTTCCTCCTCCTGACAGCCTGTGACCTCTGAATAGCATTTCTCCCACAGAAAGAAATCAGACTAAGAGGCTAGCCTAGCTAAGTAAGGTCTATCACAGGATATAGGGGGCAGGAATGGATGAATAACAATGAATTTATTAAACAATAGCAAACATTATTGAGCATTTACTGTGTGCTTTTTATGCATAAGTACTTTAAATCTCTACAACACTATGATGCAGCTACTAGTATTATCACATTTTACATAGAAACAGAGAAGGTAAGAAATGTACACAAGATTACACAGCTAGGAAGTAGCCAAATGAATTTCAGTTCAAGCAGAGGAGCTTCAGAAACCCTGCCCTAAACCACTATACCACAGAAAAAAAATGCTCACTCAATACTAATAAATTTTAAAATCTTTATCCTTGGTTACTTGCAAAAGACATCAGCCTTTAGTGAGATGATTCAGCTGTTGAAGTCTGTATTAAGGGCCCTCAGCTAACCACATTTCACACATTTCACACGTACAGATATAATACAATTTGAAAAACACAGTTGGTAAAGAATTTGAATGCGGGATATAAACAAATCTCAAAACCAGTAATAAAAATACAAACAACCCAATTAAAAAATGGGCAAACTATTTGAACAGATTGTTCACCAAAGAAGATACACAGATGGCTAACAAATACACACAAAAAAGATTCTTATCATACATCATTAGAGAAATGCAAATTAAAACCACAATGGGATATCACCATGCACCTTTTGAATGGTTAAAATTAAATAAACTGATCTTACCAAGTGCTGGTGAGCATATGGAGGAACTGAAACCCTCATAAATACTGGTGTTTATTACGTAAAATGGTGCAACCACTTTGGAAAACAGCTTGGCAATTTCTTAAAAAGTTAAATGTACACTTACCATCTGAAATAGCCATTCCACTCCCAGGTATTTACTCAAAAGAAAATAAAGCATATGTCCACATAAAGACTTGTGTACAAATGTTCATGTCTGAATTATTGGTAATGGCCCAAATCTGGAAACAACTGAAATGTTCAACGTTTGAATGGCTAAACAAACTGTAGTGCATCTACACAATGAAATACTACTGAGCAATAAAAAGTCATGAACTATTGATGCGTACAATAACATGGATGAATCTCTCAAAATAGTTATTCTCAGTGAAAGAAGCCAGACACAAATGATTACATAGTTTATGACTCCAATTATATAAAACTCTAGAAAATGCAAACTAATCTCAGTGACAGAAAGCAAAGCAAAGGTTGCCTGGGAGAAAGGAAATAGAGAGGGATGGGATGGAAGAATTACAAAGAAACCAGAGAAAAACTTGGGGGTGACAGATCTGCTCACTGTCTCATTCATTGTTACGGTTTTTCAAAACTTATCAAATTGTACACTTTAATACGTGCAGTTTATTATACGTCAGATGAACCACAATAAAGCTAAATTTAAAAACTTTTAAAAAATGACATTAGCAGCCCTGTTGGGAAAAGAGCAGATTTTTTCTGAAATTTTTACTGATGTTGGTTTGTGGGATTAACATTTCTTGGGGAATTTTAATGTGTGTAATTGTGAGACTTTGGAATATACAAAATATTTTAGTTCTCGTGTGTAAAAACTTTGATAGGTCTGGGGGAAACATATTTGCTTGCAGGAAAATGTCCCCTTTTCCCTTTCAATCTTCTTGGTGGTTTGGCTGCTTTTTCCTGACACAAATTTGAATAGTTCTGACTACATATATGGGATGTGATATCTGGTGATCTTCTTGACAAGTGGTCTCAAGGATGGAGCTACTCAATCAAACTTTTTCCCAGGAGATATACATCTGGATCATTTCAGAACACATTTACAATTTTCAAGCATTCCAGAATGCCAGATAAATCCATTTTTCTAGGAATAGAGAAAGGAAACTTCTACTTGTATCTATAAGCTCTCTTGCTTGGCTCAACCTTAAGGTTGAACCTCTGCTTGCAGATGGACTTTTCAACTCTCCTTGGTACCTATGCTTAACTTTTAGAAGTCATTCAGTTCCTTTTTTGACCAAAAGAAAAAAAGTTATACATATTGAAGGTTTAACGAGTGTCCAGTTAACAAATTCTTTCTACGGGGGATATTTAAGACTTGGTGAGTACATTTATTATTTAAGAATGTCAGCACATTTACATTTTCAACTGTAGCATTTCAATATTTTTCTGGGAGATTTATATATATCAAGAGTGAACCTAAGCCTTCGCAACAATTTTTCTCCACATTATAGTACCATAAAGTAAAGGATTCTGTGATGGATTTTATACATTCTTGAATGTGCATTAGAGCTTTGTAACATTCTGTGGGTAAAAAAACTTTGCAAAATAAAATCAAGAGAATTATGAGCATGTATTATAGATATGTTAGTATCATAGTATATCTTTTTAACTCTACCTTTGGGAAGTACTTGAATCCCTCAAAAATGTAGATTTTTCAGGCAATTTTATTGTATATTTCTTATGGTGGAATACATTCACTTTGAGATGCTATCATAAATAAAAATACACATATGTACATTTATTTATACATATATATTACATACACACAATTAATGGTTGTTAAATATGGTCTGTTTATATTTTTCATCATGCCCCAAAGTTGTTATAATTCAGCATTCCTACTTTTATATCAGCAATAAAACAGATTTTTATTTTTTACATTTCTTAGGTATGATTCAATTTCACACTATATTATATTTCACATTATGTATTCAGCCCTAGGCAGAATTTAATTGATACCTATAATAAACTCAGAGTTTTTATGAGCTAACAAATCCTAATCCTCAAGACAGAAGTGTAAATAGGACCAACATTCACGAGTCACCTAATTGTTTTTCCTCTGCTAAAAATAATAATCTTTATTTGATCTATAACCATATGTGTATCTATATTTATTTATACACACACATTCTAATCTACTTATACAAGCATACACGCACACAAATGAAGAAGGCCAATAACTATAGTATTCATTTCCAAACAGAGAAAGATTTAAATATTATTGTGTCTTTCAATGAACAGTTTTTAAAATTTTGATTTTTTTTCTGGTAAAGGAGTATAATAATTATCTATTAGTGGATTTAGATGCCATAGAAATTTTTAAAAATGTATTTCTCTTGGGAAAACATTTGATAATATTCAAAATATTGATGGGTTTTAAAAACTCTATTTTAGATAATTTACAAGATACTAGAGATTTTATGTGCATAATAGCTATTGTCCTTAAGCCGCTTTCTATGGACTACCAATCATTAAATAATACGATGTTTTTATTCCTATGTTTTATCTTCTGACAAGTGATGATTTATTCCTATATCCCTCTATTCAGTTTCCATAATAGCACAAAAAGGAGTCATATATAAATAAGGACATTTTGATAAAACTTTATTTTGCATAGGAAAAAATTAGATAAGTGCATATTTAGAAGTAGGTTGACTTCAAGTCAATACTATCAGGGCCACATGTGGCCTTCTGAATCCTTGAGTGGTGCCTTTTGACCGGATCCTTTTAATAAAGGGATTTGTTCTGTGGAGTTTGGATTTGGTCGAGAGGCCACACTCGGGGATCCGGAGGGCCATATGTGGCCCTGAGGGCACAGGTTCCTCACCCCTGCCTGAAGAGACAGGATAACTGTTTTCAGAAGACATTCAGACCACATTTTTCTGGCATTCCTTCTATTACACAGCCTTACTATCAAATGGGCACTTCTTTAAACTAAATTAAACATATACCTTCACATTATATTTCAATATTTCTGATATTTTTATTATAAATAATGAATGACATTCCAGAACTATACATTATTCCAGAACTCTGACTTCTAAAATATTCCAAATTTGTGGTGTTTACAGAGAAAAATTTTACCACACCTGACATTGAAAACTCTTATCAGTCTTACCTCTCTATGAATCCACCTACCTTGTTATTTAAGAAAAAAATATCTAATAGCAGTTTAAGAACTTATGTCATATTTTGATGGGGAGATAATCCATGTCATAGACTGACACAGTAATCTCTTACTATTCATTACTATTTCAAATTAACCTTCCATGGTCTAATAAGAACTGTATATAAACTGGCAAAAAAATGAAGCTAATTTTGGCAAAAAAAATCAAGCCAGGAATTAGGATTGACTGCTAACAGGTAAGAGGTTTCCCATTAGGTTGATAAAATTATTCTGAAATTAGATAGTAGTGATGGTTTTACAACCTTGTGAATATACTGGAAACTACTGGCTTGTGTACCTTAAAATGGTGAATTTTATGGTATATAAAATATGTCTGAATTTTTTAAAAAATGAAGCTAGTTTCAAAAACAAATGTCTTATGAAATATGGTATTTTCACTGTGAACCTAGTTTTTTTAATCTAATATTATTGCCATGTTGTTTTAAATATATTTGTTTCAAAAACATTCATGATTGTTCGAGAATTTTTATAGCAACTGATTTAAAATCTTTGTCAAGTACCAACACCTGCATCATCTCATCATAGGCCTCTGTTGATTGTCTTTTCTGATGCAAGTTGACATTCTCATGTTTCTTTATATGCTATAGCATTCTTTATGAAATATCTTTATCAAATTATAGAAAATCAAATGAAATTTTAAATAAAAAACACTGTAAACAATATTTATTGATTTTTTTGACCTATGACCTAAGTTTGGTGCTATGGTTTGAATGTGTTCCCGCAAAAGCATGTGTTGAAAACAGCGTAGGGAGGTGGATCCTAATGGGAGGAGTTTAAGTCATGAGGGCTCCACCTTCATGAGTGGATAAATGTTGATTATAAAAGGGCTTGGAGCTGTAAGTTTGATCTCTTGCTTTTTCTTCCTTTCTCTTTGTCCTTCCATCATGGGATGATGGAGCAAGAAGGCCCTCACCAGATGCCAACCCCTCAATTTTGGACTTCCCAGCCTCCAGAACTGTGAGCCAATAAATTTCTGTTCACTATAAATGACCCAGTCTGTGGCATTCTGCTATAGCAGCATAGAATGTACCAAAACACTTGGCATTGTGGGGATATATAGAAATCTAAAATAAAATATATGTTTTCACAAATGTTTTAAAATGATCATGAAAACAATATAAACTAGAGAAAATATATGTTACAGCAAAAGAGTAAAATGATTTAGGATAACAATGGGAGAAAAACAGGAAGGCAATGCATGTCTTTGACAAAAAAGCAGCTCTCAGAGTCACAGAGAAAGGTAAGATCTACTCTTGTGGGGAAGGTGAGATCTTAGCTGGGTCTAGAAGAACTACCAGAATGTTAATTGATGGTAGAGAAGATGGGAAGTAACTCTAGGTGCATCGTGTGACATGAATAAAGTATGAGATGAGAAAACATAAAAATAGATAAGTTAATTTGTCTGAAGATAATGGTTTATGCAAAAAAGTAAATGAGTATAGTTAGAAAGAGGGGAAAAAATCAACTGTGAATGTAAAGCTCAAAAGTATAATTTCAAGCCTATGCTTTTTTATTGTTCATATTTAATACTACATAATTGGTTCAATAAATATAAACAATATATTTTCAACTGCTCATCACTACATGTGTTCTGCCTTTGGTGGGGCAAGAAGGTCAGTAATTCAGTGCACCCACACAGGCCAGGGGTAATGAATGGCAAGACTAGCACAGGGATTATGCATGATATTATCTTTCCGTTTCTGGTGACAGAGCTAAGACTGCAGGAGGTCAATCTGGCAGCATCAGAACAGCCTTGCCAACAATAAGCCTTGTGTACTAGGCCAGTTCCTGAATAAAAGCAGGCTAATTTTAGGGTCTGGGAAAGGAATCTCAAGCAATCCCCTGGTGAGAAAGCTGCTCTGACAAGTTATTGAAATAAATTATGCCTTTTGATGTATCATGCCAGCTACACTCAGAAGCAGAGACATTTTACTTAAGAAGGAACAGAGAGAGTTTGTTGCTAAAGCTTGCTGAGGTCCTCAGAGTGATAGCCTGGGTCCTATGGCACACAAGATCTGTGGTCTCTAGGTTGTGCCTAATGCCACATTGTTGCAGATATGTCTGCTTTGGAGAGACATGTGGCTCATAGACTCCTCAGGGGTTCCATCCTCATGGCCTTAGTTTCTGTTATTAAGTTACTGAGATTCACCCAGTTTGCTTGATCAGTTTCTTTCTTCTTTCCTCCCTCCCTGTCTCCTCCTTTCTTTCTCTTCCTTTTCTAATAACCTTCAAATACACTCTCTAACACCTTCCTGCAGGAAAGACTGCACAGTCTCATAATGATACTTTCTCTGACCCTTTGGCATATGAGACTGTGAGGGCGTGGGGCATACCTTATCCCTTTCTGTATCACCTGTGCGCACTGCTGATGTGTTTGATGGCCTACTCTAACAGTCATGATGACAAATGAAGAGAACCAGCCCTTAATACACCAAGCAAACCATGTCCTTGTTCTGTGATGATAATCTGAGAATAAAATAAATGGAAGGCAAAAAATTAGATGAATGAAATACTAAATAAGAAATAAAAAACCACATTATGATAAATAACAGAAGCAACATCTCTAAACATCTGTTGTAGGTGATAATCCTTTCTTAAAAACTAAAAGCCAGATATATTGTTTGCATGTTGCATTCCTTCTCACTGATTATGTGGCAAAAAATAGCAAATGCATTCTCATTCAAATTTACTTGTAGATATCTCATAGATATAAACTAACAAGAAGGAAGTGAACTTATTTTTTAAAAAAAAGAAACAAATTTACCAACCTTTACTTGGTGTGCTTATTGTAGTGCGCTTTAAGAAACTATGAATATGTCAGTTTGTGTCACTAAATTCCAGGGCAAATCCTATAGAGCTTTAAACAATACCTTACTGTGTCTGATAATTTTTACAATTGTGCTTTCAATTTTAGCATAACCATATTTAGAACATTGCCTTAAAAACTTGGCTTCCCTGTCCTCACGATTAGAGCCTCCAACGCAAGGTAATCACATTCCTTACCCAGCTCATTCCTCTGCTCACGCTCCACCTTCATTCGGCTAACAATTGATTTCTAATGAGCTATTAGTTCGTTCCATGTGGCTCTGTAGTCAATTAGAATCAATACTGTTTGAACTAACAGGCAGAAACTACTGTTACTATGGACAATACGTGTGTTTAATTTCTTATTGGCCACCCACCTTCAAATCGTAGCATGATACCAACACTTCTCATATGCCTTTGTTCCTAATATCTTCATAGCAACTAGCATTCACTTTTTTGATTTTTTTGTTATTTTTGGTTTTACTTCTCTTTCCCACTGGGAAATCCAATCTGGTGTTACAGTCAGTGACAAAGAAAGTGCTAAGTAGCAGATGAATGCAATTAGTAGTTACCGCAAATGTTTTCAGGTAACTTCTGTTTCTGACATACACGTACTTACAGTCTATGTCAGCACTTTTCATTTTAAACAATATAAACTCAACAAAAACATTAGAACATTAGGAAAACAGAATACAAGCCTAAACAATTCAATGTTAGAATCAGAGGGATGGGGGACTCAGGACTTTTCTCCTGCTTAGAGGGTGCAAACCTGTCCTCTCTGCCCAGCTAGGGGTGGCCCCTTCCCGGTCTTCAGCAGAAGGAAAGCCTCTTCTTTTTCCTGGAGCCCTCTCCATGCCCTCACGCTATATCATCATGCTTGCTCTGAAACCCAAATTCTCTTCACCAAACATCTGACAAGAGTTTGTGAATTATTCTTGTCACTATTGCAGTGTTGTGTGTTACATAATTCTTGCTTTTCATGCACCGTATACTTAGCATTCTCCAACTAGACTGAAAACAAATTGAGGACAAAGACTATCATTTACTTTTCTGCATACATCACTGTGCCTAAAATGGCACCTTGTATTCTGTAGGCTCTCAATAAACACTTGTTGATTTAGAATCCAACTCTCTCAAGCTCCTAACTCCGTGACAGAGAGATGGATTGATGGATGGAGGGATGAAATGACTGAGGAATAGATGGAGGCATCATAGACATCCAAGTCAAGGGAACTTAACAATGGTCTGGTTCAGACCCTTCATTTTTCAGATGAGAAAAATGGGGACCCCAAAAGGAGCAATGATCTCCATCAAAGACAACACTAGTTAGTGCCATAATTTTTAATCTGAATTTGCTGACTCATCTGGATGTAATGGTTCTCAAATCACTGTGTGCTCTAACTTTTCAACTAATTTTTTGCCTCCTCTGTCTCTGTATATCTCATTAGGATTGTGAGTCTAAGCATACAGCAAGTGCTCAATAGTTTTATGAACTGTGGTGGAAATATTTGTTTTACCTCCTCCTCATACCATTTATCTTCTTGGGGTAGGGGAAGACAATTGCTCCTTTTTTGAGTTCTGTACTTCTCCCTGCTCCTCACATGGTTACGGGAGGATTGATAATGACAGTGCTTCGTCATTCTGGGCCTGTGACTCTGGTCAGGTCTATCAGGTGCCTTTCCAAAGATTTTTCAAAGTGAAACTTGGGGGAGAGCTTATCCCCTGAGGGCAGAGCTGGGAAGATACGTGCCCAGGAAGAACAGGTACCTTTGGTTGCAGCCTTGGGGAGAAAGTTAGATATTGAGAATGAAATCTATGTTTAGAGAGATGCAAAACAAAGACCAGAGAAGTGGCAAAACATTTAGTGAACACCAAGAAATCTGCCATAGGTCTACGGACCATCTTTTTTAATTCCCACAAGAAATTGCATGAGCAAGTCTACTTTATGAGCTAGCCTATAGGGTACCTTTGTGATCATTAGAAAAAGCTGTCCCTTCCTCCAGCCAGAAGAAGTGTGGATGCATGGCTTGGTGAGGATAGAGCAGGCTGGATTACAGCCCACATTCATACCTTACCGGGTACCTTTTGCAGTGCACAGCCTGCACAACTGTATGGTAGCTATGAATAAAGTTAGTTATATGATTTCATTTTATGGATGAGAGAATTGAGGTTCATTTATGTTAGGTAAGTTTTTTTTGTTTGTTTTAATGAATAGGATTTTTTTTTAAAAATGCCCTAGTTCCCACAGCTAGTAGGTAACTGAGCTAGGACTTACACCTACCTGACCTAAAGGCTTGAACACTTCTTATCTAACTGCTTTCTTGCCTGCTCTAATTACTGTCCTTTTCTCTTTCTCCCTTCTCCCTTCCCAGCTGTCTCTGCCTCTACAGGTATATGTATACATCTACTCTCACCTCCACTGTTGTTCCTCCAGTGGTGGAAGCTAGAGACACAGTCAGGATACTTTTCTTCAAACACAGCGCAGTCTCCCTGTTTACATGAGCTACTCAATTCAGTGTAGAATGACAGCAGGTACTTTGAAATAAGCTGATAGAAACCAATAAAAATATAATATGTTATTGCTAACAAGCATAAGTTGCTGTTGCTTCTTATACCCTTAGTCTTTTCATAATTTCCATTTGTAAACAGAGTAGAGATAGGGCCAGGAAGGGTAGCAAAAGAAAAGCCCCTTCCAAAATTGTGAGAAAGCATATCACCAATGAGTTTCAAGTATCAGTTTGTACAGAGTTAGGAATTTCCAGTCCTGCCAAAATGAGGCTAAATTCAATAGCAACATAAAGAGCTAAATCTTTTGGGTGAGTTCCACTTTACCTGGGTAAATTAGATGTGCTTGGGGGAAGTGTTCATTCTTTCAAGTTGATGGGACAAATTTCATGCATTGGAACAATTATTTACCAAATGCTATCGGCCTAAAAGAGATAACACAGTTTTTAAAGCAGCTTCATCTAATTGGCAGTATAGCTTGTGAAAAACCATTGATCAAGGACCTTTCAGGACACCATTATGGCTGTATTCACATTGTAAAAAGAGAATGGAATGAGACCGATCCCACCCTGGAGCTGTTTGTCATCGAAGCAGAAAGCAGTGCCTACTCTTCAGGACTGAAGCACTAGGCACATTTCCAGAAGAGAATTATGCCCAGTGGTAAAATGTAGATATCCAGTTACCAAACTGAGAAAGGAAGTAGAGACTTGATTTCAGAAATAAGACAAAAACCTAAGCTTTTAAACTGATGGGATAGCAGAGCAGGGAAATTTGATATATATGGGCAAGATCTGGTACACAGCCCAGGGCAGGACTGACTCTACAGGAAGGATGTCGCAAGAGCAGAAATGTGAGGAGCAGGCTCCCAGGCTGGAAGCTCTAACTGAACAAGGACCTGCCCTCAAGGAGTTTTCATTCCCTGGGGAAGTCAGACATATACATAATTAATTGCATTGTGTAACTGAAATGTGTTACATCAGTACTTCTTGAAATTTGATGCACATATAAATCTCTGGGGATTTTGTTTAATGTAGATTCTGAGCTAATAGGTAGGGGATGGTTCCGAAGGTCTGCGTGTCTAATCATCCCACTTGATGTTGATGTTGCTGCCCTGTGGACCACAGGTTGAGCAGCAGTAGAGGAAATTGTAGAAAAAAAAAGGAAATACTATGAGACTGTACAGTGGGCAGTGTTAATGGGAAAGAAGATGGGAAACCTGATCTGGGTTCTGACAAATGGGAACCAAGATGACTTGGGTTTTGTAATCAGCTTCAACACACTGGTGAACAAAAACCAGATTTCATCCATTCATCAAATATTTAATGAGGCACAATGAATCTCATAACAAAATACTGGTCACTGGAAACTTTCATATCGATTTGATCACAAGTAAAAACAAAACAACTGCAGCAACAATGAAAAATGGATACCAAATTTTAAATTCCTAGCAACGTTACAATCTTGAAAAGGTAAACCGCAATTTGGTTTTCAAAATACAAGCTTCTATAATGTTAACTCTGAATTTTCATGCATGCCTCTTCTCCGAGTGGGCAAGCCAAGGGGGTTGTGTGTTCATTCCGTTAGGCTTGTGTTCTGCTGGCCTGTTATGGAAGCCTCATTAAGGCCAAATGTGATGTTTCCATTGACTGAAGCCCCAAATGACCTGTTTCAAGATGTGAGTAAACAGCAGTCATGTAGACGGCCCTTAACTGTGCCGCAGGTGTTGACACCTGTAGCTACTTAATTCCAGCCAAGATAATCACCTCTCTTTCAAGACAGCTGGCTTAAATCAAGCATTGTCCCCCCCCCACCCCCCATTACCGAAACCATTTGGAGATGTTAAGTCATGGCTTCCCTCAGGTAATGCAGCAAGAGGAGGGGAGATTTAGATGCCAGGAGGCCACTTTGGTCATGTGGTTAAAGCTGCACCCCCTAGTACTTTGGCAGACAAGGGTAGAACACAGCACCTGGACAGCAGGTCCTGAGCCAGACAACATCCTGCCAAGGGCACCACCTGCCAATGGCTACATCTAGCATTGGCTGGAGAAGAGGTGCTGTTCCGAAGGGAAAGCTGTGAAGGCATTCTCAGACAGGAGGTCACTGGCATCATTAGGATTCTCTGCTAAATTTGGCTATAATCAGTTTGACCCTGTAGTTGATTAATTTATTATTCTTCGGGGTTCAAGGTAGTGTGTGTGCATGCAAGCACACATAGGGTGAGTGCAAGAGGGATAATTCCCCCTTCACCCCAACACACACACACACACACACACACACACACACACTTCTTCCAGGTCGTGAGCACTACAAATAGGTTCCCATTACACTGGAGATTAGCAGAGGCTCATTACCATTTATCAAATTAGGCATGAGAAGTGCAAACTGCTAGGACATTAGCTCTCCCTAATCATACAAACATGCCCTCACACTTCAGAAACACCACCCTGACTCACTGTACTGGGAAGGACTCTATATTTCAATCTCTACTCCAAGAGTCCAAACAAAAACTTTTACATATAAGGCCTGTATTTTCAAGGGACATTTTAAGCTGACCTTTAAATGAGATAACAATGAATACCATGCAATCAAACTTTAAATGCTGGAATGAATTGCTAGAGGTCAAATAGCTCTGCTCGCCTTCAGGAAAGAAGGTATCTAAATAATTCTGTCCTGGATACTCATTCTAATTTAAAAAATCTCCAGGGAACGAAACTCTGCCTTTTCACTTGGTAATCCTATTCTACTGTATTTTTTTAATGTCAGTCTCCATTTATTTGTCTATTTCAACCATTTATAATGAAACAGATACTCCCTACATCCAGATTTTTATAATAATTGAGGACCCCCAAAATTGGAAATTATGACACTGTCAAAAATGTGTTATATTTTAAAATGTATTAAATGTATTCTTTTCCCTGTTTATATATAATTTTATTAACAGTAAATAGTTACAGGCAGTTCATATACAAATTGCTAAAGCTTCCCATATCCTTTCCTGAGCATTTTCTCAGTTTGTTCTATCAAAGCATTCATCCAAAAAATGTCAAAACATCATTAAAAGCCCTCTTTACTACAACAGCCCTTCCAGGGATTTCTTTTTTAAGCCTACCTCCCCCCGCCCAGTGTATCATGAAACAGAAGGTACATTTGGAGGTGGCCTAGGCAGATTGGGAAGGTGGGAAAAGGAAATTTGCAGTGCTCTTTGACAATGCAGTCTGTTAGACATAGTGGGCTAATTTTTTTTTCCCTTCCAAGGGAGATGTGCACTGCATAGTGTCTCTGCAAATGCAAGATCTTTTTAAATAACAAGCTATGAATAAGAAATTGGGGCAGTGTTGCAGCTCTGAGCTTTATCATGAATTTTTAAGAATATTCAGGAAGCCTAATTCAGTCAGTTATTTTCCCCAAAGACATAAAAAATAGGAAAATAGCAGACAAGGCAAAATAACCTATGTCTGCTGTCAGGATCATATGAGAAGAAATGATTACCACCAGCAAAACCCACAGATCATTCTCCAGCTGTAGTCTAAGGATCAATATTGCTAAGGTACACACCATGGTCCTCCAGTGTTGTAAAAGTCTTAGAGCTGATTTTCATTTGCCAGTATACTACTGCTCGTTAATCTGTTCCCACACAGATTGGGACACACCTAGTGATGATTTGCTTGTCAAATCTCCAACTGGATAGCTAAGATTCCAGAGATAAAAATGCATAGTAAAGATAAATCCTTAATTTTACAACTGGGGAATTAAGCTGCAAAGATATTTAGGAACACGTTCAGAGACATGTATCTTGAACTCAGGTTTCCTGAATCTCAGATCAAGGCTGGATCAAGCATATCAAGAAAATATGATATTACCTTAAAATTTTATTCCTAGAAGATATAAATAAGATAGAAGAGAAAGGCAAAGATCTTATAGCAAGTCAACATTAATATTTAAATATTAAGAAAGATGTATAACTGAAAGAAAACTGACTATGGAATCAAAACATTGGGTTCAAGCCTCAGTTCTGTCAACAAAGAAGCAATTCACTGGGCAAGTCCTTTTTCTCACCTTGAAAATGGCAAGGTTAGATAAGACATTTTGAAAGATCTCTTCCAGTTTTACATAATAAGTAACTTTTAAACTTACTAATAATTTGTTGTGCTTGCTTTCACTGTGTTTACCTGTAATATAGCATAAGATCATTCAGAGTTCCCTTCCAGGTTCTTCAGTGGCTTAATTTCTCTTCTTCGTCTCTTAATTATTGGGATTTCCCTGAGGTCAGCCCTTTTCCTTTTATTTTCTTACTTTCTGTTTCTGTTTAGACTATGTCAACAGCTCTGACAGCTTTAACTATAATCCATCCACATCTGATTTTCTAATTTCATACTATTTGATAACTGTCGTCAATTATGTTTTAAAAATGTTTCTAGAATATTCTCCTTTTCTCTATTCCCACTTCTGCAGCCTTAGTCCCAAACTTTCCATATCCCTGTAAGATTTCAAAATTTTTCCCAGTCGTCTCCCTATCTTCAGTCTCTCTTCCAATCCCTCTTCTCTGTGGCTATACAGGTTGCTTTAAAATGTAACCTGACCATTTCTCATTTTACATACCCCAATTTAAAACTCATCTCTCCATTGATCTTCCATTAACATGAACATGGCTAATACTTTTTCTACTTCTAATTTTTTCCATTTTCTCCATGCTTTGTGTCCACAGCAATTACACTAAAGGATTTACTCTTACTTACACAGACTAGCATTTCCCTATATCACTACTTTTAATTAAATGAAACTAAATGGCTCTTTAAAAGACTGTGAAGTCCAACAGGGCATGGCTTATATCTCAGTCATTTTTACATGGTCAGAGCCTAACACAGCATCTGGCACATGGTAGGGTCTCAATACATGTTTGTTGAATAAATGCATTTGGTAAGTGATTGGTGAGGTAAGATGCAAAGAACATGGGATGATACTGTGCAGACGTTTTTAAAGTGTTGAACACTAAGAATGTCAAATGCAAATTACCTTTTTAAATGTTTGATATTGTCCTGCTGCAAGCTGCAGTATCAAACAGAAATGGAACTATAAATCTCTGATTCACCTATCTATGTACTCTTCTCTCCTAAAGTAAAGCAGAAAAAAACATAAGCCTCTACAGGAAGACATCAGTACAGCTGTGCTGAATTCTTGGTGCTAGACCAGCATTTATAGCTCTGCGTATTAGCTCTCCTAGATTGTAAATCCTGCCCTGGCTCTTGATTATTCAGATACCAAGGGATCCATTTGCTACTGCTGCATTATAACATGTTAATCCAAAGCTACTTTAACATTTATTGTATTTATTTTACCTGTGTTCCCTTTTTTAAAGGTGTTTTAAACATTTCAAATCTGCAGAAAGCTATATATTTTCTTACAGTTTTCTCTGACTTCAAGGGCGTTTATGTTTCTTGGGTTGTTATCTAACATCCCCAGTTGGCCCCTTACACAATTCAGTGGACATGTGGACTGCATATCTGAAGTAGTAAATCTTATGCCATCTGTTTGGATACTTAGGCTATCTTAGTAGTGAGCTATACTTGTAAAATAATTTTGCAAAGTGAGAGCTACTAAGGCTAGACTAGCTATGTATCTCACAAATTTGATGCTTATTCCCAAGCTCTTGTCATGTGTTTCAGGGCAATCAATCATCTAAGAATGAAAGTTTCAATTGAAGAATTTTTGTGTGCTCTTATTCTCTTATTATTTCAGAAGTATATTTATTATTTCCCTAACCAGACCTCAATATTTGATCTTCTGTTTATCTTTTCCTCCAAATCTCTCCCATTCTGCCTAGTCATAGATGCAGAAGTAGAAATAACCCGAATTTCTCAGGATGACTTTATAGACATGGAAACATCTATTTTGGAAAATGGCTCAGTAGTTGGATTCATGCCTTATTAAATATTCATAAGAGTTGACCATTAATGGAGTAGGAAGCTACATAACATACATAAGTTTTCACAGTTTTCCTCTGGGGTTTTGTTTCATGCTTTCTCTATAAAATCCCCAAAGGATGGGACCATATTCCATTCATTCCGACAGATGTGCTTGAATGTCTCCTATGCGCTAGCTACTATGCTAAGCTTTAAAAATGGAACATTGGACAAAACAATGGCATCTTTACATATCTCGTTCTTCTAGTAGTTTATAGCTTCGGAGACTGTTCTTACAATTGACAGGAAGCCTTTCAATAACTAAGGGTAGTGAAGGCCCCTCTAGCACATATCTCTACAGTGAGGTTTAAACTTCTTTCTACTTTCTCTTCCTCTTCTCCACAACTTCCTTCACTGTGATGGAGGGAAAAAGTAATATTTTGCCTTGCTAACTCCTAGTCACAAAGATTCAGAGACAGAAAACTTGTAAACCAGCATATAGGCAACTACCAAATACTTAATGAGTAACTACTATATATAGTTCATTCATTTACTCATGAAACGCTTGTTGGGAATATACACCAGGCCAGGCATTATTCCATGGTTAGTTTAGAGGTACATAAGCGTAAAGTGAAGAAGTTCTGCCCTCAAAACGTTTTGAGCTTTCAGTCTATTTTTCCAATCTGTCAATTGGGGACCAATAGCTTGAATAGTGTCTCATTACCACCACACCCAGGTCCTCCAAAGGGAACTGGATGTATTTTTAAGCCTACTGCCCACTGTGTCAATTTCCATAACCTTCAATTTAAAGAAAGGAAAAGATATGCAAAAAAGTAAAATCTCCTCCTCATCTGTACTCTCTGGCCTTTGGGCAGAAATGTCAGGGGATTTTTAAAGCTGCCTCATTTAGTGATTAGAAGCCTAATTACCTGGAATGGAAGGACTGCACTGGGAAAGCCCAGGAGCAGGGAGAACTTTTCCTGTCATATAGAGCTGTCACCCCCTTCCTGGGGATTATTCATTCTGCTTTTCGGTCATCTGGGGTCAAAATTGCTGAGCTGACCAAGCATGTTCCATGTAAGATACTCTCCAACAGCACATTGGGCTTTATTTTACTTCAGGTTTTTTATTTATTTATTTTTTAACATGCTTCATGCTCTGAGGATCAGTGAGAAGTTTTGGGGTATAATAACAATTGTAAAAGCTCAGTAAAATGAAAAGCAGCAACTATGTCCCTCAGCTTCTCTAGAGCAAGGCAATATTGCTTTTACAGATTATATAACACTGCTTTCTTTGTGTCATTCTCCTGTTGAAGGAAGGACAGTGACCTCCCACTGTTCATTAGATCATCTTCAAACTCACCCACTCTACATATGTGGCCTTCGTACAACCTGGACCCACTCTGCCAATCTTGATTATCTCTTGCCACTCTAGGCCACTACCCTCTGCCTTGGAAATCCCACCCTACTTGGTTTTTAAGAGATATTGTGGCTAAAATTTGTCTCTATGTTCCTTCCTCTCTTAACTGAATATAGTTTGAATTCCTATATTCTGTGTATGTTTCACATATTAAATACTAAATTATATACTGTCTTCTATCCTTTGCTCATTACTTTGTGTACAAATAAGACTTCAGGGCTGCAATAAGAGCAAATGTGAAGTGGCAGAACACTCAGTACTAGAAAGGCTCTGTTGCATTTCAGCTATGTGGTCTAGTAATGTTACTTTGTAATTCTGAGCTTCAGATTCTTCACCAGTAGAAGTAAGAAATGTCCCTTCTGGGGTAATGAGTGTGCACATGCAATTTTCAAACTGAACCATAGATTCCTGAAGATTCAGGTCAAGTTTCCCTTTGTTTTATTAATATATTCTTCAGAGCAAAGAGTAAGTGTTTAATAATTGTTGATTTGACTAAACAATTTATGTGGATATTTACAGTGCAAACATATACATTTTGGCATGTCCATCATCTCTTTGGAGAACTCAGCAGAATTTTGTTCATTCCATGGACAAACATGTTGCTTGAATGGAGTTGACCCTCCCCTCTTCCCTGTATGTGTACATGATCCATATTCATTGATTCAAGAGTGTTTTCTTTCTCTCTCTCTTTCTCTCCCTGCCCCCTCTTTCACTCTCTCCCCCTCCCCCTCCCTCTTTCTGTCTCTTTCCCTGGAATTTTGAGCTATAAGGACCTAGTAAATTTAGAGCTGCTGGAAGTCACCATTCAAACTGTGTAGAGAAAACCTGCTCAACAATGATGAGCTGGACTTTCTTTTCTTTTCTATTTTTTTACTCATACTTAAATCATCAACTAATTTCATATTGTTATAATTTGAGCCAGGAATTCCATCCTGATGTATTTATGCAAAGGAAATCAGTAGGAAAAAAAAACATAAGCATACATGGATGTTCATTGCTGCAGGGAATGGGAGTTGGGGCTCAATTTCTAACATTAGGGGACTGGGTAATTAAATTATTGTGTAGCAACTCCATGGAACATTATATTGACATTAAATTTATAATTACAAAATTTAACAATGTTGAAACTTTAAAAATCCAATATTAAATGAAAGAAGCAGAATAAAAAGTATGGATACTGTTACTGTAACCACATATTAATGTCTGTATATAGAGGAGAATTGAAAGGAACAATAAATATTAAAGCTGTTCATATGTAAGTTCTTTGAGGGCAAGAATGTTTGTTTTATTTACTGCCTTAACTAGAGAACAATGCCTGGCATAATGCCTGGCACATAATAGATGCTTAACAAATATTTCTTGAATGAATAAATACATGTTATGAGTGGTGGGATTGTAGGTAATTTGTTTTCTTTAATTATTTCCTTTTCTATTATAATGATTTTTTTAGAATAAAAGAGGAAAACATAAGGAAAGATGCATTTGTCACTAAAACACATTCTTGATTCTTGCATGGACACTTCTGGAATAACCTTTGGCAAGGGAAAGCAAGGACCAGGTTCAACGGCTCTGTCTCATATCATCTTATTTAGTTTTCACAATAATCCACTGAGGTGGGTGTTATCATCATCTTATATGTGAAGAAACTTAGGCTCAGAGACGAAACATGCTTAAAGATACTCCTGAGTTAAGGCACTGCTACCTATGATGGGTTGTATATCTCTGTTTAAACAAGTCTTTGAACACAAAGCAAAAATAAACTGAGCATATGTCAGGATTGCAGATCATGTAAGGATTGATAAAATAGGATTTAAAATAGTGAGCAAGAGGCAGAGGCCAGAGTGGGCACAGCACCCACATCACTGACTCTTTTAGAATTCTTCTAGGCTTACAGCATAAAATGAATTTTAAAACATTAAAGTAAAAAAAAGCACTGTATAAAAGCAGCACAGTCCCCTGAGCAGTATTTTGGCTAATATACCATTCCTCCTTTAATACTTGAGATTATGACTACCATAATTGATAGCAAATGCAACGTCAAGGCACTGAATTGTGTTGTCTCAATTTATGAAACTGAAATCTTCCATGTATTTGAATGTTGATGGATTGTGCTAAGTGATTGGCTTTCAAGTGAGCAGAAAAAGGTAATCAGCATTACAATTTCACGTGAGGATGGCCTTTTTATCCTTAGATGTGTGGAAGTAAATGACAGTAATGGGATCTCTTTATTATTAATCTGTCTAAGTGTTCTGCTCTATCAGCTTCAGATCAAAGAAAAACAAAAGTTAAATCTTTGTGGAAGGATGTGCTGTGGAATGCTTTACCAGCTTGAACCAACAGCAACTGTTTCCATGTAAGAACTGCGGATTGCCTGTGTATGAGTGTGTGTGAGGGGTGTCTGTGTGTAAGTTGTGTGTAATGGGGACTAGGGCAGTTATCAGGCAACTTTTTTTACTCCCTTAGTTACTGCCTGGATTTCCTTGTCCCCAAAGACTAACTCTAGAAATACTAATGGTGGCAACTTCTTTAGGTCAGTCACTGAGAAGAACTCTATCTAGTGAGTTGCAGATCCTTTTGCAGTATCAGAGATTCAGAATGAAAAATACTGGGCATTAAACTGTAATGTTCTAATGCTTTCTTTCTTTTTTTTAAATCAATGGGTATTTGCAAAGAGAGAGCAAAAAATGGAATTTAGGGCATAGTTTGTGATTTCTCAGGAATATGGGAAGAGCTTATGGCTTTTTTTTTAATTCCTATAATCAACCTCAAGGATTCTGCCATATTACTTTAAACTTTTCATATTAGTATGTCCTACACTTTTAAATATTCTGGGAGTAAAATGGCAAATAGGGCAAAATTATCTTTTCCCATCTTTTTTTTTTTAATGTATTCTCCTCCCTTTGGCAGATTCCCTGTTCTGTACCCTACACTGCCCATCTCTACTCAACCCCCTACCTTGCTTCTGCTGCTGAGAAGCTACATAAATGTATATAATTCTTTGTCCCTTTTACTTTTTAAAGATATTTCTTCTGAAAAATGCTTTTCACTGGGGGTTATTGCAAAGATTAAAGTGTGTGTGTGTGTGTGTGTGTGTATGAATAAAATATATACAATATTTCAAATATGTAAAGTGGTATATAAATACAATTTTTGTTCTAGTACCCCACAGATTCAGGGCTCCAGACCCCATTATATTTCTATCAAAGTCCCTTTAAAGGCAACAGGCAATAAAAAGGATTAATAAATAATGAAAACTGAGTCATCTGGTACAGATGAGTCAATCTAGATGAAAACTAATTAATCATTGGATTTAGCAAAGTAGAAGTTGTTGGCGATCTTGAGAAAGCAGTTTTAAGAGCTTAGTAAGAGGGAAAGTCTAAGTGAAGTTACTTCAAAAAAGAATGGGAGGAAAAGGAATCAGATACAGTAAGTATGAGCAACTCTTTTGAGGAGTTTTCCTGTAAAGAGGACCAAAGGAATGAGTTGGAAGCTGGAAAGAGACCAGACTCAAGACCAGGTTTGTCTGCAGGCTGATTTGAAGGATGTAGTAGAGGGAAAAAATGATGATGCAGGAAAAAGATCTCTGGAGTGTTTGCTGGAGTGCCTGTGCATAGGCAGAATGGGACGAGATGGGGTGCCCAAAGGAGGGTTGCTGTTAGGGGGCAGCACAAACATTTCATCAACTATTACTGGATGGAAGGCAGCACTGATGCTATTAACTTGTGGGTGTGTTGTGGGTTATTGTTGAAATTTTCTTTTAATTGATTCTATTTTCTTAGGGAAATTGGAAGGAGGATCATAAAACTAAGAGTGAACTGGAGTTAAATGAGACAGGGAAGGGTGTGGAATATTCATCTAGGATTGTGGAAGAGGAAATGGAGTAGAACACTGTGGTATGATTTCTGGGCAGCATTGAGGGCCCAGTCAAGGTTAGCAGTTCTTAATTTACAGATAGGCTATAGGTACAAAGAGCAAGACAATTTAGATTTCCCCAAGGTTGAGCTTTTATTAAATAAATATTAATAGAAAAAACCAAGAGGGGCCAAGGGAATTTAGGGTAAGTGTTCAGGAATGGTAATAATGGTTGACCATGGAATTTAACAGGAAGAGAGGACCTGAGGAGCCTGGGAGGCAGGGAAAAGGATCTACGAACAATGTCAGGTCCAAGGACTACTGGAGTCAAGGAACACCAAGACAGAACTAAATATAAAAGAGACAGTGGTCAGAGTGTGGCATGATCAAAATTGAGATTATGGAAAGATTGCAGTTCATGACAACGTTAAGGTAGAAGATCTGACCACAGAGTCCTCCCACAGACACCTGCATGGCTTGCTTCCTAACCTCCCTTAGCGTTTTGCTTCTCAAAGCATTTCTCAGGAAGACCTCTCCTTATTAGCCTACTTAAAATTGTGACTTCTCCCGACACTCACTGGGCACTGGGCTTTGGGCATCCCCATTTCCTGTTTTATATTTCCTCAAAGAATTTTTACCATCCCACATTTCTGTATGTATTTGTTTGTCTTATTGTATGCCCTCCTCTACTGGAGTTAAAACTCAAGGAGTATTAGGATTTGAGTCTGTTTTGATACCTCCAGCATCTCTGGTGACTAGAACATTGCCTAGCATATAGTAAACTAGGCACTCAATCTATTTTTGTTGAATGACTTGAATAAAGCAATTTTGTATTTTAATATGGCAATCCCAAAGAACCAGTAAATTCTCTTAATTTCATGGCTTCTTCTGGATAGTTGAATTTTTCTAAATTGCTGAGAATGAATTCTTATTAAATCATAAAGTTCCTATTAATTTTAATTATTCTTGACTAGAGATACAAATAAGTAGAAAATATGGAGCCTTTCTTCACTCTAAGCTGGATAAAATGGGACACTGACCGTTTTTCAACACTTTTAGGTCATTATAAAATTATTAATAACTATTAGATTCTTCTTGGGCATGTGTGAATTTCAGTTCTTTTGCTAAGAGGCCTGGACTTCCATTCTTACAGTTGCATGTATTCCTTCTGTCTCCTCTTTTCTGTCATGCCATCAAGTATTACTTTGTAGTGTTATGTCTGTACATTCCTGGAGCAAATCATTTCTCCACCAACAACTATTCCCATCCCATAGTTTGCAGTTTTCATATATTTTGGACCAATTTTAAATGCTTTATGTGAAATAAGAGAATATAGACATTAAGCAAGGGCACTACAACTGCTGATTTTTGTGTCTTTACTGCCTACTTCTAGGTTCCTTAACTGTGTGCTAGAGAGGTGAGAGAGATGTTGAATTATGAAGCTCTGTGAAATTACTGTAATTTGGATCATGTGGTACATAGACCCCTAAGATTTCTCTTTTCTCATGTGAGTGGCTGGTCTTGCCATCTATTCACGTGTCCATCTCTACACAGGTAGAGCTAAACACATAGTGGCATTATGAAAATGTGGAAGAAGGAGAAATGATACCAGTTAAGGTCCTCTGATTGGAAAAAAACCTATCCTTAAAATGTGCCCTTCAACTAGAGCCCCATAGATCCTTAGGACAAAGTTCCTTGTGAAGACATGTTGAATCAGCAAATGACGAAACATTTAAAGAAGAAGAAAAATCAGTGCATTTGAGTAGTTTTAAGCATAATGCAAATGCCTATAACAAATCTTGAATAATTCACCTGACCTAGATTTAGGTAGCACAGATAATTCATACAGAGATAAACATTTGGTTATTAAAAAAATGCTCCTATAACTTCGAGTATTACATTTATAGCTTTCGTTGTTGTGTTGTTTTCATAACTTCAGTTCTACTTTGTACTTTTGGGAAAAAATTAGCCACCTAAGAGTAAGGAAAGCAGAGTTCTCTTACTGATTTCTCACATAAACTGTGAGGAGTCATCACCCTCACTGGTATGCTTTCCGGGTCTCAGTTTCCTCATCTGTGAAATAACCTCTAAAGTCTCCTACAGTCTAAATTTAACAACACATTGATATTGAATTAGAGGATTTAGGAGGAGTTCTGATTCCACCAGCAGAGGGTAGTGTTACCTAGACAAGATCTCAGCATGAGCCCAGGACAGATGGAGCAATGGAATCTGAATTTAGAATACAGAATGGGTAGCTACCTACTTCTCCCAGTCTTGAGTCACCAGACCACAAATGCTTCTCCACAAAATAGCAATCTTAAGCAAGTGTAGAAATGTACTCCTCCTCAATAATTTGCCACTATTCCTAAAATGGTCACATTACTCATTTCTATTGGAATATGAACAGGAATTTAAACTCTTGCAATCTGTGTTGTTTTCTGAAATTTAAAGTTTGTTCTATGAATACATTCATTTATATAAAATACAGCAGCTTGTCTATACATATTTGAACATTTCAAAATTACAGTTGAAAGTAGCAGATTTTTCCTCCTGCAAAAATATTTAAGAAGTATTTATAAAATTTGATTATGTTTAATATCATGCTGAGAAAGGAAAACTTAATTGTACTTTTTAATATACGGATAGCAGAAGTCACTGGCTTGTGACAAACATTTGATTTTAAAGTTCTAAGTGTATAATGCATAGTCACAATAATGGATGAAAATCCAAAACTTATCCGCCTGCAAAGTTTAAAGACTGGGTCACAAAAGTTGTGAAAAAATGGATTCCCTAATAGCAAGACCTGTCTCATGGGATAAAACTGATGCACATGACATAACAGCAGCATTAAATAGTTTAAGATGCTGTCTTTTCAATACAAATAATAACTCGGTAGGAGATATGAAAGTATTTGTTGAAAAACTGACTAAATAGATGAAGACAGCATGAAATATAGTTACTGGAGGAGTCTTTGAGGAGGAGATACCATTTAACAACAAAAAAAGAAAAATTAGGCAACACATATAAAAATACATTAAAAGGGCAAAGGCACTATGCTCATATAAAATTTTATTATCATTTTTCCTGTGTTGTGCTTCATGGTCACTATGAAACCCTGTCCTTGGTGACCTTAGGAAGGCACTTTGGTAGAACCTTTGAGCTTTATCTTTGACCTTTATCAATAATAGAAAACATACTTACCTTTTTTTCCCCTATTAATATAAATGTTAAAGCCTAAAAGTTAATATAGAAATTATGTAAATACAGGAATGTTAATACAGGAATGATGTAATTCCACCTGGGTCCAGGAAAACACCTTGCACTGTGCTAGTCACAGCCTAAACAGCAGAAATCTGTCTCCACACAATACATCACTGATGCTATTCCAAGTTATGAGACTGCTCCCTGTTAACGGAAGTTAAAATTTTCTCAGATCAGGAGAAAGCCTGGCTACTTGAGGGAAAATAAAATCATGCTTCTCTCCATCCCTCACCCCTTCCTTCTCTTTTGCCTGTGGCAACTATAAGTGCAATAAAATGTGAGAGTGGGAACAAATTGCTATGGCAACAAAGTGTACTCTAATAATGAAAATGGCATCTAACGAGCAGGAGCAGCTAGAACTTTAAGGCAGAGAGAACGGAAGTGCACCTTGAAGAAGCAGGAAGAAAAAAATGTAAAATGTTTAAAGTTTTCCAATCTCCAACCTACATAGATTGGCCCATTTAGAAAAGTTGGATTTGTGCCTTAACTAGCTTCCTCCTAGGGATAGTCTAACAAGAAATGGTTTATGATGTTTTTACTGGGGGGAGATGTTAGATACCTACTAATTCCTACAAGCAGGCAGAAGAAGAGAGCACCCCCTTTGATCTAGAAACATGGGACAATATGCAGCCGTTCAGGAGATTCACAGAGGTCTGTGTTATCTAGACTCCCTGCTTCCAGGGCCATCTTCCCAGGACTAGATTCAGCTTCGTTGGCAAGATAATTCTCTTCTCCACAAGAATTATTTTAGAAAAAATAGCTGCCGTTTTGGAGAGGGGCTTAGAGACATGATGAGTAGAATGAACAAGCAGGTTAAGAACCTTAAGGAAAACAGGAAGGAGCTGGTAAGGAGACATTAGGTTAAAGTAAAATAATTCTATTCCACCTATTTGTTCAAAAAAAATTTAATGTGGGTAATATTCAGAATTGTTGAGATTATGCTACAAAATAAACCAACAGCAACATTTTAGTGGTTTAAGCAAAAAACGTTAATTTTTCATTGACACTGTCAATCATACCTAGGTTGAGCACTCAGCTCTGTGTCATCCTCATTCTAGGAGGTAAGCTGGATTTTGCCAGCATGGGGGCATGGTGAAGAAGATTATCTGAGGGTCTTGTGACAATAATTAAATGCTCTGATCTGAAAGTGGCAAACATCACTCATGTCAATTCTATCTACAAAACACTGGCCGGATGACCTTATCCAATTCCAAGAAAGGGATAATGAAGGATAATCTTCTCATATGTTCAGAAGAAAAGCAGATGTAGATTAGACAGACATGACAAATCTATTATAGTATAATTTATATAATAAGATATGTGTACAACACTTTTACTTAAAAAGCACACTTATGTTCTCTGACAAAGTGGTAGGCTATTGCATTATATACAAAACAGTTTTATTCCCTCCAAGGATATGTATGGATGAGGATGAGAACAGGGAGGAGGCTTGAGCATCCTGGGAAGCATTGGTGGAGCGGCAGCCTGGTCATTTGTACTAACGGTCAAAACTGAGGGGTTTCAGGCTCCATATACTGGCAAGAGTTCAGTGGCAAATTTTTGGAAGGATGTAGGTTGAGGCTTTGTCATCCGTCGGAAGGTGGGAAGATGGGGATAAAGTTTCTCAGAATCTGAAAGCTGCCAGAACCTCACGACAGCTGTTAGTAGACTTGTTTTCTCTTCCAGATCTTTGTTAAAGGTGTTCCCCAACTGAAAACAAAACAAACTAAAACAAAACCTGTTTTTCTACCTTGCCCTTATTAAATTTGTCAAGCTCAGTTCAAGCCCCATTGCTACTCATTCCATTGCACTTATAATTCAAATACATGTCTTTAAAAAAATTAGTGTTTCTCTAAAATCCCATATATTCCATGTTTTCCTCCCCACTCAATATAAGCCCTGTGACAGTAGTAACCGTGCCTTTTCTCTTTTGCAGTTTCTCCTAGCACTTAGCACAGAGCTATTAACAAAGTTGACAAACAACACATATTTATTGATTACACCATTAATTGGAAAAGGAAGAAGAGTTTTTACTAAGAACAATGGATCAGGCTAACACACACATACTTTGAATAACTATCTTGTCACTAAATCTTTATTTTAAAAGACAGCCCTCTGATCTGGAGTCAGTTCTCTTAAGCCTCTTCCAGTGTGGTGGGAAAGGCAGTATCTGAGAGAAAATGAGTAGTTAGTGATGAGAACAACATGGCATTGGGAAATAAGGACTGAATTGGGAACCTGGAGTTTGGATTCTATTCTTGGCTGTGCTACTCATTAGCTATGTAAAGATCAGCCTTAAGTCTTTACCTATGAAAAGAGGATGCCTACTTTATAGGATGTTGTGAGAATTGAATAAAATCATGTAAGTAAAAGGAATCTGAAACTCTAAAAATACTTTACAAGTATAATTTTAAAGTGAGGTTGTTAAAAAGGACCTAACTTGTATCTAATATCTTTTGTGCTGTGGGAGGAATTTCAGGAAAGGTAGGGGGTATGTGATAAACCTCTGACAACACATGTTCTGAACTCTTTGAAAGCATTGCATCTAATCAGCACAAAGTCCTGTTGCTAATTGCAGGGGGTTTCTCCCTGGGCATTCAGTTAGGTTTGTAAAGTGTTATATTTATACCTTTCTGAAGCCTCAGTCCCTCTCAGAATCCCAGGAAATAAGAGTGTGATCTGATTGTGACTGTAGATTGCAGGTTGATATTGTCAGGCTGGTGGTGATTTCTAACAAAAGCAAAACAGCAGGTATCACTAAGAGAAGGGCACTAAAGCTTTCCACAGCTCTAAGAGGGCCTGCCTCCCCTCCTGCCCTCCCTCTCATCCGAAGAGGAAAAGACCCTGGCTGGAGACAGAATGAGTCTGCTCACCTGCCAAAGCAGGCACTGGCATGGCTGGGAATTCAGGCTTGCAGGGGCTTTGGCAGCAGTGGGAGAATTACCAAATGGTTCGAGAAGCTGGGTGGGAGGTTAAAGCATGTTGATGGGAAATAATGAGAGTCCTTCATGAATTGCAGGGGTTCTGTGCTGGAGAATGTTAGCTTGTGAGCTTGGCAGCACGTCCCACAGAGGAGCTGTTACGGTGGGGAACGTGGCAGACACAACGCCAGTGTGCAGGCAGGAGACCTGGGTTTGCGTTTCAGTGCCAACTTTATTAGCTCTATCCTTAGCTTCTTTGAACATTAGTTTTCTCACCTGAAAAATGGCAAATTTAGCAATAACAAAAGCTACATGAAAGCTTTTCTGTAAGAATCAAATGAGAATGTTTATGAAAGGGCCTTTCTTTAAATAGGAGTAATCAGTAGATAATTTATAATTATGAAAAAGCATTTTATCCACATTCTGTACCTCCTCAAGACACCCAGGCAATGAGGATTATGAATGATTTTGATACAGAAGTGGAGAAACAGAGCTGGGAGCAAAAGAATTTACATCCAGGATCATGGACATAGCAACCTGAGAGCCCAATAACGGAGAAAGCAGATTTAGAGTATTGCGATTTACGGAAATTCTGAGATTATGGTTATGATGATATTCAGCAAATGATAATTGTGGCCCCACAAAGCTGTCAACCTAATCCCCAGAACCTGTGCATTTGTTGCTTTACATGGCAAAAGGAAATTAAGGTTGCAGATGGAGTAAGGTTGCTAATCCATCTGCAACCATATTAAACATTAAAATAGGAAGATTATCTTAGATTATCAGGTGGATCCAAAGTAATCCCAAGGGTGTTTAAAAGTGGAAGAGAGAGTCAAAGAAAGAAATGCAATGGCGGAAGCAGAGTCAGGGTTGATGCAGTGTGAGAAGAACTTAACCAGACATTGCTGGCTTTGAAGATGGAGAAGAGGGACCATGAGCCAAGGAATGCAGGCAGTCTCCGGGAGCTGCAAAAGGCAAGGACACGGATGTTTTGATTCTCCCCCCACTTTGCCCCCACCCTCCAATTCTCTAGACTGGAAGGAATGCAGCTCAGCCTCCATCCTGGATTTTAGCCCAGTGAGACCCACATTGGACTTCTAACCTGCAGAACTGTAAGATAATAAATTTGTATTGTTTTAAACCACTGTGTGATAATATATAGAAAACTAATGAAATATTCAAAATAAAATAGTTAATGCTATGTAAAGTTCTAAATGTTGATATTAAGAGGTTTGCACATCAGAAAGATGAGTTTATAAGTGAAACAAAGAATTTAGAGGGTTAATATAAATTAAGTGGACATGAAGTTGTCATTTTTTAATATTTGCTCCATAGCCTAAAGAAACAAAACTAAATTTGAGAGAACCACCCAAATTCATGGTCTTCACTGAGGACCTAATAATCTTTCTATGATATAAATCTGATCTTGACAAGCCTTTGCTTAAAATTCTTTCTTGACTTCACATTGCTAAAATAATACATTGACAATTTTATCTCTGTGATCTAATTTTTTCTTATAGCCTCAGCTTTGTATCCTTTCACTGTTCTGCATGCAGACTACAATCTAGTCACAGCAAACATATTCTTGCTCTTGAAAATGCTAGGAGTTCTATGTCTCTGCACACACAGTATGTTTTCCATGAAAAATGTTCTTTTCCTTCAGTTTGTAAACTCTGACTCATCTTTCAGCTCAAATGATACTTCTCCAGGAATACATTCCTTTAAGGTCTTTTTTCTAACCAAGATTGACTTAGATTCTGTAAGAAGGCATATGTCAATTTTTTTGGCTAATTACCATCGGACCTACCCATTTTTTATTAGCATCTTGCTCATCCTTGGGGGAATTCACCATGTTCATAATCTTTTGGGAGAGAAATTCCTGATGCTCACTTCTCACCATTGGCTCCCATTCTCAAAACTTGAAGTTAACAGGTCAAATTCTCCTTGCCTCCACCCCCAAAGCCTAGAGGAAAGTATGTGATTTAAAACTGATCAAACTCCCAGCACTCCATTCCCAGCATTTTGAATTTTGAGAGAGCCATGGGAAGAAATTCTCAGATCAGGTTGATGGTAAGGGACGCAAGGGCAGAGCCCTTATGAAAGAGACCCCAGAGAGCTGCCTCGTCCCTTCAACTATGTGAAGATGCAGTGTGGAGCCACCATCTATGAACCAGGAAGAGAGCCCTCCCCAGACTCTGAATTTGCCAGTGCCTTGATCTTGGACCTTCCTCACCTTCAGAACTGTCAGAAATAAATTTCTGTTGTTTATAAGCCACCGGTTTATGTTATTTTATTTTCAAAGCCTAAATGAACTAAGACACTATCTTTCTAATTTCCCCAAAAGAAAGCCAGGATCAGTTTCTGTTCTCACAATAAGGAGTCCTTACTCCTTTCTCTGGGCTCCCACAGCATACTGTCTAGGCATACATTATAACCATACCACTCATATGGTTATAATTCAGTTAGTTATTCATAATTAGGATGAGTTTGAAATAACTCTTATCTCATGGCCAAATTGGATATGGTAAAGTTGTGCTTTATCTGATCAGTTCAGTTAGATTTCAGAATAGGGAATGACTTTGGGAATTTTTTAATGTGTTATTAAAGGGATATCTTGCAGAGAAAAATCACAGTCACTCAAGTAAATGTAGAGTGATAAAGCCTATCAAGGAACCAAGATATGACCTATAAAAGCAACCAAGGACACTAGAGACAACAAAATAGGGTTAAGGGCACCAGGAGCCAATGGATGGAAACACAGGATACTGAGCTTGAATTTGATGTCCACGTATGATTGCAAAAGAAGGACGTAGAAAGTTCCCTGTCACATATAACAGGATCATATTAAGAAAGTAAGGGTCCCATAACCCTGGGAATATTATAGGACAGTATCTCTGATTTTTTTTTATTTCAAAATATTAAGGGGATACAAATGTTTTTGGTTACATGTATCAATTTTGTTATGCTTGAGTCAGGGTTTTAAGTGTGCCCATCACACAGATAATGTTCACTGTACCCATTAGATAGGTTTTTGCCCACCCTGTCCTCCTTCCTCCCCCCTGCCCTGGTTGATTTCATTGAGTTTTACTTCCTTCTGTACACAGGTGTGCTCATTGGTTAGTTCCAATTTAATAGCGAGTACATGTAGTGTTTGCTTTTCCATTCTTTACATATTTCACTTAGGATAATTGTCTCTAGCTCCATACAAATTTTTGCAAAAGGCCTTATTTTATCCTTCTTCATGGGTAAGTAGTATTCCATAAACACACACACACACACACACACACACACACACCCACCCACCCACCACATTTTGTTAATCCACTCATGAATTGATGAGCACTTGGGTGGATCCCACATCTTTACAACTGCGAATTGTGCCACCATAAACATTCAAGTGCAGGTGTCTTTTTGATAAATGACTTCTTTTCCTTTGGGTACATGCCCAGTAATGGGATTTCTGGATCAAATGGTAGGTCTACTTTTAGTTCTTTGAGGAATCTCCACACTGTTCTCTATAGAAGTTATACTAATTTGCAGTTCCACCAACAAAATGTAAGCGTTCCTTTCTCTGTGCATCACACCAGCATCTATTGCTTTTGGACTTGTTAATAAAGCCATTCTAACTGGGGTAAGGTGATATCTCATGGTGGCTTTAATTTGCATTTCCCTGATGATTAATGATGTTGAGCATTTTTTCATATGTTTATTGGCTATTTGTCTATCTTCTTTTGTGAAGCTTCTGTTAATGTCTTTTGCATACTTTTTAATGGGGTTGTTTGATTTGTCCTTGCTGATTTGCTTGAGTTCTTTGTAGATTCTGGTTATTAACCCTTTGTCAGATGTAAAGCTTGTTAATATTTTCTCCAATTCTGTAGGTTGTCTGTTTATTATTTCCTTAACTGGGCAGAAGCTCTTTAATTTAATCATTTATTTGTTTTTGTTGTTTCTGTGATTACCATTGGGGTCTTCTTCATAAATTATTTGCCTAGTCCAGTATCTAAAAGAGTTTTTCCAACATTTTCTCCTATTAATAGAATTCTACAGTTTCTTGCCCTACATTTGTATTTTATCCCATTTTGAATTAATTTTTGCAAGTGGCGAGAGATATGGATCCTATTTCATTCTTCTGCATGCGACTATCCAATTTTTCCAGCACCATTTATCGAATAGGGCTTCTTTTCCCCAGTGTATATTGTTGTCTGCTTTGTCAGTTGACTGTTCTCTATCTGGGTTCTCTGTTCTGTTCCATTGACCTATGTCTCCATTTTTGTGCCAATACCATGCTGTTTTAGTTACTATATCCTTGTGGTATAGTTTGAAGTCTGGTAATGTGATGCCTCCATATTTGTTCTTTCTGCTTATGATTGCTTTGGCTATTTGGGCTCTTTTCTGATTTCAAAGAAAGCATAGAATTATTTTTTCTAGATCTGTGAAATATGACATTGGTACTGTGATGTGCATTGCACTGAATCTGTAAATCACTTTAGGTAGTATGGACATTTTAACAATGTTGATTCTATTGATCCATGAGCATGATATGTTTTTCCATTTGTTTGTGTCATTTGCGATTTTTTTCCTCAGTGTTTCATAGTTCTCTTGTAAAGATCTTTCACCTCCTTGATTAAGTATATTCCTAGGTATTTTATTTTCTTTATATATATTGTGAATGGTATTAAGTCTTTGATTATATGCTTAGCTTGACTGTTATTGGTGTATAGGAATGCTACTGATTTGTGTACATTGATTTTGTAACCTGAGAATTTGCTGAATTTATTTAATTCTAGAAGTCTCTTGGTGGAGTCTTGGGGTTTTCTAGATATGAGATCATATTAACAACAAAAAGCAATAGTTTCACCTCCTCTTTCCCAATTTGGATACCCTATTTAAAATTTTAAAAAAATACTAAGTGCAACATAAACATGAGAAAAGCAAATGAAAGTTTGAATTTTCCTGTGATGATTATACCTGCATTTCTTTTGAAATTTAAAATATCAATATTTTGGAAAAATATTTTTGTCATTTTTTAGGTACCTCTGAACTGTTCATTCTTTAAGCACTGGCTTAGTCTTCCTGTTGTTGATCCAGTATTGCATACACTAGATATTCAATGATTAATAAGACCCATGTAGTTCATCATCTTTTGGTGAAATAAAGCATGTTGCTTATACAACACGTACAGTTGTTGTTGTTTGGGGATGGAAGTTTTGGCTTGGGGATTAAGGGGTGAAGTTTTTCAAAGCACCCACCACAAACCATCTAACCTCATTTTCTCATCCTACAGTCTAGTGGGTATATCTAAGTCAGTCTGAGTTTGAGGAAAAAGATCATGGATAAGGTAAACCTACCAGGTGGTGGTTTTATAAAGGAATTTTTTTTTATTTTCATGCTGTAGGTATCAACATTCTTTTCAAATGAGGATTTTGGAAAGGATTTTTGTTTGAAGACTTGGAATGAAAGCACCTAAACCAGACTTTGAATGCAGAAGGCCTGTTTCACCTTAGGTGTTAAGCATTTGAATCAGGTCCTGTCCTGTGGAGTAGCTGTGCAATATCAAATGCTTTTGGAGAATTCTCTTGAAGACTTGCATTCACAGACCAGTTTTTTCAGAAAGGGTATCTTATTTTTCACTCATTTTCTTACAACTTTGCATGAAGAAAATGCCACTATTTTGTAGAAGCAGAATTTAAAGGGCAAAAACTTTTTATCCATTGCATTGTCATTAAGCACCATAAGCCTCCAAAAGCTTATCTGTGTGCTCTGTCAAGTTAGGAAGACACGGATAAAATTAAAATTTTGCCATAAATAATGTACCAACATTTAAATATTGTCCTTTCTATTTTTGAAATTATTGCTAAGATCTAATATCAATGGAGAAACATTACACCAAAGCAGACAAAG
Source organism: Varecia variegata (assembly GCA_028533085.1). Taxonomy (NCBI): domain Eukaryota; kingdom Metazoa; phylum Chordata; class Mammalia; order Primates; family Lemuridae; genus Varecia; species Varecia variegata. The sequence continues at coordinate 34,089,506 of CM052437.1, forward strand.
CGCATGTGTGTGTGCAGGCATGTGTGTGTGTTTATGGGGTCAGTGGTATGACATCTATAAGAAGCATTCTGTGAACAAATTCTCACTGAACAGTCACAGGAGGACTTTATAAATCTTTCCCAAATGCAACTAAGCTATCAAACACAAAGTAGAAACAGGGGTATTGCTCTATCTCACACCAGCTATATGCCTAATTTGTAGCTTTGCAATCTTTTGGGCTTCCCAATGGATACCATTCATCTCAAATTATGTAGCTTAAATGCATTATATATTCAGCTTGCCTATATCTACATATCATCCCCCAGATTTATTAGATTTACTGGATTTTCCTGCAGCTACATGAAAATAACTGTTCCATCACACAATGATTGAGCTTTTAGTGCTTACCTAGTCAGGGACTAATTCCCTAATAAGCTATGCCTGTAGTAGTTTCTAAAGCAAGACTACCAGGAACATTTGTTATTGAATGGAGCCCTTACCAGTCATTAGTTGCTGTTGAGCCACAATTAGATCAGCTTTCTACATGCTATAAAATCATTTTGGTATAACTGATGCTCAGGGAAATTTCTGCACAATATCTAGCTTTTTAATTTTTTTCAAAATGAAAGAAATTAAATTTTCTGTATGCAGGGTGACTTTTGTTTTTCCCTGTTATTTCCTCTCTCTCTTTCTCTCTCTCTCCACTTACATGACTTAAGTTTGCAGTCCCCAACCCCTGGCTGCAGACTAGTACTGGTCTGTGGCCTGTTAGCACAGCAGAGATGAGCTGCAGGTAAGGGAGGCTTCATCTGTATTTACAGCCACACCCCATTGCTCACATCACCACCTGATCTCCACTGCCCACCCCCGCGGCCCCCACCCCCCATTCTGTAGAAAAATTGTCTTCCATGAAACCGGTGCCTGGTGCCAAAAAGGTTAGAGACTGCTAATTGTTGCAGTTTACAAATGATTTGAGGTTTATTTAATTTGCAGACGTTCCATTTGGACACTCAGATTTACCATTCCCTAGCTAGTTATTAATACATATTTATATTTATAAATATATTTATATAGAAATATATATTTATAGTGTCTGTAATGTAAAAATGAAGGCTAAAAAATTGAAATGATTTATATAAAGGTAATATCCATTTATCAAATGCTTGACATTTTAGAAACCTTGGGCAGGCTGCAGATTTTCTTTCACTCCTTAAACCTGTAGAAATTATTTGGCTGCTATGTCTGCATCAGTTTTTACTAAATGTTAAGTTATAAAGATGAGAGAAGTTTCTATGAGCGGCTTAATACACTTCATTTCTGCTTCTGCCAAGAGAAAAACTGGAAGATTTTGTGCTATTGAGAAAGGAATATTAGAGGTGTTGAAATAACATTTTCCCACTATTTCATCCTCTATAACATATCCAGGCTCTGCAACTCTTCTACCAATTAGTTATTATGATGGTAATAGGGTAACTGTGCATAAGGGTTAGCTCAGTGTAGGCCAGTGCCCTCTGTGAATAAGGATATCATTTCACTCTCAGAAGTGTCATGGTTTGAATGATAAATTATATTAACTCTCCTAGATGCTAAGGAAATTATTTAGACATTTTATAAAATTGGTGTCCTCAATTATGCAATAAAAATAATATTTACTCTATCAACTCAATTAGCAAGTATTTACTACACATCTACCCTACGCATATACAAAACGTTATACGAGTACATGACATGATTCTGTCCCGTGAGGAGTTTGCACCCTTTGTGTTTTTAGTCCAATATAACAAGTTTGACAGTACTCTGGGAAAGGAAAAAAAGCACTCATGGTCCTCATCAAATTATAACAGTGAGATGCCATAACTCTATACCTTTATGACCTTGAGCAATTTATTTAACATTGCTAAGCCTATTTCTGTGTCCATAAAATGGAGACAAATGTACAATCTTCCTTAACAGAATTGTGGTGAAGATTCAATGACATAAAATCTGCAAAGTGCTTAGCGCAATATTTACCATATGGTTAAGTGTAGAAGATGTTGGCCAAAAATACGTAGACAAATGAATAGATGAATGAATGAATAACTAACATGTGCCTAATAAATTAACATGTGAGTTGAAAGGAATTGGGGTGGGAGAGAGAAGAAAGGGTAAGCAATTTTTATACTCCCTCTCCCTCTTCCACTCTCTCCCCTTTACTATCTAGGTGACCTTGGGCAGGTTGTTTAATCTCTTTGTATCTGTTTCCTCAGCTCCACAATGGGAAAAATAATAGTACAATTGTTATGAGTATGTAATACACGTGAAGCTCCAGTCCACAGTGCATGCTTAGGAAACTTCAGTTATGGCTACTTCATTTAGCCTTACTATTACACAAAGACAGAATGATAATGGAAGGAGAGATGAACAGAGCTCTACTGAGAAAAATGAGGAGATCACATTGAATTTCTCCATCGCTAGGGGTTTTAAAAAGGAATCGTTTGCAACTGCACGAAACTTAGAACCCTTCTTAAGATTGAGTACTGTTCTCTTTCTTTCAGTGGGCATGATTATGTACTACATTATTATTTGCCACAGCTAGAACAACAAAAGTGAACAAACAAACAAAGAACCTAGATGATGGGGTTAAGTCAGATTCAGCTCCCGAGCTACAGACAATTTAAGCGGTTCCTTCAAGGCCAAGTCCAAAGGCTTGTTATGTTCAGAGTATTTCTTCAAAAATATTCATGAAAATATTCATGTAAGCGGGGCTTCAGTAACTGAGTGGTTTTATAATAGGCAGCCATTCCTCCTAACATGCCTTAAAAGGAAAATTGATGTTATTATTCTATTTCAGAAGATGATGAGACAGAAGGAGGTGAACTCTCTGGGCTGAGGTCACCCATTAAGTCAATAACAGAGGCAGACTCAGAATAAAAAGTAAAAGTAAACAATTCTTTTCCCCCAACAATAGTAGTACTTCACTTCTAAGACTGTTTATTACCTTTCATTGCCTTGACTTTAAGTTTTAACACATTTAACTGCTTTTGAAAGCAGAAAGCTTTATGTTGTTCTTTCTACTCGAGAGAATGAGTTTTTAACAATCACAAATTTCTACTCATTTGTGTTTAAACTTCAACTAACTCTTTCAGTGCTTTCATTAAAGGAAGGCTCTTGTCAGTCTAGTAAGTCTGCCTAAAATAATGAAGGGGGGTTGGTGTTGGAATCTGAACTCCATTATACATGTTTCCTGAGCGGCCAGTTTGTCTCACTCTACTGGCTGCTTCTGACATTCAAACCTGACTTTTCCAAACAGCCAGTATGTGGCATTGGCTTTTAGGTCTTGTCATATATCCCTGTTACTTGGGAAAGTACTTTATTCAATTGAATCATTATTATTTTTCACTAAAAATGGCAGTGCACCATGGAGCTGTAGCCAAACATCTCAAGTCAATGTGGAAGTTGGGGAAAATCTAATGAAGCAAATTGTCTCAGCAATTAACTTCCAGCTATCTCAGAAGAGAGTCACCACTATACATTTCATCCATGTACCAAAAATGCACGTGTACCCCCTGTATCTATTGAAATAAATACATAAAAAAAGAAAAAAAAGATTTACATATATTGACCTGGAGGGATTCCAATGAAACATTATTAAGTGAAAAAAGCAAGCTGGAAACTAACGCATAACATATTATCCAATTTCAGATTTAAAAGAAATACAAACACAAACATAAATACACACTTTAGCAGAACATTAAAAGAAAAACAAACAAACAACTAAAGAATAGAGACCATACCTAAAAGAGCTTCATAAGATTTCTTTAGCTTGACTTTATGGGGTTTCGTTCTATTTGGTTTTGTTCTGTCTTGTTTTTGCCTCCTAACTATTTCATCACAGTGATTAACACTGAAAGATGGGGTGCCTCTTATCTGATAGCAACAACAAGGAGAGAACTGAGAAGTCACCTCCTTTTCCACAGCCAGTCTTCAAGGAACAGCAATTTAAAGGGCAGTGATGCAAAGCAGCCTGAGCCCTGGGGGTCTTTTAACAGGGAATGTGAAGATTCAGCTTGAGTTTGATGTGTGACCTTGGAGGTCAAACAGACAAGCCGCATGTGGAACTCTCACACTGAAGAAAAGCAGCCTTCGCTGTCTAGGAAACTGCAAAGGGCTCTCAAGAACCTGGCTCAGTACCAAGTGGTCCCATTGAAATGTAGTCCTAGTCTAACTCTCAGCCATATTTCCCATTATTTCCTTTCACACCATGTTGTATGTAAGCTAAATTATTTACAGTTTCCTGTGTAAACCCAAAGCATTCCTACCACGAGGCATCACTTAAGCAATTTCTTCGACTCATACTCATAGCACCTTCATCTCCACACACGTTCTTTATCTCAGTAAACAGAAAATCCATTTACCATCACTGCTAATTGCTCAAACTGAAAATTTGTAACCATCCATGAATCTTTTTTCACACTCATGCATCATCAGATCCATCAACAAATCCAGATTTCAACCACTTCTGGCCCTCCCCTTACTACAAAGCTGGTGGAAGCCACCTCCTGTCTTGCCTAGATTACTGCAGCAACCTTCTAATTAGTCTCTTTGTTCTTCCCTTGCCCTCCTGCTGTTTATTGGTAACAAAATAGTGATTCTGTTAAAACATAAATAATTTAAAAATATGTTGTCACTCCTCTGCTCCAAAGCAGTCAGACTAAGGCCAGTGTCCCAACAATGACCTGTAAGATTCCATACAATCTGGGTTTATTTTACCTTTCTAGCCTCATCTCCTAATCATCTTCTTTTCCCTCATCCTGTTCCAGCCAGAATGGCTTCTTTGCTTTTCCTTGTACAAACTAACCCCATTCACTCCTGAGAGCCTTTATATTTCCTCTGCATAAAATTTTCTACTCCTATTTATGCAAATGGATTTTCCCTTTACCTTCTTCAGGTATGTGCTTAAATGTCCATATGCTCTGTGAAATCTATGCTTATGTGATTTTTATGTACAGTGTCTGTCACTAACATATTGCATATTTTATTTATGTTGTTTTTATCTGTTTCTCTTCTTAGAAAGGAGGCTCAAATAAGTAGAAAGTTTTATGTATTTTGTTTATTGTTGTGTCCTGCAGCCCCTGGAAGAAAGCCATGAATATATTAATAGTAGATTCTCATTAGGCATTTCTAGAATGGATGAATAAATGAATAAATAGGGTCACCTCTTTACATTGCTGAAATATTTTATGAGCATCTCCAAAAAAAAAAAAAAATTGATTCTTTCTTACTTAAAGGGCCATAGTTTCTGGAGGGTCTGGAACTTTCAACTTCCTTCCAGATAGCAAGGCTGATAAAATCTTTTCAAAGAAATGTCACTATTACTATTAAGTTTAGGTTATAATTCCACAAACTCCCTGTGGGCATAGTTTATATGAGACCCCTTTGAAAAAAAAATGTCAATTACCTCTTGGTTTCTATTCTCTTTTCTATCCTCCCATGATTAATTCTCACTTCGTTTTCCATGGCAGCAACTTCAGAGCCAGCATTCATACTCTTCAAACAAATTATTAAAGGCAACATGATAACCTGGCAGAACTGTCTTAACTTCAGTTGTCTTTCTCCCTTTGAAGTTAAATCCCCTCTGCTCTTATCAGATTATTTTAGTAGATTGTATGTGATGTTTTATTGGTTTTTGTTGTTCTATTTCAGGATGAACATTTCAGTGTATTCTAATGAGAGGCGAAATAAATTGGCTAATGACATGAATAATTATAAGTGTAAACAGTTGGGTACGTGACTACTGGGAAAGTGCCTCAGTAAAGAAAAAAACCCTGTGGAAGCCAACAAAGAGAAAAAAAGACAACTGTAATCGAACTCTTTTTTCCCCTTCTAGAAATTTGTACTGCAAATAGGCTCCTACTGCTCCTACTGCGGAGTACGTGAGCAAATGGCGAGGAAGTGGAGGGGATGAACAAAGTTGGCAGATTATTGATGAATGGCAGATGTAAGCAGCACTGAACTCTGAATTGTCCATTGAGGTGAATGGCTCTATTAAATTCTAATTGCCTGATATGTATTCTGGTCTTACTTGTTACAGGCACTGTGGTGGGCATTTCTAAGAATACATGAGTAATGTTGAGTAAGCTTCATTTCTATTTCAAAGAACTTTCAACTTAATAGAGAGGACAAGAATATGAATGACTATATTGCAAAGACATAGTCACAAATTGGCACAAAGATATAGGCACAAATTGCTATGAAGTTCAGCTGATGATGAAGTCATAACTAATTCATTGTGTTTGCTGAGGGGGAGGGGACAGGAAGTAAATGTGGATATATGCAAATGTTAAAAAAAGGTATTGTACCCCTATGAAGAGAGAATCTAGGATGAGTTTGGAAATATGAGCGAGATTTTAAACAAAGATGTCCAGAAAGAACATGCCAGGAAGTAGAAAATTCATAATGCAGGCATCATCCACTGAGACGAAGCACAGAGAAGTGATGGTTAATAGGGTGGAAAAATAGGTAGATTTTTAAAAATCCTTAAATATCAGGCTGTAAAGTTCGCACTTAACTCTATGGGAAATGAGGACCTCTGAAGACTTTGGAGCATGAGTAAGGACATTACAAGGGTTCCTAAAATAGTAAGATTCTTTTAGGAGTTTCCAGAAGAATCATGAAAGTGGAGCTCTCATCATTCCTCCCATCCTTAGTCTCTCTTGGCTGCACTTGGCCACTGGCTTCCAAAGTCTCTGTAGAGATAATTTGGACCTTTATAAGTAATTTAGAGATTGAAGTTGATAGTTTGATCAATTCAAATCCTGAAATTGAGTAAATCTTCACAGCAATCGTACTGTTATTTTTCCCATCATAGAGCTGAGGCAACTGAGTCACAAAGAGATTAAGTATCCTGCCCAAAGTCACAGAACCAGTAAATGGCAGAGGGAAAAGAGAGACCCAAACATGCATTGTGGAATTGTTATGGAAGCATACCTATAGACATTTGCTTAATGTATTATGGCCTTAGGTAAATTAATTTAAAGCACTAGAATTTTAATGAGGATTAATGTGTTGAATTAGGAGTTAGAATTTTTAAATATATTGCTGAATATTTGGGTAGTTTTAGTTAAATATTTCACAATTGCTTATTATATTGAATGAGCAGTTCTAATCAGAGAAGATTACACAGAAATATTTCATGTATTCTGCACTTGCAAGGCTGTGGTTCTCACATCATCTCAACAAATGGAGATATTTGAAGCATGAGCAAAGAGAAAAGATTTCTTACCCTAATTGTAGACAAATACTTTTCTTTAATACTGAGTGAACAGTGAGTAGGTTTGGTTTTAGAAAGTAAATATGAGTGTAATTCTGCAAACTTTTTTTAAGGAAACGTTCTCATGAATGCAGCTAAGGTGTTCTCGTTTGCTCCGTTTCACAGCTACTCAGCTTTATTCTCACCCAGTGCGTGGGAAGAAGTCAGTTACAAAAATGTTATAAGCACCCTTATTTAGGAAAAAGGTAGCACGATATCATTTCCTTCACCTCATCATCTCACTTACCTGCAAAAGGATAATTGCAGCTACAAAAGGGTGTTGGAAGAATTTAAAATGGAACACCATTCAGAGGAAAGAAATAATAATCCTGTTTCCTTTCCTCTAGTCTCCAAAAATGGGAAGTTACAATTGCCCTAATATGTCTTCCTGGCCAGCTACTTAGACCAAGAATAAATATCTCTTCTTTATTTCTCTATGGGGACTTGGGACAAGAGCTATGTCCCCAATAACATTGCTTTTGGTCCTCTGTTAGGGCTAGACCATCATAAGGGTAAACTTATTATGGTTTGCTTATATGTACTTATATGGGTATATTTCATTGCCACAATTAATGTGTAAAGTCCTCACAAGCAGAGATCAGAAGATATGTGTGTGTGTGTGTCTGTATGTGTGTGTATATTATTGCTCAGGCATTATTTTTTGAATGAAAAATTAGAGAAACCTATATACATAAAAATCCTCTAGATTCAAAAGTCAGGAAATCTTACATTTTTGAGAGACTTAAAACCATTAGGAATCTGTAATGTTTTAGCTACCAGATATATTTATTAAAATTTTCTCAACCAAATAAAGCAGAGATCATACAATTTCTTTTATTTTCCTTTCCTCGAGGCTGAAGTTAGTGTTTGGGCAAGAACTTTTACAATGCGAATTCTACCTTATCCAACAATTATTCTTCTAGAAATAGAATTCGGTTAGATAGTCTATCTCAAAGCCTGATCCAAGATAAGTCTATCTTAGGTCAGGCTTCAAAAGCAGCCTCTGAAACAAGAATTTATGTGTAAGTGACTTCATAAAGAAAGTGCTCCAGGAGAAACTAGAAAGAGATTAGAGGAAGTAGAACAGGGAAGAGAAAGAATCCAAGTAAGAGTGCAGCCCACTGAGGCTGGGAAGGGGCACACAGAACATGCCAAAGGGATCCGAGGTTGATCTGAGCAGAGCACTAAAAATGTCCTCTACAGTCCTTAACCCCCAGCCATGGCCCAGCACCGGTCTGTGGCCTGCTAGGAAATGAGCCACACATCACCGCCTCAGCTCTGTACCACCCCCCAACACACACCCAGGCCCTCCCCACCCCACCACCAGTCCATCAAAAAATTGTCTTCCATAAAACCAGTCCCTGGTGACAAAAAGGTTGGGGACCGCTGCCTTATGTAGACCAAGGCAGTAATTAGAGATGGACATATTTACGTCTGAGTGTGTTTATTACAGCTACATGAGAATCCAAATTGAGGATTATTTTATTCACAGAGTGAAATACTATGCAAATATTTTAAAGTTTTCATTAATTGACTCAATAAGCATCTCATCGAGTTTGACATATTCCAAGCACCATGAATACATCACACGATACAGACAAAAGAGTCTGCCCACAGGGGCTAACATTCTAGAAGGGGAATAAACAACAAACAATAAGTAAAGATGTAGTATGTAGAAGACAATAAATTTTATGGAACATAATCAAGCAGAAGTTCCAAGGGCAAGAGGTGTACATGAAGGAGGGAAAGAGATATTTTAAATTTAAAAGGTAATTAAAAAGAGTCAACTGATCAAAGATTTGAAGGTGATAAATGAGTAAATATTGGCACATGCATATCTGGTGAATGATTTTTCTAGTAAGAGGAAATAGTGCCAAGGACATATGTAGAGGAAACACCCCGGTTGTGTTTGACACATAGGGAGAAGTTTAGTGAGAAGGTTAGTGAGCCTGGCTCAGGCTGGTTAAGGGATAGGGATGATGTAAGAGATAAGGTCAGAGGATCAACAGAGGATCAGAGTCTCTAGAGCTTAGTAGGTCATAGTGAGAAGTTTGGCTTGAGGAAGATGAGAAGCCACTGGACGGTATGAGCACAAGTGTGACATGATCTGACTTATATTTCAAAAAGGTCACCCTGGCTGTGTTTTAGGAAGATTATAGCAAAGCAAGAATATATAGAAGCAAGGAGGTCAGTTGGAAACTACTGCAATAATTCAGGCCCATGTTAACAGTGAATTGGACCAAAAATGCAACACTGGAGATGGGTGAGATGCACTAAATTGTGTCATAGACATAGACAACAGAATTTCCTGTTATACTGGATAAAAGGTATAAAAGGATAAAAAGGAATTCCAAGGACGATGTACACTTTTGGCCCGAGAACTGAAAGGCTAGAGTGGCAACTAATTAAGGTGATTTCAGTTCCCACTTGAATAAAATATATTATTAGTAAAAAGAGTGATGTATACCCAAAGCTAGTAGAAGAAATGAAATAATTACAATTAGAGCAGAAATTAATGGAATAGAAAACAAAATAATAGAGAAAATCAATGGAATCAAAACCTGATTTTTTTTTTTTGAGAAAAACGAATAGATTGATAAACTTTTAGTCAAATTGACCAGGAAAAACAAAAAGAAAAATACAAATTACCAACATTGAGACTGAGAGAAGGAAATCACTGCAGATTCAACAGTTATTAAAATTATGAGAAGAAAACTTTAAGAAAAGTTTTATGCCAATTTATTGAATTTATATTTTAAAACCTTCCCTCAAGTTAACTCTAAGACCAGATGGCTTGATGGATGAATTCTATCGAACGTTTAAGGAAAAAAATACTAATTCTACACAAACTCTTTGAGAAAATTGAAAAGCAGAAAATATTTCCCGAACTGTTCTATGAGACAGATTACCTTAACACGAAAACCAGTCAAAAAAAATATAAGAAAACTAAAGATCAATATCCCTCAAGGATATAGATGCCAAATTCAAAACACAGTTTAACAAATCAAATCCAACTACAAGCACACACGGTGATATACAACACATGAGGGATAAAAGCAAGTAAGCTGCCCTATAGTTCACATAGCCCTTGTGTCCACTAAACTATTCCTTCTCACCTGATAATTTAGAATGATGAGCTTATACGGCAAACCCAATTCTATGAAGGACTCGGATGAATGGACCATGGATGGCCGCAGAGGCATTCATCCACTCTGGTATAAAAAACTGCATAAGCTTTGCTATGGACTGAATTTTGTCTCCCCACTTCCCAATTCATTTGTTTAAGTCCTAACCCTTAATGAGACTATATTTGGAGATAGGGCCTACAAGGGAGTAATTAAAGTAAAATGAGGTCTTAATTATGGGGCTCTAATCAGATAAAATAGGTCTTTACAATAAGAAATACCAGAAAGCTCAATTTCTCTCTCTCTCTGCTCCTCCCTCTATCCCACCACGTACATTCAGGAAAGACCATGTGAGGATTCAGGGAAAAGGTGGCTGCCTTCAAGTAAGAGGGAGAGCCTGCGTCAAAAACTGACCCTGCTAAACTTTGATCTTGGACTTTCTAGACTCTAGAAATATGAGAAAATACATTTCTGTTGTGTAAGCCACCCAGTCTGTGTTATTTTGTTATGGCAAACTGAGCAGACTAATGTAAGCCTGCAAGCAGGGCTACTGACCCACCCATTTCTTCCTGCTAAGGAAACCTTTCATTGTGGGGTTAAAATCAGGAAAAGTTTAGAAAATTAACAGGCCAGGGTGTTTGCCTTTGTTATGTATGGAAGGAAGTCGTATCAAAATGTTCATATAATGGTTATGCAGGCACCATTTTGTGCTTTGATATTTAGCCAATAGGATAGTAAGGGCAGTAGGAAAATAACTCCTGGTTTTGATAATCTCATCAAACAGCAATGAATATGAAACACTGGCCTTCCCATACCCATTGTCCACTTAATTCAAGCTTTCCTCTGAGATATCAAGACTTGTTGATATTGTTGAGGAACAAATAACTCATGAAACATTCTTAAGTGCCCAAATAAAGGCATATATGGACAGGCTGGTACAAATCACCAATTGTCTACTCTTTGCCTTAGTCCTCTTTTCCTTCTGTTTAGAGACCTATGACTTGCCATAGCCTGAAAGCACTACACCCTTTGCCTCATCTTTGAATTTTACTTACATGGATTTTATTAAATTCTGTTCACTTCCACTCATGGGAAATGGACATGTGTATTGTATATTATTTTAAGATCAAGTGTCAAGAAACAGAGTGTTCATATACACATGGTGATAGAATGTAGGAAAGCCTGTCACTAGGATCCACCCTCTTCTTAAGTGATACAGCCATTTTAATGTGCAAAAGCAAGGCTGTCTGTGAACACACTTACACTAACTGACATCTGGGCTTGTTCTTGTTTTCCACCTTTTTATGGCTGTTATGGTCCTGAGTTTTCATAAAACCGGAAGTTTAGGCAACAAATAACTCTACCTAGAAAGAGCAATTAAAGGAGATGGCCTTACAAATGATTTCTTAAATCTGATTAAACCTATTATCAACCTAGTTGGTGCCTGCAGTGTAAATTCAAGGTGTTAAAACTGCTAATTGATCTAACTGTGTATTCATGACCACTAATTTTAAATGAGCCCCAGGTCTGCCCAGCAATCCTAGAATGCTCACTCTTCAAAGTTACTATTTCATATCTTATCATCTCTCTTCAAATTCCCAACACCGTCTTAGCTTGCTTCTTAAATTATTAGAAAAAAAATAAAAGCCATTGGATGACCATCACATCTATCAACTTACTTGGATCTATGACTATTCTCTCTGACTTACCTCCAATTATAACAGCTTTCATGTCCTTCATTAACGGTCAGCTCCTTTACTTTTGTCTGGGATTCCAACCCTACCTGCCTTCACAAGAACTCTTTTATTCAGTGATTAGCTCCAGTTTGTTTCATTATGGTTTCCTTTCTCTCTAATGGTTCATTCCCTTCAATACACAAAAGTACTCTTGCAATTCTCATATTCAGAGAAAACCCCTTAACCTTCGGTTTAGCTCACTCTATGTCCTTGTTCTCCTACAGAACAAAATTTCTTAAAGGAGATTTTTGTCTCCCTCACATCCCTTTTTCCTATTAACCCATCCAATAGGGTTATAACCCAACCATTTCAATGACACTGTTCTTAGCAAGGCCATCAGCAATTGGCATCTCGTCAAATCTGTGCCCATATTCAATTTTTCAGCACCAATCAAAAAGTTTAATGCTCTTCTTTCTTGAAACATTTGAGACATTTTCTTATCTACCATGACACCACAAGCACATGGTTTTTTCCTCCTTAGAATAGCGTCTTCTGCTAGTTTTTCCTCCATGGATCATTTTCAAACATTTGAAAAACCCAGGGCATGGTCCCAGCCCTTTTACTCTGCCCTCAGTCATATTGCTTCTCTGTGATTAGGTTTTGTGAGACCTTTTTGAGGACAAACATATAAGTGGAATGAATATGAGCAACTTTTCATGTAGATCTAATTATTTCACTCACAACTTTTCATAACATAGATTTCCTCACATAGCATTTCATTCTTTATTCTAGGATACTTGTGCAGCATGAAATATATATGATTGCACTGTGTAATTAGAAAATAAGAGGTTTTGAACAACTTAGTTCTATATACAGATACTAAGAACATTACACAAGAGCAGAAATAGACAAGTAAGATTTTTTCTTTTTAAAAGGACAAATTCTTATCCTTTGAGAATCAGGGGATGGTGTTACTCCACATTGGATGAAGAATATACATCCTGACATAGTAAAGATATAGAAGCATCATTTGATAAACAAAGGAAACTCTTTAACCTGAAAAATGGACAAAATGCTGGTAAAAATACGCACTGTAAATATTTTTCTTCTGATTTCAAGTGTAAATCATTAAACTATCACTGAGAGCTAGATTTTTTTTTCTTCTTATTTGATATTGAGTTCTGTTTTGCTCTAAGGAAAGTGTGTGTGTGTGTGTGTGTGTCAGAGAGAGAGGGGGAGAGAGAGAGAGAGAGAGAGAAATATGGCATTATTGCCAATCATTTAAAGAATATGGATATTTGAAGCTGAGTTAGAAACATTCTCTCTTGCTTTTTTTTCTTTCACCCTGATGTCTCAGCTCTTTCTGCCCCTGGTCCTCTTGCCCTCCTTTGCCAGTTTTGCAAAGCTTATTTCCCCCAAGCAGGCAAGATAGATTACCCTTCCATCACTACCCCCCACTCCTCCTCAAGCCAAGTCAATGTAAAAACTGCGTGGACGAGCTGGCAAGTGTGGAAGGAATAATGAAAGCTCAGCAAGTGAAGCAGTCAGTGACCCTTTTGGAGACCACAGAGCTGTTCCCACTAAGCAAGGATCAGATACACTCCACCAATTTCCTGGATGATGTCTTTCTTATTCAGAGGAACAATGAGAGCACTTTATCTTGAGGAGCCTCAGGCAGCACATCTGCTCTCTTTCTTCCTAGGCCTTCTAAAACTTTTGCAGCAATAAATACTCATGTTCATACTTTCCAATTTTCCATTCAGTTCTGCTAATAAAACACATCTTTATTGGTTTGGCTTTAGTGGCTCCTATTTTTTCTTTGGCTCATTAGAACAAAAGACTTTTAGAGCCACGTCTAATATTTCAGATCTCTGGTTTTGGTAAGCCTCTTCTTTCTTAATAGTGTCTTGGTTTGATTGGAAGCTATATTCCAATTTTATTTGTAACCCCAAGAGGCCAAAATTTGGCTCTTAAAAAGTAGAAAAGATACAAGGCCCAGGATTTCTTTAAAATATCCATTTAGAACAATAGTCCCTGGCACATGTGGCTCTGCACCTGTTCAGGAAGTGCTGAAAACTCGAGTGGAGATCTTCCTACACTCAGATGCCCCCAGGAGCAATGTCACGGGCCAGGGTGTGCTGGAGGGCACAGGCCCAGCTCCAGGAACAGTAGCTGCTCAGCACCAGTCAATTGTCATCAATTGGGAATGCAGGCCCAGGCTGTCTTCTGTTCTAAATTTTAAAAAGAAGCAGAAATACATATTTTCTGCGAAAACTTCTGATAAAAGAGTTGTCTTGCATTCCATTTGCTCTGAGACATTTGAGGAGAAAGATTATCTTAGTTTTTCTTATTAACATGAGGAATTCTTTCTCAATAATTAATCAAAAATAATCTAGTGAGAAGCACAAAATATGTAAGTCCAACACACAGGGATTATGACATAGAACTACATGCACCATCTAATAATTATTTTTTAAAAAATGGAGTTCCCTTTTGGCCTGGAAATGCTTAATAGAGGAGACATAAATTCCCTTAATTGAGGAAAAAAAAATCCGCTCTGTGCCTCCTTGTCCAAACTCTCTGAAAGCAAGGGTTTAAACACTTTTTCTGTAAATAGGTTTTGCCTTTTATGGTATCTGTTTGAAGTACTCAATTCTGTCATTGTAGCATGAAATCAGTGACAGACAATGCATAAATGAATGGGCCTGATTGTGTCTCAATAAAACTTCCATTTACAAAAACCGGCTGTGACACATATTTGGCCCAAAGGCTGTCCCCTACTTTAAAGGAAGGCGGGAGTGCCTCAATTGGAGTTTCAGCTAAGCAGTTTTTAAAAGGGGTTAGGTCTTGAGGCGGGAGTGTTTGAATTGCTTAAAGTGAAGGCTAAGGGCAAACTACGTCCCACAGAGAGTTCAAGTGAAAACCTGGAAACACCAAATCTGTCTTTGGGCCCGCGAAACAGGTACACCATTGAAGAAAAGAGCAAAAATATTAGCAACTAAACAAATGAGAGAAGGAAGTACACAATGATAAATAAAGGAATGGATGTGAGTGGAAGAAGTATCTAAGTTCATTTTGAGTAATAACAGAAATGCAACACAGTCTTCTTAACAGACCCAAGATAAAGGCAGACACTATGCCTTTATTCCCTACTATTATTAGGCTACAAAAAGGAATACTTTTCGTCCTTCCTCCATCAAAAAAAGCAGGCAAAGAAAGGATGCTAGACCAAATAGCAAGCTTGTGAAGATTCAAAGAAATGGGTGAAAAAACTCACAAGTTTTCAACTTCTCCTCTGCTCATTATACAACACTTAGTGTGAAAGTCTGATCAAGCTTGCAAGGCCACAAAAGGTTGATCCCAACTCTAAGCTCAAGTACCAGTTCTCTTTGCTGAAAACACCTCTTCTCAGATGGGGCAAGATGGCTGTACCTCTGTATGCACCATGCTGTGTGCTCTCCTGGTCCAAGAGACCCACTGTTACCGAAACCACAAGGGAGTTTCTGTCTAGTTTCTCATCATAGAAAAATCCAATTTTTGAGACAACAGGATTGCCAAGAAATTAAGGAATTTTTAAAACGACAGACAATCGTAGGGAGAATGGGAGAGGCTGCCGCAAATAGTCCCTCCACTAAGGGATAGCATGGGCTTTAAAAGGAGGAGCCACATGCCTTGGGGCATGCGTGGTGCATCTCACAAGGGGCTACCTGCATTGGGGGCAGGCTGCGGGAAGGGAATGATGAATCTTGGAATCAGGAAGTCTGCTCAGGGGCCTTCGGAATCTCAGCTCCTTTGTCTTGCAGAAAATCCATCATTTCTGGGAAACAACTCAAAAGTTCAAGTAGTTAGTTAAGGGAGTGGATTATATAGGGGTCACTGAAATTTGTTAGATGGGGGGCTGGTTACACAACCAGCTAGAGGAGAATTCATTTTAATGCTAGTTTCGTATCACTAGTGTTTCTGAGAAGATTTTCATATTATTTCACCCAAGATACTTTTAGGCATTTAAGCAAAATGCTTTTAGCTAAATGCAAATGATATAGGAAATGGCTTTTTTTCGTGTAATACTCAA
Source organism: Varecia variegata (assembly GCA_028533085.1). Classification (NCBI taxonomy): domain Eukaryota; kingdom Metazoa; phylum Chordata; class Mammalia; order Primates; family Lemuridae; genus Varecia; species Varecia variegata. The sequence continues at coordinate 34,105,646 of CM052437.1, forward strand.
AGGACTGCACCTTCTGTTTTCAAGGAGCATTTATTTCCATTTTACTTCTATATCTTCAGTAGCTATTCCATTTAAAATGTGAGTCTTGATTCACAGCACTGAACGAGAGCTTCGGTGGGTGAAATGGAGTAAATATTTAAGTCCAGGCAAGAGCTCTTGGAAGAAAACTTGAAGGTCGGACAAGGTTGGGTAGCCTGAACCCTAAGTGAATGAAAAGGAGTAAGGGGACTTAAAAACAAGCTCGGACACAGGACCACATGGTATTGTTTGAACAAAGCAATTGAAGAGGACATGTGTGATATCTGTTTAAAAAGCAAGTACACATCTTGCTTTTTGTCAATTAATGACTAGATGGTCTGGCCCAGGTGAATTATAATTGAATATGTATTATTAAAATGCATTAATGGACTTTTACTTGGTAGTTAACACATCTGCACAAACGGTGTTTATCAACCTTTGCCTTTCTTAGTGATCATCTCCTGGCATTTAAATTCTTTATAAAAGGCATTCTCCACTCTGATCCCAGTTTAATGGGAGAAAAAAGGCGATAAGAAGAATAATTTGAAATAGAAATGTAACTTAATATTTCAAAGCCTGCAGGTCTCTGATTAGACCATTACTCTCTATACATAATCTCTTACTAAACTAAATTGATTCTTTTTCAATATAAAAATAGCACAAAGCCTTTGAATTTTGAACTAGTGAAGTTCAGTGAGCTCTTTGAATTGCAAGCCAGAAAATAACAAATCTTATTTAATTAACAAAAGAATGAGATAGGGATGAAAAACATGATGTTAAGACACAGTAAGAATTGATTGGAGTTGCGTTTTTAGCTGTAAATTTGGTGAGTAGACTGCTTGTGAGACAGGCAACATTAATTACTCTGTTTCCATAGCAGATTCCGTGTTAAAAAAAAATTAAACTGCAAAGAAGTAGGGAAGCATCTGTGAGTGCATTCCTTTGCACCAATAAAATAATTTTATTGAACTCCATTCATGTGCATACTTAGAATTTAAATTCAGGAGATCTTATAGGCCTGTATTCATTAAATATTATGTACCATTTTATATGGGAATACTCATAAAAGGGGAATATGGAACACAATTAAAAGGAATAAATTCAGCATGGCTTTGGCACTCTATAAAATCTCCTTGTCACTGTATGTGTTTAACTGACTCTTTACACCAGGCACAACTAGTATCAGTGATGGGAGAATTCAAAAGCAGTTTGTTTTTATGGTCAAAATTCACTATATTTTAAAATCATGCTAATAGTCTAGTGCCTATACGATCATAAGACCAAACTGATAAAGTATTTTTTAGCCCCTTGTCATTCTTTGGTCCCCGTCATACTGGAAAATTAATATTGGTTACTGAATTCCTATCTTACTTCTACCACGTTAGTATCCTCACCCTGATAACATTCCCCTGGCCTTACGTCCTCCTCCACTCAAGCCACACTTTCTCCTGCTCCACTTGTGTATTTCTCTACGTCTGAACCACAGTCCCTTTATCAGGCTGTCTGCGGTCAGATACCCTTATCACCAACTGCCTGTTACCAACTCTTCTAGATTCTGTGTTTGATCAAGTCTTTACATTCTGACCAGACCCCTTCCCTTCCCATCTTAATGCCCAATTTAAAAATCATTTTTTACACTGTCAAATACTCAAAAAACATAGGATGTTTTATTTCTAGCCACTAAACCATTTTTAGACAACACTCTTGCTCAGTGTGCTCATAAACACACTGTATTAATTCCTCCCTGATACGCTTGATTGTAGCTTCTCTGTTGCCATCGCTGCCTCTCGTTTCTCCTTGCACACAATAAACATAGGCCTCCCATCAAGGCTGTCATTTCAATCCTCTGCTGTTTTCTTCTATACACTACCCGTCAGAGAACTTAACTACTCCCACGGTTACAACCCTCATCGCCAGGCAACTGACACTGAGGTCAGCGTCTGTCAGGAACTCTCGTCCTGGACTTTCAACATCTTGTCTACCAGATCCCTAGGTTTAATAACTCCAAAACTAAACATGTCCCCTTTTCTCATAGACAATCTTATTTTTATTAATTTTACAATCATTTTCCCAGACTGAAATTTTGGCATCCTTTTAAACTTGCCAACCACTTCAAATTATCAGTAAGACCTATTTATTTTCTTTCATATCTCTTGCAACATTTCCTTCTTTTTATTCCATTGCAAAGGCTCTAATACAGGTCTTTATTAATGGATAACTGTATATTTACCTTAAACTTCTATTTCCCCTAATTCCAGTCATTCTATATACCATCATGAAGTTAATCTTGCTAAAATTCTCTAGGTAAAGACTTAATAGCTGCCTATTAATTATAATAGTATTTGCCAAATAATGGGACACATAACATTGGTTCAAATGGAAAAGAAGAGTTTTAGTAGTTATGTATCTATGGTAATGGCCATAAAAAGTTTAATTATCACCTCAAACAATGATTTTACGGATAATATTGCTTTGAATAAATATAAAATTTTCAAAATGAGCCAATTAAAAAAACTAAGTAAAATAAAGTAATGAGTGGAAAAGCATGGCAAAAAATGGGGGTAATACTGATCTACTGAAAAAATCTATATTACTTAATCTCCTTCGCTGCTTTCCTTTAACTTTTAATCTTGTTTCTCACTACTTGACCACACACATCTTCTCTTCCCCACAGGTAAATCAATTTTGTGTTCCTTGAACATGCCATGTGCTATTCCATCATGCTTTTGAGGTTGCCAAGAGTACCCACACAGTGAGCAGAGGGAGAAGTTCAAGGAGAAGTTTTATTAATATAAGGTGAAAAGTCATCAGAAACAGAAGACAAGATGAAGGATGAAGGAGATTAAATAGGGCATCAAGCTGGCCAGGCAAGCTAATCATGCACACAAGAATCCTGGAGTGAGGTTGGTAAAGCAAGGGGGTTAAAGATTGAATTGTGGAATGTGGTACCAGGTGTAATGGAAGCTCAGAATAATTATTCAAAATCCATATCTATGAATTTCTGGAATTCAGCATAAAGTAGCTTTTTCAAGATTCTGAATTTGGGATTAGATTTTTCCATTTTTGTGACTTACCCTTGTTATCCTCTCAGCCTGTAATTCCCAACCTCCTAATATTTAACTTTCTAAATCCTACCAGGCTTTGACACCCAATTAAACTCCTGCTTTTCCTAAGGACTCTTGTTTGACAAGCCCAACTGGAGTTGATACCTTCCCTTCTCTGAAATGTTATAGCATTCATTATCACTTCTAATCATGTATCCTACTCATATCAGTATGTTCTGCTTTATATCACAGTGGTTAGCACACAAGCTTTATCACTGCTTTTTTGGAAGCTCTTTACAAAGAATAACAGTGACTTGTATGCATAAGTCCAATAGCACCTGGTACATTTTTTTTTTTAATGGCAAATCTTTGGAATACAGGCTCCTTTTGCTCTAGGTTTATAAGGGAATAGTTCTTATGTTGTGTTTAATATTTATTCAGTTTGTTTAATATTTAAACAGAAGCCAAGAACATGCCCAGCAGTGTTTTAGAGGTCACAGTGATGATGGCTAACTGCAAAATAACTGATTGTGGGGGCAGATGTTTGTGCTATTGCTATTCAATGAATGCTACTTACAGGGCAGAGGGAACGATGACAACAAATAGCCTTTGTTCTTCTAAGAAAGGGATATATATGTATATAAAATTTATAGATAAATGATTTTGAGACCATTGCTTTATACCCAAGGAGGTTCACCACATAGCTATTTTGAACCAAGTGGTTTAATAATGTCTTCTCACCTAAAATATAACATCTATGTTATTTTACATCTCCAGAGCTACAAGGAAATAGGAAGGTAGAAGATTATATCTTTTTTTTTTTTAAAAGTGGGTATACAGCAATAGAGTTTACTAGAAATATACCTGCATTGATATGGTGTTGCATTATTTTATTTTCTTAATGTTAAGGAGTTTGATCCAGACATCTAATATTCCTCCTACAGAAATCTAAGAAAACTCACTGAGTTTCAAAATGTTAACTTCCTGTTTGACATGTCATGAGTCATCATTCCAATCCAGATGATTAGACTCAAAAGCAAAAATATAATTCTTCAAGTTCCTTTAGTGAAATCTCTTTCAATAAGGAGAACAAAGATTCCCTTTGAAATAAAATTGCTTTTACAAACTTCAACATTCATGATGTTTGGGACTATTTCAAAGGAAAATATCCAATATAATTGCTGCTGCCGCCACATCTACCACACTGAAAATTTCTTATGCTTCAATATTGACTCAATCTTTGGTTCAATGTGTCAGTTAAAAAATAAGCACATATTAATCCTTCTCCTATGGCTAAGCAACTATTCTCAGTGCCACGGGAATATTAAATATATAAAGATTAAGGTTTTTTGCTATCCTGAATGAATGACCTTACAATGTAATTGTGGAAATAAGATAAACAATATGAAAGTGAAGTTAAATCAGAGTTATAATTAACATTTCAGTGAAATATTACATCTACATACATGCAAAAATGGCAAATGAATAATATAGAGCATAGACAGTAAGTATCATATCAGAGATTCAGAATAAAAACATCAATATGAGTTGTACATACAAGTTAATTTTATGATTCTCTTAATAAACGATTGTTATACACTTGTAAAATACGGTTCTTAAATATATATTTTAAATGATCTATAAAAACCACATGACAGGCTTTTAGGTCTTTTGATAAATACACTTTTTCTTGTCAACATGAACAAAAATTACTTTACCAGTTTCTTAAAAAAAATAGGAAAAATGTACTAACTCACAAACAAAACTCACCCCTTTGGATTTTAACTCAGTGGTCCCTTTTTCAACCATCTTGTCCATTCCATATCTAGGCTAACTTCCTAACTGTTCTTTCTGCTTCTAATATCTTCCTTCTCTAATCTATCTTAGTGCCAAATTTAAATTTTTAAGGCATACTTTTGACCATGTCCTTACACTATTGAAAACAAACTCAGTGATTTATCTCTGTGCTTATAGAGTAAAATACAAACTCCTTACTTTGGCAATCTAATTAGATTCCACTTTTCTAAATTTAATTCTCATTATCCTGCCCTCTACTCCTTGTATATGCCCCACATTTTTCCACTTTTTACTCATGCTGTTTCTGCTGCCTGAAAATCTTCCCTGCTCTTCACTTCCTCCCTATTATTTGGAAATGTCCAAATCCTCATCTCATTCTTTAAGATGCATTTTGAATGCTTTTCTTACATAAATCCTTCACTGACACAATCCAGCTTAAATCATCCTCTTTCTTCTGAAATCAGGCTCTACACTTTGAAAGAGATATATTTCTAAGGATAAGCAAAAATTCAAGGGAGTCAAAAACCACAGAGTCTCTTTTCCTTCATTTTAGAATCCTGAACAGAGTTCCCAGACATATAGGCATTGTATGGATTTGCATTATGGTCTGGTTTTGTGTGTCTCAAACATTTCTTCTGTGAATTTTATGTAACAAAGCTTTGAGCATCTAATTTTTTTCCTTCTTTTTTGCATTATAATTGTCTGAACTTTGATAGTCTCCCCATGAAACCTTAGCAATTTCAACCTTTTCAAGTAGATAGCCTATGGAAATAAGTGTCAATACCATCCACTCTTTATTAGCAATATTTGTGGGATAGGCATAAAAATTTGACTATTTTACACTATAAAATGTAAACATACATAATTCATGTATGATATATATTTCAAAGCTTGCTTCAAAAACCATTATTATGAATAACATAAATCACTGTACATTCACAACATATTCAAATAAATCATAATTATGTAAAGTAATTAAGGATAGGACAATTGCAATTACATCTTTTGAATGCAATGGATTGCTAGGTGATCCATCACTGTCTAAAATTTAAAGTGAGGGGTCTCAAAAATCAAGGGCTTAATTTTCTTTATTGTTGCAAAAAAGCACCAGGTATCCCCAACCCCCAAATCCAGAGCTCTCTCCCTTCCTGACAAAACATCAAAAAATCATAATGGAATGGACATACTTGAAGATCTGACTCGGGGTGTTGAGGGTGGGGGAGGGGACGGGTGTTTACCTACATGATGAGTGCAATGTGCACTGTTGGGGGAATGGACGCCCTTGAGGCTCAGTCTCGGGGGTTGGGAGGGGCATGGGCAATATACTTAACCAGAATGGTTGTACCCCCATAATAAGCTATAATAAAAAAAAAAAAAAAAGAAACTGTCAAAATTTTAATTCTGCTTAGAAATGAAAATACATGGAATTTTCTTCTAAAGATACTTTTAAAAATTGGTTTTCTTGATTTTCTGTTTGTGCTTTTATGCCTAAAAGTAGATCCTCACAAAACATCTTACTAAAAGACCAAGTTTTATGATGCTAAAATTTGGAACATTGTGGCGATCTTTTCATAGTCACTCCATTTATTCTCATGGAATTATCCATGCTGTGGCCCATCTATAATTCCCTTCCCCTGATTTCTGTCTGTTCCAACCATAGTCATTCTTTACAACCCACATAGCTCAGGCAGTGTTGGTCTAACTCCATGAGACATATCACTGTATAGAAGCACTACCAAAATACATTTTAATCCCTGATTTCCCACTTAATAGTAGTTCTACTTTAAACAAGGCAATTTCAGTTGCTTCATTTCTAAAGTAGGGAATGTGAGAAAAGAAATGATAAAGTTTGTTAAGGACTTATTAGAAGGCCTGGTATGTGAGTATGATCTGGCTAAAAATAAATCATTCTTTCTGCTTTGGCAGCTAAAGAGAATGCATAGCCAGCCAAGTTTCCTCCATTCTTCAAGCTTTCCAAGGTTCATTTGTGGGACTATTCTTGAGTTTCTGTAATGGGGAGTCCAAAAAAAAGAAGGGAAAGAGGACTACAGGAAGCATAGTGGCACAAGGGTTGCAAGAATCAGGGCAGGCTTAAAGGCTTAGGCATAGAAGCAGCCATTGTGTGTAAGGTTATTAAACAGGATGGAATGCAGAGAGTTTAAGAAATTTTATTGTGGAGTAAATGTTCTCTTCAAAATGTTTGAAAAACACAAGAGACTAATTATTTCAAAATTACTTTTGACATAGAAGCCCACTTGAAAGAGCTCCCAATGGCCAAAGCTGGAACAATTTGAGCAACAAAATAAATAGTGATAATACTAGATTATAACCCACAGAATAAATATTCATGAATACATAGTGTAATAAATAAGTAATCGAACAAATAAATAAATGGTGTTTCTTGCCTCCAGCAATTATTGCTCTCTTAAAAAAGAATCCCAATTAATGAATGCAGAAGAAATGAGGAAAACAGATGGATGCTAAAATTAGTAGACAAAAGCTTAAAGAGAAATAGAATATTTTCAGATATTTACTAATTTCAAAGGAAAAAAAATAGTAACTTTACCACTGAAAAGCCCAGAAGACACTACCTTACCCAAGAAATTAATATTAACATCACCAGTAATAAGACAAATTGATATCATGTACTTCTTGATATCATGCACTGAGGAGGGTATATTACTTTATGACATTCTTGCTAAAAATGGGAAATAATCTAATCATGAGAAAATCACAGAAATCCCCACTTGAGAGATATTCTATAAAATAATTGACTGGTACTCCCCAAAAGCGTCAAGGTCATGAAAGACAAGGAACGTCTATGGAAACATCACAGTTTGAAAGAAACTAAGAAGACATCACAAAGGAAACCAGTTTGCCTACTTGGATTGGCTCCTGGAACAGAAAAAGGACATTAGTGGAAAAAAGGACATTATTGGTGAAAACCAAATAATAAAGTCTGAGGTTTAGTTAACAGCATTTCACCAATGTTAATTTTAATAATTTTACCATGCTATATAAAATATTAGCATGAGAAGAAGCTAGATGAAGGATATATGGAGGCTAGTTATATTATTTTTGCAACTTTTCTATAAGCCAAAAAAATTTTTTTTTTAAATAGGCTAGATACTGTTTAATTCTAACTAGAGGTATACCTCAGAGATATTGAAGATTTGGTTCCAGACTAACACAATATATTTAATATCCCAATAAAGCAAGTCACAAATTTTTTGGTTTCCCAGTGTATATAAAAGTTATGTTAACACTATACTGTAGTCTGTTATATGTGCAATAATATTTTGTCTAAAAAATGTACATACCTTAATTACCAGATACTTTATTACTAAAAAATGCTAATGTTCATCAGAGTCTTCAGTAAGTCATAATCTTTTTGCTCACAGAATGTCTTGCCTCAGTGTTGATGGCTTCTGACTGATCAGAGTAGTGGCTGCTGAAGGTTGGAGTGGTTGTGTTAATTTATTAAAATAAGATAACAATAAAGTTTGATGCATTGATGGACTCTTCTTTTCATGAAAGATTTCTTTGCAGCATGTGGTGCTCTTTGATAGCATTTTACCCACAATAGAACTTATTTGAACACTGGAGTCAATCTTCTCAAACCCTGCCACTACTTTATCAACTAGTTTATGTAATATTTGAAATCCTTTGTTATCAATAGTCTTCACAGCATCTTCACCAGGAGCAGATTCCATCTCAAAAATTGCTTTCTTTTCTCATCCCTAAGAAGCAACTCCTCACCCATTTGAGTATTATCATGAGATTGCAGCAATTCAGTCTCATCTTCAGACTTCACTTCTCGTCCTAGTTCTCTTGATATTTCCACCACATCTGCAAGTTACTCCCTCCACTGAAGTCTTGAACCTATCAAAGTCATCCATGAAGGTTGGAATCAACTTCTTCCAAAGTTCTCTTAATATTGATACTTTCAGTTCTGTAAGTCAAAAATTATTTCAAACTAAAAATGTAAAAAAAAAATTAATAATTATTTTGGCTGAGTAAAGTTTTTGGTTAACTGCACTGTTCCAGGATGAAACATGTGAGCATCCTTCATTGTCCCTTTAATTCTCAGAGGCACAGGCATATTTGCCATGAAGCAAATAAAGTTTAAGCTTTAGGTTGGTCCCCTCATTTGCTCGGGGTTCTCCCAAGGCCCTAAATTAAATATTGTATTTATAATTTTGTATTCTTGCTTTAAAAGAATGCCCCCTCCTGCATTGAATAGGCTTCAAATCCCACCAAACAAGGATCTGTATCTGCTGAACAGCAAAAAAATTCTAAGGCTGTTAGGAAGGGGAGAAAGCTAGAACCTAGGCCCATACAGCCAACCCCGTTGTAGGACCAAGCATCATATGGAAAGGCCAGCTGTCCAATTTTCAGAGTCTCGATAAGCATGGTGAACTACAGTTTACTTAGACTGGAGCTGATATTCAGGGGGTCCTATTTCACAGGGGAAACAAGAAAATTATAACCTAATAATAATACTAAAAGCGAGACAGTTGGCAATATTTTTCTAGTATTTTGAGGAAGAACACTCATCAGAAACAGGAAAATGGGGGATAGAAAGGGCGCTGGCATGAATTAGGCAAGATTCCAATGAGAAGTCAATGGTAAAGCTCTGGTCCTAATGAAGATACCAGGTACTGAGCAGTAAAGTGAAGGGACACCAAGGTGTCAGAGAAAGGAAATTATGTTTTGGTGAGTGTGAGTTTTCCACACCCTTTTAAGTAATCACAATGGGGATAGAATAATGGAGCAAATTTCAGACTATTATCTGGAAATGGAGCTTCTAATGTTCTTTATGTCCTGACCAGCACAGGTGTGGAAAATATGAGACCGGGTTTTCAGGTAAACACACCACCATTAAGAATGCATAAACTCTAAACAAGTGGAGCATTTTTGCCAATGGGAAAGGCCCAATTCTTTTGGTTTAATTATTATTTAACAAAACATTCACTAACTTTACCTTGCTAACTCAAGCATGCTTTTTACATATAATAATAAAAATTGTAAGAAGAAGATTACAAACATATGTACCATTTATTTATGGAGATGTGCTATAGGATAGATACTCCCTCAGTGCCTTATTATTTATTGTCTTATTTACTTAAAATGACCCTGTTTTTCTTATCCAAGACTTGCCAACATTTGAATCCCTTAGAATCAGGGAGGAGAGCTTGGAAGTTTATGAAGAAATTAGAGGAGGAAAAACAGTAGAATTTTGAGAGCTCAGAAGAAATGGTAAAGTCATAACCGAGAGAAAAGGAGAGAGAATTTATAGCATATTATTAACTTTGGAGTACTTTGCTCTATATTTTGTGATTTAGTTTACCACTCGAGATAGAATATAAAATTCTTAAAAGGATAAAACCTAGACACTTAAACAGGCATCAAACTCTTTAACACAAAAATATTGCATACTAATCTATAAACATGCCAACTGTTGAACCTGAGGTGGGAGAATTTGAGATAAAATTATGAAATTGATTTAAAGAGGCCAAATTACACATCTTAAACTCTACTTAGTCACAGTAGTTATTTCTTGTATATCAAATATATGTGGCAGAAAATTGAGCTCCTCTCTTATGAGTTCCCTGATTTAAAACAAAAGATTAGAACCATAAAGTTATCTTGGCTGGCTTTAGACAAATGCATAGCTGGAATCATCCAGCACATAAAGAGTTCGTTTATTTCTTTGCCTCTACTCTTCCTTCAGACTGAGATTTTGCATGTCAAATTTCAGCTCAGAGAGACTTTTTTCTATAGTCATATAGTCAAGTTATAGATCCTGACAGGAGTCGGTTGCTATAAAACTGTTGACAGATACGTATCTCTAACACTACTAGACTAGTGGGTACCATTAAAGACGCCAAATCAGTTAAAATGACAACAAAAAAACTATACTATGTACAATCTCTTCACCAAGCTCCAGCAGAAGTCAAATGAGTAGGGCTGTTTTCTTTAATAAACAGAGCCCATAATCAAGGAAGCCCATGGACAGGTAAAGGGAGACATAATGTTGTGTGTGCTCACCATTGAAGCTAGACTTGCCTGAGGTTCTCTTGAATAATTCAGTGCTTGGAGCTTGTGGGTGATGAATATCCTCCAATAGAAACACCCAGCAGAAAGAACTAGGAACTCATATGTGGAGATTTTCTGTTATGCTTTATACAAGTAACATACACAGTGGACATAACAGTGTTTAAACAGTCTGCCCAGCCTACTGGGACTTTGCCTTTAGGTAATAAACATTCTCTCAGTCTTGTTATTTTTTTCTACAAATAAATATACTATATTTAAGGACACAAACCATGCACTCTTTTCATCTACTTCCCCCCATGTAGGTTTAAAAGAGCACCAACACACGATGCTAAAATTTTACAAATGACCATTTGAAAAATAATTGGTCTATGTATCGATATAAAGATAATAAAGGGAATGATTTTGCCATGCTATGCAGTTATTTACTGGAACTTGATTCAACTTAATACACTGGTCAAATATTGTTGCAACAAAGTAGAATTACCTCATACAACACTAAATCAACTTTGGGTAATAGTCCACTTACCCTAAACAATTTGGGTAAGGTATTTGATTCTGGGAAATTCCAGAACAACCAAAAATCTGCATAATCTCTTAGGTATGTGCAATACTCAACAAGACTAGAGATAAAATAAACAAAGCAAAATAATGTTCTATTTCTCTTTTATTTTTAGTAATTACATACTTGAAACAAATGCAGTAATTATAGTATTTGCTTTCCTTAAAAAACTTTTTTTTTTTTTTTTTTTTTTTTTGAGACAGAGTCTCACTCTGCTGCCCGGGCTAGAGTGCCATGGTATCAGGCTGGCTCACAGCAACCTCAAACTCCTGGGCTCAAGCAATCCTCCTGCCTCAGCCTCTGGAGTAGCTGGGACTATAGGCATGCGCCACCATGCCCGGCTAACTTTTTCTATATATATTTTTAGCTGTCCATATAATTTCTTTCTATTTTTAGTAGAGACGGGGTCTCGCTCTTGCTCAGGCTGGTCTCGAACTCCTGAGCTCAAACAATCCGCCCGCTCAGCATCCCAGAGTGCTAGGATTACAGCGTGAGCCACCGCACCCGGCTTAAAAAACATTTTTAACTTGGATATCCAATGGTGCCTTGATAAGACCTTTTTACCTTGTTATTATTTGGATATTCAGTAAATTCTCTTGAAGTGCTTGTGACTTTCCTTTCACATCCAACAATAGAGTACCATGTTGGAAGTAGAGATAAAAGGATCAGCTAATCTGAATTAGGCCAGTTGTCCTTCTGATTTAGGACCTGCACTTTATAATCAATGAAAATTCACCATAACTGTTAACAGTGCAAGATCAGTCTTAAGGTAAAGGCAGGGTGATTAGAGGATAAATGACAGCAATCACATAGGTTTTGTTTGTCCTCTTTCACACTACACATGCTTTGCTGACTAAAAATATCAATCTCTATTTTCTCTCATAGTTTTTGTAAGTCTGCACTGTTATATTTTTTCAATCAGGTAAATAGTAAAGATCAAACTTCTTCTGTATCCAGATGAAAGTATTAGTATTAATAATAAAGATCTAGAATTTCAATGGAGAAGCTAACTGAAATCCTTTCTGCAGCCAGACAAGAGATAAATAATACGTGCAAACATTAATATAAGGGATTTGTTTGTCACATGTGTGTTATCTAGTGCAATAACTAGATAAAGGAAGAAGCACCCAGATATTAGTTGCTGAAAATATATATCTTGATTGATATATTACCCTACAGGTCTCTCATCATGTTTTGGACAATCTATGCTTTAAGTAGAAATTCTGAGTAGTTTTTCTATACCGGAGCAGACTGAAATATCTCCAACATTTCATGTGACACTGAAGGCACAGCCCTGTGTGAGCAGTCTGAGAGAAATGGACTAACAATCTGTAGAACGTTATGGAGAAATGGAAAGAGCATGGACTTCAAAGACAGGAAAACCCAGTACCAATAATCTGGGTTTGATTCATGGTTCTGTCTCAGCCTAAGCTGTTTATCCTCAAGTAAGTCATTTAACTTCTCAGAACCTCAGTTGCCTCTCCTGTAAATGGAAATAGCAGGTTTATCTTGGAGAATCATTGTGAGGACGAAATGGGACATGGTTTGAGAAGTACCTTAGCATATATTAGGAATTCAGAAAGCAATATTCACAGACATGATTAAGTCTCTCCAATCACACAGGTTTTGTTTATCCTTTTTCATGTTACACATAGCTATTTCATTTTTCTCTCTTTGACTTGATTTTACTTCATAAATCTGTCCTCCACCACCCCAACAGATGTGCTATTTAATCAAACTAAACCTGTCTAATTCCACCTTATGTTATAAATCACACCTAACCTGTCTAAAATCCTTTAACACATAATGGCTTCTCATAAGCTTTTCAAATGAGTAAATCTAAGACACTAATTGAAAATGAACTTGTACAGCAGAGTAAGTCTCTGCTGTTTCTTAGAAGGGGAGGTTGCAGGTCTCCTTGAAGTAAAAGCTCTTCATTTACAATGCATTAAAAAAAAAAAAAAAAACTACTAGGAGTACAGTAGAAATGTGCAGGGCCATGTTTCTAAAAGCTTGGGCTATAGAAAATGAATGCACTGATGATGTCCTGGAACAGAGTTCAGATGCCTGCAAAATGAGCCAGGTCATTGTATGAATTAGGATTGCTCCTGTATGCAATAATGTATCATGACAAATTAACAAGAAATGCAGGAGAGCTTATCTTCTCTTCCATGTGTTCACAGGGCAAAAGTTACTTTAAATAATGGCAAGGTAGTCACACAAACTGACACAGAAGAGGTTCTCTCTGTTGGAATTAAATCAGCTTATATCCTACTTTCCTTTTTTGCAACATAAAGGGACATTATGAAATAAGTTGAATACCAATACTGATTTGTTTAATGAAAAGCACATGGTAGACATGCCATTAAATATTCTTTAGGCAGGCAACATAGCATAAGTTGGCATATGCATGTAATCAAAAAGGCAATGGTATGAATAATTATCTCAGAACATTTTCTATTACATTATCTCAATCATTAGAACCATTTAGTATAAAACCTAAAGAATGCATTCCTTATTTTCAAATGGCAAAAGTAAGCCAACAATTATAAATGAAAGAGAAAGTGTATTGGATTGTTGTTTTTTTAAGTCTATAAAATAAAATGCTCTATCATTCTTAATCATACTTACGGTGTAACTACCAAAAATACTATCTTAAGTGTTGGTAGAGAATTGCAAGTAATAAGACTTTAAACTCTAATGAGATTTTGTTAAAAATTCACTCTCTTTTTAGCCTGGGTGCCAACCTTTTCAGTAAATGAATTAATTGAGCAATTTTCTAATCTCATTATACCTTTTGTCAGGAGAATGATTTATCAGAATTACAATACTTAATGCTGTGTATCTTGTGAAATATAGTCATCTGGACTAAGACAGTATCATCATTTGACTCTTTCAATATATGATATTTTCATTAGCGGCAGGATATTCATCCCTTCCCCTCTACTCAGCAGGGCTATAAATAGAGAGGCCAGCCAACCAAATCACACAATTTTGAAAAGGTCAAAGAAGCACAGTATATTACTATAATTTACAGAATGTTGTTCATGAAGTATTAAAACTCTTGACACCTTATTTATGTGCAAAGAAAATAATAAAAACATAAAGCAGTGTGGAATGGTTATGTTATTATTGCTGTGATTATAGAGATAGTACTGGATGAAGCTTTCCTTTGCACTTAGAAGCTAAAAAGCAGGAAGGTCTTTTTAGACAGTCAATAATAAAATTAAAGCTGTACTTCCTTTTATTAGATTGATATAGAATTTTAAAATGAAACAAAGGAAAGAAAAAAATAAAGGAAAGAAGTCAAGACAAAGACATAGTTTATTTGCCTAGTTCCAGATGAAGCTAAAAGTTATAATCTAGTTAAAGGCATAGTTTATTTGCCTAGTTCCAGATGAAGCTAAAAGTTATAATCTAGTTAGCAGAGCCAGAAGAGAACAGCTCTAAGAACACCTGTTTCAGATTAGGCATAGATGGTTTATTTTACCTGGTTACACCTGTGATTTGGCATAAAGAGATTGACTATGAGGTACAAGTTTTATGCAAAGTTTTTGGTCTTAATAATTCCTGCTTGAGCTGTCAAATTATTTGTATGACTGGATTAAAGTTAAGATAAAAAGACAATGCCCATGTAACTTCATAAATGAGGTGTTAAAACACAAATCCTTGTTTGGAAAAAAGAGCTTTGGTTTTGATTAAAGAGAGCTATATTTAAAACCCTTCCCCACCCTTTTATTCCCCAGAATCTTTATCCAAATGCTAGAAATTCTACTGAATTTATTCAGGGGCATTTATGATCAGATATTGTACAAGGTGCTGTAGATGAAAAGAAGGATGCATAATCCCCAAATTTATGATTTCCCTTCCTCTCCTTGTTTTCTCATTTTTTATAGCATTTGAACACATACACCTGCCATTCATGACCCTCTGTGACCTGCTCTTGCCAGTCTCCCCAGCCCATCTCTTGTCAGGCCCCTCAGGCATCAATCAATTCATAATCCCCTGACACTACTCTTACGGGGATCGTGTAGAAAATCTCCACTCAAAGTCTGACCTTCCCAGTTCTTGCCACAAAGCCATTTTTTCTCCTTATAAGAACATAAACATGTTAATGAATTATGCTGCTTCTTCCAATTAACATCACTCAGTCTTCCTTATTTAAAGCAGAAAAAAAAGAGGTAAAAAAGATTATCAAAAGTCACATTTGTTTTGAGGTAGCATGAATAATTTGTGTAAATCTCCTTGTATCTTTCATCGTATTCTGATCTCTCCAATATATTTACCAAATTAAAAAGGAGACAGAGAAAGACAGGAAAAAAGTTAAAGAGGAAAGAAAGGAAAATAAATGAAGACAGGGAGAAAGAAGGAAGGAGAGACAGAGGGAGAAGCAAGAAAGAAAGATTCTCCAGTGGATTAACCTAATGGGGTTTTGCCATGGGATTAGGCCA
Source organism: Varecia variegata (assembly GCA_028533085.1). Classification (NCBI taxonomy): domain Eukaryota; kingdom Metazoa; phylum Chordata; class Mammalia; order Primates; family Lemuridae; genus Varecia; species Varecia variegata. The sequence continues at coordinate 34,121,575 of CM052437.1, forward strand.
CTGGCTTGATTCTGATTCATTATGTGTATAAACAGTGTTCCTAAAAAAACTTTAATCAAAGGCCAGAGCATCCCTTTCATTTTCTAAAACAGTGCTTAGAATTTTACTAGAAAAATGATCTGTTATTTGCTACCAAAAAAAAAAAAAATCTGTTATCTGCTACTAAACATGAATACCAGTTCTGTTAGGACCATGTGGACAATTGAAATAAATCACCTTCTGGGCAGAGCGCATAAAGCAGACTAGAAATACCTAAATATCATTTGGGCATTGCACTTTATGTAGGCAAAGTGGCAGTTGCAATCATTTAATTTGTTTCTATCTCTTGATATCTTAAAATTCCCATGTCATTATGACACAAAGATCAAAACATGGCAACAGTATGAGAGGGGAGGCAGTCTAAAGTTAGGCAGATACCCTGACCACCCATCTAAAATACCATCCCTAGTCTTCTCACACGGTATGTATACTTTCTCTCCTTTATTTTCTAGCTATCACACACATGTACTTGGAATTACATGATCATTTATTTATTACTAAAAAATCATTTGGTATGTTGGAGGGCTGATTTAGACATATATATGAGATGTGATATCATGCATTCTTCTGATATTACTAAGCATTTATGATAATTGAAGATGAATAAAGTATATTTTAAAAGATAGCAATAAAGGAAATAGTAATGTCGTTATTATTCAGGTATTAATAAGGATGGGCCACTCTTCAAAAATTGTCCACCTTTCTCTAATAGAATGTACTTGCCTATACCAGATTGGTAACCTCCCATCCCTAGCTCTTTGATCAGTGTCATTCACATGGTAGGTACTCTAATAATATTTGTTAAACGAAAGAACTCTACAATTCGTTGTAGGGTTTTCTGCCTCCATGCTGTTTCGTATGTTATTTCCTCTCTCTGGGAAGCCTTTTCTTTTCTTCATTCATAGCTAGAATTCTAATTTATTGATCAACCCCAACTCGGGTGTTGCTGCCTCTAGGATCCCTTCCACTGTTCATCATCTCCTTTTCTATGCTCTCTTTGTACAAATGCAGGATGTGTAATTGTGCTCATAAAGTTAAATTATATTGTGTGTTTTCTTGGTTCTAAAACAATTTAAACACTTAAGCTGGACTAATCCTCTCTATCATTTTACCCCTGTTTTTAGGGTAAACATTCTTCCCAGCTTGCCTAAAACAGTGTGTATTTGTCTGTTGTCACTACTGACTCTGTACCACCTCTTTTCACTCCAAAACATGTCCCTGTTTGGAGGATTAATTATGTCATTGCTGAATTCTTGTAGCTATCACCAATTGATGAACTGCTAAGCAGTCTTACAATGCCTCTCCAGCTCTGTTTGATCGTAACTTGATTTTTTCTGATCTCTAGTTCATCACCCTGATCTCACAGGGTCTCAGTTCGACTTTGGTTCTTGCCTTCATGGGCACTGGATCACATACTGCCTGCAGTTTCTTTATCTTCCTGTCTTTCTTTGGGAACTTCTTCCTTAAACCCTGGTTGTACAGAGCTTTTCACTGTTCTGGTTCCTTGGCAGAGTTCAGATAGCTGGGTGGGTCTTGACCTCCTTTTGAAGAGAAGAGGAGGTCTCAGATATCCTTAATTCCTACCAGATACTGTGTTGTTTTTTTTTTCTCTCCCAAATACTAAGCACATGGTAGAGACTCAAAGTGTTTACTGAATCAAACCCAGTACCTCAGAATGTGACCTTCTTTGGAGATAAGATCTTTATAGTAGTCATCAAGTTATGGTGAGGTCATTAGGGTGGCCCTTAATCAAACATGAATGGTGTCCTTACTAAAAGGGGAAACTTGGACACAGATACACATAGAAGGAAGATGGCCATCTACACCAGGGAGAGAGGCCTGGAACAGATCCTTCCCTCCCAGTCTGCAGAAGGAACCAACCCTGCCAACACTGTGATTTCAGACTTCTCTCCTCCAGAAGTATGAAACAAAAAAATTCTGTTATTTAAGCCACCCAGTCTGTGGTATTTTAAGGCAGTCCAAGCAAACCAATATAAACTCCAACATATTTTTTCACATATAAAATGTAGACAGTAATACTACCTTGGAGTTTGTGTGAGGATTAAATGAGATAGTATATGTAAAATTCTTAGCACAATGCACAACATAATAAATGCTAGCTGTTATTGTTATTACTACTTGAGTTTTCCTTGAATAGGCAATGTATTCCTTGCTAATCTATTCTTATGAGCTTTTTATTAATTTGTTTTTCTTCTTTTGAGACAGTCTTGCTCTGTCACCCAGGCTAGAGTGCCATGGCGTCAGCCTAGCTCACAGCAACCTCAAACTCCTGGGCTTAAGCAATCCTTCTTCCTCAGCCTCCTGAGTAGCTGGGACTACAGGCATGCACCACCACGCCTGGCTATTTTTTTCTATTAATATCTTTGATCTTCTGGCAAATTTTTTCTATTTTTAGTAAAGACAGGGTCTCGCTCTTGCTCCTGCTGGTCTTGAAATCCTGAGCTCAAGCCATCTTCCCACCTTCACCTCCCAGAGTGCTAGGATTACAGGTTTGAGCCACCATACCCAGCCTTTATTAATCTTTTAGCTAAAGCTTAAAATCTGTTTTCCTGATTATTAGAATATTTTTCCCTCTTACATTTAAGAATATTTTAGTCATATATTTAATTTCTAAGCTTCATTGTCAGGTACCTAAAGTTAATTCTATAGCCATATTTATATGTGAAACACACTCTAAGAGACTTTAGGTGAGAGGTTTGTTTAATAATTCAAGTACATCAGTTACTAAATGATATTCCTATTAATTGCTTTATACCATAGTTATGCAAAATCTCTCAAAATGAGTGCCTTTGGAGAGTAGACCTCATTCATTACTCAAAATCATTTTGTCTGATGAAGGAGAACTGATTCAGATATATATTAGAGATGTGATATCAAGAATTCCTCTAACATAACTAAGAGTTTATGATAATATAAGAGGACTAAAATGTATCTAAAGCAGTGCAATAAAGAAACCAGTAATATCTTGCTTCAGGTATGAATAAGGATGACCCACTTTGCTAAAATTGAAATATAGAGATGTACTTTAGAATATAAAATCACACGGATATTTTAAAGAGAATTGTATCACCTTTCTGGAAACATAAAATCCAGAAGAAAAAAATATATTTCTAGTATCAAATTGTACCTTTATAAACAAACCATCAGGGTGGCATTAAGTTCTAGAGGATACTATAGTGATATAAAACATTCAATTTGGCATTTAGTTATATATAAGGAATTTCTTTAAAAGTGGAAATAGGTGTTAGAAGTTTTGCTTTTAAGAATTCTACTTGTATTATAGACTTGCTTTTACCAGGACAAGTTTTACTAAGAGTTGTGGCCATTGGACTTTGGAAAGAGTGATTTAGACATGTGTTGCAGACCTCACTGAGAGTCAAAAGCATGGTTTATTACCCCTACTGTCACATACTTTTTTGGGGAGAGTGGCATAAGCACTTTGTATCTCAATTTCCCTATTTGTATATATGGTGAATATTATCTGTTCTGTTTATATCAGGATTATCATAAGTCATAAAAATAAATAATATATGCAAAATCCGTGAAATATTTTACTTTGATATTGGTAAATATAGTTTAAGAGGGCATAATCTACCTCCGGTCAGTATACACTCCATGCCAAACCAATTTCTCTGATTGCAGTTTTGTTACAAGAATGGAATAAAGGAAATGAGAGAAATGTTTTTTAAAATTATTATATGAAGCTACAATTAGAAGCTGTTATTTTATGGAGACAGACTGGTAATTTTGGGGGGTAGTTTAATGAAGGAACCATTTGTTTTCTTAGATGATGAGCTGTTCTGTCACTACTGGTGCTATTTTGTGTATTGAGCAGTTGTTAATATGATATTTTATGCTGAAATAGCAAATTAGGGTTTATATTGGTCTCTACAGATAAAATATATTAAAATCTCATTAAGGGGATTATTCTCACTGATGGACTTATGTTCTAAACATTATGAACTTCTCTTCTGTGTCCGGACTCCAGTGATTTGTAACAAATGACAATATTAAAAGTGCAAGAGTCTATGCTTACCCTGAAGGTGGCTGGGGATGAGGGACAAGGGAAAAAAAAAAACCCTCTTAATTTGTACAGTGGATTGGAAATGCAACTTGACCTCCATTATGTCTCACTTTCTTCATTTGTTAAAAAAGGGTAGCAGTATTTACTTCTCTCATTGGGGTAGCATACAAATGAACTTGATAATAATTATACCATGCTGTGAAAATTCAAAGGCCTCTTTGTAGATTTCTCATAAATATAGCTCTGGAGCCAGAATAGGGGTGATCCCTTTTAAGGACTCATTGACACTAGAGTCCGTTTATAGTCCATGTTAAGATATCACATAAGCATAGTGGGAACCATGCTAACTACTTTTAAAAAGTTCTTGAAAAACTTTTGTACATGTGTATGCCAAAACATTTTTATGGACTTTCAGAAACTGAGAATTTTTCAAAACAAGATTAATATCCAGCCATTCATGTGACAGTAAATGAGACAAACTCCACTCCAATATAAATTTGTGGTTTAAGTCCCCATCTCTCCATTTAAGCATGAGGACTAGAGTAGCAATCAAGGTATGATGAAGTTATATATTTAATTAATCTCAAAGCAAGAAAAAAACTCTTCTTTATTGCCATTATTCTCATTACATCCATTATAAAGTTGTCAAAATCCTCATACAGAGGCCCACAGTGAATGTTGTATGTTGATCATACAAAGCTGAGTTCAGTAAATTTGCTGAACAAGAGAGAAGACCATCTTTACAAGGTCTCAGTGGGGTCTCAAAAGGGAGAAAAATCCTAAGGGTACTTGACACCATTAGAGGGCTGGGATTAGTCAAAGCTAATTTTAGGTTGAAATCTCTAAGCATAGCAGGCAGAGAGATTGGTCAAGATTTATAAACTATGTGCATTTGTGAAACAGTTATTGATCTCTTTGAAACATGAAACACTAACACGGAGTTAGTATTGCTCTGGTCTTTTCCTACAACATAATGGCTCTGAAAATCTAGTTTAAAAGTAACTATAGTCTAGATATTTTTTACTGCACATTATGTTTTATATAATTCACCTTTCTTGCAAATCGTATTTTTCCAGTTGTACTTTTGGTTGTATGGCTCAATCCCAGTACCACCCCACTTCTCATTATCCTTTAGCCTAAATTGAAGGAGAGACCATTATTTTGGAGGGACACAATCAATCAAGGTCCTCACTGAAACCTAATGTTTCATGATTGTGTGTCAAGTATTCTAAGATATTTGTCTTGATTTATGTAAGTGCTGGACCTTCTTATTCTTACTGTTGGGTGATCACAGTCTTGAAATATCCAGTTTGATGGTAGTCACAGAGCAGCATTCAAGATTCTGAATATCAAACACTTGGTTACTAAAACACAGATAAATGTTAAGATCTTTCTTGGACAACCAGTGGCTTTTTAATTTAATTTGGACTTGTATTAGTCAACTTTGCCAGTACCTAAGGAATTGGTAGAGTATTTGGTAACTGTCAAGCATAAAAGTTATGGGAATAACATAACTGAGTCTTTTAAAAGTATAAAAGTTTATACCAGCATGAGTAAAAATAAATAGCCAATAAAGTGAAAAATAAAACCATACAAAGAAACATGTGGCAATCAGTGATTCTGGCACTGGGGACAGGGGTTTCCTTCTGATGGTCTACTTCCTGCACTCATGACTCTCAGGCTGGTGGTCTATTGCTTTGGAACATCTGGATATTCTCTATAGACCATGTTCAGCAAGCATAATTTCGGTAGTTTTTTTTTTTTTTTTTTTTTGTCATTGTACAATAGAAAACATTGATTTAGCTGGGAAATGCCTGTCCAACGATCAATCTTTTGGAGCTTTACTTATACAACCACTGTTAAAAATACTTTTAAGTTCCTCTCCAAGAAGGCTCGACTTTAGTCTTTCTGTGATATGGTTTTCAAAATACCCATTCTGTTGGCCTAAGATAATGCAGAGACTGATCACATAGTTGTGAGGAAAGGTGGTCCATACCTGTTAGTGGTAAAACTGAGTGGCTCTCAATCATCCCTTATCTTAATAGCTTTATTTGAATGGAGAACAGTTCAATTCTTTATTGAAGCATAAAACAATAATTTATAAACATGTCATTTGTGGTTAACCTGGTTAAAAAAAAAGTTAATTTTTTAATTTATCCTGTATAGTAAACTATGGATGTCATCAATTGACAAGATTATTTAAATCTAGAGTCAAAATATTTTTGTTGATGTTGTTCATAGTTAATATATTTTCTCAACCTCTAATTTGTCAATTTTCTTTTCTTTATCCTAGGGTTGTTTAAAAAGTTGTTGTTTATTTTTAGTTAAAATCTAGAGAATGGCACATTATATCTGGTATTCTTTTATAAGGTGAAGGGGTAAATGTTTATGTTACTCATTGGACATATAAGAACCTTAAATTCAGGTTAGTCATAAAAGGTATCAACTGTTTTATTTTTCTAAATTTGGGAACTGAATATGGAAGAAGCTAAAGAGTACAGGCAACATTTTAAAACATACCACAATAGGTGCCTTTATTAATAAAAATTTAACTTTTTTTCAGAAGAAGGAAATGATTTCAAGAAATGATTTAAGTATGCTAAAGAAGACAGAACACATTTTATGTAAAAAAAAAAATAAACCTCTTTTTGTTAGTTTGGTATTAACTCTTTCCAATATTTAAAAAAAATCACCAATAAAATTATCTAAACCTGATGGCTATTTTGTGGAAATCTTTAAATTATTAATGTAATTATTTTTACATACATGGTTCTATTCAAATTTTACTATTTCCTCTTGAATCATTTTGGTAAGTTGTGTTTTTAAGGAATTTGGCAATTTTGCCAAAGTTATTGATTGTATTGATGTAAATATTTTCATAATATTTATTATCCCTTTATTGTCTCTTGGATCAGTAATGGTATCTCCTCTTTCATTCTTGATATTGGTAATCTATATTTCCTCTTTTCTTGATAAGTCTTTGTAGAACTTTATCAATGTTAATAAGTTTTCAAAAACCAAATTTTGGTTTTGCTAATTTTCTCCATTGTTTTCTAATCCACTGATTTTTGCTTTTGTCTATGCTACTTTTTTTATCCTATTATTTTGAATTTAATTTGCTCTTTCATTCCCTATCATCTTGCTGTGGATTGAATTGTGTCCACTCCACCAAAAATTCCTGTGTTGAAGCCCTAATCCCTAATATATTTATTTGGAGATGGGGTATTTGGGAGATAATTTAATTCAGATGAGGTCATGAAGGTGTGGTCCTCAAAAGGAGATTAGTGCCCTTTGTTAAAAGGATACCAGAGAGCTTATACTCTCTCCCTGCCTGCCATGTGAGGACACAGTGATAAGGCCATAGTCTACAAGCCAGGAGTGAGCCCTCATCAGAAACCAACCATGATGCCCCCTTGACCTTGGACTTTTTTTTTTTTTTTTTTTGGACCTTGGATTTCTATATTCCAGAACTGTGAGAAAATAAATTTCTGCTATGTAAGTCACCCAGTTTATGGTATTTTTTTACGACAGCCCAAGCAGATTAAGACACTTATAAAGGTAAAAATTAAGATCATGAATTTATTTATTTATTCTTTTATCCTGTAGGCATTTAAATCTCTAAACTTCCCTCAAATCACTTCTTTAACAACATCCCTACAAATCTGAATATGTCGGTCATTTTGTTATTTAGTTTTAAATATTTTAAATTTCTCTTGTAAATTCTTTGGATTATACAGATA